>OU342741.1:48198165-48798165 GCA_910589775.1 Avena eriantha
CCGACGGGTAGATGCGTTACACCCTACTACCCTAGACCGAAGCTAGCCAGTGTGGGAAGTGCATAGCCAAGCACCATCTTGTTGTTAAAACAAGGGATGTGAGTGTTTGGGAGGGCATGGTGGAGCAATGTGCAAAAGGAGAGCACATTCTTTGAACACTTGGCCTGACGATTCTTCCGTACTTATCCAAAACACCCCTAAAACCCTAGATTTTAGCCGTCTACCGTGCCGAATTCATGCCCAAGCATGCCATCACTTCTAATTGAAGTGATATAAGTGTGTGGTGTGTCATTGTGAGCCATTGTGCCAAGTTTTAGGCCATTCCTCAATAGTCATGCCGCTATCCCGACGGTTAGACGCGTTACACCCTACTACCCTAGACCGAAGTTGGCCAGTGTGGGGATTGCATGACCAAGCAACATCTTGTTTGTAAAACAAGTGATTTGAGTGTTTGTGAGGGAATGGTGGAGCAATGTGCAAAAGTAGAGCACATTCCTTGAACAGTTGGCCTAACGATTTGTCCGTACTTGTCCAAAACACCCCTAAAACCCTAGATTTTACCCGTCTACCGTGCCGAAGGCATGCTCAAGCATGCTATCACTGCTCATTGAAGTGATGTAAGTGTGTGGTGTGTCATTGTGAGCCATTGTGCCAAGTTTAGGCCATTCCTCAACTCCTTGCCGCTATCCTGACGGATAGACGCGTTACAACCTACTACCCTAGAACGAAGCTAGCCAGTGTGGGAAGTGCATGGCCAAGCACCATCTTGTTTGTAAAAAAAGGGATGTGAGTGTTTGTGAGGACATTGTGGAGCAATGTTAAAAAGGAGAACACATTCCTTAAACACTTGGCCTGCCGATTCATCCGTACTTGTCCAAAACACCCCTAAAACCCTAGATTTTAGCCGTCTACCGTGCCGAAGGCATGCCCAAGCATGCCATCAGTGCTCATGGAAGTGATATAAGTGTGTAGTGTGTCATTGTGAGCCATTGTGCCAAGTTTTAGCCCATTCCTCAATAGTCCTGTCGCTATCCCGACGGGTAGACGCGTTACACCCTACTACCCTAGACCGAAGCTGGCCAGTGTGGGAAGTGCATGGCCAAGCACCATCTTGTTTGTAAAATAAGGGATGTGAGTGTTTGTGAGGACATGGTGGAGAAATGTGCAAAAGGAGAGCAAATTATTTGAACACTTGGCCTAACGATTCGTCCGTACTTGTCCAAAACGCCCCTAAAACCCTAGATTTTAGCCGCCTACCATGCCGAAGGCATGCCCAAGCATGCCATCACTTCTCATTGAAGTGATATAAGTGTGTGGTGTGTCATTGTGAGCCATTGTGCCAAGTTTGAGGCCATTCCTCAATAGTCCTGCCGCTATCCCGATGGGAGATGCGTTACACCCTACTACCCTAGACCGAAGATGGCCAGTGTGGGAAGTGCATGGCCAAGCACCATCTTGTTTGTAAAACAAGGGATGTGAGTTTTTGTGGGGACATGTTGGAGCAATGTGCAAAAGGAGAGCACATTCCTTGAACACTTGGCCTGACGATTCGTCCATACTTGTCCAAAACACCCCTAAAACCCTAGATTTTAGTTGTCTACCGTGCCGAAGGCATGCCCAAGCATTCCATCACTGCTCATTGAAGAAATATAAGTGCGTGGTTTGTCATTGTGAGCCATTGTGCCAAGTTTGAGGCCATTCCTCAATAGTCCTGCCGCTATCCCGACGGGTAGACGCGTTACACTCTACTACCCTAGACCGAAGTTGGCCAATGTGGGAATTGCATGGCCAAGCACAATCTTGTTTGTAAAACAAGCGATTTGAGTCTTTGTGAGGGCATGGTGGAGCAATATGCAAAAGGAGAGCACATTCTTTGAACACTTGGCCTGACGATTCGTCCGTACTTGTCCAAAACACCCCTAAAACCATAGATTTTAGCCGTCTACCGTGCCGAAGGCATGCCCAAGCATGCCATCACTGCTCATTGAAGTGTTATAAGTGTGTGGCGTGTCATTGTGAGCCGTTGTGCCAAGTTTGATCCCATTCCTCAATAGTCCTGCCGCTATCCCGACGAGTAGACGCGTTACACCCTACTGCCCTAGACCGAAGCTGGCCAGTGTGGGAAGTGCATGGCCAAGCACCATCGTGTTTGTAAAATAAGGGATGTGAGTGTTTGTGAGGACATGGTGGAGCAATGTGCAAAAGTAGATCACATTCTTTGAACACTTGGCCTGACGATTCGTCTGTACTTGTCCAAAACACCCCTAAAACCCTAGATTTTAGACGCATACCGTGCCGAAGGCATGCCCAAGCATGCCATCACTTCTCATTGAAGTGATATAAGTGTGTGATGTGTCATTGTGAGCCATTGTGCCAAGTTTTAGGCTATTCCTAATAGTCCTGCCGCTATCCCCGAGGGGTAGACGCGTTACACCCTACTACCCTAGACCGAAGCTGGCCAGTGTGGGAAGTGTATGGCCAAGCACCATCTTGTTTGTAAAACAAGGGATGTGACTGTTTGTGAGGACATGATGGAGCAATGTGCAAAATGAGAACACATTCTTTGAACACTTGGCCTGACGATTCATCCGTACTTGTCCAAAACACCCCTAAAACCCTAGATTTTAGCCGCCTACCGTGCCGAATTCATGCCCAAGCATACCATCACTGCTCATTGAAGTGATATAAGTGTGTGGTGTGTCATTGTGAGCCATTGTGCCAAGTTTTATGCCATTCCTCAATAGTCCTGCCGCTATCCCGACGGGTAGACGCGTTACACCCTACTACCCTAGACGGAAGTTGGCCAGTGTGGGGATTGCATGGCCAAGCAACATCTTGTTTGTAAAACAAGTGATTTGAGTGTTTGTGAGGGAATGGTGGAGCAATGTGCAAAAGTAGAGCACATTCCTTGAACAGTTGGCCTAACGATTTGTCCGTACTTGTCCAAAATACCCCTAAAACCCTAGATTTTAGCCATCTACTATGCCGAAGGCATGCTCAAGCATGCTATCGCTGCTCATTGAAGTGATGTAAATTTTTGGTGTGTCATTGTGAGCCATTGTGCCAAGTTTGAGGCCATTCGTCAATAGCCCTGCCGCTATCCTGACGGATAGACGCGTTACAACCTACTACCCTAGAACGAAGCTAGCCAGTGTGGGAAGTGCATGGCCAAGCACCATCTTATTTGTAAAACAAGGTATGTGAGTGTTTTTTAGGGCATGGGGGAGCAATGTTCAAAAGAGAGCACAGTCCTTGAACATTTAGCTTGACGATTCGTCCGTACTTGTCCAAAACACCCCTAAAACCCTAGATTTTAGCCGTCTACCGTGCCGAAGGCATGCCCAAGCATGCCATCACTGCTCATTGAAGTGATATAAGTGTGTGGTGTGTCATTGTGAGCCATTGTGCCAAGTTTTAGCCCATTCCTCAATAGTCCTGTCGCTATCCCGACGGGTAGACGCGTTACACCCTACTACCCTAGACCGAAGCTGGCCAGCGTGGGAAGTGCATGGCCAAGCAGCATCTTGTTTGTAAAACAAGGGATGTGAGTGGTTGTGAGGACATGGTGGAGAAATGTGCAAAAGGAGAGCACATTCCTTGAACACTTGGCATGACGATTCGTCCATACTTGTCCAAAACACCCCTAAAACCCTAGATTTTAGCTGTCTACCGTGCCGAAGGCATGCCCAAGCATGCCATCACTGCTCATTGAAGTGATATAAGTGTATGGTTTGTCATTGTGAGCCATTGTGCCAAGTTTGAGGCCATTCCTCAATAGTCCTGCCGCTATCCCGACCGGTAGACGCGTTACACCCTACCACCCTAGACCGAAGCTGGCCAGTGTGGGAAGTGCATGGCCAAGCACCATCTTGTTTGTATAACAAGGGATGTGAGTGTTTGTGAGGACATGGTGGAGCAATGTGCAAAAGGAGAGTACATTCTTTGAACACTTGGCCTGACGATTCGTCCGTACTTGTCCAAAACACCCCTAAATCCCTAGATTTTAGCCGCCTACCGTGCCGAATTCATGCCCAAGCATACCATCACTGCTCATTGAAGTGATATAAGTGTGTGGTGTGTCATTGTGAGCCATTGTTCCAAGTTTTAGGCCATTCCTCAATAGTCCTGCAGCTATCCCGACGGGTAGACGCGTTACACCCTACTACCCTAGACCGAAGTTGGCCAGTGTGGGCATTACATGGCCAAGCAACATCTTGTTTGTAAAACAAGTGATTTGAGTGTTTGTGAGGGCATGGTGGAGCAATGTGCAAAAGTAGAGCACATTCCTTGAACACTTGGCCTGACGATTTGTCCGTACTTGTCCAAAATACCCCTAAAACCCTAGATTTTAGCCATCTACTATGCCGAAGGCATGCTCAAGCATGCTATCACAGCTCATTGAAGTGATGTAAATGTGTGGTGTGTCATTGTGAGCCATTGTTCCAAGTTTGAGGCCATTCGTCAATAGCCCTGCTGCTATCCTGACGGATAGACGCGTTACAACCTACTACCCTAGAACGAAGCTAGCCAGTGTGGGAAGTGCATGGCCAAGCACCATCTTATTTGTAAAACAAGGTATGTGAGTGTTTTTTAGGGCATGGGGGAGCAATGTTCAAAAGAGAGCACAGTCCTTGAAAATTTGGATTGACGATTCGTCCGTACTTGTCCAAAACACCCCTAAAACCCTAGATTTTAGCCGTCTACCGTGCCGAAGGCATGCCCAAGCATGCCATCACTGCTCATTGAAGTGATATAAGTGTGTGGTGTGTCATTGTGAGCCATTGTGCCAAGTTTGAGCCCATTCCTCATTAGTCCTGCCGCTATCCCGACGGGTAGACGCGTTACACCCTACTACCCTAGACCGAAGCTGGCCAGTGTGGGAAGTGCATGGCCAAGCACCATCTTGTTTGTAAAATAAGGGATGTGAGTGTTTGTGAGGAAATGGTGGAGAAATGTGCAAAAGGAGAGCAAATTCTTTGAACACTTGGCCTAACGATTCGTCCGTACTTGTCCAAAACACCCCTAAAACCCTAGATTTTAGCCGCCTACCATGCCGAAGATATGCCCAAGCATGCCATCACTTCTCATTGAAGTGATATAAGTGTGTGGTGTGTCATTGTGAGCCATTGTGCCAAGTTTGAGGCCATTCCTCAATAGTCCTGCCGCTATCCCGATGGGTAGATGCGTTACACCCTACTACCCTAGACCGAAGCTGGCCAATGTGGGAAGTGCATGGCCAAGCACCATCTTGTTTGTAAAAAAAGGGATGTGAGTTTTTGTGAGGACATGGTGGAGCAATGTGCAAAAGGAGAGCACATTCCTTGAACACTTGGCCTGACGATTCATCCGTACTTGTCCAAAACAATCCTAAAACCCTAGATTTTAGCCGTCTACCGTGCCGAAGGCATGCCCAAGCATGCCATCACTGCTCATTGAAGTGATATAAGTGTGTGGTGTGTCATTGTGAGCCATTGTGCCAAGTTTAAGGCCATTCCTCAATAATCATGTCGCTATCCCGACGCGTTACACTCTACTACCCTAGACCAAAGTTGGCCAGTGTGGGAATTGCATGGCCAAGCACCATCTTGTTTGTAAATCAAGCGATTTGAGTGTTTGTGAGGGCATGGTGGAGCAATATGCAAAAGGAGAGCACATTCCTTGAACACTTGGCCTGACGATTCGTCCGTACTTGTCCAAAACACCCCTAAAACCCTAGATTTAGCCGTCTACTGTGCCGAAGGCATGTTCAAGCATGCCATCACTACTCATTGAAGTGATGTAAGTCTGTGGTGTGTCAGTGTGAGACATTGTGCCAAGTTTGAGGCCATTCCTCAATAGTCATGCCGCTATCCTGACAGATAGACGCGTTACACCCTACTACCCTAGACCGAAGTTGGCCAGTGTGGGAAGTGCATGGCCAAGCACCATCTTATTTGTAAAGCAAGGGATGTGAGTGTTTGTGAGGGCATGATGGATTAATGTGCAAAAGGAGAGCACATTCCTTGAACACTTGGCCTGACGATTCGTCCGTACTTGTCCAAAACACCCCTTAAACCCTAGATTTTAGCCGTCTACTGTGCCGAAGGCATGCGCAAGCATGCCATCACTGCTCATTGAAGTGATATAAGTGTGTGGTGTGTCATTGTGAGATACTGTGACAAGTTTTAGGCCATTCCTCAATAGTCCTGCCGCTATCCCGACGGGTAGACGCGTTACACCCTACTACACTAGACCGAAGCTGGCCAGCGTGGGAAGTGCATGGCCAAGCACCATCTTGTTTGTAAAACAAGGGATGTAAGTGCTTGTGAGGGAATGGTGGAGCAATGTGCAAAAGGAGAGGACATTCCTTGAACACTTGGCTTGACAATTCGTCCGTACTTGTCCAAAACACCCCTAAAACCCTAGATTTTAGCTGTCTACCGTGCCGAAGGCATGCCCAAGCATGCCATCACTGCTCTTTTAAGTGATATAAGTGTGTGGTGTGTCATTGTGAGCCATTGTGCCAAGTTTTAGGACATTCCGCAATAGTCCTGCCGCTATCCCGACGGGAAGACGCGTTACACCCTAGTACCCTAGACCGAAGCTGGCCAGTGTGGGAAGTGCATGGCCAAGCACCATCTTGTTTGTAAAACAAGGGATGTGAGTGTTTGTGAGGACATGGTGGAGCAATGTGAAAAAGGAGAGAACATTCCTTGAACACTTGGCCTGACGATTCGTCCGTACTTGTCCAAAACACCCCTAAAACCCTAGATTTTAGCCGTCTACCGTGCCGAAGGCATGCCCAAGCATGCCATCACTGCTCATTGAAGTGTTATAAGTGTGTGGCGTGTCATTGTGAGCCGTTGTGCCAATTTTGATCCCATTCCTCAATAGTCCTGCCGCTATCCCGACGAGTAGACGCGTTACACCCTACTGCCCTAGACCGAAGCTGGCCAGTGTGGGAAGTGCATGGCCAAGCACCATCGTGTTTGTAAAATAAGGGATGTGAGTGTTTGTGAGGACATGGTGGAGCAATGTGCAAAAGTAGATCACATTCTTTGAACACTTGGCCTGACGATTCGTCTGTACTTGTCCAAAACACCCCTAAAACCCTAGATTTTAGACGCATACCGTGCCGAAGGCATGCCCAAGCATGCCATCACTTCTCATTGAAGTGATATAAGTGTGTGATGTGTCATTGTGAGCCATTGTGCCAAGTTTTAGGCTATTCCTAATAGTCCTGCCGCTATCCCCGAGGGGTAGACGCGTTACACCCTACTACGCTAGACCGAAGCTGGCCAGTGTGGGAAGTGCATGGCCAAGCACCATCTTGTTTGTAAAACAAGGGATGTGACTGTTTGTGAGGACATGATGGAGCAATGTGCAAAATGAGAGCACATTCTTTGAACACTTGGCCTGACGATTCATCCGTACTTGTCCAAAACACCCCTAAAACCCCAGATTTTAGCCGCCTACCGTGCCGAATTCATGCCCAAGCATACCATCACTGCTCATTGAAGTGATATAAGTGTGTGGTGTGTCATTGTGAGCCATTGTGCCAAGTTTTATGCCATTCCTCAATAGTCCTGCCGCTATCCCGACGGGTAGACGCGTTACACCCTACTACCCTAGACCGAAGTTGGCCAGTGTGGGGATTGCATGGCCAAGCAACATCTTGTTTGTAAAACAAGTGATTTGAGTGTTTGTGAGGGAATGGTGGAGCAATGTGCAAAAGTAGAGCACATTCCTTGAACAGTTGGCCTAACGATTTGTCCGTACTTGTCCAAAATACCCCTAAAACCCTAGATTTTAGCCATCTACTATGCCGAAGGCATGCTCAAGCATGCTATCACTGCTCATTGAAGTGATGTAAATGTGTGGTGTGTCATTGTGAGCCATTCTGCCAAGTTTGAGGCCATTCGTCAATAGCACTTTCTCTGCCGCGGTAGAGAATTTAATTTGTATTCTTTTTATTCATTTCAAAATAGTTTTCTACGCTACCACATACCGTACATGTTCGTGCATACATAAGATAACTTCTCTTAAGAGCGAGTATACAAATATATACATGATAGTTACACATGGAGATCACAATTATCGGGACTAGAGCACGTCTATTCAATTACACGGTCGGGGATCATCGGCGCCTATTCACACTAAATTCTCTGGCGTCATCTATCATCTCGTTCATCAAGAATCCTGCCTGTTCTTCAGCAATTGCTACTACATGTTGCTGTGGTAGGAGCTGATCCCGCATTTTCTCGAACTATATAAGAAAAGGAGATCAATATGAATATCAATCATGATAACAAAAAGTGACGGTAATTAAAATAATGTTATGAATGTATTGCTTACGGCGACTCTATAATCATTCAACTCACTAGTAAACGTGCGAATGAACTCGCAAACATAGAGTCCACATAGATTTGTCCCCTGTGGCTGCCTCGCGCACTTTACGAGAATAGAATTCAATCAAAATAATAATCCAGCATCATAATTGTATTGAAACTAGAAGTAAAGAGATGCGCCTACTACTTACCGAGACCGGCTTAAACGTCAGCTTCTCAGTAAAGTCACCCGTAACCGCACTCTTCAACTAGTACCAAACCCTACCCGGTAAAGAAAATGAATGAGTTATTTATTACGTGATATCTCAGGAAATCAACGAAAGAGACCGCTGTAGCGCGAAAATTACCTCTGGAGCATGTCCTGCATGTCACTAAACTGTTCCAGGGGTCTCTTTAATGGGTCCATGACTTCAACTCTTCCCTTATCAAGTTGACTGTCCATGAGAATCTAGTGGAAACTATACACGTTTATATATACATCAGTAACTCATCAATTACACTTAACATCGAGTAAGCAAAAGAGAATGTGTACAATAGAGTAAGACACTCACGCAAAATTGTAAGGAAACAGTATGTGGTCACAGAAATTTTGCTCCGTTAGAAACCTTAGAAGGTTTTCCTGTGTGTCCTCAGGTTTTTCCTTTAGCGTCCGACAATGTATTTTATCTGGGTCAATGAACCCAACACTGAAGATTGACCTTCTTTTACATTCCATGATCTTCATTCTGCATAATAATAGAGTACAAAAGGATATAATTAGGATAATTACATGCAATGAACTGAACAACTGAAAAAAATGAACAGCTTATATATAGACAATGAATTCAACAACTTACACACAATAGCAACTCATGAGACTTTTGTCGAGGGCGTCGAAAGTGTATAACTGGAAGAGTTCTGGAACTCATCATGGACCTCTTCTTCTCGGAAGTAGTAGTCATGTGGGACTTTCACCACGATCATTATTCTCTCCTCCTTTACGGCTTTCAAGTACCATTTATGTAAACTCCGCATTTGTGTTGGCAGTTGTTGGAACTGCTCAAAGCTGACCAGAGGCTTCCCTGGGACATATGTAGGGACTACCTGAGCCTTGGATAACTTGTTGTCCTGGGAACCTAGCAATTCCTCAACAGTCACATTCATAGCGGTCGCAAGCTTCTTAGCTTCTTCCATATCCTGCTGGGAAGTGTCATAGGATACCACCTTGAGGGGTGGGGTCAATTTTTTGGCCTGTTCCCCGAGCTGGGGGACGTCCTTTCTTTTCCCGGTTGCACTTTGACTTGATGATTTGCTCCCGCTTGCACTTCTACTTGATTTGCTCTTCTTCACTTCCTTTTGAAGTGTGCGTCGATAGTCATCTGGCTTATGGTGCAAGTCATATTGCGAGTATTTGTTCAGAAAAGAAAGTCCATATGCTTTTTGCTTCTCGGTGTATACCGGGGCAGGCTCGGGTTTCTTATTTTGAAGATACGCAACACATTCGGCCTTTACGATCATGTAGGTTTCCTCGTCAGTACGATCGTAAGGTCTGATAGGAAGATTCTTATGACGTACTCTTGGGAGGGGCGACATTTGTCGTTTTGGGCTCATGCGTCGTTTAGTACTAATCGGAGGCTGCGGCGGAGATCGAGCTGGAATCGGGTTGTGGTGGTCGTAGTCATGGGGTGGGCTTCTTGGAGGTGATGGAGGTGAAGGTGACATGCGACCACTCAGAGGCGGTGTTGTCTTTGGCGTCCAGCCTGGAAGCTTGATGTTGTTCTTGTCCCATAGAATGATACCACCCAGTACTTCTCCGAGTGTCCTCTCACCTTCAGGTCCAGGGATGTCAAGCTCCATTAAGTCCCACCCCATTGCGATTTCATCCACACCAACTTTAGCATAGCCAGCTAGAATCTCACGGCCATGCCAGCGTGCGCCAGGTGGACAAGGTAAAGCACATCCGACCGCCACCTTGATGGATAGTTTCTTCACCTTCTGATGGATCTCACAAGATGCATGCTCCTTTATTCCATCCACGGGGTAGCCGGGACCGCCATCTACCATACGTGCATCGTCAGAAGGGACCTCCGATTCAGCCAGGCTGCTTTTCTGCTGAGATGGGACGGCAGTAATATCGAGTACAGGATCTTGCAGGCGCGCTGCTCCTCGAAGTTCGTCAAACTGTTGCTGATGCATTCGAAGTGTTCCTATCAACTCGGTGAACTTGTCTCCCTCCTCCTCCTGCCGTCGCCTCTTTGCTCTCTCTCGGCTCCTATAAGTATCTCTGTCTTTGGGAAACCCCATCTCCCACGTATAACTAGGGCCAAGGCCTCGTACACGTCCTCCGCGTTCGTCATTCCCGAGGACCTTTGTCAGCAAGTCTTTCTCTCTATCGGGACGGAACTTTGTTGTCCCCGCTTTAATCTCCTTCACCACTTTCTGCCATGTATCCCGGGGTATCCTAATCCTGTCACTGCAAATAAGGTCCCCTGTACTTTCGTCATACTCACTCCCATGCCCAAGGAACCAATTCCTTGCCCTCAGATCCCATTCTTCGCGTATTGGTTCTGGAGTGATCCCTTTAGTAAGCAGCTCATTCTCTTTAGCATCCCACTTTGGCAAGGCAGCCGCGTAGCCCCCTGGCCCCAGGTGATGGTGATATTTCTTCATCGCGGCATTTTTCTTGTTTTTTCCGACATTTCCATAGCAGGTTGTGACTCCTTGTACTTCACAAATGCATCCCAGTTAGCCTACTGCTTCGTTAGATAGCATTCAAATTTAGGAGTCTTCTTCGTCTTCTGATACTTTTACCATAATGCTTTCTTCCATTTCTTGAATAGTTCGGCCATCTTCGTAAGAGTCCACTGCCTGACTTTCTTCCTCAATGCAGCTATGTCGGCATCATCCTCACATTCTAGCAGGGTGAAATGTGTCATGAGGTCATTCCAAAGACCCTCTTTGCACCTATCGGAGACATACTCACCCTCTTTCGCCTCTTTGGTCTTATTCCACTCTCGAACAGTGATCGGGATGCGATCCCTAACCATAACTCCGCATTGTTGTTTAAATACAGTTTTAGCCTATTCGGGTTCCACCTGTTCACCCCGTGGTGATACCCGCGTAATTTTATAACGCGTAGATGCGTCCAACTTTTTGGCCGGGCCTCGTTTGGAATATTTTTTGCTTGATGTGGAGGCCTAAGAGAAGAAACATTCGTCAATTTATATATATATATACAAATCAGGTAATGCATCTACTAATCACCAGACTTCATATATATACCTCGCCGTCAGCTTCTCCACCACCGGAGCGGTCGGCTTCTCCACCACCGGAGCCGTCGGCTTCTCCTTGATCATTTCGGTCGACCTCCTCTCCCTCACCGGAGGGGTTCAGATAAATCGACGGAGATTCGGGTGGATCAACGTGGGGGGTGTCGTTGATCATATCCTCGAGAATTTCTTCCTGTGCTAGGTCTCTCTGGATTGGATCCATAGTTTTCTACAAAATGCACACAATAAAAATTTTCATTCAATATTGCTGCATAAAATAATACTAAACAATAATATGAACACGCAATTTGCTACAATAATACTAAACAATAGCAAAATTCTAGTGATGCCCTAACCCTAACCCTAAGTCCACGGGCCCGCGAGCACTACCACATTAACCCTAAGTTAGAGGGCCCGTGAGCACTACCACCCTAACCCTAAGTCCAGGGGCCCGCGAGCACTACCACATTAACCCTAAGTCCGGGGGCCCGCGAGCACTACCACATTAACCCTAAGTCCGGTGGCCCGCGAGCACCACCACCCTAACCCTAAGTCCGGTTGCCCGCGAGCACTACCACCCTAACCCTAAGTCCGGTGGCCCGCGAGCACCACCACCCTAACCCAAAGTCCGGCTGCCCGCGAGCACTACCACCCTAACCATAAGTCCAGGGACCCGCGACCACCACCACTCTAACCCTAAGTCCGGAGGCCCGCGACCACCACCACTCCACTATATACACTACTATTACACTAGCTGCTAAATAATATTACAACTACTAAATAATGTTACAATTATACACTACTATTACACTATACTAAATAACAAACTAAATTAAATAATATTACACTACAAAATAAAATTAACTATATACTACAAAAATACTATTACAACTAAATATTACAACTACTAAATACTAAAGAAATACTATTACACTAATACAAAATACTACAAAAATAATATTACACTAATACAAAATACTATTACAACTACTAAATACTACAGAAATACTATTACACTAATACAAAATACTACAAAAATAATATTACACTAATACAAAATACTATTACAACTAAATATTACGAATACTAAATACTACAAAAAAAAAGGCAGCCAGCAAGCCAGCCAGCCAGCCGCCAGCCAGCCGCCGGCTAGCCGCCAACCAGCCAGGCGCCAGCCGGCCAACACGTGCGGGGGGAGCGAAGGGGAGGGGGCAGCCCGGCTTGCTCGCCTACAGTGCCGACGCCGCGTAGCCGGACGAGGGGGCGAAGGGGAGGGGCGCGGGGTACCTCTGGCGGGGGCGCGCGCGCGGCGGCTGGAGGGTCGGTGGCGGTTGGGGGCGGTGGCGGCGGCGGTTGGTGTGGTGGCGGCCGGAGAATCGGGCAGCCTGCCGGCGTCAGGTCATCCTTCGCGCGTGGGGAGGTGTTCTGCGTGGGGAGAAGAAGGGGCACGCGGGGAGAAGAAGGCGCGCCAAATGTATAGTGGGACTAAAGGGTCTTTAGTCCCGGTGCGTTATACGAACCGGGACTAAAGGTCCCCCCCCTTTAGTCTCGGTGTGCGTGCCACCCACCGGGACTAAAGGGTTTTTGGCCCAGCCAACAGGCGCGCGGCAACGCCACACCTTTAGTCCCGGTGTGTAGCACGCACCGGGACTAAAGGTCCCTTTTTCAAAAAAATTCACCCTGGGGAGCGCCTGTTTAAAAAAAATTCAATTAGCATATTATTTAAACGTTTGAATTTTACAGTTTTTGCATACTTATGAATTTGAGAAAAATTTCAACATGAAAAGTTCTTGGTTTAGGGTTTTTGGTTTAGGGTTTAGGGTTTAGGGTTTCTGTTTAGGGTTTAGGGTTTAGGTTTTAGGGTTTTTGGTTTAGGGTTTAGGGTTTTTGGTTTAGGGTTTAGGGTTTTTGGTTTAGGGTTTAGGGTTTAGGGTTTTTAGTTTAGGGTTTAGGGTTTAGGGTTTTTAGTTTAGGGTTCCCTCCTCTTACTTAGGGTTTAGGGTTCCCTCCTCTGACTTAGGGTTTAGGGTTTAGACTCATATCTGTCGCCTCTCTCCACTCTATCCCATGG
Organism: Avena eriantha; assembly: GCA_910589775.1. Taxonomy (NCBI): domain Eukaryota; kingdom Viridiplantae; phylum Streptophyta; class Magnoliopsida; order Poales; family Poaceae; genus Avena; species Avena eriantha. The sequence continues at coordinate 48,211,812 of OU342741.1, forward strand.
CTTCCACCATACCCTAACCACAGGGAGGCGGAGATGGAGTCTTTCACGGGCTAGCAGAAAAATATTTTCCGAGGTGGAACTTCCGAAGATGCCATAGGGCGTGTGCACCAAGGGCATCTTCGAGCAGTTCCGCCACGGGAGATTTCCCAACCCTTTCCTCCATCCATGGGGATGAAAATCTCCATCCATGTTGGCTTGTTGAGTTGCTTGCCGTGGCGTATCGATGCTCCTTTTATAGGCATGCCGCTGTTTCTACTTTGTCTTCTTCCTCCGACAGGGCGTCGTGCGCTACATGCTTTATCTCATCGAGCAGTGCATCAACCCACGCGTCCTTATCCTACCGACAGCTTTAGTCCCGGTTTGAGCCCCCACCCGGTACTAAAGGTTACCCACGCGTTCTTATCCCACCGACAGTTTTGTTAGATGACACAAAAACCACCTTTAGTCCCGGTTGCACCCACCAGCCGGTACTAAAGGTTAGCCACCCCCCAGAGAAGGCCCTCCCAGATAAGCCTCCCCCAGATAAGGCCCCCCCCCATCTTTTGTCCCGGTTTGAGCCCCCACCCGGGATGAAAGTTTCCCGCGCCACTGCGTTCCCGCACTTTCCACCGGTTCATGACTAAATCACTCCAACCATTAGGCATGTATTACAGGGCTAGGCAGGAGCATGACTGAATCACTCCAACCATTAGGCATGTTTCTTAATTTTCATTTGTGCTATGTATCCTTAGTGTTTGTGGGTTCCTTCTCTTGTGATGGTTCCTTATCTTTGTGTGATCACCTACCGCAGCTCAGAACGTCTAGTTTGATTGAGCAAGATGTATTACATGAAAGGGGACCTTTATGTCTCAAATAAAAGGTTTAATACATTACATAGATTTATGTCTCAAATAAAAGGTTTAATTACATAGATTTATGTCTCAAATAAAAGGTTTAATACATTATTACACATTACCAACATCTAGTGTTGTGGTTTTCTTCTGCACCGTAGCCATGGAGAATCTTCATCATTTAACAAGATGCTTGGGTCAGTTTTCACTTGGAAGGGCGGAATTTCATGAAACTTATTGTAATCTTCTGACATGTCTATCTTGTCATCCAATCCCACGATGTTTATTTTCCCTGAAAGAGCTATGTGGCGCTTTGGCTCATCGTATTCTATACTCTTTTGCTTATCTTTCCTTTTTATCGGTTTGGTAGACATGTCCTTCACATAGAAAACCTGAGCCACATCGTTGGCTAGGACGAATGGTTCATCCATGTACGCAAGATTGTTGAGATCCACTGTTGTCATGCCGTACTTTTCATCTACATGTACCCCGCCTCCTGTCAGCTTGACCCATTTGCACCGAAACAAAGGGACCTTAAAAGTAGGTCCATAGTCAAGTTCTCATATCTCCTCTATGTACCCATAATATGTGTCAATCTGCCCATTGTCATCCGTTGCATCAAAGCGGACACCACTATTTTGGTTGGTGCTCTTTTTATCTTGGGCGATCGTGTAAAATGTATTCCCATTTATCTCGTACCCTTGGAAAGTACATATAGTCAAAGATGGTAACCTGGCCAATGAGTACAAATCATCTCCAACAGTGGTGTTATTCATGAGATGTGTCTGCAACCAATTGCCAAAATTCTTCTCGTGTTCCCCTTTAATCAAGATTTCAGGCTTCCCCGGGTTTTTAGAGCGTAGAATTTTCTTGTGTTTCTCGATATACGGAGCCACCACGGTGGAATTGTGTAGAACTGTGTAGTGTGCTTGAGTGAAAGAATGCCCATCCCTACATACCATTGATTTCCTTCCTAGTGTGCCTTTTCCGGTCATCCTCCCCTCATACCGAGATTCAGGAACACAAATCGGCTTAAGGTCAGGAAGAAAGTCAACACAAAACTCAATGACCTCCTCTGTTCCATAGCCCTTGGAGATGCTTCCTTCTGGCCTAGCACGGTTATGAACATATTTCTTTAAGACTCCCATGAACCTCTCGAAGGGGAACATATTGTGTAGAAACACAGGACCGAGAATTCTAATCTCTTCGACTAGGTGAACTAGGAGGTGCGTCATAATATTGAAGAAGGATGGCGGGAACAACAACTCGAAGTTGACCAGACATTGGACCACATCAATCTGTAACCCTGATAGACTTTCTCGATCAATTACCTTCTGAGAAATTGCATTGAGGAATGCACATACCTTCACAATGGCTAGTCGAACATTTTCTGGTAGAATTCCCCTCAATGCAACCGGAAGCAATTGCGTCATAAGCACATGGCAGTCATGAGACTTTAGGTTTTGAAATTTTTTCTCTTTCATATTTACTATTCCCTTTATATTCGACGAGAAGCCAGACGGGACCTTGATACTGAAAAGGACTTCAAAAAAGATTTCCTTCTCTTCTTTGGTACGAGCGTAGCTGGCAAGCCCTTGAAACTGCCCTGGATGCTTGCCGTCTCCTCCTTTATGATGGTGTTGGTCCTCCCGTGCTGCCGGGGTATCTTTTGACTTCCCATACAAGCCTAGGAAGCCTAGAATATTCACGCAAATTTTCTTCGTCAGGTGCATCATGTCGATTGTAGAGCGGACCTCATGCACTTTCCAATAGGGTAGCTCCCAAAATATAGATTTCTTCTTCCACATGGGTGCGTGTCCAGTAATGGGGTCTTTCGGAATAGGTTGTCCTCCAGGACCCTTTCCAAAGATTACATCCAAATCCTTGACCATACCAAATATATCAGCACCACTACGGGGCACACGCTTCGTCCGGGTTTCTTCCTTGCCATTGAAATGCTTGCCTTTCTTCTTTAAGGGATGACTAGGCGGAAGAAAACGACGATTGTACGGGTACACATTCTTTCTACATTTATCCAGATATATACTTGCAGTCTCATCTAAACAGTGCGTGCATGCATTGCATCCTTTGTTCGTCTGTCCTGAAATGTTACTCAGAGCAGGCCAATCATTGATGGTTACAAACAGCAATGCTTGTAGGTCAAATTCCTGCTGTTTGTGCTCATCCCACACACGTACACCTAGTTTGGCCCACAACTGTAGAAGTTCATCAACTAATGGCCTTAGGTACACATCAATGTCATTGCCGGGTTGCTTCGGGCCTTAGATCAGCACTGGCATCATAATGAACTTCCGCTTCATGCACAACCAAGGAGGAAGGTTGTAGATAAATAGAGTCACGGGCCAGGTGCTGTGACTGCAGTTCTGCTCCCCAAAAGGATTCATGCCATCCGTACTTAGACCAAACCATAAGTTCCTTCCGTCACCAGCAAAGTCTGGGAAGTCTCTCTCCATTTTTCTCCACGGCCAACCATCAGCAGGGTGCCTCAACATCCCGTCTTTCTTATGGTCTTCCATGTGCCATCGCAACAACTTGGCATGCTTTTTATTTCTGAACAAACGTTTCAACCGAGGTATTATAGGAGCATACCACATCACCTTGGCAGGAACCCTCTTCCTGGGTGGCTCGCCCTCAACATCACCAGGGTCATCTTTTCTGATCTTATACCGCAATGCAGTGCATACCGGGCATTTATCCATATTCTCGTACTTCTCACCGCGGTAGAGGATGCAGTCATTAGGGCATGCATGTATCTTCTACACGTCTAATCCTAGAGGGCAGACAACTTTCTTTGCTTCGTACATACTCGAGGGAAATTGGTTATTTCTTGGAAGCAGCTTCTTCATTATTACCAGCAACTTTTCAAATCCCGAGTCAGTCATACCGGTCTCTGCCTTCCACTTCAACAATTCCAGTGTGCTACCCAGCTTCTTCTGGTCATCTTCACAAGTTCGGTACAACAATTTGTTGTGGTCCTGTAACATCTGCTCGAACTGCAACCTCTCCTTTTCTATGTCGCAGTCTCGCCTTGCATCACTAATGACCTGACCAAAATCATCAATGGGCTCATCTGGTTCCCGTTCTTCATCCCCTTCTTCTTCATTATCTTCAACTGCGGTATCATTGTATTCAGGGAACATAGATCGGTAGTTGTCATCATCGTTCTCTTCTTCATCACCGTCTTCCATCATAACCCCTCTTTCTCCATGCTTGGTCCAAACATTATAGCCGGACATGAAACCGGACCGAAGCAGGTGGCTCTGAATGACTCTTGAGGAAGTGTGAGCCTGCTCATTCCGACATTCAACACATGGACAACACATAAAACCATCCCGCCGCTTGTTCGCCTCGGCCACAAGGCGAAAAGAACGCACACCTTCTCTGTAAGCGTCGGAGCATCGGTCACTGTACATCCATGGGTGGCTCATCTGCATCATACAACCATGCATATAAATCAAACGCAATCACGATGCTTAAATTAGTACCGCACGGTCAAAATGATAAAATAGTTGCTAACCTTTTACGACACTTCAAAACAAAGAGGAGAAACCTTAAGTGTCGCTCTGGCACCTCATATCATATTTTGTCTTGTGTGAAGTCAAGTGGCATCGCTCTAATAGGCATTTCACCGAACACCTCTAGTGCATATGAAGAAAAAAAGTTAGCACAAAGTTATACCCACCTCTCACATAGGAAAAAAACAAGAGAGAGTGGAGGGCTGGGTGCATATATATAGGGCCAGGCCATTAGTCCCGGTTTGAGATACAAACCGGGACTAAAGGTTCTGCCAGGAGCACGCACGCCGGCCCAGACCCATTTGTCCCGGTTTGTATCTCAAACCAGGACTAATGGTTCCTTACGAACCGGGACATAGTGCCTCGGCCTCCTCAAGCCGTCTGGTTCAGACCATTAGTCCCGGCCCCAGCCACGGCTGGGACTAATGGCCCGAACCAAAGGCCCATTTTCTACTAGTGTTCCTTGAACACTTGGCTTGACGATTCATCCGTACTTGTCCAAAACACCCCTAAAACCCAAGATTTTAGCCATCACTTCTCATTTAAGTGCCAAAGGCATGCCCAAGCATGCCATCACTGCTCATTTAAGTGATATAAGTGTGTGGTGTGTCATTGTGAGCCATTGTTCCAAGTTTAATGCCATTCCTCAATAGTCCTGCCGCTATCCTGACGGGTAGACGCATTACACCCTACTACCCTAGACCGAAGCTGGCCAGTGTGGGAAGTACATGGCCAAGCACCATCTTGTTTGTAAAAAAGGGATGTGAGTGTTTGTGAGGGCATGGTGGAGCAATGTGCAAAAGGATAGCACATTCCTTGAACACTTGGCCTGACAATTCGTCTGTACTTGTCCAAAACACCCCTAAAACCCTAGATTTTAGCCGTCTACCGTGCCGAAGGCATGCCCAAGCATGCCATCACTGCTCATTGAAGTGATATAAGTGTGTGGTGTGTCATTGTGAGCCATTGTGCCAAGTTTTATGCCAATCCTCAATAGTCCTGCCGCTATCCCGACGGGTAGACGCGTTACACCCTACTATCCTAGACCGAAGCTGGCCAGTGTGCCAAGCACCATATTGTTTGTCAAACAAGGGATTTGAGTGTTTTTGAGGGCATGGTGAAGCAATGTGCAAAAGGATAGCACATTCCTTAAACACTTGGCCTGACGATTCGTCCGTACTTGTCCAAAACACCCCTAAAACCCTAGATTTTAGCCTTCTACCATGCCGAAGGTATGCTCAAGCATGCCATCGAGCATGCCTTCACTGCTCATTGAAGTGATATAAGTGTGTGGTGTGTCATTGTGAGCCATTATGCCAAGTTTGAGGCCATTCCTCAATAGTCCTGCTGTTGGGAATATGACCTAGAGGCAATCATGTATGATGTTATTCCTGTGTATTCATAAGGTTATGGTCCATGTATGAACTGCTGATATGTATCATCGAATATGTGATTTGATTGTGGAACTACATATTCATTTTGTTCATACTAATTGTCCTTGGTCATTGAGGTAATGCCGGACACACAACTTAGACCAATCTGAAAGTCGGCAAATGACTAGGTTCCACTTGTCATGGGCATGGAGATGCTATTCCGACTTACACGGATTCGGCTAAAGAGTTTGGCGAGTCGGACTAACCCATATTGAGATGCAACGAACAAGTCATCATTTGCATGTCTCAATCAATGTAATCCTTAGACCTGAGGTTATTGCACAATCCGAGTTGAGGATCTCCGACTTAGGTTCTGTCAAACGTTGTTCCGTCATTGGGCAGTTATAAAGGCGGAGTTCGGGCCGACTGAGAATCAAGCTGCGTGATGTGAATAACCAAGATGGGATTTTGCCCCTCCATCTGGAGAGATATTCTATGGGCCCTCTCGGAAGATATGATTCGGAAAGCATGGCCATGCGCGTCATGGTTAAGTGTTAACCGAGGCAGCCGACTAAGAGTTAGTCGGATGAATCACTTATCTCGAATCGAGAAAGAGAGTCGGACTATTTAAGGGATGATGATCATTCGCCTATTGTCCGACAAGGTATATCGTGAGGCAAAAGGGACTCAGACGAAAGTCGCATTGGAAGGTATGTCGTCATGACTTTTTGGTACTTGGGAGTTGGCATGTTTTGTTGGAGCCGCTACCAACTGATCGATCACGAGTGAGACTCAGAATCGTGTCCGGGTTACCATGAGCCTGTCAGGTCACACACTTAAGAGCGGGAGCAAGTTTGGGTTAGACCCAAAATAGGAAACCTATTTGGGTTGGAACCAAATAGAGACATGGACTTAGTCAGCAAGTGAGACTTGCAGTGGCTAATATAGGCCTTTTTTAGTGAATGGGCCACAAGTGAGTGGAGCCCACTTTCACTCCCTATATAAGCTGGGGCACAGGTGCTTAGAGCACGAGGATAGGTCACTCCATGTGTTGGAAACCCTAGCCCCAGTCCGTCCTGTCGCCGCCGTACCGGACCTAGCAGTCCATCGCCGGCGCTCCTCCTCGTACGTGTGGATACCGGCGGAGGTGCTGTACGTTCAGCACTTCGACGATCGTGAAGAAAGAACGGATCGTGGATCGTGGAACCGGAACGGATCGCGAGGACTGCACTGCATCAAGCGACGTGCTTCATCAATTCTGCAACTGCGCGTCTAGTGGTAATCCTCGTGGCCTTCTACCTGAGCTGGATCTTGGGATCACCGCGTAGGAAAAAGTTTTGTTTTTCTCTGCGTGGCCCAACAGTGGTATCAGAGCGTTAGCTTCTGGTTTTAGGCTCAAGATCGCGCATATGTGATATGCGGTTGGCGTTAGATTGGATCTAATTGCAGTTTTGGTGGTCGATCTATGAGATAGATCGGTTTTGTACAAAGTTGATTGGATCAAGTGCACTCGGGGGAATGGATGATCTGGTTTCCGTGATCTAACTGCTAAGGTCGTGGAACAACATACCCCTATCGGTCGGCTTCCGCCATCGGGGTAGACTGTGACACGTAAACCCGGATGCGGTGATCGAAGATCAAAGAGTTTGGTCGAATCGGAGTCCGGATCGGATTTGGGTAAAATTGTTTTATCCGATGACGAAATCCATGTCCGGAATGCAGATGAGATCTGCGTTTTTTGGTAAACCCGGGACCGCCGGCTTCGCCCTGTCATAGCGCCTTAGTTGTCGTTGCAAGTTTCACAACGCCGGTAGATATCGTATCTATGCATAACTTGTTTTTGCAGGATGATGTTGTGAATGGTATGGCTTATGTGCATGTGATGTGTGTAATCCATACACGATCTGCGTATCACGGTTTTTGTCAGCCGGCTAGAGCCTAGGTGCTGTCATCTTATTGTATAACGGCCTTCGTGTCGGATTCTCTGTGTAATTTGGAATACTAGCTAGTGTAGCTGTTTGGAGAATCCGGATGGCATGCAAGTCGGTGTACAAGTGGGCTACATGGTGTAAGACGGCCCGTGACAAGAGTTGACACGAGTCGGATTATAGGCTTTATGGAGATGGAGATCGCCATGAAGAGTGCCATACCATTTCACATTATAATTGCTTTTATCCTGTGTTATTGTTATGTCTTTGTTTTACCTCTATTAGATAGTTGGTAGAATATAATCCCTCAAAGAAGGTCCAGTCGGTTTCCCCGCCAAGTGCTGCACCATCACAAGTCGGACATTTTTGGTAGTGGGCTCATAAAATTGAGGTGCTATCAATTCTTTTCGACTAGGTGGGTTCGATTCGGACTCTTACAGCGGAAGCGCTTGGTAATCTAGACAGGTCTATCACAACGGTTGTAGGACTTGGGGAAAAGTCGGATGGGAGCCGGGGCATGTGATGCCACCCATCCAACATGAGTCGTATGAGATACAATTGACAAGGAGTTGTCTACCTAGATCACTTGACGGCTAGTGGTGATGCTAAAGCTCACTAGTCGACTTGCTTATTTAGGGTCCTGAATCACTAAGTAACCATCGGAGGGGTGTTGGTTCTAGTTGGAGCATAAATATTAAAGTGTTTAATATGTTTGCTCTTTATGGATACATGTCTTAAGTGTTTTGCATATTTTCTGTTGTAGATCAATGGCACCTAGCAGTCTTCCTTAGATTTCTGGTTTTGCTTTGAGAACCATCTTAGAAAAAGATAAGCTAAATGGAACTAATTTCACCAACTGGTATCGTAATCTGAGAATTGTTCTCAAACAAGAAAAAAGGGATTGTGTCCTAGACAACCCACTTCCAGCTGAGCCGGATGAGAATGCGACTGTCGCAGCCACCAATGCCTACCGTCGGATTTGTGATGAATCCATGGAGATTAGTTGTCTTATGCTTGCTCACATGGAACCAGACTTGCAGCAGCAGTTCGAGAATGTTGAGGCCTACGATATGATCGAAAGCCTCAAAAGTATGTTCCAGGCTCAGGCAAAGACTGAGAGGTATCAAGTCTCTCGATCTTTGTTGAGCTGCAAGCTTAAGGATGGCGATCCACTGAGTCCGCATGTGATCAAGATGGTTGGTTACGTGCAGTCTCTGGAAAGTCTTGGCTACCCCATTAGCGAAGAGTTTGCTACGGACATAATTCTGAACTCTCTTCCTAGTGTGTATGGTCAGTTCATATCGAACTACCACATGCATGGTATGGATAAGAAGCTCACTGAATTACATGGGATGCTCAAGCAGGCTGAGGCGGATCTCAAGAAAGGTGCTAGTCAAGTGTTGATGGTACAAAACAAGGCTAAGTTCAAGAAGAGTTCTTGGACTAAGAAGAAGAAGGCAAAGTCAGGAGGTAAGGCGAAGGACTCAGTCCAAAGTGCTTCCTCAGGGACTAAGCCATCTCCTACAGCCGGATCCACTTGCTTCTACTGCAAGTCGGATGGCCACTGGAAGAGGAATTGCAGCAAGTATCTGGCTGATAAATCCAAGAGCGGAGGTGTGACTTCTGGCTCAGGTACGCTTGTTTGCAATGTTATAGACATTTATCTTGCTGATGCACCTGGTAGTTCTTGGGTATATGATACCGGATCAGTCATTCACATATGCAACTCGTTGCAAGGACTGGTAAGAACTAGGTGTGTGGCAAGAGGCGAGGTTGACATTCGAGTCGGCAACAAAGCAAGAGTTGCTGCATTGGAAGTCGGCACAATGCAACTTCATTTACTTTTTGGATTCATAATGGAGCTAAATAATTGTTATTATGTTCCAGTGCTTAGTCGAAACATCATTTCTGGCTCATGTTTGATGAGACAGGGCTATGAGTCGAATATTAAGAATAATGGTTGTTCTTTATATTTGAATGATATATTTCATGGCTTTGCACCCGTCCGGGATGGGTTATTTATTTTGAATCTTGATAGTGAATATGTCTGTAACATAAATGTGAAAGGTTAAAACCAAATGATCTGAATATGACTTACTTTTGGCATTGTCTGCTTGGTCATATAAGTTGGAAACGCATGAAGAAGCTCCATGATGATGGACTCCTAACTTCGTTCGACTTGGAGTCGTTCGAGACATGCGAATCCTGCCTTCTTGGCAAGATGACCAAGACACCTTTTGCAAAGAGTTGTGAAAGGGCGTCCGACTTATTGGGACTAGTACATAGTGATGTATGTGGCCCAATGAGCACGACAGCCAGAGGTGGTTATGAGTACTGCATTACCTTCACTGATGATTTGAGTAGGTATGGATATAACTACTTGATGAAACATAAGTCAGAAGCCTTTGAAAAGTTCAAGGAATTCCAGAATGAGGTACAAAATCAACTTGGCAAGAAAATAAAGTTTCTTCGGTCGGACCGAGGGGAGTACATGAGCCATGAGTTTGATGACCATCAAAAGAGTTGTGGAATAGTTCCCCAGCTCACTCCTCCAGGAACGCCACAGAGAAACGGTGTATCGGAAAGGAGGAATCGGACCTTGTTGGACATGGTACGATCAATGATGAGTCGGACAGATCTGCCTTTATCATTTTGGGGTTATTGTCTAGAAACTGCAGCGTTCACACTAAACAGAGTACCATCAAAGTCGGTAGAGAAGACACCGCATGAGATGTGGACTGGCAAAAAGCCGAGTTTGTCTTTTCTTAAGATTTGGGGTTGTGAAGCTTTTGTCAAGCGACTTCAGTCGGACAAGCTTACAGCTAAGTCGAATAAGTGTATTTTCATGGGATATCCGAGGGAAACCTTGGGTTACTACTTCTACAACCGAGAAGAGGGCAAAGTGTTTGTCGCTCGAAACGGTGTCTTCCTTGAGAAAGAGTTTCTCAGTCGGGGAGTCAGTGGGAGCACGGTGCAACTCGAAGAAATTCGAGAGGTACCAGCCAGTAGCGAGTCGGAAAAAGCCTTAGGGTTGAGCCGGATGTGGTACCTGATCCGGAAACTGCACCGACACTGCGAAGATCGGCTAGATTGCGAAGTGTTCATGATGTGATGATGTTGGACAGTGATGAGCCGACAACTTATTTGGAAGCGATGGTGGGTTCTGATTTTGAGTCATGGCTTGGAGCCATGAGATCCGAATTAAAGTCCATGGATGAAAATCAAGTTTGGAATTTGGTTGATCTGCCAGACGGTGCAAGACCCGTTGAGTGCAAATGGGTCTTTAAGAAGAAAACTGATATGGATGGAAATGTTTCTATCTATAAAGCACGGCTTGTCGCGAAGGGGTTCCGACAAGTTCAAGGAGTTGACTACGATGAGACTTTCTCTCCTGTAGCGATGCTTAAATCAGTTCGGATCATGTTAGCTATAGCAGCCTATTTCGACTATGAGATATGGCAGATGGATGTCAAGACGGCTTTCCTTAATGGAAATTTAACCAAGGAAGTGTATATGATACAGCCCGAGGGTTTTGTCCATCCGGCTAATGCTGAGAAGGTATGCAAACTTCGGAAATCCATTTATGGGTTGAAGCAAGCATCTCGGAGTTGGAACATTCGCTTTGATGAGGTAGTCAAATCGTTTGGCTTCATAAGAGCGATCATGATTCTTGTTTATACAAAAAGTTTAGTGGGGGCAAAGTAAACTTTCTGATCTTGTATGTGGATGACATATTATTGATTGGAAATGATGTCCAGATGTTGCAAGAGACCAAGGAATCTTTGGAAAAGAGTTTTTCGATGAAAGACTTGGGTGAGGCGACTTACATACTAGGAATCCGGATCTATAGAGATAGATCAAAGCGGCTCATTGGATTGAGTCAAAGAAAATATTTGGACAAAGTGTTGAAGAAGTCCAACATGGAATCATCTAAGAAGGGGTTCTTACCGATGTCCCATGGCGTAAAACTTAGCAAGACTCAGTGTCCCTCGACAACTGATGAGTGAAGTCGAATGAGTGTGATTCCGTATGCTTCTGCAGTCGGATCCATCATGTACGCTATGATTTGTACTAGGCCGGATGTTTCCTATGCTCTAAGTGTTGTGAGCATGTACCAGGCTGACCCTGGAGAGATCCACTGGGCAGCGGCTAAAAATATCCTCAAGTACTTGAGAAGGACTAAGGATATGTTCCTGGTTTATGGAGGTGAGGATGAACTCAGTGTAAAGGCTTACACGGATGCGAGTTGTCTCACTGACTTGGATGATTCTCGTTCACAATCCGGATATGTGTTTGTGATAAACGGAGGGGCTGTGAGCTAGAAAAGTTCCAAGCAAGAAACAGTGCCTGCGTCTATGATAGAAGCTGAGTATATTGCTGCCTCGGAGGCGGCAAAGGAAGCCGTTTGGATGAGGAATTTCCTCATGGATCTTGGTGTGGTTCAGGGCTCGTCCAATCCGTTAGACGTGTATTGTGACAACAATGGTGCTATTGCACAAGCCAAGGAACCTAGACAACACCAGAAGAACAAACATATACTCATGCGGTACCACCTTATTCGCCAGTTCGTGGATCAAGGTGATATCAAGTTATGCAAGGTACACACGGATGCAAACATTGCGGATCCGTTGACAAAGCCACTACCACAGCCGAAGCATAAGGCGCACCTGAGAGCAATGGGCATTAGATGCCTAGACATGTGATGTCGGAAGATTGACTCTAGTGCAAGTGGGAGACTGTTGGGAATATTCCCTAGAGGCAATCATGTATGATGTTATTCTTGTGTATTCATAAGGTTATGGTCCATGTATGAACTGCTGATATGTATCATCGAATATGTGATTTGATGGTGGAACTACATATTCATGTTGTTCATACTAATTGTCCTTGGTCATTGAGGTTATGCCAGACACACAACTTAGACCAATGTGAAAGTCGGCAGATGACTAGGTTCCACTTGTCATGGGCATGGAGATGCTATTCCGACTTACACGGATTCGACTAAAGAGTTTAGCGAGTCGGACTGACCCATATTGAGATGCAACGAACAAGTCGTCATTTGCATGTCTCAATCAATGTAATCCTTAGACCTGAGCTTATTGCACAATCCGAGTTGAGGATCTCCGACTTAGGTTCTGTCAAACGTTGTTCCGTCATTGGGCAGTTATAAAGTCGGAGTTCGGGTCGACTGAGAATCAAGCTGCATGATGTGAATAACCAAGACGGGATTTTGCCCCTCCATCCGGAGAGATATTCTCTGGGCCCTCTAGGAAGATATGATTCGGAAAGCATGGCCATGCGTGTCACGATTAAGTGTTAACCGAGGCAGCCGACTAAGAGTTAGTCGGATGAATCACTTATCTCGGATCGAGAAAGAGAGTCGGACTATTTAAGGGATGAAGATCATTCGCCTATAGTCCGACAAGGTATATCGTGAGGCAAAAGGGACTCAGACGAAAGTCGCATTGGAAGGTATGTCGTCATGACTTTTTGGTACTTGGGAGTTGGCACGTTCTACTAGGAGCCGCTACCAACTGATCGATCACGAGTGAGACTCGGAATCGTGTCCGGGTTACCATGAGCCTGTCGGGTCACACACTTAAGAGCGGGAGCAAGTTTGGGTTAGACCCAAAACAGGAAACCTATTTGGGTTGGACCCAAATAGAGACATCGACTTAGTCAACAAGTGAGACTTGCAGTGGCTAATATAGGCCCTTTTTAGTGAATGGGCCACAAGGGAGTGGAGCCCACTTTCACTCCCTATATAAGCTGGGGCGCAGGTGCTTAGAGCACGAGGTTAGGTCACTCCATGTGTTGGAAACCCTAGACCCAGTCCATCCTATCGCCGCCGTACCGGACACAGCAGTCCATCACCGGCGCTCCTCCTCGTACATGTGGATACCGGCAGAGGTGCTGTACGTTCAGCACTTCGACGATCGTGAAGAAAGTACGGATCGTGGATCGAGGAACCGGAACGGATCGCGAGGACTGCACTGCATCAAGCGACGTGCTTCATCAATTCCGCAACTGCGCGTCTAGTGGTAATCCTCGTGGCCTTCTACCTGAGCTGGATCTTGGGATCACCGCGTAGGAAAAAGTTTTGTTTTTCTCTGCGTGGCCCAACAGTGGTATCAGAGCGTTAGCTTCTGGTTTTAGGCTCAAGATCGCGCATATGTGATATGCGGTTGGCGTTAGATTGGATCTAATTGCAGTTTTGGTGGTCGATCTATGAGATAGATCGGTTTTGTACAAAGTTGATTGGATCAAGTGCACTCGGGGGAATGGATGATCTGGTTTCCGTGATCTAACTGCTAAGGTCGTGGAACAACATACCCCTATCGGTCGGCTTCCGCCATCGGGGTAGACTGTGACACGTAAACCCGGATGCGGTGATCGAAGATCAAAGAGTTTGGTCGAATCGGAGTCCGGATCGGATTTGGGTAAAATTGTTTTATCCGATGACGAAATCCATGTCCGGAATGCAGATGAGATCTGCGTTTTTTGGTAAACCCGGGACCGCCGGCTTCGCCCTGTCATAGCGCCTTAGTTGTCGTTGCAAGTTTCACAACGCCGGTAGATATCGTATCTATGCATAACTTGTTTTTGCAGGATGATGTTGTGAATGGTATGGCTTATGTGCATGTGATGTGTGTAATCCATACACGATCTGCGTATCACGGTTTTTGTCAGCCGGCTAGAGCCTAGGTGCTGTCATCTTATTGTATAACGGCCTTCGTGTCGGATTCTCTGTGTAATTTGGAATACTAGCTAGTGTAGCTGTTTGGAGAATCCGGATGGCATGCAAGTCGGTGTACAAGTGGGCTACATGGTGTAAGACGGCCCGTGACAAGAGTTGACACGAGTCGGATTATAGGCTTTATGGAGATGGAGATCGCCATGAAGAGTGCCATACCATTTCACATTATAATTGCTTTTATCCTGTGTTATTGTTATGTCTTTGTTTTACCTCTATTAGATAGTTGGTAGAATATAATCCCTCAAAGAAGGTCCAGTCGGTTTCCCCGCCAAGTGCTGCACCATCACAAGTCGGACATTTTTGGTAGTGGGCTCATAAAATTGAGGTGCTATCAATTCTTTTCGACTAGGTGGGTTCGATTCGGACTCTTACAGCGGAAGCGCTTGGTAATCTAGACAGGTCTATCACAACGGTTGTAGGACTTGGGGAAAAGTCGGATGGGAGCCGGGGCATGTGATGCCACCCATCCAACATGAGTCGTATGAGATACAATTGACAAGGAGTTGTCTACCTAGATCACTTGACGGCTAGTGGTGATGCTAAAGCTCACTAGTCGACTTGCTTATTTAGGGTCCTGAATCACTAAGTAACCATCGGAGGGGTGTTGGTTCTAGTTGGAGCATAAATATTAAAGTGTTTAATATGTTTGCTCTTTATGGATACATGTCTTAAGTGTTTTGCATATTTTCTGTTGTAGATCAATGGCACCTAGCAGTCTTCCTTAGATTTCTGGTTTTGCTTTGAGAACCATCTTAGAAAAAGATAAGCTAAATGGAACTAATTTCACCAACTGGTATCGTAATCTGAGAATTGTTCTCAAACAAGAAAAAAGGGATTGTTCTCAAACAAGAAAAAGATAAGCTAAATGGAACTAATTTCACCAACTAATTTCACCAACTGGTAATCCTCGTGGCCTTCTACCTGAGCTGGATCTTGGGATCACCGCGTAGGAAAAAGTTTTGTTTTTCTCTGCGTGGCCCAACACCTGCCGCTATCCCGACGGGTATACGCGTTACACCCTACTACCTTAGACCAAAGCTGGCTAGTGTGGGAAGTGCATGTCCAAGCACCATCTTGATTGTAAAACAAGGGATGTGAGTGTTTGTGAGGGCATGGTGGAGCAATGTGCAAAAGGAGAGCACATTCCTTGAACACTTGGCCTGACGATTCGTCCGTACTTGTCCAAAACACCCCTAAAACCCTAGATTTTAGCCGTCTACCGTGCCGAAGGCATGCCCAAGCATGACATCACTGCTCATTGAAGTGATATAAGTGTGTGGTTTGTCATTGTTAGACATTGTGACAAGTTTTAGGCCATTCCTCAATAGTCATGCCGCTATCCCGATGGGTAGATGCGTTACACCCTACTACCCTCGACCGAAGCTGGCCAATGTGGGAAGTGCATGGTTAAGCACCATCTTGTTTATTAAAGAAGGGATGTGAGGGCTTGAGAGGGCATAGTGGAGCAATGTGCAAAAGGAGAGCACATTCCTTGAACACTTGGCTTGACAATTCGTCCGTAATTGTCCAAAACACCCCTAAAACCCTAGATTTTAGGCGTCTACCGTGCCGAAGGCTTGCCCAAGCATGCCATCACTGCTCATTGAAGTGATATAAGTGTGTGGTGTGTCATTGTGAGCCATTTTTCCAAGTTTAATGCCATTCCTCAATAGTCCTGCCGCTATCCCGACGGGTAGACGCGTTACACCCTACTACTCTAGACCGAAGCTGGCCAGTGTGGGAAGTGCATGGCCAAGCACCATCTTGTTTGTAAAATAAGGGATGTGAGAGTTTTTGAGGGCATGGTGGAGAAATGTGCAAAATGAGAGCACATTCCTTGAACACTTGGCCTGACAATTCGTCCGTACTTGTCCAAAACACCCCTAAAATCCTAGATTCTAGCCGTCTACCGTGCCGAAGGCATGCCCAAGCATGCCATCACTACTCATTGAAGTGATATAAGTGTGTGGTGTGTCATTGTGAGCCATTGTGCCAAGTTTTATGCCATTTCTCAATAGTCTTGCTGCTATCCCGATGGGTAGACGCGTTACACCCTACTAACCTAGACCGAAGCTAGCCAGTGTGGGAAGTGCATGGCCAAGCACCATATTGTTTGTAAAACAAGGGATTTGAGTGTTCTTGAGGGCATGGTGGAGCAATGTGCAAAAGGATAGCACATTCCTTGAACACTTGGCCTGATGATTCGTCCGTACTTGTCCAAAACACCCCTCAAACCCTAGATTTTAGCCTTCTACCGTGTCGAAGGTATGCTCAAGCATGCCATCGAGCATGCCTTCACAGCTCATTGAAGTGATATAAGTTTGTGGTGTGTCATTGTGAGCCATTGTGCCAAGTTTGAGGCCATTCCTCAATAGTCCTGCCGCTATCCCGACGCGTAGACGCGTTACACCCTACTACCCTAGACCGAAGCTGGCTAGTGTGGGAAGTGCATGGCCAAGCACCATCTTGTTTGTAAAACAAGGGATGTGAGTGTTTGTGAGGGCATGGTGGAGACTTTTGCAAAATGAGAGCACATTCCTTGAACACTTGGCCAGACGATTCGTCCGTACTTGTCCAAAACACCCCTAAAACCCTAGATTTTAGTCGTCTACCGTGCCGAAGGCATGCCCAAGCATGCCATCACTGCTCATTGAAGTGATATAAGTGTGTGGTGTGTCATTTTGATCCATTGTTCCAAGTTTAATGCCATTCCTCGCTAAACTTGCATTGATCGGACCGTTTTTTAATTTTTTATGCCTGTTTCAAACTATGGTCAAAACGGTGGGCATGAAGGTTCTTAGCTCGGGGCTGAGCCTCGCTAAACTTGCATTGGATCTCTGAAGAAACATGATATTATGAGTCTAAAAATCATTTTTTCAAAAAATAATGGGCATCAGATCATGTAGCTTTAGTTCAAATCGGACCCACTTCCTACCAATTCGGCAAGAATTTGTCTTTTTCGCCAGTGGTGGACAGAAAGGTTTGAGATACCCCGGTTGGGACATTTGTCCATGTAAGGTGTCCTATTAATTTTGGAAATTGGTATGGTAGCATTTTGAAACTTTCATTTGGTGGCTGCTTCACAAAACGACCCATTTTTTGCACTCATAAAATGGAAAATGGATTTTTTGTCCGATGAAATAGAAAACTTCCTCCTGCAACATTGTGCGCCATCCCACGATACATATGGGTGTATAATATGGGCATATTATCACAAACTATGCCGTGGTTCTAGCCATAACATTGGTCGTTTGGCCCGAAAGCCATGAAACCTCGAACCTGGTAGCTCATTTCTGAGAAGGTTTTTTCGAGACACTACCAAGTTTGGTATTTTTACTTGCAACTATGTCACATAATAAGACACCACGCGAAGGATTTGCATTGATCGGACCGTTTTTTTAATTTGTTATGCCCGTTTGAAACTATGGTCAAAACGGTGGGCATGAAGGTTCTTAGCTCGGGGCTGAGCCTCGCTAAAATTGCATTGGATCTCTGAAGAAACATGATATTGTGAGTCTAAAAATCATTTTTTCAAAAAATAATGGGCATCAGATCATGTACCTGTAGTTCAAATCGGACCCACTTCCTACCGATTCGGCAGGAATTTGCCTTTTTCACCAGTGGTGGACATAAAGGTTTGAGATACCCCGGTTGGGACATTTGTCCATGTAAGGTATCCTATTATTTTGGAAATTGGGATGGTAGCATTTTGAAACTTTCATTTGGTGGATGCTTCACAAAACGACCCATTTTTTACACTCAGAAAATGGAAAATGGTTTTTTTGTGCGACAAAACGGAAAACTTCCTCCTGCAACATTAAGCGGCATCCCACGATACATATGGGTGTATAATATGGGCACATTATCACAAAGTATGCCATGGTTCTAGCCATAACATTGGTCGTTTGGCCCGAAAGCCATGAAACCTCGAACCTGATAGCACATTTCTGAGAAGGTTTTTTCGAGACACTACCAAGTTTGGTATTTTTACTTGCAACTATGTCACATAATAAGACACCACGCGAAGGATTTGCATTGATCGGACCATTTTTTTAATTTTTTATGCCTGTTTCAAACTATGGTCAAAACGGTGGGCATGAAGGGTCTTAGCTCGGGGCTGAGCCTCGCTAAACTTGCATTGGATCTCTGAAGAAACATGATATTGTGAGTCTAAAAATCATTTTTTTCAAAAAATAATGGGTATCAGATCATGTACCTGTAGTTCAAATCGGACCCACTTCCTACCGATTCGGCAGGAATTTGTCTTTTTCGCCAGTGGTGGACAGAAAGGTTTGAGATACCCCGGTTGGGACATTTGTCCATGTAAGGTGTCCTATTATTTTTGGAAATTGGTATGGTAGCATTTTGAAACTTTCATTTGGTGGCTGCTTCACAAAACGACCCATTTTTTGCACTCAGAAAATGGAAAATGGTTTTTTTGTGCGACGAAACAGAAAACTTCCTCCTGCAACATTGTGCTCCATCCCACGATACATATGGGTGTATAATATGGGCACACTATCACAAACTATGCCGTGGTTCTAGCCATAACATTGGTCGTTTGGCCCGAAAGCCATGAAACCTCGAACCTGATAGCTCATTTCTGAGAAGGTTTTTTGAGACACTTGCAATATACCAAGTTTGGTATTTTTACTTGCAACTATGTCACATAATAAGACACCACGCGAAGGATTTGCATTGATCGGACCGTTTTTTAATTTCTTTATGCCTGTTTCAAACTATGGTCAAAACGGTGGGCATGAAGGTTCTTAGCTCGGGGCCGAGCCTCGCTAAACTTGCATTGGATCTCTGAATAAACATGATATTGTGAGTCTAAAAATCATTTTTTCAAAAAATAATGGCCATCAGATCATGTACCTGTAGGTCAAATCGGACCACTTCCTGCCGATTCGGCAGGAATTTGCCTTTTTCGCCAGGGATGGACGGAAAGGTTTGAGATACCCCGGTTGGGATATTTTGCCATGTAAGGTGTCCTATTATTTTTGAAAAAAGGGGTGGTAGCATTTTGAATTTGGTGATAGCTTCACTAAACTCCCTGTTTTTGGCACTTCAAAAATGAAAAATGGCTTTTCTGTGCGACGAAAAGGAAAACTTTCTTCGACAACATTGTTTGCTATTCAAAGATACACATGTGTGCAAAATATCATGTCTATGCGACGGTTTTCGGTATGCACTCCGGAGTTAGCGACACTTTGGTGAAAAAACCCTATGGGATCATCTGCAACTAATCAAATTACAGGAAACAACCACCCGCGGATTGCCCATCTCATCCTAATCTGGACCGTTGAAGCACATCCAATGGCCACCGAAGAAGCACACATCGCCCACCAACCTACCTCCACCTCCACCATACACCACATCCCACAACCTCCGTCCCCATTCTCTCCCAACCGCGTCGCCCTCTCCTGAAACCCTAGCGGCGCCCGAACCCTAGCGTGCCCCGAGCCAGATCCGCGGCCAGCCACGCCCCTCTCGGCCCCTCCCGCCCCAGACCCCCCTCCTATGGCTCGACGCGCACCACCACGACGTGGTCTTCACAACCACGCGAGGATCCACCCTCCGATTCCTCTACCTTTCCATCTTCGATTCCCCATCCAGCAGCCATAGTAGAGAAAAATCTCGCTCGATCCACCACCAAGCGACCAATACATGGCTCTCTGTGCTCGACAACACACTGCCGGCCACAGTGTCGGAGCGACCCAAGAGGACCGCCAAGCTGTCGATGCCAAGTGGCAGGAAGAGGAACGAAGAGAACGCGGTGCCGAGGACCAAGATCGACCTCGCTGGTGGTGGTGGAGCATGCTGTGGAGTACGTCCGCTCCGAGGATCTGCAGCCCGTGGCCGGGCCCAAGGCACGGGCCGCCAGCCGCCGGCCTAGTTGCGGAGATCGAGTCCAAGGGCTGGGTGAAGGTCTACGAGGCGCTCAACGACGCGCGCCGCCTCGCCATCCGCCACCCCGCGCTCCTCGCCCCAATCCTGTATGTATTGTTCCCCATATCTATCTGCTTCTATGAATTTTCTTTTGTCTTATTCCCCTCTAGATCGTGGCTGATTCCCCTCTGAATATTGTTTTGTCTGATTCCCTTCGACAAGCTGCTCCTCCAGCTGCTGCTCAAGGCGTCACAGGACAAGCGGTTCATGGTCGAGGAGGCCGAGAAGGCGATGCGCGTTTGTGTTCATCATCACCACGCTGGGGAAGCTGCAGGCTCATGAACTCGTCACCAATTGGCTCTTCGAGGACATGCCTCTGCCGACCTTGCCGTGAGGTATGCCCGAAGCGCCCTCCCTAGTTCCTGATGAGTGTTGGACATTATAGACTCTGAACATTACTCCTAGTTGAAACCTAACTAAATTTTCTGAATTACTCGATAGAGAGAGATGCATGGATAGATGAAATTGATTCAGTAGTCCTTGTATTGTCTTAGCCACACATATTTTGTGCTCTGTTTTACAACTGATTGTTCTATATCATCATAAATCAGTTAGGACAATATTAGGCAAACTGATTTGTCAAGATGTGTCTGCAATTGAACACTTAATGCATATGGTTAATTGTCGTTGTTTGCTCAGAAGTTATATTCAGGATTATGTTCTCTCATCTTTGTATGAGACTGACACATAACATGATTTATCAAGTTGTAGCCTCAAGCTGAATATTTACCCATGTGTTTTGTGGTACATGCATAGGTAAATTATGATTATTCATATGCATTGAGAAACTAGTTATGCGTTTCTGTCATATCCTGAATTATGATTTCTGCTAAGTATGAAAAGGATAACTTCCTAGGTTCTATGCTTGTTTATAGATGAGTTAACATGTAATCTCCTAGTCAGTGTTATTTGTACTACTAATTTTCCTTGAGTTGAAACCATATTGGCATAACATTATATCGGTTTTCATACCCTCAAATCAGGATATGGTTCTCAGGAAAAGTCTATAGCATAAGATTATGAAGCCACCCTTTATCATTATTGTCGTATCCCCCACCCTCACCATCTCCATCACGGTGGTTTGGTTCAGATAAGTATTCGGTCTCTCCCACTCCCTTATAGTCCTTGTTAATTAACCTAAGTGAGTTGCTAGCTCGATGTTATAGTTTGATAATCAATTGATGCTCATTGGTAGCTCCTGTTTTTGATATGATCTAATCTGACCTGGGATGGGAACATGACCGTGCACGTTTATGTGTTTGATATAGTATTCCCTTCTTTTTCTAATAGAAGGCAAGAGATTATTATGCAGCATCTTTTCCTCTAGTAGTAGTATTACTACTGGTTTATGTATAGATAGCAATATAGGTATAGGACATGTATAGGCTTCCTTTTGATCCAGGACTTCTTGTGTGTATATTAATGTTCTGTACTTATATCATCTGGCTGGAAGATTCTATTCAGTTTTGTTTCTTTTTCATCTTGTACACATTGTTTTTGGTATTTCTCTGATCAATGAAAGCAGGGTTAATATAAGATTGATCTAGTTGTTGTGATAAAATTAGTTGATATATGAATACTGTGAGCATGTAGTTGATATATGAATACTGTGAGCATGTAGTTGATATATGAATACTGTGAGCTTTATTTCATCTTGTACACATTGACTATGAGCATGTAGTTGATATATGAATACTGTGAGCTTTATTTTTTGTCGAGTTTCGTGTGTTGATGCTTCATTTCATATTCTCCTTAGGATATGTCTGCCTAGCCATGGCTGCTCCCCTAGAGACTGCTGCTAGGCATGCCTGCATCCGAGGGCTGTCAATTGCCACAGCAATCAAGTACTTACATGGAGTAGCTGCAACGAAGTGTCAACGACATGTCTATGGTCTTCTACGATAATGTCATTATGCGTGTCCTCTGCTGCTCCACAACTGGCATCGGTGAGAGCTCAAGATTAAGAACCTCCTATCTTCTTGTTCTACTTGTCCTAGTATAGTTTCATCTGTCCCAATTGTATCCAAAATACACAGAATCTGGTCTCTAATTCACTGTGTGTGACACCTGTGAGTTAAGACTGATAACTTCATTAGCACTTTCTTGTAGTCGTGGGCTACTGCTAGCAGAAGGAGCAAGCAGATTTCTGTCTCTTGCAAGGGTTATTTTGGCAAATACTTTTTGCAACCACTTTCTTCAAATACTTTGTACTAGTACCACTTTCAAAATTGTTGATTGTTCTTGCCAGCATTAATAGCTGAAGTAGCTTAAAGAGTGTGTTAAATTTACATTAAGGAAATCATTTTGGTACCATAATTTACTTAGTAAGATGACCTGACAATATTCGGACTCGTTGGAGAATTTATCAACAAATCTCATGTTGCTTCGTTACTCTACTATTGTTGCCTATTTTATGATTCTACTGTTTCATAACAGTTTCCAATTATTTTCTAAACTTGGCTTTTCCTCTTTTCCAGGAGTTCCAGCCAAAGAAAGTCAAGAAAAGCTTGAAGACCCTATAATTTTAGAGCTACTTGTATTCTAACAGTCAAAATATCTGGCTGTTTGGAACAAACCATGTAATGATTGTAATAGATAATAGACTATTCTTGGCTGTTATTTGAAATTTTCCATGTCTTTTATGTTTCAGTTCAACAAATGTTATGTAATATGATGAATAGAAATTTGATGAGTAGAATCATATTATAAAATTAGTGACTGTGATTTTCGGGATAGAAGAAATAAGGAAAAAGGGCCGAAAATTTTACTGTACCAAATATTATTTGCGCTCTAAATAGGCCATGGCCCAAATTATATTGAAAGAAATGATTTGAAAAAATAGAAAAAACCAAGAAAAATTGGACGGTAAAAAGGCCAAGGCCCAAAACTGAAATGCGAAACACAATGGCTGAAGCCCATAGCAGTAACGAACCATGGTAGAGGAAGTAAAAGGCCAAAATTATTAGGCTCAGCCCAAGCAAGCAACCGAAATGGATTGGGATGATTTCGATTTAAGACGATTTAATTTCGTCACAATTTTGCCACATAGGATTAGCCACGTAGGATCTAACTTGGCCAGGCTAGATGGCTCGTGATGATATTGGATCGTCATAGACGTTATGACGATTTTACCAAAAACGTCGTTATAGTTCATTTGCGACGCCCAGCTTTCGCCGATCTCAAAATCGTCATAGAATCGTCATAAGCGGACTATTGTGACGAATCTGTGATGAAAATCGAGGGTCATACATAGCCAGATTCCTTGTAGTGAGTCCTGCCGCTATCCCGACGGGTAGACGCATTACACCCTACTACCCTAGACCGAAGCTGGCCAGTGTGGGAAGTGCATGGCCAAGCACCATCTTGTTTGTAAAATAAGGGATCTGAGTGTTTTTGAGGGCATGGTGGAGCAATGTGCAAAAGGAGAGCACATTCCTTGAACACTTGGCCTGACAATTCATCCGTACTTGTCCAAAACACCCCTAAAACCCTAGATTTTAGCCGTCTACCATGCCGAAGGCATGCCCAAGCATGCCATCACTGCTCATTGAAGTGATATAAGTGTGTGGTGTGTCATTGTGAGACATTGTGCCAAGTTTGAGGCCATTCCTCAATAGTCCTGCTGCTATCCCGACGGGTAGACGCGTTACACCCTACTACCCTAGACCGAAGCTGGCCAGTGTGGGAAGTGCATGGCCAAGCACCATCTTGTTTGTAAAACAAGGGATGTAAGTGTTTGTGAGGGCATCGTGGAGCATTGTGCAAAAGGAGAGCACATTCCTTGAACACTTGGCCTGACGATTCGTCCGTACTTGTCCAAAACACCCCTAAAACCCTAGATTTTAGCCATCTACCATGCGGTAGGCATGCCCAAGCATGCCATCACTGCTCATTGAAGTGATATAAGTGTGTGGTGTGTCATTGTTAGCCATTGTGCCAAGTTTGAGGACATTCCTGAATAGTCATGCTGCTATCCTGTCGGGTAGACGCGTTACACCCTACTACCCTTGACCGAAGCTGGCCAGTGTGGGAAGTGCATGGCCAAGCACCATATTGTTTGTAAAACAAGGGATGTGAGTGTTTGTGAGGGCATGGTGGAGCAGTGTGCAAAAGGAGAGCACATTCCTGGAACACTTGGCCTGACGATTCGTCCGTACTTGTCCAAAACACCCCTCAAACCCAAGATTTTAGCCGCCTACCGTGTCGAAGGCATGCCCAAGCATGCCATAACTGCTCATTAAAGTGATATAAGTGTGTGGTGTTTCATTGTGAGCCATTATTCCAAGTTTGAGGCCATTACTCAATAGTCCTGCCGCTATCCCGACGGGTAGACGCGTTACACCCTACTGCCCTAGACCGAAGCTGGCCAGTGTGGGAAGTGCATGGCCAAGCACCATATTGTTTGTAAAACAAGGGATGTGAGTGCTTGAGAGGGCATAGTGGAGCAATGTGCAAAAGGAGAGCACATTCCTTGAACACTTGGCTTGACAATTCGTCCGTAATTGTCCAAAACACCCCTAAAACCCTAGATTTTAGGCGTCTACCGTGCCGAAGGCATGCCCAAGCATGCCATCACTGCTCATTGAAGTGATATAAGTGTGTGGTGTGTCATTGTGAGCCATTTTTCCAAGTTTAATGCCATTCCTCAATAGTCCTGCCGCTATCCCGACGGGTAGACGCGTTACACCCTACTACTCTAGACCGAAGCTGGCCAGTGTGGGAAGTGCATGGCCAAGCACCATCTTGTTTGTAAAATAAGGGATGTGAGAGTTTTTGAGGGCATGGTGGAGCAATGTGCAAAAGGAGAGCACATTCCTTGAACACTGGGCCTGACGATTCGTCCGTACTTGTCCAAAACACCCCTAAAACCCTAGATGTTAGCAGTCTACCGTGCCGAAGGCATGCCCAAGCATGCCATCACTTCTCATTGAATTGATATAAGTGTGTGGTGTGTCATTGTGAGCCATTGTGCAAAGTTTGAGGCGATTCCTCAATAGTGCTGCCAATATCCCGACGGCTAGACGCGTTACACCCTACTACCCTAGACCGATGATAGCCAGTGTGGGAAGTGCATGGCCAAGCACCATCTTGTTTGTAAAAAAGGGTATGTGAGTGTTTGTGAGGGCATGGTGGAGCAATGTGCAAAAGGAGAGCACATTCCTTGAATACTTGGTCTGAAGATTCGTCTGTACTTGTCCAAAACCGCCTACCGTGCCGAAGGCATGCCCAAGCAAGCCATCACTGCTCATTGAAGTGATACAAGTGTGTGTTGTGTCATTGTGAGCCATTGTGCCAAGTTTGAGATCATTACTCAATAGTCCTGCCGCTATCCCGACGGGTAGACGCGTGACACCCTACTACCCTAGACCGAAGCTGGCCAGTGTGGGAAGTGCATGGCCAAGCACCATCTTGTTTGTAAAACAAGGGTTGTGAGTGTTTGTTAGGGCATGGTGAAGCAATGTGCAAAAGTAGAGCACATTCCTTGAATACTTGGCCTGACGATTCGTCCGTACTTGTCCAAAACACCCCTGAAACCCTATATTTAGCCGTCTACCGTGCCGAAGGCATGCCCAAGCATGCCATCACTACTCATTGAAGTGATATAAGTGTGTGGTGTGTCATTTTGAGACATTGTGCCAAGTTTTAGGCCATTCCTCAATAGTCCTGCTGTTATCCCGACGGGTAGACGCGTTACACCATACTACCCTAGACCGAAGCTGGCCAGTGTGGGAAGTGCATGGCCAAGCACCATTTTGTTTGTAAAACAAGGGATGTGAGTGTTTGTGAGGGAATGGTGGAGCAGTGTGCAAAAGGAGAGCACATTCCTTGTACACTTTGCCTGACGATTCATCCGTACTTGTCCAAAACACCCCTAAAACCCTAGATTTTAGTCGTCTACCGTGCCGAAGGCATGCCCAAGCATGCCATCACGACTCATTGAAGTGATATAAGTGTGTGGTGTGTCATTGTGAGACATTGTGCCAAGTGTGAGGCCATTCCTCAATAGTCCTGCCGCTATCCCGACGGGTAGATGCGCTACACCCTACAACCCTAGACCGAAGCTGGCCAGTGTGGGAAGTGCATGTCCAAGCACCATCTTGTTTGTAAATAAAGGGATGTGAGTGTTTGCGAGGGCATGATGGAGCAATGTGCAAAAGGAGAGCACATTCCTTGAACACTAGGCCTGACGATTCGTCGGTACTTGTCCAAAACACCCCTAAAACCCTAGATTTTAGCCATCTACGATGCCGAAGGCATGCCATCACTGCTCATTGAAGTGACATAAGTGTGTGGTGTGTCATTGTGAGCCATTGTGCCAAGTTTGAGGCCATTCCTCAATAGTCCTGCCGCTATCCCAACGGCTAGACGCGTTACAGCCTACTACCCTTGACCGAAGCTGGCTAGTGTGGGAAGTGCATGCGGAAGCACCATCTTGTTTGTAAAAAAGGGATGTGAGTGTTTGTGAGGGTATGGTGGAGCAGTGTGCAAAAGGCGAGCACATTCCTTGAACACTTGGCCCGACGATTCGTCTGTACTTGTCCAAAACACCCATAAAACCCTATATTTAGCCGTCTACCGTGCCGAAGGCATGCCCAAGCATGCCATCACTACTCTTTAAAGTGATATAAGTGTGCGGTGTGTCATTATGAGCCAGTGTGCCATGTTTTTGGCCATTCCTCAATAGTCCTGCTGTTATCCCGACGGGTAGACGCGTTACACCATACTACCCTAGACCGAAGCTGGCCAGTGTGGGAAGTGCATGGCCAAGCACCATCTTGTTTGTAAAACAAGGGATGTGAGTGTTTGTGAGGGAATGGTGGAGCAGTGTGCAAAAGGAGATCACATTCCTTGTACACTTTGCCTGACGATTCATCCGTACTTGTCCAAAACACCCCTAAAACCCTAGATTTTAGTCGTCTACCGTGCCGAAGGCATGCCCAAGCATGCCATCACTGCTCATTGAAGTGATATAAGTGTGTGGTGTGTCATTGTGAGCCATTGTGCCAAGTTTGAGGCCATTCCTCAATAGTCCTGCCGCTATCCTGACGGGTAGACGCGTTACACCCTACTACCCTTGACCGAAGCTGGCCAGTGTGGGAAATGCATGGCCAAGCACCATATTGTTTGTAAAACAAGGGATGTGAGTGTTTGTGAGGGCATGGTGAAGCAGTGTGCAAAAGGAGAGCACATTCCTTGAATAGTTAGCCTAACGATTCGTCCGTACTTGTCCAAAACACCCCTCAAACCCTAGATTTTAGTCGCCTACCATGCCGAAGGCATGCCCAAGCATACCATCACTGCTCGTTGAAGTGATATAAGTGTGTGGTGTGTCATTCTGAGCCATTATGCCAAGTTTGAGGCCATTACTGAATAGTCCTGCTGTTATCCCGACGGGTAGACGCGTTACACCCTACTACCCTAGACCGAAGCTGGCCAGTGTGGGAAGTCCATGGCTAAGCACCATCTTGTTTGTAAAACAAGGGATGTGAGTGTTTTTTAGGGCATGGTGGAGCAATGTGCAAAACGAGAGCACATTCCTTGAATACTTGGCCTGACGATTCGTCTGTACTTGTCCAAAACACCCCTAAAACCCTAGATTTAGCTGTCTACCGTGCCGAAGGCATGCCCAAGCATGCCATCACTACTCTTTAAAGTGATATAAGTGTGCGGTGTGTCATTATGAGCCAGTGTGCCATGTTTTTGGCCATTCCTCAATAGTCCTGCCGTTATCCCGACGGGTAGACGCGTTACACCCTACTACCCTAGACCGAAGCTGGCCAGTGTGGGAAGTGCATGGCCAAGCACCATCTTGTTTGTAAAACAAGGGATGTGAGTGTTTGTGAGGGAATGGTGGAGTAATGTGCAAAAGGAGAGCACATTCCTTGAACACTTGGTCTGACGATTCATGCGTACTCTTCCAAAACACCTCTAAAACCCTAGATTTTAGTCGTCTACCGTGCCGAAGGCATGCCCAAGCATGCCATCACTACTCATTGAAGTGATATAAGTGTGTGGTGTGTCATTGTGAGACATTGTGCCAAGTGTGAGGACATTCCTCAATAGTCCTGCACCTATCCCGACGGGTAAACGCGCTACACCCTACTACCCTAGACCGAAGCTGGCCAGTGTGGGAAGTGCATGGCCAAGCACCATCTTGTTTGTAAAACAAGGGATGTGAGTGTTTGTGAGGGCATGGTGGAGTAATGTGCAAAAGTAGAGCACATTCCTTGAACACTTGGCCTGACGATGCATCCGTACTTGTCCAAAACACCTCTAAACCCCTAGATTTTAGTCGTCTACCATGCTGAAGGCATGCCCAGGCATGCCAACACTACTCATTGAAGTGATATAAGTGTGTGGTGTGTCATTTTGAGACATTGTGCCAAGTTTGAGGCCATTCCTCAGTAGTCATGCCGCTATCCCGACGGGTAGACGCGTTACACCCTACTACCCTAGACCGAAGCTGGCCAGTGTGGGAAGTGCATGGCCAAGCACCATCTTGTTTATCAAACAAGGGATGTGAGTGTTTGTGAGGGCATGGTGGAGAATTGTACAAAAGGAGAGCACATTCCTTGAACACTTGGCCTGACGATTCATCTGTACTTGTCCAAAACACCCCTAAAACCCTAGATTTTAGCCGTCTACCATGCCGAAGGCATGCCCAAGCATGCCATCACTGCTCATTGAAGTGATATAAGTGTGTGGTGT
The DNA here is from genome assembly GCA_910589775.1 of Avena eriantha. Classification (NCBI taxonomy): domain Eukaryota; kingdom Viridiplantae; phylum Streptophyta; class Magnoliopsida; order Poales; family Poaceae; genus Avena; species Avena eriantha. The sequence continues at coordinate 48,240,897 of OU342741.1, forward strand.
GTCATTGTGAGCCATTGTGCCAAGTTTGAGGCCATTCCTCAATAGTCCTGCCGCTATCCTGACGGGTAGACGCGTTACACCCTACTACCCTTGACCGAAGCTGGCCAGTGTGGGAAGTGCATGGCCAAGAACCATATTGTTTGTAAACAAGGGATGTCAGTGTTTGTGAGGGCATGGTGAAGCAGTGTGCAAAAGGAGAGCACATTCCTTGAACAGTTAGCCTAACGATTCGTCCGTACTTGTCCAAAACACCCCTCAAACCCTAGATTTTAGTCGCCTACCATGCCGAAGGCATGCCCAAGCATACCATCACTGCTCGTTGAAGTGATATAAGTGTGTGGTGTGTCATTCTGAGCCATTATGCCAAGTTTGAGGCCATTACTGAATAGTCCTGCCGTTATCCCGACGGGTAGACGCGTTACACCCTACAACCCTAGACCGAAGCTGGCCAGTGTGGGAAGTCCATGGCTAAGCACCATCTTGTTTGTAAAACAAGGTATGTGAGTGTTTTTTAGGGCATGGTGGAGCAATGTGCAAAACGAGAGCACATTCCTTGAATACTTGGCCTGACGATTCGTCTGTACTTGTCCAAAACACCCCTAAAACCCTAGATTTAGCCGTCTACCGTGCCGAAGGCATGCCCAAGCATGCCATCACTTCTCATTAAAGTGATATAATTGTGTGGTGTGTCATTATTAGCCATTGTGCCAAGTTTTTGGCCATTCCTCAATAGTCCTGCAGTTATCCCGACGGGTAGACGCGTTACACCCTACTACCCTAGACCGAAGCTGGCCAGTGTGGGAACTGCATGGCCAAGCACCATCTTGTTTGTAAAACAAGGGATGTGAGTGTTTCTGACGGCATGGTGGAGTAATGTGCAAAAGGAGAGCACATTCCTTGAACACTTGGCCTGACGATTCATCTGTACTCTTCCAAAACACCTCTAAAACCCTAGATTTTATTCGACTACCATGCCGAAGGCATGCCCAAGCATGCCATCACGACTCATTGAAGTGATATAAGTGTGTGGTGTGTCATTGTGAGACATTGTGCCAAGTGTGAGGCCATTCCTCAATAGTCCTGCCGCTATCCCGACGGGTAGATGCGCTACACCCTACAACCCTAGACCGAAGCTGGCCAGTGTGGGAAGTGCATGTCCAAGCACCATCTTGTTTGTAAAACAAGGGATGTGAGTGTTTGCGAGGGCATGATGGAGCAATGTGCAAAAGGAGAGCACATTCCTTGAACACTAGGCCTGACGATTCGTCCGTACTTGTCCAAAACACCCCTAAAACCCTAGATTTTAGCCGTCTACGATGCCGAAGGCATGCCATCACTGCTCATTGAAGTGACATAAGTGTGTGGTGTGTCATTGTGAGCCATTGTGCCAAGTTTGAGGCCATTCCTCAATAGTCCTGCCGCTATCCCAACGGCTAAACGCGTTACAGCCTACTACCCTTGACCGAAGCTGGCTAGTGTGGGAAGTGCATGCGGAAGCACCATCTTGTTTGTAAAAAAAGGGATGTGAGTGTTTGTGAGGGTATGGTGGAGCAGTGTGCAAAAGGCGAGCACATTCCTTGAACACTTGGCCCGACGATTCGTCTGTACTTGTCCAAAACACCCATAAAACCCTATATTTAGCCGTCTACCGTGCCGAAGGCATGCCCAAGCATGCCATCACTACTCATTGAAGTGATATAAGTGTGTGGTGTGTCATTTTGAGACATTGTGCCAAGTTTCAGGCCATTCCTCAATAGTCCTGCTGTTATCCCGACGGGTAGACGCGTTACACCATACTACCCTAGACCGAAGCTGGCCAGTGTGGGAAGTGCATGGCCAAGCACCATCTTGTTTGTAAAACAAGGGATGTGAGTGTTTGTGAGGGAATGGTGGAGCAGTGTGCAAAAGGCGATCACATTCCTTGTACACTTTGCCTGACGATTCATCCGTACTTGTCCAAAACACCCCTAAAACCCTAGATTTTAGTCGTCTACCGTGCCGAAGGCATGCCCAAGCATGCCATCACTGCTCATTGAAGTGATATAAGTGTGTGGTGTGTCATTGTGAGCCATTGTGCCAAGTTTGAGGCCATTCCTCAATAGTCCTGCCGCTATCCTGACGGGTAGACGCGTTACACCCTACTACCCTTGACCGAAGCTGGCCAGTGTGGGAAATGCATGGCCAAGCACCATATTGTTTGTAAAACAAGGGATGTGAGTGTTTGTGAGGGCATGGTGAAGCAGTGTGCAAAAGGAGAGCACATTCCTTGAACAGTTAGCCTAACGATTCGTCCGTACTTGTCCAAAACACCCCTCAAACCCTAGATTTTAGTCGCCTACCATGCCGAAGGCATGCCCAAGCATACCATCACTGCTCGTTGAAGTGATATAAGTGTGTGGTGTGTCATTCTGAGCCATTATGCCAAGTTTGAGGCCATTACTGAATAGTCCTGCTGTTATCCCGACGGGTAGACGCGTTACACCCTACTACCCTAGACCGAAGCTGGCCAGTGTGGGAAGTCCATGGCTAAGCACCATCTTGTTTGTAAAACAAGGGATGTGAGTGTTTTTTAGGGCATGGTGGAGCAATGTGCAAAACGAGAGCACATTCCTTGAATACTTGGCCTGACGATTCGTCTGTACTTGTCCAAAACACCCCTAAAACCCTAGATTTAGCTGTCTACCGTGCCGAAGGCATGCCCAAGCATGCCATCACTACTCTTTAAAGTGATATAAGTGTGCGGTGTGTCATTATGAGCCAGTGTGCCATGTTTTTGGCCATTCCTCAATAGTCCTGCCGTTATCCCGACGGGTAGACGCGTTACACCCTACTACCCTAGACCGAAGCTGGCCAGTGTGGGAAGTGCATGGCCAAGCACCATCTTGTTTGTAAAACAAGGGATGTGAGTGTTTGTGAGGGAATGGTGGAGTAATGTGCAAAAGGAGAGCACATTCCTTGAACACTTGGTCTGACGATTCATCCGTACTCTTCCAAAACACCTCTAAAACCCTAGATTTTAGTCGTCTACCGTGCCGAAGGCATGCCCAAGCATGCCATCACTACTCATTGAAGTGATATAAGTGTGTGGTGTGTCATTGTGAGACATTGTGCCAAGTGTGAGGACATTCCTCAATAGTCCTGCACCTATCCCGACGGGTAAACGCGCTACACCCTACTACCCTAGACCGAAGCTGGCCAGTGTGGGAAGTGCATGGCCAAGCACCATCTTGTTTGTAAAACAAGGGATGTGAGTGTTTGTGAGGGCATGGTGGAGTAATGTGCAAAAGTAGAGCACATTCCTTGAACACTTGGCCTGACGATGCATCCGTACTTGTCCAAAACACCTCTAAACCCCTAGATTTTAGTCGTCTACCATGCTGAAGGCATGCCCAGGCATGCCAACACTACTCATTGAAGTGATATAAGTGTGTGGTGTGTCATTTTGAGACATTGTGCCAAGTTTGAGGCCATTCCTCAGTAGTCATGCCGCTATCCCGACGGGTAGACGCGTTACACCCTACTACCCTAGACCGAAGCTGGCCAGTGTGGGAAGTGCATGGCCAAGCACCATCTTGTTTATCAAACAAGGGATGTGAGTGTTTGTGAGGGCATGGTGGAGAATTGTACAAAAGGAGAGCACATTCCTTGAACACTTGGCCTGACGATTCATCTGTACTTGTCCAAAACACCCCTAAAACCCTAGATTTTAGCCGTCTACCATGCCGAAGGCATGCCCAAGCATGCCATCACTGCTCATTGAAGTGATATAAGTGTGTGGTGTGTCATTGTGAGCCATTGTGCCAAGTTTGAGGCCATTCCTCAATAGTCCTGCCGCTATCCTGACGGGTAGACGCGTTACACCCTACTACCCTTGACCGAAGCTGGCCAGTGTGGGAAGTGCATGGCCAAGAACCATATTGTTTGTAAACAAGGGATGTCAGTGTTTGTGAGGGCATGGTGAAGCAGTGTGCAAAAGGAGAGCACATTCCTTGAACAGTTAGCCTAACGATTCGTCCGTACTTGTCCAAAACACCCCTCAAACCCTAGATTTTAGTCGCCTACCATGCCGAAGGCATGCCCAAGCATACCATCACTGCTCGTTGAAGTGATATAAGTGTGTGGTGTGTCATTCTGAGCCATTATGCCAAGTTTGAGGCCATTACTGAATAGTCCTGCCGTTATCCCGACGGGTAGACGCGTTACACCCTACAACCCTAGACCGAAGCTGGCCAGTGTGGGAAGTCCATGGCTAAGCACCATCTTGTTTGTAAAACAAGGTATGTGAGTGTTTTTTAGGGCATGGTGGAGCAATGTGCAAAACGAGAGCACATTCCTTGAATACTTGGCCTGACGATTCGTCTGTACTTGTCCAAAACACCCCTAAAACCCTAGATTTAGCCGTCTACCGTGCCGAAGGCATGCCCAAGCATGCCATCACTACTCATTAAAGTGATATAATTGTGTGGTGTGTCATTATTAGCCATTGTGCCAAGTTTTTGGCCATTCCTCAATAGTCCTGCAGTTATCCCGACGGGTAGACGCGTTACACCCTACTACCCTAGACCGAAGCTGGCCAGTGTGGGAACTGCATGGCCAAGCACCATCTTGTTTGTAAAACAAGGGATGTGAGTGTTTCTGACGGCATGGTGGAGTAATGTGCAAAAGGAGAGCACATTCCTTGAACACTTGGCCTGACGATTCATCTGTACTCTTCCAAAACACCTCTAAAACCCTAGATTTTATTCGACTACCATGCCGAAGGCATGCCCAAGCATGCCATCACGACTCATTGAAGTGATATAAGTGTGTGGTGTGTCATTGTGAGACATTGTGCCAAGTGTGAGGCCATTCCTCAATAGTCCTGCCGCTATCCCGACGGGTAGATGCGCTACACCCTACAACCCTAGACCGAAGCTGGCCAGTGTGGGAAGTGCATGTCCAAGCACCATCTTGTTTGTAAAACAAGGGATGTGAGTGTTTGCGAGGCCATGATGGAGCAATGTGCAAAAGGAGAGCACATTCCTTGAACACTAGGCCTGACGATTCGTCCGTACTTGTCCAAAACACCCCTAAAACCCTAGATTTTAGCCGTCTACGATGCCGAAGGCATGCCATCACTGCTCATTGAAGTGACATAAGTGTGTGGTGTGTCATTGTGAGCCATTGTGCCAAGTTTGAGGCCATTCCTCAATAGTCCTGCCGCTATCCCAACGGGTAGACGCGTTACAGCCTACTACCCTTGACCGAAGCTGGCCAGTGTGGGAAGTGCATGCCCAAGCACCATCTTGTTTGTAAAAAAAGGGATGTGAGTGTTTGTGAGGGTATGGTGGAGCAGTGTGCAAAAGGCGAGCACATTCCTTGAACACTTGGCCTGACGATTCGTCTGTACTTGTCCAAAACAGCCATAAAACCCTAGATTTTAGTCGTCTACCGTGTCGAAGGCATGCCCAAGCATGCAATCACTGCTCATTGAAGTGATATAAGTGTGTGGTGTGTCATTGTGAGCCATTGTGACAAGTTTTAAGCCATTCCTCAATAGTCCTGCCGCTATCACGACGGGTAGACGCATTACACCCTGTGCTGTGGTGTGTCATTGTGAGCCATTGTGACAAGTTTTAAGCAATAAGCATCTATTGTTGCATCACCAGTCAGAATACCGTTCTCACACAAGTACTCCATGTACTTAAGCTCCCACCGCCAAACATTGCATTCAGTCTGTAAAATTAGGAACACCGAATATCAAACATTGAATTTTGTATGAACACTGCTCATATTGTAGCTACGTGCGCCATCGAATGCATGAAAATCAAATCAAAATGCTTACCCCATGAGTTTTTCACTTGTAAAAGACCCAGCCATCGTGGTCATCGGTGCCAGAGACGTGCCTATTGATGACGACGCCGCAGTCGGAGCAGGGAACCAGGGGAATGCAGGGCGGATGGTGTCGATTATGCGACGTGTGGGACGACCTTGAAATAGACATGGCGGCCACTAAGGATCCTGACCAGGGCGACAACTCCGATGGTAGATGGCTCCGGCGGTAGCGCCACAATTATTTTGGGAAAGCGGTGAGAGGAAGTTAGGGTTTCTGTTTCTCTTATAAATAGCCAGGCCGCATTACCTGGGTGTCTTATTGGGCTGGCGTTCATAGTTGTATTCCTCTTATAAAACCCAAACACTATCCCTGCACTGACATACATTTCTGTAAACCAGGGCTACCACCGCCGGTTAATCTTACTATCATCTAGAGTCTCACATAAGACTGTTACCACAAATGCACCGTTGATGGCACACTAAGAGTGAAACTTTAATCAATGTAATGCAGCTAATCATTTAATTTAACCCATTATCAACTAGCTAAAGAAACCCAAATACATATACATTCCCTAGATTTCCTTGTTCTCCCTTTATGCCACCATTTCACGCAAATACACAACCAGAGTACATGTGCATAGGATTAAAAATATCAGGAACAAACCAGGTTAAACATGAAACAACCTTCTTAAGCACAAACATTAGATTGTTCAAACACAAGTTCAACCATAGTAATTAACGAACTGGATCAAGTTCAACATAGCACAGATAAACATAGTCCGAACATAACAACCAGATAAGCAAAGAGACACACATGACACAATCTACGCCTGGGGGAGGTGCTTCAGCAGGAACACGCCATTAGCGGTGTGTTTGGCCTTCAGGTGCGGCTTATGCTTCTGGCTGCTAGATCCATAGTAGGTAGCATGCTGCAGCATTCCCAGGTAGTCCTTTGGCATCTCCTTCCGAAAGCACCACGGGCAATTGTACTCCCCTGGGCCTAGAAGATAGGGGATGTCCCCAGCCTTGAGCTTCTTCAGCACAACACGGCCCTTGCGGTCCCTGTCCTCCACGTCACTCCTGACACCGTCTAACTCCTGTGGAAATTTGTGAAATGAAATAAGGCTTACAATAATTACTCTGTGAAATAATACTATATGTTCCACATATTATACAACCGGAAACTTGGATAATTGCTTTTTAATTGAACATTTAAAAATCATAACAGAATAGTTGATTTGTCACACATACGAAGTTCGATCAGAGCAGCATTATGTACAAATCAAATGTGTACAGCAAAACAAAACATGCTGGAAGCATTAGCGCAACAAAAAATTATGCCTTACAAGAAGATTGATCTATCACACTTATTAATCTTAAATTGTATCACTGCAGCATTAAATGCCAACTTAAGTTTGCAGCAGAACAACCCATGTGCTGAAAGTAGCAGTGCAGTAAATATTACAATCCTATGAAGCAGAATGTTGTATCACACATAATAATCTTAACCTAGATCACAACATTAACTACCAACTTATGTGTGGAGCATAAGAAAACAGCTACCGAAAGTAGTAGTGCAACAAAAATACTAAACCAATGAAGCAAGACAACAACAACTGTTACTAGCAGTACTACAACTAGGAATTTATGCATCTGTAACAAAACACATAAACTTTCAGCTCTAGAACTACAACTACACAAATTATTGATATGTTACAGATATTTTACAATTACAAATACAAAACAACTATCATGAATGTACTAGAACCATATGTTCTATGTGACACAAGCATTTCTAAAGACTAGCAAATTACCAAGGCAGACACTCTGACTATGAGTACATAGACTAGGTATATTTAGCTCAGTATAAAGTGATCAGATGATCTAATGAACTAAATTCATAAGAAAAGTAAATGACACCAAATACATTCTACACAACAGTACAACAGTATATTGACATGCACCTAGTACAGATTCCCATGTCTCTTTTACTTAACTACTACAAGAAAATTCACAAACTAGCTATCCATGGTCACATTACCTAAATTTACAATCTCGAAGTGGTCGCAAGTAGAACCCATAAATCAATTATATGTGTAGATCAATAGGCAGCAGCCCCATTCCATTTTCATTGCAAACGAAATGCCAGGTTCTTACTTGTTAGATCGTTCAAGACCAAAAACTCAGGCACAAAGGCCAAGCATAAGCTACAGCATCTAGGCGCATGTAAACTTGGCACAGATTACAGATATCATAACATTCAAAGTAAGAGGAACCACTCGACGACCTAGCATGACAAAATCAGAAGCCTACTTGATCCTACATCCATCAGAACATCGCCAAAGGGGTCTTGGGGAAATCAGTAGCTAATCTACGGCGCATCTAACCTGGCACAAACTAGCACCGCTAGGTGCATCTAACCCTACTAGCACCACAAACCCTAGCAAGAACAAGACGAGGAAGACCTCGACAGCAAGAACACTAGGAGAGAGGTATCTGGACTTACCTCATCGATGTCATCGCTGTCGGACTCGCGGAAGGTCTCGATGTCGGCAGGTGAGTAGATCTTCTCTCCCTCTCCTTCCTCTCTTGACGCAGCCTGTTCTTCAGGTTCTTCTTCTTATTGCGCCTGATCTGCGCCTCCGTCTCGAACTTCCGCTTCATTGGATGCACACCAGAGTAGATGGCCGGCCCACCCAAGCCGGAGCTCCCATTGCTGCCCTCTGCATCCGCGATCGGCTTCCCCTTCTCCACGTGATCAGCGCCCGCAGCCACCTGCTTCCCCTTCTCCGTGTTTTCAGCGGGCGCCGACACCTGCTTCCCCTTCTCCATGGACGGCCGCCGCGATCAAGGGTTTATGGAGAGACAGCTAGCCAGGGTTTGCTATCCGATTTGGGGAATTTCTGGAAGTGGTTGGAATGCAGACCAACCACTGACTATGCTACTTAAGGAAGCGGACGGTTCGGCACCCACGTGCATACGTGTATAATACGCGCCGGTGAACGGGTCGTATGGGCTGCTACACGGGCTTCTATGTTTCTTTTTTTTACAGAGCAACTCCGAAAATTTCGGAAGGACGATCGTGCCCCCCCCCCCCCGTCGTTGAACCATCCGCGCGTATCCCAGCCGTCCATGTGTTTTCCCAAACTTTTGGTTTCTAGGAGGGTGCACACTGAAGAAGAAACGTTACATTATATGACACCAACAACATAGTACCACTAGTAGAAACCAGGCCTGTAGCCCCGGTTCGTAAGGGCCTTTAGTCCCGGATTGCGAACCAGGACTGCAAAAGCAGGACTAAAGGTCCAAGCTTTAGCCCCGGTTCGGTTACGAACCGGGGCTAGAGGTCCAACCACATGGCCTGCGACGCGCGCTGGGCGGCGGGACATTTAGCCCCGGGTCGTGTTACGAACCGGGACTAAAGGGTCCCTGCCGCGGCAGCATTTTGGTCCATTTGGCTGCCACGGCAGGGGATGGGGTTTTAGGGTTTTGTGTTTTTTTTTCATTTTGTGTTTTTTGTTGAATTATTTTTCATTATGTGTTTTCATTAGAAACAAGTTTCGTAGACATACAGAATGCTACTACACAGTACTTGTACACATTGACGCAATATATAATATAATTTCTCTTACAAGCATATATGGAGTTCCAACTAGGTCCAGAGCATGTCTATTTGATTACATAGATATCATTACATGGATGCTTTAGGGTCTACGTATAGAGTATTCTCCGCGTGGGTCTATGACCTCGTCGACAAAAAATGCAGCAAATTCCTCTTAGATTACTATTAGGCGGTCCTCTGGTAGGAGCTTGTCCCGCATCGCGTCCAACTATATAAAAAGGAGATCGTATAAATTATACTCAACACAACATTTTGTAATAAAAATAAAGGTGAATATATTGTTTACTTACTCGAACATTTTCCGAGGGCTTCTCAATACTGATGTGAATGAACTCGCACACGTAGAATCCACATAGATTAGTTCCCTATGGCTGCCTCGCGCACTTTACAAGAATAGAATTCAATAAAATAATAACTCTAGCATGATGAATGCACATAAACTAGAATTAAATAGATGCGCGGACTTAGCTCGTACTACTTACCGAGAGTGGTTTAAAAAATAGCTCCTCATTCCATTGACCACGGACATGGTTCTTGAACTGTGTCCAAACCCTACCCGACAAAGAAAATTAATGTATGAGTTAATAACTACTTGATATCCCAGAAAATGAACGAAAGAAACCGATATAGTGCGATAATGGTTGAAATTACCTCTGGCGCGCATCAATAATGCTGCGGTAGTTTTCAATGTCTTTGTTTAGTGAGTCCATGATGTGAACTCTTCCCAAGTCAAGTGAAATGCTTAGAAGAATCCAGTGGTACCTACGCAAGGTTTACATACGTCAGTAACTCATCATTTACAATGAACATCGAGTAAGCAAAAGTTAACGTGTACAAAAACTCACTTGCCGTCGTGGTACGGAAATAGTATTTCATTACAGAAATGATGTTTCGTGAGAAACCGCAACAAGTTGTGCTCGGTCTCCACTAGTTTATCCTTTAGTATAGCTCCATGAACTCGATGTGGGTCATTGAACCCAAATCCATTGATAGCCTTTCTTTTACAATCGAGCGTCTTCATTCTGCATCATTATATATAGCGTACAAAAGAATATAGTGAGTATACTTCCCGGCAATGAATTGAACAAGATGAGATAGAGACCTAATTACATAAATAAAGTAATCACTTACAGACAATACGCGCTGAGGATAGTTTTGTTGAGTTCCTTTAGATTGAATAACTGAAATAATTCTGTAAATTCAATAGGGACCTCGTCTTCAGTGAAGTAATGTGATTTTCGAACTTTCAGTAAGAGCCAATATTGCTGTTCTTTTGATGCTTTCATGTACCATTCATGGAATCATCGCATTTGTGTTGGCATATCCCGAAGCCTCTCAGAACTGACCAGAGGCTCCCCGTGAACAAATTTGGGTGCTACCTCAGCCCTGGGCATATCGCCGTGAAGACTTTCATGAATAGGCATACCACATTGCTTGGCCAATATCCTAGCCGTTTCCGGATCCATAGGTTCTACCTCATATAGTTGAGGTTCGGGTATGTTCACCTAGAGTGGGGGAGCGATTGGTTTGCTTGTTTCCCTAGCTGGGGAACATCTCTTTTGGTTCTTACGCTACCACTCAATTGTTTTGCTTTTTTCCCCAGCTGGGGGACGTCTGTTCTGATGCTTCCGCTACCACTCGATTGTTTTGCTTGTTCCCCCTGCTGGGGAACCTCTTTTGTGATGCTTCCTCTACCGCTTGATCTCCTCTGTTTCAGTGTATTCTGAAGACATCGTGTATAGTCATCTGGCGCATTTAACTGAGCTTGGGATGGCTGCCTCAGTAATTTCCTAAAGTGCTCCTTGGTTTCTGGTTTTATTTGGACCTCTGGCTCAGGTTGTTTCTTTTTAAAATGAGCATCCACTTTGGCCCGTATGACCGCATCGGTCTTCTCATCGGTCAGGTCATAAGCCCTCTTGGGAGGAAACGGCGGTACTCTTGGGAGGGGCGACAACTGTCGCTTTGGGCATTGGTTATCGCTCGACGGAGCGGTGGTATTCTTCCGCTTTTGGCCCTTAGTGGGTGGAGGCAGCTGTGTAGATTGAGATGGACTCGTGTTGGGGTCATGGATTGGACTATTACTAGGAGGAGACGGTGCACTTGGAGGTGGACTTGGAGGAGATGGTGTACTGGGAGGAGACGGTTGCCTTGGAGGTGATGGATTGTTTCTCGGTGGAGAAGGTGGCCTTGGTGCCGAGCCTGGAAACTTGATGTATTCTTTTTTCCAAAGAATGAAGCCACTCGTGACTTCTCCCAGTGTCGTCTCCCCTTCACCTCCAGGGATGTCAAGCTGCAGTGACTAACACATAGGTAAAATTTCATCCACACACACGCGAGCATAGACAGCTGGAATTGGATTGCAATGGTAGGTCGCTCCCGGTGCAGAAGGTAAAGTAAAGCCGACCGCCACCTTCATGGAAATATTCTTCAGTTCAACATGCAGCTCACAACTAGTCTTCTCCTTAATTGCATCCACAGGGTACACATCCATCGTTTCATCATTACCTGCCCTCCATGGAAGCCACGCTGCTTTTCCGTTGCGATGGGCCGACCGTACTGTCCGGTGCAGGATCTTGCTGTCGGAGTCCTTTAAGTTCATTAAGCTCCTGGCGATGCTCCTGCGGCATGGCTTCAAACCTCACGAACCGCTTCGTATCCTCCTCTTTTTGCCGCTTTGTTCTTCTCGATCGTCTTCTATACGTGTCACGGTGCTCGGGAAACCCGATAACCCATGGATAAGAAGGTCCGAACCCTCTTGTTCGTCTAGCCTTTTCAGGATTCCCGAGAGCCTTTGTCAGCTCATCGTTCTCTCTGTCGGGAACAAACGTTCCCTCTTCAACCTCTTTTATCACTTTAATAAGTTCTTTCTTGGGTGAAGAAATTTCTTTGGCTGCAACAATCTCGCTTGTTTCTGTGTCTAATGATGCCCCATGCCCGAATACCCAATTTCTAGACCTCAAGGGCCAACTAGACGTAGCTGGAGTGACCCCTTTAGCCTCCAAGTCAGCCTCAGCTTTATCCCACTTAGGCATGGCACTCCTGTAGCCACCTCAAGGGCCAATCTCGTATTACGAACCGGGACAAATGGTTCTCTGCCACGGCAGCATTTTGGGCACTTTCTCTACCGCGGCAGAGAATTTAATTTGTATTATTTTTTTCATTTCAAAATAGTTTTCTACGCTACCACATACCGTACATGTTTGTGTATACATAAGATAACTTCTCTTAAGATCGAGCATACAAATATATACATGATAGTTACACGTGGAGATCACAATTATCGGGACTAGAGCCCGTCTATTAAATTACACGGTCGGGGATCATCGGCGCCTATTCACACTAAATTCTCCGGCGTCATCTATCATCTCGTTCATCAAGAATCCTGCCAGTTCTTCAGCAATTGCTACTACGCGTTGCTGTGGTAGGAGCTGATCCCGCATTTTCTCGAACTATATAAGAAAAGGAGATCAATATGAATATCAATCATGATAACAAAAAGTGACGGTAATAAAAATAATGTTATGAATGTATTGCTTACATCGACTCTATAATCATTCAGCTCACTGGTAAACGTGCGAATGAACTCGCAAACGTAGAATCCACATGGATTCGTCTCCTGTGGCTGCCTCGCGCACTTTACGAGAATAGAATTCAATCAAAATAATAATCCAGCATCATAATTTTATTGAAACTAGAAGTAAAGAGATGCGCCTACTACTTATCGAGACCGGCTTAAACGTCAGCTTCTCAGTAAAGTCACCCGTAACCGCACTCTTGAACTGGTTCCAAACCCTATCCGGTAAAGAAAATGAATGAGTTATTTATTACGTGATATCTCAGGAAATCAACGAAAGAGACAGCTGTAGCGCGAAAATTACCTCTAGAGCATGTCCGGCATGTCACTAAACTGTTCCAGGGGTCTCTTTAATGGGTCCATGACTTTAACTCTTCCCTTATCAAGTTGAATGTCCATGAGAATCCAGTGGAAACTGTACACGTTTATATATACATCAGTAACTCATCAATTACACTTAACATCGAGTAAGCAAAAGAGAATGTGTACAATAGAGTAAGACACTCACGCAAAATTGTAAGGAAACAGTATGTGGTCATAGAAATTTTGCTCCGTTAGAAACCTTAGAAGGTTTTCCTGTGTGTCCTCGGGTTTATCCTTTAGCGTCCCACAATGTATTTTATCTGGGTCAATGAACCCAACACTGAAGATTGACCTTCTTTTACATTCCATGATCTTCATTCTGCATAATAATAGAGTACAAAAGGATATAATTAGGATAATTACATGCAATGAACTGAACAACTAAAAAAAATGAACAGCTTATATATAGATAATGAATTCAACAACTTACAGACAATAGCAACTCATGAGACTTTTGTCGAGGGCGTCGAAAGTGTATAACTAGAAGAGTTCTAGAAACTCAACATGGACCTCTTCTTCTCGGAAGTAGTAGTCATGTGGGACTTTCGCCACGATCATTATTCTCTCCTCCTTTACGGCTTTCAAGTACCATTTATGTAAACTCCACATTTGTGTTGGCAGTTGTTGGAACTGCTCAAAGCTGACCAGAGGCTTCCCTGGGACATATGTAGGGACTACCTGAGCCTTGGGTAACTTGTCGTCCTGGGAACCTAGCAATTCCTCAACAGTCACATTCATAGCGGCCGCAAGCTTCTTAGCTTCTTCAATATCCTGCTGGGGAGTGTCATAGGATACCACCTTGAGGGGTGGGGTCGATTTTTTGGCCTGTTCCCCGAGCTGGGGGACGTCCTTTCTTTTCCCGGTTGCACTTTGACTTGATGATTTGCTCCCGCTTGCACTTCTACTTGATTTCACTTACTTCTGAAGTGTGCGTCGATAGTCATCTGGCTTATGGTGCAAGTCATATTGTGATTTTGTGTTCAGAAAAGAAAGTGCATATGCTTTTTCCTTTTCGGTATATACCGGGGCGGGCTCGGGTTTCTTCTTTTGAAGCTACGCAACACATTTGGCCTTTATGATCATGTCGGTTTCCTCGTCAGTACGATCGTAAGGTCTAATAGAAAGATTCTTATGAGGTACTCTTGGGAGGGGCGACATTTGTCGTTTTGGGCTCCTGCATCGTTTAGTACTAATTGGAGGCTGCGGCGGAGATCGAGATGGACTCGGGCTATGGTGGTCGTAGTCATGGGGTGGGCTTCTTGGAGGTGATGGAGGTGAAGGTGACATGCGACCACTCGGAGGCGGTGTTGGCTTTGGCGTCTAGCCTAGAAGCTTGATGTTGTTCTTGTCCCATAGAATGATACCACCCAGTACTTCTCCGAGTGTCCTCTCACCTTCAGGTCCAGGGATGTCAAGCTCCATTGAGTCCCACCCCATTGCGATTTGATCCACACCAAATTTAGCATAGCCAGCTGGAATCTCACGGCCATGCCAGCGTGCACCAGGTGGACAAGGTAAAGCACATCCGACCGCCACCTTGATGGATAGGTTCTTCACCTTCTGATGGAGCTCACAAGATGCCTGCTCCTTGATTCCATCCACGGGGTAGCCGGGACCGCCATCTACCATACGTGCATCGTCAGAAGGGACCTCCGATTCAGCCACGCTACTTTTTCGCTGAGATGGGACGGCGGTAATATTGAGTACAGGATCTTGCAGGCGCGCTGCTCCTCGAAGTTCGTCAATTTGTTGCTGATGCATTCGAAGTGTTCATATCAACTCGGTGAACCTGTCTCCCTCCTCCTCCTGCTGTCGCCTCTTTGCTCTCTCGGCTCCTATAAGTATCTCTGTCTTTGGGAAACCCCATCTCCCACGTATAACTAGGGCCAAGGCCTCGTACACGTCCTCCGCGTTCGTCATTCCCGAGGACCTTTGTCAGCAAGTCTTTCTCTCTATCGGGACGGAACTTTGTTGTCCCCGCTTTAATCTCCTTCACCACTTTCTGCCATGTATCTCGGGGTATCCTAATCCCACCACTGCAAATAAGGTCCCATGTACTTTCGTCATACTCACTCCCATGCCCAAGGAACCAATTCCTTGCCCTCAGATCCCATTCTTCGCGTATTGGTTCTGGAGTGATCCCTTTAGCAAGCAGCTCATTCTCTTTAGCATCCCACTTTGGCATGGCAGTCGCGTAGCCCCCTGGCCCCGGGTGATGGTGATATTTCTTCATCGCGGCATTTTTCTTGTTTTTTCCGACATTTCCATAGCAGGTTGTGACTCCTTGTACTTCACAAATGCATCCCAGTTCGCCTGCTGCTTCGTTAGATAGCATTCAGATTTAGGAGTCTTCTTCGTCTTCTGATACTTTTGCCATAATGCTTTCTTCCAGTTCTTGAATAGTTCGGCCATCTTCGTAAGAGTCCACTACTTGACTTTCTTCCTCAATGCAGCTGTGTCGGCATCATCCTCACATTCTGGCAGGGTGAAATGTGTCATGAGGTCATTCCAAAGACCCTCTTTGCACCTGTCGGAGATATACTCACCCTCTTTCACCCCTTTGGTCTTATTCCACTCTCGAACGGTGATCGGGATGCGATCCCTGACCATAACTCCGCATTGTTGTTTAAATACAGTTTTAGCATTTTTGGGTTCCACCGGTTCACCCCGTGGTGATACCCGCGTAATTGTATAATGCGTAGATGCGTCCAACTTTTTGGCCGGGCCTCGTTTGGAATATTTTTTGCTCGATGTGGAGGCGTAAGAGAAGAAACATTCGTCAATTTATATATATATATATATATACAACTCAGTTAATGCATCTAGTGATCACTAGACTTCATATATATACCTCGCCGTCGGCTTCTCCACCACTAGAGCCGTCGGCATCTCCACCACCGGAGCCGTCGGCTTCTCCTTGATCATTTCGGTCGACCTCCTTTCCCTCACCAGAGGGGTTCAGATAAATCGATGGAGATTTGGGTGGATCAGCATGGGGGTGTTGTTGATCATATCCTCGAGAATTTCTTCCTGTGCTAGGTCTCTCTGGATTGGATCCATAGTTTTCTACAAAATGCACACAATAACATTAGCAAAATTCTAGTGATGCCCTAATCCTAACCCTAAGTCCGGGCGGCCCGCAAGCACCACCGAGTCATCGACGCATTGTCGACAACCGATAGTGCCGTTGGCCTCTCACCATCATACTATATATACTCCATATATACTATACACATATATACTATACTCCATATATACTATACACATATATACTATACTCCATATATATACAATATACTATATCTATTATATTACAATATTCTATATCTAAAAGATACAAGAAATAAAAAACATATATATATACTATATATATTCTATTACTATACACAAACATATATATATACTATATATCTATATACTAGTAATAATTATTAACATATAAAAAAGATACACGAAAGAAAAAACATATATACAATATACTATATATCTATAATATACTATAAAATATACTATATACAATATACTATATCTATAATATACTATAAAAAACATATATACAATATACTATATCTATAATATACTATAAAAAACATATAATATATATACAATATACTATATATACAATATACTATAAAAAAAGATACATGAAATTAAAAAAAGTGGCCGGAGCCGGCGTGGACAGAGCTGGAGAGGCAGCAGCGGTCAGGGGCGCTGCCCGGGCTCGTCAGGGCCGGGGATGGAGGAGGCACGGCGCGCGGCGGGAGGAGGGAGTTACCTCCAGCAGGGCTCGCCGGGGCCGGGGACGATGGAGAAGGCGCGGCGCGCGGCGGGGGGAGGGAGGAGGCACGGCGCGCAGCGGGGCGGACGTCCGTGGCGTCTAGAGAGGCGGCGACGCGGCGGGGCGGCTGTGCAGACGGCTGGAGAGGCGACGAGAGGCAGTCCAAATTTTGGCAGCCTGTCGGCGTCGTCGTCGTCCTCGCGCGCGTCTGCAGAGTGTGGAGATGTTAGGGGAGCGAAGCGATGCGTATTTAAATGGATGAACCTTTAGTCCTGGTTCGTGGCTCGCACCGGGACTAAAGGCCCTTTAGTCCCGGGGCGAGCCACGGACCGGGACTACAGGTATGACCTTTAGTCCCGGCCCGTGGCTTGCCCCGGGACTAAAGGCTTTTCGGCACGGCCCACAGGGTGCGCGCCAATAGCACCCTTTAGTCCCAGGCTATGCCACAACCCGGGACTAAAGGCCCCTTTTTAAAAAAATTGACTACAACTTTTGTTTCCCGCCTTATTGCATACTATGTTATTAAATAAACTACTATATATCAATATTATTAAATCTAATAAAAGTTTACAATATTTTAGGGTTTAGGGTTTCGGGTTTAGGGTTAGGGGTTAGGGTTTAGGTTTTCGGGTTTAGAGTTTTGGGTTTAAGGTTTAGGGTTTAGGGTTAGGGTTTCGGGTTTAGAGTTTTGGGTTTAGGGGTTAGGGTCCATTTTTCAAAAAAAATCATCCTGGGGCGCGCCTGTTTAAAAAAAGGTCCCTTTTTATAAAAAAATCACCCTAGGGCGCGCCTGTTTAAAAAAAATTCAATTAGCATATTATTTAAACATTTGAATTTTATAGTTTTTGCATACTTATGAATTTGAGAAAAATTTCAACATGAAAAGTTCTTGAATTTGAATAACTAATCCAAATCTATTTTCTGTTTTATAAAATAATTATTCTAACTAGTGAAACTAATAACCATTTTGCCATTTCCAATTTAAACATGCATTAACTATTATATTTTGCATATTTTTAACATAAAAAGTGCTTGAATTTGAATCAGAGATTCAAATCCATTTTCCGACGCTCCGGTGGTCTTCCTCTAGTGAAACCCTAGACCGGGGGCCTCGGATTGTCTACCCCTGTAGCTTTCTCCGTACGAGGGTAGCCCCTTTAGGGTTTAGGGTTTACGGTTTAGGCTTGGTCGTTGCCATAGCACATCTAGACTCATATCTGCCGCCTCTCTCCACTCTATCCCATAGCTTTCACCATACCTCTAACCCCAGGGAGGCGGAGATGGAGTCTTTCACGGGCTAGCAGGAAAATATTTTTCGAGGTGGAACTTCCGAAGATGCCATAGGGCGTGTGCACCAAGGGAATCTTCGAGAAATTCCGCCACGGGAGATTTCCCAACCCTTTCCTCCATCCATGGGGATGAAACTCTCCATCCATGTTGGCTTGGTCGTTGCCATAGCACATCTACACTCATATCTGCTGCCTCTCTCCACTCTATCCCATGGCTTCCACCATACCTCTAACCGCAGGGAGGCGGAGATGGAGTCTTTCACGGGCTAGCAGGAAAATATTTTCTGAGGCGGAACTTCCGAAGATGCCATAGGGCGTGTGCACCAAGGGAATCTTCGAGAAGTTCCGCCACGGGAGATTTCCCAACCCTTTCCTCCATCCATGGGGATGAAACTCTCCATCCATGTTGGCTTGTTGAGTTGCTTGCCATGGCGTATCGATGCTCCTTTTATAGGCACGGCGCCGCTTCTACTTTGTCTTCTTCCTCCGACAGGGCGTCATGCGCTACATGCTTTATCTCATCGAGCAGTGCGTCCACCCACGCGTCCTTATCCTACCGACAGCTTTAGTCCCGGTTTGAGCCCCCACCCGGTACTATAGGTTACCCACGCATCCTTATCCCACCGACAGTTTTGTTAGATGACACAAAAACCACCTTTAGTCCCGGTTGCACCCACCAGCCGGTACTAAAGGTTAGCCACCCCCCAGATAAGGCCCTCCCAGATAAGCCTCCCCTAGATAAGCCCCCCATCTTTTGTCCCGGTTTGAGCCCCCACCCGGGATCAAAGTTTCCCGCGCCACTGCGTTCCCGCGATTTCCACCGGTTCCCACCTCTCTCTAAAATAAAAGGTTTAATACATTACATAGATTTATGTCTCAAATAAAAGGTTTAATTACATAGATTTATGTCTCAAATAAAAGGTTTAATTACATAGATTTATGTCTCAAATAAAAGGTTTAATACATTATTACACATCACCAACATTTAGTGTTGTGGTTTTCTTCTGCACCGTAGCCATGGAGAATCTTCATCATTTAACAGGATGCTTGGGTCAGTTTTCACTTTGAAGAGTGGAATTTCATGAAACTTATTGTAATCTTCTGATATGTCTGTCTTATCATCCACTCCCACGATGTTTCTTTTCCCTGCAAGAACTATGTGGCGCTTTGGCTCATCGTATTATGTACTCTTTTCATTATCTTTCCTTTTTCTCGGTTTGGTAGACATGTCCTTCACATAGAAAACCTGAGCCACACGTTGGCTAGGATGAATGGTTCATCCATGTACGCAAGATTGTTGAGATCCACTATTGTCATGCTGTACTTTTCGTCTACATGTACCCCGCCTCCTGTCAGCTTGACCCATTTGCACCGAAACAAAGGGACCTTAAAAGTAGGTCCATAGTCAAGTTCCCATATCTCCTCTATGTACCCATAATATGTGTCAATCTGCCCATTGTCATCTGTTGCATCAAAGCGGATACCACTGTTTTGGTTGGTGCTCTTTTTATCTTGGGCGAGCGTGTAAAATGTATTCCCATTTATCTCGTACCCTTGGAAAGTACACATAGTCGAAGATGGTAACCTGGCCAACGAGTAAACTCATCTCCAACAGCGGTGTTATTCATGAGATGTGTCTGCAACCAATTGCCAAAATACTTCTCGTGTTCCCCTTTAATCAAGGTTTCAGGCTTCCCTAGGTTTTTGGAGCGTAGAATATTCTTGTGTTTCTCGATATACGGAGCCACCACGGTGGAATTTTGTAGAACTGTGTAGTGTGCTTGAGTGAAAGAATGCCCGTCCCTACATACCATTGATTTCCTTCCTAGTGTGCCTTTTCCAGTCATCCTCCCCTCATACCGAGTTTCAGGAACACCAACCGGCTTAAGGTTAGGAAGAAAGTCAACACAAAACTCAATGACCTCCTCTGTTCCATAGCCCTTGGAGATGCTTCCTTCTGGCCTAGCACGGTTATGAACATATTTCTTTAAGACTCCCATGAACCTCTCGAAGGGGAACATATTGTGTAGAAACACAGGACCGAGAATTCTAATCTCTTCGACTAGGTGCACTAGGAGGTGCGTCATAATATTGAAGAAGGATGGCGGGAACAACAAGTCGAAGCTGACCAGACATTGGACCACATCAATATGTAATCCTGATAGACTTTCTCGATCGATTACATTCTGAGAAATTGCATTGAGGAATGCACATACCTTCACAATGGCTAGTCGAACATTTTCTGGTAGAATTCCCCTCAATGCAACCGGAAGCAATTGCGTCATAAGCACATGGAAGTCATGAGACTTTAGGTTTTGAAATTTTTTCTCTTTCATATTTACTATTCCCTTTATATTCGACGAGAAGCCAGACGGGACCTTGATACTGAAAAGGACTTCAAAAAAGATTTCCTTCTCTTCTTTGGTAAGAGCGTAGCTGGCAAGCCCTAGAAACTGCCCTGGATGCTTGCCGTCTCGTCCTTTATGATGTTGCTGGTCCTCCCGTGTTGCCGGGGTATCTTTTGACTTCCCATACAAGCCCAGGAAGCCTAGAATATTCACGCAAAGATTCTTCGTCAGGTGCATCACGTCGATTGCAGAGCGGACCTCATGCACTTTCCAATAGGGTAGCTCCCAAAATATAGATTTCTTCTTCCACATGGTGCGTGTCCGGTAATGGGGTCTTTCGGAACAGGTTGTCCTCCAGGACCCTTTCCAAAGATTACATCCAAATCCTTGACCATACCAAATACATCAGCACCACTACGGGGGACAGGCTTCGTCCGGGTTTCTGCCTTGCCATTGAAATGCTTGCCTTTCTTCTTTAAGGGATGACTGGGCGGAAGAAAAAGACGATTGTATGGGTACACATTCTTTCTACATTTATCCAGATATATACTTTCAGTCTCATCTAAACAGTGCGTGCATGCATTGTATCCTTTGTTCGTCTGTCCTAAAATGTTACTAAGAGCAGGCCAATCATTGATGGTTACGAACAACAACGCTTGTAGGTCAAATTCCTGCTGTTTGTGCTCATCCCACACACGTACACCTGGTTTGGCCCACAACTGTAGAAGTTCATCAACTAATGGCCTTAGGTACACATCAATGTCGTTGCCGGGTTGCTTCGGGCCTTGGATGAGCACTGGCATCATAATGAACTTCCGCTTCATGCACAACCAAGGAGGAAGGTTGTAGATACATAGAGTCACGGGCCAGGTGCTGTGACTGCAGTTCTTCTCCCCAAAAGGATTCATGCCATCGGTACTTAGACCAAACCATAAGTTCCTTGCGTCACTAGCAAAGTCCGGGAAGTCTCTCTCGATTTTTCTCCACTACCGATCATCAGCAGGGTGCCTCAACATCCCGTCTTTCTTACGGTCTTCCATGTGCCATCGCAACAACTTGGCATGCTTTTTATTTCTGAACAAACGTTTCAACCGAGGTATTATAGGAGCATACCACATCACCTTGGCAGGAACCCTCTTCCTGGGTGGCTCGCCCTCAACATCACCAGGGTCATCTTTTCTGATCTTATACCGCAATGCAGTGCATACCGGGCATTTATCCATATTCTCGTACTTCTCACCGCGGTAGAGGATGCAGTCATTAGGGCATGCATGTATCTTCTACACGTCTAATCCTAGAGGGCAGACAAGTTTCTTTGCTTCGTACATACTGGAGGGCAATTGGTTATTTCTTGAAAGTAGCTTCTTCATTATTACCAGCAA
Source organism: Avena eriantha (assembly GCA_910589775.1). Lineage (NCBI taxonomy): Eukaryota > Viridiplantae > Streptophyta > Magnoliopsida > Poales > Poaceae > Avena > Avena eriantha. The sequence continues at coordinate 48,263,067 of OU342741.1, forward strand.
CTGTTCAAATCCTGAGTCAGTCATACTAGTCTCTGCCTTCCACTTCAACAATTCCAGTGTGCTACCCAGCTTCTTCTGGTCATCTTCACAAGTTCGGTCAACAATTTGTTGTGGTCCTGTAACATCTACTCGAACTGCAACCTCTCCTTTTCTGTGTCGCAGTCTCGCCTTGCATCACTAATGACCCGACCAAAATCATCAACGGGCTCATCTGGTTCCCATTCTTCACCCCCTTCTTCTTCATTATCTTCAACTGTGGTATCATCGTATTCAGGGAGCATAGATCGGTAGTTGTCATCATCGTTCTCTTCTTCATCGCCGTCTTCCATCATAACCCCTCTTTCTCCGTGCTTGGTCCAAACATTATAGCCGGACATGAAACCGGACCGAAGTAGGTGGCTCTGAATGACTCTTGAGGAAGTGTGAGCCTGCACATTCCGACATTCAACACATGGACAACACATAAAACCATCCCGCCGCTTGTTCGCCTTGGCCACAAGGCGAAAAGAACGCACACCTTCTCTGTAAGCGTCAGAGTGTCGGTCACCGTACATCCATGGATGGCTCATCTGCATCATACAACCATGCATATATATCAAACGAAATCACGATGCTTAAATTAGTACCGCACGGTCAAAACGATAAAATAGTTGCTAACCTTTTAGGACACTTCAAAACAAAGAGGAGAAACCTTAAGTGTCGCTCTGGCACCTCATATCATGTTTTGTCTTGTGTGAACTCAAGTGGCATCGCTCTAACAGGCATTTCACCGAACACCTCTAGTGCATATGAAGAAAAAAGTTAGCAAAAAGTTTATACCCACCTCTCACATAGGAAAAAAACAGGAGAGAGTGGAGGGCTGGGTGCATATATATAGGGCCAGGCCATTAGTCCCGGTTTGAGATACAAACCGGGACTAAAGGTTCTGCCAGGAGCACGCGCGCCGGCCCAGTCCCATTTGTCCTGGTTTGTATCTCAAAGCGGGACTAATGGTTCCTTACGGACCGGGACATAGTGCCTCGGCCTCCTCGGGCCATCTGGTTCGGACCATTAGTACAGGCTCCAGCCACGGCCGGGACTAATGGCCCGAACCAAAGGCCCATTTTCTACTAGTGTTTGGTCTAAGTACCGATGGCATGAATCCTTTTGGGGAGCAGAACTGCAGTCACAGCACCTGGCCCGTGACTCTATGTATCTACAACCTTCCTCCTTGGTTGTGCATGAAGCGGAAGTTCATTATGATGCCAGTGCTCATCCAAGGCCCGAAGCAACCCGGCAACGACATTGATGTGTACCTAAGGCCATTAGTTGATGAACTTCTACAGTTGTGGGCCAAACTAGGTGTACGTGTGTGGGATGAGCACAAACAGCAGGAATTTGACCTATAAGCGTTGCTGTTCGTAACCATCAATGATTGGCCTGCTCTTAGTAACATTTCAGGACAGGCGAACAAAGGATACAATGCATGCACACATTGTTTAGATGAGACTGAAAGTATATATCTAGATAAATGTAGAAAGAATGTGTACCCGTACAATCGTCGTTTTCTTCCGCCCAGTCATCCCTTAAAGAAGAAACGCAAGCATTTCAATGGCACGGCAGAAACCCGGACGAAGCCTGTCCCTAGTGCTGATGTATTTGGTATGGTCAAGGATTTGGATGTAATATTTGGAAAGGGTCCTGGAGGACAACCTGTTCCGAAAGACCCCATTACCGGACACGCACCCATGTGGAAGAAGAAATTTATATTTTGGGAGCTACCCTATTGGAAAGTGCATGAGGTCCGCTCTGCAATCGACGTGATGCACCTGGGGAAGAATCTTTGCGTGAATATTCTAGGCTTCTTGGGCTTATATGGGAAGTCAAAAGATACCCCGGCAGCACGGGAGGACCAGCAACATCATAAAGGACGAGACGGCAAGCATCCAGGGCAGTTTCAAGGGCTTGCCAGCTACGCTCTTACCAAAGAAGAGAAGGAAATCTTTTTTGAAGTCCTTTTCAGTATCAAGGTCCCGTTTGGCTTCTCGTCGAATATAAATGGAATAGTAAATATGAAATAGAAAAAATTTCAAAACCTAAAGTCTCATGACTGCCATGTGCTTATGACGCAATTGCTTCCGGTTGCATTGAGGGGAATTCTACCAGAAAATGTTCGACTAGCCATTGTGAAGGTATGTGCATTCCTCAATGCAATTTCTCAGAAGGTAATCGATCGAGAAAGTCTATCAAGGTTACAGATTGATGTGGTCCAATGTCTGGTCAGCTTCGACTTGTTGTTCCCGCCATCCTTCTTCAATATTATGACGCACCTCCTAGTTCACCTAGTCGAAGAGATTAGAATTCTCGGTCCTGTGTTTCTACACAATATGTTCCCCTTCGAGAGGTTCATGGGAGTCTTAAAGAAATATGTTCATAACCGTGCTAGGCCAGAAGGAAGCATCTCCAAGGGCTATGGAACAGAGGAGGTCATTGAGTTTTGTGTTGACTTTCTTCCTAACCTTAAGCCGATTGGTGTTCCTGAATCTCGGTATGAGGGGAGGATGACTGGAAAAGGCACACTAGGAAGGAAATCAATGGTATGTAGGGACGGGCATTCTTTCACTCAAGCACACTACACAGTTCTACACAATTCCACCGTGGTGGCTCCGTATATCGAGAAACACAAGAATATTCTACGCTCCGAAAACCCGAGGAAGCCTGAAATCTTGATTAAAGGGGAACACGAGAAGTATTTTGGCAATTGGTTGCAGACACATCTAATGTATAACACCACTGTTGGAGATGAGTTGTACTCGTTGGCCAGGTTACCATATTCGACTATATGTACTTTCCAAGGGTACGAGATAAATGGGAATACATTTTACACGATCGCCCAAGATAAAAAGAGCACCAACCAAAACAGTGGTGTCCGCTTTGATGCAACAGATGACAATGGGCAGATTGACACATATTATGGGTACATAGAGGAGATACGGGAACTTGACTATGGACCTACTTTTAAGGTCCCTTTGTTATGGTGCAAATGGGTCAAGCTGACAGGAGGCGGGGTACATGTAGACGAAAAGTACGGCATGACAACAGTGGATCTCAACAATATTGCGTACATGGATGAACCATTCGTCCTAGCCAACGATGTGGCTCAGGTTTTCTATGTGAAGGACATGTCTACCAAACCGAGAAAAAGGAAAGATAAGCAAAAGAGTATAGAATACGATGAGCCAAAGCGCCACATAGTTCTTGCAAGGAAAAGAAACATCGTGGGAGTGGATGACAAGACAGACATGTCAGAAGATTACAATAAGTTTCATGAAATTCCGCCCTTCAAAGTGAAAACTGACCCAAGCAGCCTGTTAAATGATGAAGATTCTCCATGGCTACGGTGCAGAAGAAAACCACAACACTAGATGTTGGTGATGTGTAATAATGTATTAAACCTTTTATTTGAGACATAAATCTATGTAATTAAACCTTTTATTTGAGACATAAATCTATGTAATGTATTAAACCTTTTATTTGAGACATAAAGGTCCCTTTTCATGTAATACATCTTGCTCAATCAAACTAGACGTTCTGAGCCGCAGTAGGTGATCACACAAATAGAAGGAACCATCACAAGAGAAGGAACCCACAAACACTAAGGATACATAGCACAACTGAAAATTAAGAAACATGCCTAATGGTTGGAGTGATTCAGTCATGCTCCTGCCTAGCCCTGTAATACGCGCCACTGTGGTCGTCGTAGTCGCCGGCGCCGTCGTCGCTGTCGTCGTCGGGGTCCCCGTAGTCGAACCTTTAAGGTTGGGCACGCGTGGGCTGGATTTGAGGGTACCGCAGGCGGGGTTATTGCCGGTCGTGTTGTCGCCATGACACTCTGGAGAGTCCGGCCGTGCCACCACAGCCGACGGCCGGCCTCGTTGAAGTTCGAAGGAGGTGGGTCGTCCACCTCGTGCCTAGCGAGCGCCCTCTCACGCTGATTGATGAAGAAGGCTTCCCAAGTCGGGAAATAGTCGGGATGCCAGTTGGGATTCCTCCGCTGCTCTAGCGTGAGCTCAAGGTAGTAGTGGTTCGTGATGCCCATCCGGCGCTCCACACCTAGAGGGACGGGAGGGACCGGCACGCCTCCGGCGCTCAACATCTAGCCGGTGGGGACGCGGTAGCCCGGTGGGCAGGGGTAGTTCGAGGCGCAAAGCGCCTCCGCCTCCCGGGTGGTTAGAGATACGATGGAAGCCATAGGAAGAGAATGATGAGTCTAGATGTGATATGTAAATGGAGGCCAAGCGTACATATATATACTGAAAAAATGGCGGGAAGACAGAGGTGGGAACCGGTGGAAAGCGCGGGAACGCGGTGGCGCGGGAAACTTTCATCCCGGGTGGGGCTCAAACCGGGACAAAAGATGGGGGGCCTTATCTGGGGGAGGCTTATCTGGGAGGGCCTTATCTGGGGGGTGGCTAACCTTTAGTACCGGCTGGTGGGTGCAACCGGGACTAAAGGTGGTTTTTGTGTCATCTAACAAAACTATCGGTGGGATAAGGACGCGTCGGTAACCTTTAGTACCGGGTGGGGGCTCAAATCAGGAATAAAGCTGTCGGTAGGATAAGGACGCGTGGGTGGACGCACTTCTCGATGAGATAAAGCATGTAGCGCACGACGCCCTGTCGGAGGAAGAAGACAAAGTAGACGCGGTGTCGTGCCTATAAAAGGAGCATCGATACACCATGGCAAGCAACTCAACAAGCCAACATGGATGGAGAGTTTCATCCCCATGGATGGAGGAAAGGGTTGGGAAATCTCCCGTGGCGGAACTTCTCGAAGATGCCCTTGGTGCACACGCCCTATGGCATCTTCGGAAGTTCTGCCTCGGAAAATATTTTCCTGCTAGCCCGGGAAAGACTCCATCTCCGCCTCCCTGGGGTTAGAGGTATGGTGGAAGCAATGGGATAGAGTGGAGAGAGGCGGCAGATATGAGTCTAGATGTGCTATGGAAACGACCAAGCCAACATGGATAGAGAGTTTCATCCCCATGGATGGAGGAAAGGGTTGGGAAATATCCCGTGGCAAAACTTCTCGAAGATGCCCTTGGTGCACACGCCCTATGGCATCTTCGGAAGTTCCGCCTCGGAAAATATTTTCCTGCTAGCCCGTGAAAGACTCCATCTCCGCCTCCCTGGGGTTAGAGGTATGGTGGAAGCCATGGGATAGAGTGGAGAGAGGCGGCAGATATGAGTCTAAACCCTAAACCCTAAGTCAGAGGAGGGAACCCTAAACCCTAAGTGAGAGGAGGGAACCCTAAACCCTAAACCCTAAACTAAAAACCCTAAACCCTAAACTAAAAACCCTAAACCCTAAACCAAAAACCAAAAACCCTAAACCCTAAACCAAAAACCCTAAACCCTAAACCCTAAACCAAAAACCCTAAACCGTAAACGAAAAACCCTAAACCCTAAAGGGGCTACGATCCGGAAGACAACGGGCGGGAAAAATAAGGCGGGGTAGACGATCCGGGGCCCCCGGTCTAGGATTTCGCCGGAGGAAGACCACCGGAGCATCGGAATTACATGAAAATGGAAAAATGGTTAATAGTTTGACTAGTTAGAATAATTATTTTATAAAACAGAAAATTGATTTGAATCACTTATTTAAAAATATGCAAAATATAATATTTAATGCATTTTTAAATTGAAAATGGCAAAATGGTTATTAGTTTCACTAGTTAGAATAATTATTTTATAAAACAGAAAATAGATTTGGATTAGTTATTCAAATTCAAGAACTTTTCATGTTGAAATTTTTCTCAAATTCATAAGTATGCAAAAACTGTAAAATTCAAATGTTTAAATAATATGCTAATTGAATTTTTTTTAAACACGCGCGCCCCAGGGTGAATTTTTTTGAAAAAGGGACCTTTAGTCCCGGTGCGTGCTACACACCGGGACTAAAGGTGTGGCGTTGGCGCGCGCCTGTTGGGCTGTGCCGAAAACCCTTTAGTCCCGGTGGGTGGCACGCACCGGGACTAAAGGGGGGGACCTTTAGTCCCGATTCGTATCACGCACCGGGACTAAAGACCCTTTAGTCCCGGTTCGTTATACGGACCGGGACTAAAGGTCCCCCACTATACATTTGGCGCGCCTTCTTCTCCCCGCGCGCCCCTTCTTCTCCCCACGCAGAGCAACCCCCCCCCCCCACGCGCGAAGGACGACCTGACGCCGGTAGGCTGCCCGATTCTCCGGCCACCACCACCCCAACCGCCGCCGCCACCGCCCCCAACCGCCACCGCCACTCCAGCCGCCGCGCGCGCCCCCGCCAGAGGTACCCCGCGCCCCCTCCCCTTCGCTCCCCCGTCCGGCTACGCGACGGCGCGGCGGCGCCGGCACTGTAGGCGAGCAGGCCAGGCCGCCCCCTACCCTGCGCTCCCCCCGCGCGCGCTGGCCGGCTGGCGCCTGGCTGGCAGGCGGCTGGCCGACGGCTGGCTGGCTGGCTTTTTTTGTAGTATTTAGTAGTTGTAATATTTAGTTGTAATAGTATTTTGTATTAGTGTAATATTATTTTTGTAGTATTTTGTATTAGTGTAATAGTATTTCTGTAGTATTTAGTAGTTGTAATATTTAGTTGTAATAGTATTTTTGTAGTATATAGTTAATTTTATTTTGTAGTGTAATATTATTTAATTTTGTGTGTTATTTAGTATAGTGTAATAGTAGTGTATAATTGTAACATTATTTAGTAGTTGTAATATTATTTAGTAGCTACTGTAATAGTAGTGTATATATTAGGGTGGTAGGGGTCGCGAGCCTCCGGACTTAGGGTTAGAGTGGTGGTGGTCGCGGGCCCCCGGACTTATGGTTAGGGTGGTAGTGCTCGCGGGCAGCCGGACTTAGGGTTAGGGTGGTGGTGCTCGCGGGCCACCAGACTTAGGGTTAGGGTGGTAGTGCTCGCGGGCAACCGGACTTAGGGTTAGGGTGATGGTGCTCGCGGGCCACCGGACTTAGGGTTAATGTGGTAGTGCTCGCGGGCCCCCGGACTTAGGGTTAATGTGGTAGTGCTCGCGGGCCCCCGGACTTAGGGTTAGGGTTTGGGCATCACTAGAATTTTGCTATTGTTTAGTATTATTGTAGCAAATTGCGTGTTCATATTATTGTTTAGTATTATTTTATGCAGCAATATTGAATGAAAAATGTTATTGTGTGCATTTTGTAGAAAACTATGGATCCAATCCAGAGAGACCTAGCACAGGAAGAAATTCTCGAGGATATGATCAACGACAACCCCCATGTTGATCCACCCGAATCTCCGTCGATTTATCTGAACCCCTCCGGGGAGGGAGAGGAGGTCGACCGAAATGATCAAGGAGAAGCCGACGGCTCCGGTGGTGGAGAAGCCGACGGCTCCGGTGGTGGAGAAGCCGACGGCGAGGTATATATATGAAGTCTGGTGATCAGTAGATGCATTAACTGAGTTGTATGTATATATATATAAATTGATGAATGTTTCTTCTCTTAGGCCTCCACATCAAGCAAAAAATATTCCAAACGAGGCCCGACCAAAAAGTTGCACACATCTACGCGTTATACAATTACGCGGGTATCACCACGGGGTGAACCGGTGGAACCCGAAAAGGCTAAAACTGTATTTAAACAACAATGTGGAGTTATGGTTAGGGATCGCATCCCGGTCACCGTTCGAGAGTGGAATAAGACCAAAGGGGTGAAAGAGGGTGAGTATGTCTCCGACAAGTGCCAAGAGGGTCTTTGGAATGACCTCATGACACATTTCACCCTGCCAGAATGTGAGGATGATGCCGACACAGCTGCATTGAGGAAGAAAGACAAGCAGTGGACTCTTACGAAGATGGCCGAACTATTCAAGAACTGGAAGAAAGCATTATGGCAAAAGTATCAAAAGACGAAGAAGACTCCTAAATTTGAATGCTATCTAACGAAGCAGCAGGCTAACTAGGATGTATTTGTGAAGTACAAGGAGTCACAACCTGCTATGGAAATGTCGGAAAAAAACAAGAAAAATGCCGTGATGAAGAAATATCACCATCACCTGGGGCCAGGGGGCTACGCGGCTGCCATGCCAAAGTGGGATGCTAAAGAGAATGAGCTGCTTGCTAAAGGGATCACTCCAGAACCAATACGCGAAGAATGGGATCTGAGGGCAAGGAATTGGTTCCTTGGGCATGGGAGTGAGTATGACGAAAGTACATGGGACCTTATTTGCAGTGGCGGGATTAGGATACCCCGGGATACATGGCAGAAAGTGGTGAAGGAGATTAAAGCGGGGACAACAAAGTTCCGTCCCGATAGAGAGAAAGACTTGCTGACAAAGGTCCTCGGGAATGACGAACGCGGAGGACGTGTACGAGGCCTTGGCCCTAGTTATACGTGGGAGATGGGGTTTCCCAAAGACAGAGATACTTATAGGAGCCGAGAGAGCAAAGAGGCGACAGCAGGAGGAGGAGGGAGACAGGTTCACCGAGTTGCTAGGAACACTTCGAATGCATCAGCAACAGATTGACGAACTTCGAGGAGCAGCGCGCGTGCAAGATCCTGTACTCGATATTACCGCCGTCCCATCTCAGCGGAAAAGCAGCGTGGCTGAATCGGAGGTCCCTTCTGACGATGCACGTATGGTAGATGGCGGTCCCGGCTACCCCGTGGATGGAATCAAGGAGCAGGCATCTTGTAAGCTCCATCAGAAGGTGAAGAACCTATCCATCAAGGTGGCGGTCGGATGTGCTTTACCTTGTCCACCTGGCGCACGCTGGCATGGCCGTGAGATTCCAGCTGGCTATGCTAAAGTTGGTGTGGATGAAATCGCAATGGGGTGGGACTCAATGGAGCTTGACATCCCTGGACCTGAAGGTGAGAGGACACTCGGAGAAGTACTGGGTGGTATCATTCTATGGGACAAGAACAACATCAAGCTTCCAGGCTGGACGCCAAAGCCAACACCGCCTCCGAGTGGTCGCATGTCACCTTCACCTCCATCACCTCCAAGAAGCCCACCCCATGACTACGACCACCACAGCCCGATTCCAGCTCGATCTCCGTCGCAGCCTCCGATTAGTACTAAACGACGCAGGAGCCCAAAACGACAAATGTCGCCCCTCCCAAGAGTACCTCATAAGAATCTTCCTATCAGACCTTACGATCGTACTGACGAGGAAACCTATATGATCGTAAAGGCCGAATATGTTGCGTAGCTTCAAAAGAAGAAACCCGAGCCCGCCCCGGTATACACCGAGAAGCAAAAAGCATATGCACTTTCTTTTCTGAACACAAACTCGCAATATGACTTGCACCATAAGCCAGATGACTATCGACGCACACTTCAGAAGGAAGTGAAGAAGAGAAAATCAAGTAGAAGTGCAAGCGGGAGCAAATCATCAAGTCAAAGTGCAACCGAAAAAGAAAGGACGTCCCCCAGCTCGGGGAACAGGCCAAAAAATTGACCCCACCCCTCAAGGTGGTATCCTATGACACTCCCCAGCAGGATATGGAAGAAGCTAAGAAGCTTGCGACCGCTATGAATGTGACTGTTGAGGAATTGCTAGGTTCCCAGGATGACAAGTTACCCAAGGCTCAGGTAGTCCCTACATATGTCCTAGGGAAGCGTCTGGTCAGCTTTGAGCAGTTCCAACAACTGCCAACACAAATGCGGAGTTTACATAAATGGTACTTGAAAGCCGTAAAGGAGGAGAGAATAATGATCGTGGCGAAAGTCCCACATGACTACTACTTCCGAGAAGAAGAGGTCCATGTTGAGTTTCCAGAACTCTTCCAGTTATACACTTTCGACGCCCTCGACAAAAGTCTCATGAGTTGCTATTGTCTGTAAGTTGTTGAATTCATTGTCTATATATAAGCTGTTTATTTTTTCAGTTGTTCAGTTCATTGCATGTAATTATCCTAATTATCCTTTTGTACTCTATTATTATGCAGAATGAAGATCATGGAATGTAAAAGAAGGTCAATCTTCAGTGTTGGGTTCATTGACCCAGATAAAATACATTGTCGGACGCTAAAGGATAAACCCGAGGACACACAGGAAAACCTTCTAAGGTTTATAACGGAGCAAAATTTCTGTGACCACATACTGTTTCCTTACAATTTCGCGTGAGTGTCTTACTCTATTGTACACATTCTCTTTTGCTTACTCAATGTTAAGTGTAATTGATGAGTTACTAATGTATATATAAACGTGTACAGTTTCCACTGGATTCTCATGGACATTCAACTTGATAAGGGAAGAGTTGAAGTCATGGACCCATTAAAGAGACCCCTGGAACAATTTAGTGACATGCAGGACATGCTCCAGAGGTAATTTTCGCGCTACAGCGGTCTCTTTCGTTGATTTCCTGAGATATCACGTAATAAATAACCCATTCATTTTCTTTACCGGGTAGGGTTTGGAACCAGTTCAAGAGTGCGGTTACGGGTGAATTTACTGAGAATCTGACGTTTAAGCCGGTCTCGGTAAGTAGTAGGCGCATCTCTTTACTTCTAGTTTCAATACAATTATGATGCTGGATTATTATTTTGATTGAATTATATTCTCGTAAAGTGCGGGAGGCAGCCACAGGGGACGAATCTATGTGGATTCTACATTTGCGAGTTCATTCGCACGTTTACCAGTGAGCTGAATGATTATAGAGTCGATGTAAGCAATACATTCATAACATTATTTTTATTACCGTCACTTTTTGTAATCATGATTGATATTCATATTGATCTCCTTTTCTTATATAGTTCGAGAAAATGCGGGATCAGCTCCTACCACAGCAACGCGTAGTAGCAATTGCTGAAGAACTGGCAGGATTCTTGATGAACGAGATGATAGATGACGCCGGAGAATTTAGTGTGAATAGGCGCCGATGATCCCCGACCGTGTAATTGAATAGACGGGCTCTAGTCCCGATAATTGTGATCTCCATGTGTAACTATCATGTATATATTTGTATGCTCAATCTTAAGAGAAGTTATCTTATGTATGCACGAACATGTACGGTATGTGGTAGCGTAGAAAACTATTTTGAAAGGAAAAAAAAGAATAAAAATTAAATTCTCTGCCGCGGCCGAAAGTGCCTAAAATTCTGCCGTGGCAGAGAACCATTTGTCCCGGTTCGTAATACGAACCGGGACTAATGGGGGGCACCCAGCGCCCGCAGAGACAGCCACATGGATGCCCATTGGTCCCGGCTGGTAAGAGGGCCGGGACTAATGGGTGGGCCTTTAGTCCCGCCCCTCCAGTCCCGGTTACTAGGACCGGGACTAAAGCCCCTTACGGGCCGGGACTGGAGGCCCGTTTTCCACTAGTGCTCGTGCTCGGGGGAAAACACCCAGCCACGCCTGAATCTGCGCACCTGGTCACCATGTTGCCGGCGTGCTTGCAGTCGAGTCCGGAGTAGAGGAGGCTGTCGTCGCCCTCTCAGTGGAAAGCTCCGTTGCAGCTCGGCTAGCCCGCTGCCCCTCTTCACTTCCCTTTCTCCCGCTCCTTCTTGCCATCGCTAGACTATTGGGTAGAGGGTCGGGGCTCCTCTCTCCTGCCCACATAGAGAAGCCGCCATTGGCTGCCCCGCGAGTTCCGGTCGAGGAAAAATGGGAGAAGAGCCACGGCGTGCCCTCCCATGCCCCTCCCCACGCATCGGTGGCTAAGGGAAGGAGAGGAAATGTCGATGATCTTTCCTTCCATGGAGCAGGCGATGCCCATCCCGTGCTCCTCCCATGAGCGAGGAGGGATAGATGTGGGAGGAGCAGGACTAGCGCCGGCGGAGCCTAGGGTTTGAGGAGGAGACACGGGACTAGCACGGGTGAGAGAGCCACCGGCAAGCCCTCCGCTGCCAGCTCCTTTCCTCCCCGTCGCCGCGCCGCCATGCCATGGGAGAGACTGGGAGATAAGAGGAGGAAGACGAGAGAGAGGGGAACATTAGATTCACCCCGTTAAGTGTACTAGGTTGATTCACACCATCGGATTGGCTCACTTAATTGGATCTAGCGGACTAGATCACTCTAATCTGATGCCTGGGTGCATGTAGCGATTAATTTCGCCGGACGATACTTAGCCAGGATGCCCCAAAACTGCCCCGCACGACTACGTCACAATTGTCCCATCCCCTGACCCGCCGTCTCTTTCTCCATGCTACACCCCCGCCCCGCCGCCGTCTCTTCTCCATGCTACACCCCCTGCCCCACCGCCTCCTCTCTCCGCGCCGTCGACTCCCCACACGGTAGACCCCCACTATTATATGTCTTTGGCGCGTGCTTGACGACTGACACTCAGCCTTCTGGATCGCGGTGAGCCGGAGAGTGGACCATCGCCGCCGTCGGGATAAACATGGATATCGCGGCGGAAGGGCACAGTCAGGAGGGGAAGGGATGTGCGTGTTGACCTGAAAGCCATCCGCCCGCACGCGCTCAGTGTCCCGCGGAACCAGAGTGATGCCGGCGGGAGCCTCCATGGCGACTGCGGCGAGAGCTATGCGCTGGACGTGACGATCGGGGTTTTGAATTTCGGCCAAAAAAAATGAAATTCAGACGAATTTTAGCCATTTCGTTCAGGCCCGGTAAATATCCTTTCCGGCCTAATAATTTTGGGCCTATTCGAATGTTTGGGCCGACCCAGCCTCCGGCCCAACCTGTGTTGCCCTTCCAGTAATAGAAAAGGCCCGTGCAGAGAAAAAAAAACCTAACAACAGTCAAATTCCCCAATCTCGTCTTTCAGCGGCGCCGCCTTCCTTGCGTCTGATGTCCTCGCGCCGCCACATCCTCCTGGATCCATCTCCCTCCATAGAGTGCGGCAGCTCAGTGCACCGAGGAGCGCCAAGAAAGGCCACCGTGCGTTCGTTGACAGCGTTTGTGCATGGCCCATGAGTCCTCCTCCACTGGCAGTGTACTCTCGTCCATGGGACAGCTACGGTTGGTTGGGGCTCGGACGCGTCCGGCCAAAACAGGCTAGCAGCAGTTTTGCATGCCTAGGCAGCGCGAGCGATTAACAGAAGCAAGATTACTAGTAAGTTGAACTGTTTGAGATCCACGGTAGGCCAAGCAATGTGCTAAATCGAATTCCTGATTGATGTTTCAGTAAACTGAAACGATTCCTCGGTATACAAGCATTGAATTGATCGTAGCTATGCAGTCTTGTTCTGCTTTATTTCCTTTGCTACTAGATTTCAATTTTTGGTACATTTCGGCCTTTTTCGTCCAAATTTCGTCAGTTTTTCGTTTAGAAAGTCAAAATTTGGTTTCTGCTTTTCGTCCGGGATTTTCTGAAAAATATCCGAAATTCCGAAATTCGCCTATTTCGGTCTGAAGCGGTAAATTTTGCAAAACAAAATCCAAAACCTTGGTTGGCGCCCACCGTGGGGCAAAATATAGCTTCGGTCGGAGTTCCGTTCTGCACGGGACCGATTTTCTTCATCATCGTCGGCTCCGATACCGTCTCGTGGGGCTCGGGGGCTCGCCGCCTCCGCGCTGCCTTCGTCGCCTCCACCTCGCCGAGTTTCTCGGGGCTCATCGAGTCGCCCGGGGGCTCGCCGCCGCGTGTGAGAGCTCGCCGTCGCTCACCTCGTCCGGCCGCGCCGTCCTCGGCGGCAGCACCGTCGCCCGCACCGTCCGCAACGGCGCCGAGCCGGCACGCCCGTCTTCAACCTCTTCGTCCAGCTTCGCAGGCTCGCTTCCGTCCGCCGCTCCGTCGCGCGTGCCGGCGCCGCCCATCGCTACGGTCCGACCGCACCATCACGCGCTTCGTCGCGTGGCCCGTGCGTGCCCCCTGCATCACCTCCCTGGAGCAAGCCCGCGAGCATCGCGCGCCATCGGTCCGTGCGTGCGTCGCCGCTCGCCTACGCACGGTGGCTCCTCCTCCCCGCAAGCTCCCTCTCTGCCGGCGCAGCGTCCTCCTCGGGTCCCCCCTGTTGCGCTTCTCTGCGGCCGCGCCAGCGGCGCCGCCAGTCGTGGCCGCGCGCGCGCCCATCTGTGTCCGTCGGCCGCCCATAGCGATCTACGCTCCGCCGCGCCGCCCGCCCGTTGCGCCCTCCGCCGCGTCCGGTCGCGCGCGCCGCAGCATGCCCGCAAGCTCGCCTGCAGCAGCCTCCCCCGCGCGTCCTCCCCGGCGAGCCGTGGTCTCGCTGCCTGTGTCGCTGCGATGCCGCGTGCGCACGTCCCTCCGCGGGCCGCCACCGCGCCTCCCCCCGCCTCCATCCGCGTGCCGCCCGCCTCCGCTAGCTTCGGCCGCCGCCCTCACATGCCCTCCTGCGCGCGCTGTTGCGACCGGTGCCAGTGCCCATGCTCCTGTCTGCCAGCAGAGGAGAGAATCAGCCCGAGTCGGATGGGGAGGAAAAAAAAAAAGGCAGGTGGGGTAGGCCGGTTAGCTGGGACAGGAAGTGAGTACGCGCCCGGTTGAAAAAAGTGTAAAGAAAAAAGAGTGACCGGCCAGTTATCATCCGGTTGAAAAAAAAAGAGGATGAGCAAGGTAGTTGGCCGACTGGAAAAAGAAGCGGAGGAGCCGGCCGATTTCAGTCGGTCTGAGAGAAAAAGAACGAAAGAAAATAGAAAAGGAGAAAAATCCGGCTGAGTGAGAAGATGGTGCACGGACCGGTTAGAAAAAAAGAAAGAAAAAGAAACATTCGGGAAGAAAAGAAAAAGGAGAGGAACTGGGAAGTTGTGGTGGCGTTGGTCGGTTAGGAAGAAAGGAAAAGAAAAGGCATGGCCGGTTGAGGCCATCGGATTGAAAAACGAGCAAGGAAAAATAGAGGAAAGAAAAACCGACCAGAAAGAGTCGGTTAGAGAAAAAAAGAGAAAGAAAAATATGAAAGAGAAAAAGGACGGCTAGAAAAATCCGGCTGAGAGAAAAAAGGCAAGAAAAATCCGGCTACGCCGATCCGGCTATACCGTTTCGGTCCGGCTGAGCCCGTTTGTCTGTCTGATTCATCCGGTTCGGACCAGTTCTGGCTGAGTCGGGCCAACTTGGCGCAACTTCGTCCGTTTGGCTGCTGATTCGACCGGCTAGAAGCGTCTTCGTCCGTTTGGCTGTCGATTCAACCGGCTAGAAGCGTCTGCGGTTTGGTTGCCGGTCCGACCGGCTGGACCCGTTCCGGCTAGGCCAGGCCTGCTCGGCGCGTCCTGGCGCGTTTGGTTGTCTGGCCGGCTAGGGACCGAATCTGCTTTCTATTTTTTCTATTGGCAACATACGTTCAAAACATACCGATTTCCTGATTGTTGAACAGTTCTTCCCTTCCGCAATGAGATAAGAATTTAACTACAAGATGATATACGGGATAGAAAACGATCTACTTGATGAACTTCCTGAAGAATTGAGAGCATTCAGACCTACTGTCAATGAGAAGGACATCCCCGACTGAACATGGTCATTAGATTGATACTTGTAATAATATTAATACACTAGGTTGTTCAGTAAATCTATGTAAATAAAATATTTTTTATATTTAAGAAGTTTGTATGTATCAATATGCTAATAATACAGACAACTAATATATGCACTTTGACTGTATATGGACAGACTCTGCGTGTGTATGGCGTATGCACTCCTATCCTATCTTCATAAAATACATGTGCGCACGGTGCAACCTAAGGTGCCACGACACTGCACTGAACATGCATTACACTGCACCTACAATACAAACACAAACGAACTGCCTGTGAAGGAGGAATGCACTGCCTTACTATGGTCCATAAAATTACTGTGCGTACGGTGCCTGTTAACGTGCCGAGGTAGTACACTGGTCGTGCAATGCATTGCACACCCAATGCACATTAAATTGAAACTGCATGTGCAACACGTATGCACTGCGTTATTATGGTCCCTGACTGAAGTTGTTGTGAGAAACGTTCAGCAAAAGGTGCCATGGCAATGCATTGATCATGAATTGCACACCAACTACAATGCACAGTGACACGCACAACCTGTGAAGCCGATAGTACACTGTGATCCTAATATGCAAAATAAGGTGCCACGGCAGAGCAATAAATTTGCAATGCACTGCACCTGTAACAAATAGTAATACGCACTGCCTCCAACATAAATATGCACTAAGGTCCTATGCTTCTTAAAGCTGCTTTGCGAACGGGAAAAGATAAGGTGTCACGGTAGTGTAGTGACCGTGCAATACACTTCACCTGCAGCGCACTACACCTGTACCTGCAATACACTGCACATAATAAATAAGTATGCACTGTGTTCCTATGGTTCATAAAGGTACCGTGCGTATGGTTCAAAATAAGGCGCCAAGGTAGAGCAATAACCCTGCAATGTGCACTGCACCTAAAATATAAAGTACCACGCACTGCACCTGTAACAAATACTGACCCACTGCCTCCGAAATAATTATGCACTGCGGTGCTATGCTTCTTAAAGCAGCTTTGCGATTGGTGTAAGATAAGGACCTGCGGCAGTGCACTGACCGTGCAATACACTACACCTGCAGCGCACTACACCTATAACTGCAATACACTACACCTGACAAATAAGTATGCACCGTGTTCTTATGCTTAGTTAAATTACCGTGAGTATGGAGCAAAATAAGGGGCCAAGGCAGAGACATAACCGTGTATTGAACTGCAACTAAAATTTACAGTACCACGCACTGCTTGTTAATCACGTACGCACTGCATTGACATCATCGATGAAACTGCTGCGCAAACGGTTCAAAATATTGAAACACTGCATTCCGTCTTTCTGCACTACGTATCCTATCTACCGATAACTGCATAACACAGAAGTATACAAAGGGTTCCGTTCAAATAATTAGCATTATAGTATCTTTCTATAAAACGAAGTGACGCAACCTATCCATTTAAGTACTCCTTTTCCAAATTCCTCTAAAGCTCGTTCCCGTTTCTGCCGCCGCCAAGAAACCAACTCCTAGCCGAACCTCTGCCGCCGCCTTCAACGAAAGATCATCGATTCACCACTCCCGCGTCTTCGGTAAGCAACCAACATTGTTTAATTTTTTAGCAAATCGTTTACATTGTACAAACATTAGCAAAAATGTTTGCGTGCTTATATTCCTTCAGATCTAAATTAATGTACTGAGATTTATACTGTCCAGATTTTCACAAATATGAGTCCAATAGTATGCGTTAAAGATAGAACACAGTATATCTATATGATGTTGAACTAACACTAAAGTTCTTATACTTTTTAGTGGTATGATGAGAATGTTTATTTGTTTAATTTGACAAACATCAATAGTAGTTTAATTACTAGATTAACCCTACTATTAGTTCCAGTCTAAACGAACCATATCTACAGAATCAGATTATTAGAAGCAGCATAATTACAAAATATAAGAAAAATTCCAGACACAAATTATAAATTATTTTATATATGTATAGATATTTAACAACACACAACTATTTTTATTGCAGAAGAAATGGCGCCATGTCAAGTTTGTTTCAGTCACTGTGGTAAAAATTTAGGACATTCAGGCTCGGAATTCATTGTTCGTCTCGTAGAAGGCCGGTTCGAGCATTCACTGGTATGTATACACTACGTTTCAATATATATAAATCCATTTCTTAATATTGGTTAACATAATAGTCCTCTCATTCACTAAATCATTTCAAAGACTATACCATGCAATCTAAGGTTGCAATTCAATGACATAACTGAACTTGGAGTGGAATTCCAAGCTCTTGGAAAAACATATTATGTTGAAGTCCACAAACAACGCACAATTACTCGCATTACCGGTCCAGGTTGGACAAGGTTCGTCACAGAGAACAAGATCGGCGTAGGAGCACACCTATTCTTTTCATTGGGAGCTCTAGGTCCAAAGATCACAGTGATATATTTTGATTCTGAAGAAAGATAACAGCAGCAGTGATGATGAAAACAACAATGTCCCAAGTGCTTAATTCTAGAATTTTTTCCAATACATGCACCCTTACAGATTCTGAGAAAAATTACTTATTCGATATCTTCCCCTCGGCCAATTCATTTGTAGGGTTGCCATTTGTGACTCGTTTGACAAAAACAAACATTAAACAACATAATATGGTATGTTTCTAAATTTAACTTTATTTATTTGTTTATTGATTTCACATTGGTTTAATACATTCATAATGTTATTCCTAAAAACGTCTTCCTTCTATTGCAACTCAGAAACTACCATTGAAGTTCATTTCTACACTTGAAATTGCTAAAGAAGGTATTGTTGGAGTACGCTTAGGAGCAAGTGGTAATGTCAACACCATGGCGTACAAAACAACAAAAGATGGCCGCATCTCATTCAACAAATAAGCATGGAAGAACTTCGTTGAAACTACAAATCTCAGTGTTGGACAAGCAATACTGATGTTGTGGGGATTCTCCCCGGGTACCCCAAAGAAACGTCTCAATACAGTTTAAAAAGACAAAACACAAGGTAAATAAAGAAAAATAGCAGCAGCAGACGCTCTTTGGGCCGGCTGAAGCCTCCAAGCCGGCCCGACAGTCCCCCTCCCGGCTGAGCCCTCCTTCCGGCTGGGCCCCCCGCCCTAGCCGGCGTGCTCCACGCCGCCTCCCAGTTTCTTCCGGCTGGGCTGACCCAGCCGGCCCACTCCCGCGACCCCACTCCGGCTCCACCTCTCCCGCACCCTGGCTCCTCCTGGCTGGGCCAGCTCCGCGCGGCCCACCCCGGCTCCGCCCTTCACCTTCCCGGCTAACCCCTCCCGGGTTGGGCCTCCCCTGCCTTGCCCCGCCCGGTTGGGCCGCCTGGTCCCTGTCTGGCTAGGCCACCAGGCGCCAGGGATAGCCGGATCGGTCAGACGCCCCCAGGCTGGCTCGATCGGTGGACAAAGGTGATGTTCGCTGCATGCTGCCGCCCTAGTCGGCCACCACTCCTTCGATCATGACCGAGCTGCTACTACTCGACCAGCTGGTCTGCATTGAATCCCAACGAACGTACAACCAGAAGAGAAGACATCGACAAGACCAAGACTATGCTACTTTATCAGATAATGTAGTCAACAGTGTGACACCATGCACTGTACTTGTACCCTATACACTGAACACTACCTCATGCATGACACAATCAGATGACACATGCATAGTACTAGTTAGGAAAGTGGGTCCCACCATGTCCCTTGGCCACCTTTATAAGGCAAGGGAGGGACTCATTCTTAGGCATTCATGGATGCACATTCACAGATATCCACACATCGATCGTTAGCTAGCTAGCTCGCTCACTCGGACACACATAGACATATCTAGACATAGGTTGTTCTCAGTGCATTTAAGGCAGTAGCTAGAGAATACAGCTCGAGGAGCACTTGTAGTTCGTATATCCCTCATAGTCAGATCCGGCAGGAGTAGGAGTTTTACCTCATCACGAGGGCTCCGAACCTGGGTACTTACTGCGTCCAGCTACACTTGCTTGTATCCAATTCCGCCTGCGGACGCCGTCGATAGCTTCCCTGCTAGTCCCCACACCTCTATCTAACCTTTTCAGGTACTGCCGTTCCCAATACAACGACAGTTGGCGGGGTTTTGAATTTCGGCCGAAAAAAATGAAATTCGGACGAATTTCAGCCATTTCGTTGAGGCCCGGTAAATATCCTTTCCGGCCAAATAATTTCGGGCCTATTTGAATGTTTGGGCCGACCCAGCCTCCGGCCCAACCTGTGTTGCCCTTCCAGTAATGGAAAAGGCCCGTGCAGAGAAAGAAAACCTAACAACAGTCAAATTCCCCAATCTCTTCTTTCAGCGGCGCCGCCTTCCTTGCGTCTGATGTCCTCGCGCCGCCGTCCTCCTGGATCCATCTCCCTCCATAGAGTGCGGCAGCTCAGTGCACCGAGGAGCGCCAAGAAGGCCACCGTGCGTTCGTTGACAGCGTCTGTGCGTGGCCCATGAGTCCTCCTCCACTGGCAGTGTACTCTCGTCCATGGGGTAGCTACGGTTGGTTGGGGCTCGGACGCGTCCGGCCAAAACAGGCTAGCAGCAGTTCTGCGTGCCTAGGCAGCGCGAGCGATTAACAGAAGCAAGATTACTAGTAAGTTGAACTGTTTGAGATCCACGGTAGTCCAAGCAATGTGCTAAATCGAATTCCTGATTGATGTTTCAGTAAACTGAAGCGATTCCTCGGTATACAAGCATTGAATTGATCGTAGCTATGCAGTCTTGTTCTGCTTTATTTCCTTTGCTGCTAGATTTCAATTTTTCGTACAATTTCGGCCTTTTTCGTCCAAATTTCGTCAGTTTTTCGTTTAGAAAGTCAAAATTTGGTTTCTGCTTTTCGTCCGGGATTTTCTGAAAAATTTCCGAAATTCCGAAATTCGCCTATTTCGGTCTGGAGCGGTAAATTTTGCAAAACGAAATCCAAAACCTTGGTGACGACCCGCCTGCCTTGGTCGCCTCCTCGCCGCCCCTCTGCTCAAGGTACAAGCCCAGATCGATTTGCCCCTAATCATGCTCGCTCCCCTGATCGTGTCCTCGCCCGTTGGTAGCTCGCCGCAGTTCGTATCCACTTGTAAATTTAAATTGTGGTTTTTGTTCTGACTTCTGAGCATATTTATATTCAGATCATGGTTTTAAGGTGCGTTTCTGATTTTTAGAGATGCTCCAGCTGCTAATTTTTTGTGTTGTGCATGGTCATTGCACGTAGATCCATGGAAAGATTTATTTACCAATAGCAAATAAAGATTGTGCCATCCTACAAGGCTACAAGAATGATTTGTGATATAGCAGGTGTAATCGAGTATGAGGGGTTGTGTTTTTGTAGTTCAATAAATTGTGAATGCTTTGCCAATCAAGAAAATATGAGAATATAGGCAATCTGACACTAAAGCTGACGCTTAAGTCGTTAATTTGTATATGACCTGACATTTGCTATGCTGAAACTGTCCTCTTACCAATTGCAATATTTTTAGATTCTTACCATGTGAACTTTGATTATGCATATGGAATCTGTTGGTTGTCAATCTAATTGTTACATAAGTAGTAATGCTGAATTCCCATCCATGTTTACACGATCTGCATAATTTAGTAATCTGACTTATTTTTCTAGAGATCTGTGGCTTCTCCATATCTGTATTTGTGATGTTTGTATCAACATCATGTGCTTATAGCCCTAGATATTCAGAAGTTTTTTGTACAGTACAAATCCATTTGGCTTTCTGCCGATGGGCTTTATTATTGTAGGAAGTAAAATGACAGGAAGGTAATAGCAAAGTTATCGTTTATCATTATGTTGCCAACTTTCCTGATTGTGTAACTCTATCAAGTTATAATCTGGTTGCCAAATTGACTCCATCATGACCATACTATGTTGGATGCCAATGCAAGTTAATTAGAAGTTCTGAATTTAAAAGGAATTCATATTTACCTGAACAAAAGTAGACACTCTAACTTTCATCCTTTCCGTAACCCAGTAATACCGTGTGGCCTATATAACTGAAAATCTAATTTTCTGCCATGTAGGTTTGCATGTGCCAAGGATGACTTCACCTAATTAGATACATGTCTTGAAAATTTGTAACACCATGTAACCCTTCAATTCTTTCTATTTTTCATTCCGACCATGTACTTGAAGAGATGCTTATATTTAGTTTCTTATGGTCTTATTGCATTGTCTTCTCTTAGTTTGTATATCAAAGAAATGTCTCAGTTTTTAGATTCAAAACGGCACATGTTTTCTATATGAGCAGTAATACAGTGGTTCACACTAAATACTTCATCCATAATTTTGCTTCCCCGTGCTATCATTCCAATGGAAAAAATGTGCATTACGATGTATCTATTAAAGTATTTTGCCACATTCTGTTATTTTTAGAGAAAGAACCATATTGCAGTTAAGTACCAAGATGGAGACTGTAGAAAAATGTACCAAGTTTTCTATAATGTGAACTTCAAGTGGATAACGTGATAAGTATGCAAGTCTGTGCATCAATTTTAATTGATCTCATTGTTTCTGCGCCGGCTGTTGAAACTGTAATTTCACCAAAATGGAAACAAATACTTGAAACAGTCATTTTGTATTGTGAGTAGTCAAACTGCACCTAAGGATTGCTTGAGCAATTATTGGTTGATATGTAGTTTCCACTCATCTTTTAAAATAATTATAGAACATTGTTTAACTCTTGTTATCACAGCTGATACAATGTACATATTAATCCTGTATACATGCATAACCTCATTGTGTACATTTATCATACAACAATAATATACCTTTTTCGTGGCTTAGTAGCAATAATATACTTTTTTTGCAGAGGAGTAGCATTAATATTCAGTTCTTCAGTTTGCAGAGGCCCGGTTGTCACCTTCATGGCTGGAGAAGTGCTCATGTCAGCTGGTACAAAGGAATGGCATCCCCAGTCAAAGGTTTCTTTGCTTTCATGGATGCAAAAGCCGATGAGGTGCGCGAAATGTAAAGCCACTGACAATGTTGGAGCCAGAGATGGTTAACTGTCGGTGGAGCGAATCAAGGTTGACTCCATGTGTTTGCTGAGAGCTTCTCGAGAACTACCTTGCCGCGTGGCCAGGGTGCTCTCAGGCCCACGTCTTAAATATCGACGGTCTTATCTATGACACCATCGACCTACAGCTCCGTAAAGCCCTGTCGCATGTGTTTGCTTAATCCTGAAAGTTTGTATTTTTCTCTCTACAAGAGTCTACACAGTTTATTATTCAGTCACGTGTTTGCATGAACGGATTTGGCATAGGCAATAGTGATAAACAGATGGAGACAACGTTTGTCCACCAGCTTGTTATGTGCTATCTTCTTCCTTACTGAAGTTTTTCTCGGCTCTTTGCTATTGTATGCAACTCGATTAATTTTCAATTTGTATGTAATCTTGATTTTGCAAGTTCCTTTCCTTTATAGGTTTTTCTCCAAGCCATGACTTTATAGATGGTTCGGTGGATCACAAAGTTTTGTCACAATCTTGGCCTTGATTTACATCCATGTCCACTAAATCTATGATGAGATAAGCCACGATATATCATTTTTCGATAAGGGACGCTTTATTACTCAAAAGTTTAAGTATTACACCCGGCCTCTGCATAGTTAGGATGCACATAGCCGACAGAGTAATCAAACGAGTCCAAACAAAATAAAAAAACTCGATAGCGAGTTACAAAAGCAATGTTTAAATGCAACTACGCCAAAGGAGCTGGAGGCGGCCGATCCAAAGATTATGCTGCCATCCATGTCTAGTAAATAGGTCTCGTGTTGTATCCTTCAGTCGCGTACACACCTCCAAAAAAAGGTCTCGCAGCTTCACATGATGTAACACCGACCAAGTCCGAAGGGTATGCGTCAACCTGTAAATAACTTACAGAAAGGAACAGTTAACATCATTAAAAACCTTATCGTTCCTACATAGCCACAACGACCAAATTAATGCCATCGCTCTAACCCAAACAAGTGTCTTAAACTTGTTATCTATACCATGTAACCAATTCCCAAAAATGTTGGCAATACTACGTGGTGGAGACAAGCCAGAAGCTACTTGGGTGACTGACCATATAGACCGTGCAAAATTGCATTGGAAAAACATGTGTTTGATTGTCTCATTGTGGAGACAAAACACGCAGCACGGGTTCCCATGCCAATTGCGCTTAATAAGGTTGTCTTTTGTAAGGATAATTCCACGACGAAGATACCAAGCAAAAATCTTGTTTTTAAGAGGTATCTTCATCTTCCATATCATACTATTATCTAAAACTTGTATTACTGGCTGAGTTAAAGCATTGTATAAAGAGCTAACCAAGAAAGAACCATTCTCAGTTAGATTCCATCGGAATTCATCTGGCTCATCTATCAACTGGACCTGCGCCAATCTATGTAGCAGCATGATCCAAGAATCAAGTCTGACACCAGTTAAATCCCTTCTGAACATTATATTGGGTGGAAAAGATTCCAATACAGTAGCAATCGTCTCCCCCTTATAGCGAACAATGGAATACAACGTTGGATATTGTTCTCGGAGGGTAGCATGACCAAGCCATTTATCCTCCCAAAACCTTATCTGAGACCCATTATTAATAGAAAATGTGCCATAGCGAAGAAAATGTTTCTTTGTCGCCATCAAGCCAGCCCAAAAGTGAGAGTCTCCTGGTTTCCAAACCAATTGGGATAATGCTTTTGAGCCAACATATTTTCTCTTAATAAGAGTTTGCCATATCCCTTCTTCAGTTAATAACTTGAAGAGCCATTACTAAGGAGGGCCATATCCTTGATTTCCAAATCATGAATACCAAGCCCACCCTGTTCTTTGGGACGACACATCACACTTGATTTGAGGACTCTAATCCAATTGAATCCCTCCACGTCCTTTAGTAAGTGAATTCTGTAACATTCCGTCCGTAGGTGTAGCATTGTTGGTCTATGAAACCACGTTGGATCCACTGCGCCCTCTCCCGGGTTGCAGACACACAACGCACCACGCTCCTCAGCTCTCCGACGAGCGGTCCCCGGAAAACACAGGCCCCAAAAGTCAGTGAGGGTAGCTAGCTCTAGTGCGGGTAGAAAACAGGTGCTTAGATGGATGGCCAAGATTGATTTGGAAACTCAATCGGACGGCTCAGACCACACATGGCCTCTAAGAGCTCCCCTAGGGGCTACAATATTTCTTTTGACTAGATTTAGTGGTACGTCTTTGGGGCACGGTCCCACTGAATTTGAACCAATTTAACGCCAATAAATGAGCGAAAAGAAAATACATCCAAATAGAATAGTGTAAAGTCCATAGTAGATTTTAAGTTAGATTCTAATTTAATGGCGAAATAAATAAATTCAAAAAGATATAATGAGTGGGAGTTGATTTATCACCTTGAGCAAGAATCCTATATAACTAAGAAGTTCATCCCCACTAAGGGTAATTCTCTCAACATGCAAGCATGCCACATCACTTCTTCAGTTTCAGATTAGGTGTACTGCCACGTCACCAGCCTAGAAGCCCACGGCAGCCCATTCCCTCACCTTCCTTATCATATCTAATCTAAACTAGGCAAAAACTTGGCAGGAACATCAGATCTGGACCGTCAATCTTTAGGATCTAACGACTGGTCTCTCTCCAATGACGTCTCTCCACAATGACATTGCACCCACGCCACGCACAAGTACGCTAGATTGCCCTGCAGCATCACAGGTTCCCCCGCACAAATCACGCACGGAAACTACGCCGCTACTCCTCGGCGAGATATCAGAGTCGTGATCTGAACATGTCGACCTGACCCGGCAACCCGGACAACGCAAACACGACTGTCCTAGAGGCCACGGCCGTATCCCTCAGCCACGAACCAGGACGCCGGCAACCGAGATTCAATCGTGTCCGCCCGCCGTGCATGGATCAAGCCCCGGCATACGCACCCGCACCACCGTGTTGCCGCCTCCGCCGACGGTCAGCCGTGTACGGTTCATGGGAGCCAGCGGAAGCATAGACAAGCGATCGTATCTGTCCTTCTCGACTGCCGATAGATCACCTCCGCATCACCGATCCCTTCGTTGATCAACCAGGTGAGGCCCCAATGTGTCGATCCCCCATCTCCGTTATTTGCTACGATGGTCTTGCAAGGTGTGTGCATCTATCAATTCTCCCGTTTATTCTGCTTGTCCTATTACAAAAAAAAGCCTAGAAAAACAGTGTCAATTGTTACATGAAAAGTATGTCGCACCTGTCGTATTTCATCTTTTCAAGAGCTACGATTTGGAGGTGTCGTTGTTATAAAAATCCCACGCATCATTGATTCCTCGGCCGGGTCAACCCAGAGTCAGTATTACTTACCTGATTCGTCAAATGTCAATGCTATAAGGTTTTTGACAGCAGCTTCCAAACTACCCGAGAGAAGGTAAGAAGGGCAAGAAAGGATTAGATGATGCCAAGAAGTCGCCGGCGGTTGATCACGGAGCTCACAAGTGGTACTCGACCGCCATGTCACTGAACTGAAGAATATAAGAGCACACTACTGAAAATATAAGAGCACACTGCATGTAGTGTTGTGCATAACACGGGCTCCAACTTCGAATTGGAAAGATGGGATGAATTCCAACCTCTTCCACATAATATACTGGGTTCTGCCTTCTGGTCATGTAAGGTAAGAAATGTCCTTTGCATGTAAGGTAAGAAATGTCCTTTGAAGATCAGTCGAACTTGAACGTACTATTGATACCGACAACTCATATGTGTATCGCCATGAGAGGCTGATGCGATGCGCAGGCAACACATGCGCATGTGTCTCCACTTTTTTTTCAGATATTCAGACAACCAGTTTGTCACTTGTCTCCAAGTTTCTTCCTGTAGTTTTTTTTGGTGGAAGCATCATGCGTGCAAGTTGAAGTCCTCTGTCTGAAACTCAGTTCCTTCTGCACTAATTAACCTGAAACTGCCGACATTGACATAGTGTCACAATTAAGATTATTTTCTTTTCCTTTTGAGAAAGGCATCAACAAATCTGCAATTCTGTATGATACGGTGTGGTGTGTTCGTCCGGGAAGAATGCAGCACGCCTTGACATTGGCTCACATCGCTCTGTTTCCCTTACAATTCGCATGGGTTGAAGCAAGCTAACCTGAATAATTTTGTTACAAGACTTGAAGCCAATACCAGTTTGCATGTCGTGAATACATTATGCTATGCATTCTTGAAGTTTGATACTTTAGTCCCCATGGGCTCCGCCAAGCAAATTGGAGCTTAGAAATATGGTAAATAGTAACGTGATCTGATGATACAAGCACAATGCTTTATCATACTTACATGTACCTGGTTTATTCTTAACATGTTTTCTCTTATGTCCTGGTTCCTGTACACAAGAATTAAGCTACGAACTGTCTAAAGATCTCTGAAGAAGGTGATGGCTTCTAAAGAAGATGATAATTTTATCTCGGTGAAAAATTAGATGGATGAACTCAGATGCACCTGGACCCAAAGTGTCTCAGTTAGAGGTACTTTGTTACTTGCTATATTGTAATCCAAATTATTTTTTGGCGGCTAGGAGGCCAAGTACTTTCCACTCCTCTTTGTATAAGGAGGTGTGTTTACCTTTCGGGCCAGGAGTCACTGAGAAATAGAATAACTACGCACCAAAGTGAAAAATGGCTTGGTCCAGTTCAAGCTGAGCTAATCTTGATGTGTTCATAGTGCTTTTCTCGGACTGGAAAACTCGGTTCAAGTTATTCAATTTAAAATTGGCTTGGGTGTTGTATTAGTTTTCAAATCCTTGCACTATAATGGATTCATTTGGTGAATGACGTCAAGATAAATCCTGATAATTTCACAGTTCTCCTAACATGGAATATAGTATGCAATGTATATCTATATGTTGCATATTATGTAGGGTAAAAACAACTTTTCTATGCATATTGATTTGCTTTTGTATATTTATGTGCTGATTTTTTTATCTCTCAATTTTTCTGTCTTGCCCAATTCCCTAATTATTTTGGTTTTAGTTTACACGGAATGATTTCCCAATACCCACATTGAGTACTTTCCACCATGCTAATATGTACACACATCTGCATATGCCTTTTTATGAAAACATATTGTATAATAATGCATATATAGGAATATGATGATGAGGAATTGAGAAGAGGTTTTCGGTACGTATTTGAGATACAATGAGAATGTAACTGAAGACAATACCATGTCATGGAACGAAACCTTCTTAATCGTATGAAGTGGACGTTCATCATAGAATAAGTAGTGGATAATGTTTTTAGTAGCTATATTTTTGGGGTTTTGTTACAAGACTTGAAGCCAATACCAGTTTGCATGTCGTGAATACATTATGCTATGCATTCTTGAAGTTTGATACTTTAGTCCCCATGGGCTCCGCCAATCAAATTGGAGCTTAGAAATATGGTAATTAGTAACGTGATTTGATGATACTCACAATGCTTTATCATACTTACATGTACATGATTTATTCTTAACATGTTTTCTCTTATGTTCTGGTTCCTGGACACAAGTACTTTCCACTCCTCTTTGTATAGGGCGGTGTGTTTACCTTTCGGGCCAGGAGTCACTGAGAAATACAATAACTACGCACCAGAGTGAAAAATGGCTTGGTCCAGTTCAAGCTGAGCTAATCTTGACGTGTTCATAGTGCTTTTCTCGGACTGGAAAACTCGGTTCAAGTTATTCAATTTAAAATTGGCTTGGGTATTGTATTAGTTTTCAAATCCTTGCACTATAATGGATTCATTTGGTGAATGACGTCAAGATAAATCCTGATAATTTCACAGTTCTCCTAACATGGAATATAGTATGCAATGTATATCTATAGGTTGCATATTATGTAGGGTAAAAACAACTTTTCTATGCATATTGATTTGCTCTTGTACATTTATGTGCTGATTTTTTTTTTATCTCTCGATTTTTCGTCTTGCCCAATTCCCTAATTATTTTGGTTTTAGTTTACATGGAATGATTTCCCAATACCCACATTGAGTACTTTCCACCATGCTAATATGTACACACGTCTGCATATGCCTTTTTATGAAAACATGTTGTATAATAATGCATATATAGGAATATGATGATGAGGAATTGAGAAGAGGTTTTCGGTACGTATTTTGAGATACAATGAGAATGTAACTGGAGACAATACCATGTCATGGCACGAAACCTTCTTAATCATATGAAGTGGACGTTCATCATAGAATAAGTAGTGGATAATGTTTTTAGTAGCTATATTTTTGAGGTTTTGTTTCAAAGTGGTGTTGAATTATAATATTTCACATCTAATATACTCTATTTTGATGCTTCGTGAATTTTTAATATATTGATCTATATTAGTAGTGTGTTACACATGTACTACTATGATACAATCATACAATAGAATTTGTGCTTCTTGGATTTTAAATACATTGATTCATTGCATGAGCATGGTTACACCGTTATGCCATGAGACCTACTTAAGGGGCTCGGTAAATACAGAACATGAAAATCAAGCACTAAAAGAGGAACGAAATTTAGAAGAAATTTGTTATATTTAAGAAACGTGCGTTGCACGGGCACACTTACTAGTTCCCTAAAAAAATAGTCGAGTTGTTTGTCTTTCTCGAACGATTCCTCCAACAGCCGAACTAATCTACGCTCGAAAAGGAAACGCCATCGATCCACTACAACCAATGTCGGTTTGCATTTCCTCTCCCCAGTCAACCCCGTGAGACGGCGCACTCACTTCCTCTCCCCATGATCCCCGCGAGAACCGGAAACTGACGGAGGAATCAGACGAGTCTGCACAAAATTTCGCCTCTTTAAACTCTGAGCTACATATTCACCGGATTTTCTCTTATCGCCCTCCACATTGGTGGGCTTCTTCCACACCGCTGCTGGCGCTGCTGAGCAAGCCCCTCATGTTTTCTCCATGCTCCCTGATTCATGTTCACTAATTTCTACTTCCTCAGGTAATCAACCACTTCAACGTCGAAGTTGTATTTGGCCCTTCCTTCTTGGCTTCTTGCATACCATGCATGGCTAATTTTTTAAAAATAATACATTTTTTAAAATAATTTTCACGAATAATACACGAATTGAAAGATTTGCAATTATAGCGTGGTTTCGGCATTTGAATAGTCGATCCGTCCTTATCGGCTTTTGAATAGCCAATTAGTCCTTGTCTGCTTTTGAAAAGCTGACTAGTCCCTGACTGCTTTTGAAAAGCTGACTAGTCCTCCTATTCTTTACATTGCCCCTGTAACTTGTCGGTTATTCAAAAGTAGACAGGGACTAATCAGCTTTTCAAAAATAAACAGGGACTAGTCGGCTATTCAAAAGCTGATAAGGACCGGTAGGCTATTCAACTGCCGACACCGCGCTAGAATTGCAAATCTTTAAATTCGTGTATTATTCATGAAAATTATTAAAAAACATATTGTTTTTTTTAAATAGAGTCCCGGTCGTAATGTCTTCCATCCATGCCCTTAAATTAATACCATATGGGGATTAAGGGGAATAAACACTTGCAGCTAAGAGTTTATATTTTGGTTTGGTTCATCCAAATTCCTGCATGTTAGATATGGACCTACAGAACATAACCTTTTAATCTCTTCTTTCTTGCTAATTTCGAATTATTATTTGCTTGATCCAAATCCCTGCATGTTTGATTGGAACCTAGAGACACATGACTTCACGGCACTGTATTTTTACTACCTCAGGTGCAGAACGTCTTGGGCTCCGTATAATCCGTCTTTACCCCATATGGTACATTCTCATACTCGCGGCTCCCATGGGTTCACATTCTTCCTTCTTTTTCTTTTTCTCTTTCTTTTTTACTTCACCCGAATTCCTACATATCAGATTGTTAACTACTTAGAGTTTTGTTTCCGCCCAATCACTACAATAGGACAGATCTTTGGTAACACAGACTTGTGTTACTATTGGTCCGAAAACGTGTTACTAGGCCATGTAGTAACACACTTTGAGAAGTGTTACGTTAGGCCGTGTTACTGAGAGGTGTTCGCTGTCACACATAATAGTTGTTACTGTATGTTAAAAAATGTGTTACAATTCTATTCTTGTAACATGCACCATACGTGTTACTAGACGAGTTAGTAACATGTTTATATAATTATAGTAACACGGATTGTAACATAATATTTAGGCTTAGTAACATTACTAGTAACACAATTTCTACCTATAGCAACACAAGTTGTAACATATTCTAGGCCTGGGGAACAAATATTTATCCAAATATTGAATACAGTAATTAGATTATATTTTGACATGGATGACACATATGCT
The DNA here is from genome assembly GCA_910589775.1 of Avena eriantha. NCBI lineage: Eukaryota > Viridiplantae > Streptophyta > Magnoliopsida > Poales > Poaceae > Avena > Avena eriantha. The sequence goes on from OU342741.1 coordinate 48,293,750, forward strand.
AACATGGCACTCTATGGCAACTCACTGAATTTTTTCCTTCATAGGATGATGATGTGGCTATGACATGGTAATCACACATGGGCTTTAAGAGAGACTAAAAAGTCGACTTGGATGCCACAACACTATGTGGAAAGTAACTAAAATTGGATTAGAGTCCTCAAATCAAGGGCCTCAATTTGATTGTCACGGCTGATTTTTGAAGCCCTCATGTTTGAACCAGGAGATTGCACCATAAGGCGAGTTGTAAAGCATCAGAAGGTAACCCATTACTCTCTGCAAACTTGTAGGACACGAAAGAATGTGAAGCATCAGAATCAAATAAAACTCGTGCAGGAACTGAGTTAACAGAAAGCATACCCATGACAACTCCATGTGCATGCTCAGCTTGAGCGACGTTGACACAGTTGGCACGAGCAACCGTAGACCCAGGCTTAGTGTTGATGTTGAGAGCCCGAGGTGGAGGTGCACGAATCATAGGAGCACTTGCCGCAGGTCTTGGAGGTGGTGGTGGAAGAGCTTTGTTGTTCATTGGACAATTCCAGTGCTGATGCCCAGTGTTTCCACAAGTATAGCAAGCACCAGGTGGACGTGGAGCAACGTAGCCAGGGACTCCGCCAGGCGCTCCAGGGTAGTTGTGGTTGTAGCCCCTGGGAGCCGCAGTGAAGGATTTTGGTGGCCTTGGTGCGTAGCTTGAAGGTCTTGGTGGAGCAGGGAGCGACGGTGGGGTGTTAGGAACCCAGACACGACGCTTAGAAGGAGCTGACATAGCAGAAGAGCTTGCTGTATCACGGCTGTGTTTCTTTGACTCCTCAAACACTTGCCTACTTGCTTCTTCCTGCAGAGCTGTGTGTTGAAGTTCCAGGAAAGATGCTGGCCTTGCATGAGTGATTGCATATTTGATGGAAGCATTGAGGCCATGCCGAAACCTCTTTTGCTTCTTCTTGTCGTCAGAGATCTCATCGCCACCATAACGAGAAAGGTTCATGAAGTTTCTGATGTAGGTGTTGACATTGTCAGTGCCCTGCTTGAGGTTGAGAAACACTTCCTTCATCCTTTCCATGACAATTTCTGACAGATATTGCTCTTTGAAAGCAGCAGTGAACCGCTCCCAAGTAGGCTGAAAACTAGAGAGATCTGCCTTGAGGTAATTTTCCCACCAGAGAGCTGCATCTCCCTTCAGAAGGTGAGTGGCACATTTGACCCATTCTTGCTCGGGAACATCCGCAGTCATCAGCAACCTTAACACTTCACGAAGCCAATCATCCGCATCAAGTGGCTGATCAGACACCTCAAATTGGCGTGGGTTGAACTTGAGAAAACTCTTGATGTCTCCTCGCTTGGGAGGTGGAGGTAGCGGAGCAAACTCATTCCTCCTCACACTTTCCTCGAAGCGCTGCTGGTTTTGCTGCATAGTGCCCAAAGCATTTGCAATACTTGCCAAAGCAGCCCCAAGTTCAGGTGGTATGTCCTCCTCAGAACGGCGTGGTGGTGCCATCCTGTGATTGATATAAAACACAAGTCAGTACTATAATGGAGAATGATAATAATCCAAAATAGTACCAAAATGGAATTAATCAAAATCAAAGAATGCAATTCACTGAGATGATATGAAAATATCAACAAAGTTCAAGGCAACTAGAAGATACTAAGCATGACGCACACGACTGAACAAGGAGTGTGGTACACAACTAATCAAAGAAAAAAAATTCCGCAAATATCGGCATTAAAATACCACTATATACGCAGAACCACTTCACGAAACAAGATTAGTAACTCTACTAGTTCAATATACAAAATTAAATGATAAAAGTAGTGGTATGGTCGCGACTCCATCCCACACTCAAATCATTACTCCGCACATGAATCAGTAAAACACATATCCCAACACCTTCTTCTTAAGATGAACCTATAGATTGGTAACTACGAAAAAGAACACCCCAACAAGATAACGTCGGATAACAAAGAGTAGGATAGATCGCGTCGGTGTACAACGAATCAGAATAGATCGCGTCGGTTTACAAAGGCCTGTCGGTATGGAATGTACCAACATTTGATAACCAAAGGCAGATAGTGATAACATTTGGATGCAACAGATAGACAAGGAATTCACACACACACAGACACACAAACATAACCTATGGTACTACGGAACCCAGAACACGTGAATCCTAGTTTGACATTTAGAAGAAGATTGAAAACGTTACACTTCCTTACCAGAAAAGGGTGGGTGGGTGGGTAAGAAGAAAAATGGAAGCAGTCCTACTCTCACGCTTTGTTTTTCCCTAGTATACATAACTACCGAAATATTTGCTAGACTGGCAACGACCATTTTGGCTGAGACCCTGAAGGGCGGGATGGCTCTGATACCAATTGTAACTACCTCGGTGAATTACGCTCTTAGTCAATGCCTGGATGAACGAAAGTGGTTAAAATAGTACGGTGGGGCCCAGGGCCACTCACGGTAGACCTTTCGGCCGTCCTAACCACTTTCAAACAACGGGACAAGAACGAGCGGCGTAATCGGCAGGCGAAGGGATCAACTACATACACAAATGAGTATGTATGCAAGCCACATACAACAGTCCTCAGAGCCATTCCATCTAAAAGAAATAGAAATATTGCAACGCCATACGGCAAGATCCAAATGTCCTAGATAGGTATAATAATTTAGGATAGCTCCTCATACATCACACCTCAGAGTATCAGGCGGAAGCGGAAAACAAGATCCGAGTACGGATAAGAAGCAATTTGGCATAAGATGCCCCATAAATAAACACATCCCGCCCACAGATCACACGGATCCCCGTTCCCGGAATCTCTACACCGAATGATCGTTGCCAACATCATCTGTCTCTTCCACCCAGTATCCATCTTGCGGGTACACCTGTTCATCTGATTCAAACAATTTATCGTGTGAGACCCTAGGGGTAATCAGCAAGTCTTTATGCCACTAAAGGGGACACAACCTGGGGTGACACAATTGCAGCAAAAGATAATACCTAACAATTCTACAGATACTCGCTAACCTTCCGCCTAACCAATGATAGACGGAAGTCCGTGAATTAAGAGCAACAGTTATAACAGTATAGTTAACAGATCCATCCTCCTCCTCGCTTACCAACGAGGAAGCGGACGAACAACCCCATCATCCGTTGGCAGTTTTATTATCCATTCCATGAGCGTTGCACTATTTACTAGTCAAGTACTTAGTCAAATTAAAAGCGGTACTTTAGTGATACTTGTCTATGATCGAGAAACTGTGCTCCAAGTCGTCCATAACCGCGGACACGGCTTTCAGAAAGATTTACCCTGCAGGGGTGCACGAATAGCAACACACACTCGATCAACCTCGGAAAAACCAAATCAAAACCCAACGAGGCATTCACGACAAAGCAATCACAGGATTCAGAAACATTTCAGGGGGCCACCCCAATAAGCTACCCGCAACGAAGTTGGCCGGCTCCGAGACGGACCCAGGGTTTGCGACGACGGCTGTAAACGACTGGGAACCCGAAAATGTGACTGGGCTTGTCGATACCGCGAAAACGTGGCGCGATCCAAAACAGGACAGGTGCTCCTCGCACAATCTTAAATAAAGTATTAGCATGGCATAAGTACAGGATAGTAATAAAGCCCCAAACTAATTGTGGCCCCAAGAAATAAGAATGAATCAAGCTTTGGCTCAGGGGGGTCCATAAGGCCTCCCGGATGTGGATAGTGCGAATAAACAAGGAACAGGAATCAAGTACTCGGGGTCCTATGGGACACAAGTGAGCATGAAAAACCAAATAGCAGATATTGCTCACCGGTGCCTCTTTCATTAGTTTTCCCATTACTACTCAGGTTATGTTGTTTAGGTACCTCGTTATTCATCAGACACTCATATACCCTACTCATGCTTTTCTACGACTCGCATGGCTCAAACAACTCCTGTAGTAATGGCTCATGGGACCGGAACAAGCTTGGTGTGGTTTAAAAGTAAAGGCCATGCAGTACTTGGGATTCAATTTAATGCAATCGCGACTCAATGATGCAAGAATAAGATAGAGGCAATAGGTACTGTATGTATGCAAGCATGTGGTAGTGCTTGCCTGGCAGCTCAGTTGAAGCGAGAGATGGATCTGGGTAATACTCCTGTGATTCCTGGTAATTCTCCTGCTGGGCGTCTATTCGAAGAAGAACCAAACAAACAAGGGCCAACATAAATAAAGTGCACAAGCATATGAATTAAAATGCAACAAGCAACCGAGCATGCCATGATGAATGATGCACAATTTACATGGCATTAAAGTAGCATGGCAAAGGTGAGGTGTGGATACAAGAAATAAAGCATTATATTATTTATTTAATCCAGTTTTATTGTCATAAACAGTTCAGATTTTTAATGTTGACATGATGCATGCTTCAATTCAGAACTAGGACTGCATAAATAGAACGGGCTCGTCGCGCTGATCGATTTAGACATATTATTTGTCAAATTTGGAGTTATAGAACAAAAGTTATTAATTAATTGAGAAAAGGGCATTTTCTTGTAATTTTAATCATCTCGAAAATTTAAAGTGTTCAAAAAATATTTTGAAGGGCATATTTGAATTCCTCACATTTTTCTGATTCCAAAACATATATTATATGTATTATTTGGATTTGTATTTTAAAAATTATTTGAATCTGATTTGAATTTGAATTAAAATCAATTTGAAAAAGGTTTAATTAAAAACAGACTCAGGAAAAAAATACTTTTGTCACTCGGTCAGATCCAGCCACAACCACTGACGGGTGGGCCTTTGCTCTGACTGGGACATGCGGGGGGGGGGGGAATCTTTTGTCACCGCGGGTTGGGCTAGCCACTGCGACTGCGGGGTGGCCCAACTGGCGCAGGCCCACGTGACAGTGGTGAGGAAGACAGGGGTTGACAGGTGGGGCTGGGGCTGGAGCGCGGGTTGTGGCCGGGAAAAGCAGAGGGGTTTTCTGCAATTCTACCAGAGCGGCTGACAGGTGGGGTCTCTCGGAGCGCGGGTTGCAGGAATCAAAAAGGTGGGGGACTTAGTGTAAGATGACCACGGGCCGGGTACTGTTCTTCGTTTTCCTCCGTCTGGCGAGGAAACTCGGCGCGCGGCGCGAGCGGGGGTTCGATCCCGGGTCGCGGGAGTGCGCGCGGAGGGGCTAGCCAGTGCGGCTGGCTCGGGTAGCTGACAGGGAGGCAGGCGCGGCCTAGATAGAGTGCTGCACAGCGCGGGGAGGCTTGCAGGCAACGGCGAACGGCGCACACGGTGGGCGCTCGACGGAACGAACGGCGGGGCTACTCGTCGAAGGTGAGGTGGGGCATGTCAGTGAGGTCGAGGGACTAACCGGGGGTTGCCTGGTGTGGTCAGATCAGGGAGAAGCGCGGCGGTTCGTCGACGACGCAGACGCTCCGGCGGGCTAGGGTTTCGGAGGACGGCGAGGACCTGGCGGTGCTGGGGCTTCCTCCTTCGCGCTGACGGGTACGGGGTGAAGCAGAGGGACGTCCACGATCTCCCATGCCACCTCCAGGTCGCTTTGACCGGCTGGAACGTCAGAGGCGAGTGGGTGCTGGCAGCGACCGGCGTCGGGTGTGGTGGTCGGAGAGGAAGAAGGAGAAGACGGGGGCGGCTCGGGCAGATCTGGGAGAGGCCAGAGAGGCGTGTGGAAGGAGGAAAAAGGAGGGAGAGGGAGGAGGCAGCTGTGGCAGGGGGGTAGATAAAGGTGGCCTCGGTGCCACCTTTTTCTTCTCTCCCACGTGCTGGCTCGAGCTGGGGCTGGTTGGCACGGCGGGGAGGGGCTGCAGGTGGACCAGGGCGGCGTATGGCTGCAGGGTGGGGCTAGCTCGGCTGGTAGAGAAAGAAGGAGAGGAGAGGGGTAGCTCGGGCTAGGTTAGTTGGGGCTCGGGTTAGGGCTTAGCTAGGGTTAGCTAGAGGGTTAGGCTTAGCTGAGGTGGGCCAGGGAGAGAGAGGGTCAGGTGGTGCTCATGTTAGAGAGAGAGGGGTGTGAGAGAGAGAGAGGTAAAGTGGAGTTAGGGTTTAGGAGAAATTAGAGAGAGTAGCTAGGTTTGATTTTATTAGGTTTTAGATTGTTAACACTTGTGCAAAAAGCCCACCCAAGTGGAGCATGATGAGTGTTTGGATTAACATGGAAGGAAGGAGAAAGGGAATTCCAAGAAAAGAAAAAGAAAGGAAAAGGATTAGGCCTCAAATGGTTCATGCATGGAGAATTAAAAATAAGAGGAAAAAGAGATGGATGAGACTATGAGGATGGTGTAATGGGGTATTTGGTTTCCCAAGATAGGATTCCTCAAATCCAAAGAAAAACCAACGGAGTAAAAAGGTGGTGAATAAGCTTGCATGGCCCATGCAAAATAATAATGCCATGATTTGTTTTGTGAAGACAATAATATTATGATGGCATTATTCTCATGCATTTCCAAGAAATGGAATAAAGCCAAGCAAAAGAATTTGAAAGATTTGATCCAATCCAAACCACATGAGTTAGAATAAAATATCAAGAGAAAAAGAAATACAATCTCATGGTTAATGGGATGGTGGAATTATAAGATGGTGGAAGAGAAAGGTGGTGGAATTGAAATAAAAGATATGCCCCCAACTCAACTTGGGCATTGAACAATATATCAATAGCCAAATACAATATCAAGAGGCAAATACAATTAATAATGCATGTGAGAGAAGAGCCAAAAGAAAAAGGGTTTTATATGATGCTCAAATGCAAGGTGGCATGATGACATGAGCATGATATAATTATGATGCAATAATAATATATATGAAGTAGTCAATATCTTACTAGGACAAGTAGCATTACAAGTGTTAGACAATTGGGTGCTACACGTATGAATTAGACTCAACACAACTTTTTGTAATAAAAATAAAGGGGGAATATATTGTTTACTTACTCGAACATTTTTCAAAGGCTTCTCGATAGTGATGCGAATGAACTCGCACACGTAGAATCCACATAGCTTAGTCCCCTATGCCTGCCTCACTCACTTTACAAGAATAGAATTCAATCAAATAATAACTCTAGCATGATAAATGCACATAAACAAGAATTAAATAGATGCGCGGACTTAGCTCGTAGTACTTACCGAGAGCGATTTAAAAAATAGCTCCTCACGCCATTGACCGCGGACATTGTTTTTGAACCGTGTCCAAACCCTATCCTATAAAGAAAATGAATGTATGAGTTAATAACCACTTGATATCCTAGAAAATAAATGAAAGAAATCGATATAGTGCGATAATGGTTGAAATTACCTGTGGAGCGCATCGATAATGTTGCGGTAGTCTTCAATATCTTTGTTTAGTGAGTTCATGATGTGAACTCTTCCCAAGTCAACGGAAATGCTTAGAAGATTCAAGTGGTACCTACGCAATGTTTACATAAGTCAGTAACTCATCATTTACACTGAACATCGAGTAAGAAAAATTTAATGTGTACAAGAACTCACTTGCCGTCGTGGTAAGGAAATAGTATTTCATTACAGAAATGCTGGTTCGTGAGAAACCTGAACAAGTTGTGCTCGGTCTCTAGTGGCTTATCCTTTAGTATAGCTCCATGAACTCGATGTGGGTCAATGAACCCAAATCCATTGATAGCCTTTCTTTTACAATCGAGAATCTTCATTCTACATCATTATATATAGCGTACAAAAGAATATAGTGAGTATACTTACCGGCAATGAATTGAACAAGCTGAGATAGAGACTTAATTACATAAATAAAGTAAGCACTTACAGACAAACAATAGGAACTGAGGATAGTTTTGTCGAGTTCCTTTAGATTGAATAACTGAAATAATTCTGTAAATTCAACAGGGACCTCGTCTTCAGCGAAGTAATGCGATTTTCGAACTTTCAGTATGAGCCAATATTGCTGTTCTTTTGATGCTTTCATGTACCATTAATGGAATCGTCGCATTTTTGTTGGCATATCCCGAAGCCTCTCAGAACTGACTAGAGGCTCCCCGTGAACAAATTAGGGTGCTACCTCAGCCTTGGGCATATCGCCGTGAATAATGTCATGAATAGACATATTACATTGCTCGGCCAATATCTTAGCCGTTTCCGGATCCATAGGTTCAACCTCATATAGTTGAGGTTCGGGTATGTTCACCTGGAGTGGGGGAGCGATTGATTTGCTTGTTTCCCCAGCTGGGGAACATCTCTTTTGGTTCTTCAGCTACCACTCGATTGTTTTGCTTGTTTCCCCAGCTGGGGGACGTCCGTTTTGATGCTTCCGCTACCACTCGATTGTTTTGCTCCACGGGCACGGGCAACGCGGGGCGGCGAGATGGCACGACGTAGAGACGGTGCGGGCGGCGAGCTCCACGGGCACGGGCGGCGGCGGGACGGACGGAGCGGGCGGCGAGCTCCTCTCCACGGGCGCGGCAGCGGGGCGGATGGCGTGGGCGCAGCGCCGATCCTCTGGGAAGAAGGTGAAATCATGCTCTCCGGGTCGTGGCACGACTCGGGTGGGGGTGGGGTATTTATACCACCCTCCTTTAGCCCCGGTTTGTATTACAACCCGGGGCTAAAGGGTTTTTTGCCCGCCGCTCTTCCCGCGCGCGTATCCCCTTTATTCCCGGGGCTAAAGGTGATTTTTGGCGCCAAAACCAAAAATGGTTTATAGTTTTCAGAAAATTATGTATTATATATCAAAATTTTCAGAAAAAGAAGATCTATAATTTAAATATATTATCATACTTTATTATACAACTTAAATGAAATTATCTATTGTTTAACAAGTATTATATTTAGTACAAATGTTGGAAAAATATAATTTATTATTTAAAAATAGAAAAAATACATATAATATACCAAAATATTCACAAAAAATAATATACTCATTACAAATATAATACTTAATACTAAAAGTAGGACTAAAACATATTTCCCGCCATTTTTCCCGCTTCCCGCCATGCTTTCCCGCCATGTTTTCCCGCCATTTCCCTCTATATCTAGGCTGACCGCCATGTCCATCCACACATCCATACCTTCTCTCTCACAACAATGGACACCACTTACTGGGCCTTTCTAATGCTCGAGGAGACCGAGGCGCTGTGCGCCTCCAGCTAGCCATGCCCGCCGGGGTACCGGCTGCCCGCCAGCTGGATGCTGAGCGCTGGAGGAGTTCCCGTTCCTCCTGTGCCTCAAGGTTCGGCCCGCCAGACGGCCATCATGAACAACTTCTACCTCGAGCTCACGCCGGAGTAGCGGATGGATCCCGATTGGGATCCCGACAACCTCGACATCTGGAATGCCTTCTTCGCAAACCGGCGGGAAAGGGAGCTCGCCAGGTATGAGGGTAACGGCCCGTCCCCAGTGAACCACAACGAGGCTGGTCGCCACCTGTGGTGGGCAAACCGTACTATCGCCGGCGTGATGCGCTACATCACCATGGGAGACCATCCTCACCTGAGGTACCCGCACTTTTACCAGCTGCATAGCCACAAGAATGGTGGTGGTGGTGAAGGCCTAGGGCGCACTGGGGTCATCATCCGGGAGCCCCCTCCCCCGCGCGTCGTGAATCCGAGGCCAGAGGATCCAGCCGCATGCTACGAGGAAGGGCTGAGGATCCATCCGCGTGCTACGAGCGAGGACGATGACGATTCCGAAGACGACCCTGAAGCTGTGTACTACAGGGCTAGATATGATTATGACTAATTTTTATGTTTTAATATTAATAAATGTCTGGCCACAGCAAGTTGCAATACTACCTATTGATATCGAGATAGTTCATATCCATATACATATAAGAAGATCATTAAAAATAAAGGTTTAATAATATTGTACATCACCAACATCCACACATCTCTATTGTTTGGGTTTCTTCTAATCTGTAACCATGGAGCATCTTCCTTACTTAACAGGATGCTTGGGTCATCCTTCACAGCAAAGGGCGGAATTTCATGAAACTTATCATAATCTTCTGACATGTCTATCTTATCCTCCACCCCCACGATGTTTCTTTTTCCTGAAAGAACTATGTGGCGCTTTGGCTCATCGTATGTTGTATTCTTTTGCTTATCTTTCCTTTTTCTTGGTTTGGTAGACATGTCCTTCACATAAAAAACCTGAGCCACATCATTGGCTAGGACAAATGGTTCATCTCTATACGCAAGGTTGTTGAGATCCACAGTAGTCATTCCGTATTTCTTGTCTACCTCAACCCTGCCTCCTGTCAGCTTAACCCATTTGCACCAAAACAAAGGAACCTTAAAAAGGTCCATAGTCAAGTTCCCATATCTCCTCTATGTAACCATAATATGTATCTTTTTTCCCATTCTTGTCTGTTGCATCAAATCGGACACCACCGTTTTGATTGGTTCTCTTTTTATCTTGGGGGATCGTGTAAAATGTATTCCATTTATCTCATACCGTTGGAAAGTCAATATAGTCGAAGATGGTGACCTGGCCAACAAGTACAACTGCTCTCCAACATTTATGTCATTAATGAGATATGTCTGCAACCAACCATCAAAAGTCCTCATGTGTTCATCTCTAATTTAGGAGCCAAGCTTCCCCGGGTTGTTGGAGTGTACAATATTCTTGTGTTCCTCGATATACGGAGCCACCAAGGTGGAACTTTGCAGAACTGTGTAGTGTGCTTTAGTGAGAGAATGTCCTTCCATACATATCCTTGCTTTCTTTCCTAACGTGCCTTTTCCACTAAGTCTACCCTCATGCCGTGATTCAGGAACATCAATGGGCTTAAGGTCAGGAATAAAGTCAACACAAAACTCAATGACCTCCTCTATTCCATATCCCTTTGAGATGCTTCCTTCTATCCTAGCACGGTTATGAACATATTTCTTTAACACTCCCATGAACCTCTCAAAGGGTAACATATTGTGTAGAAATACAGGACCGAGAATGTTAATCTCTTCGACTAGGTGAACTAGGAGGTGCGTCATAATATTGAAGAAGGATGGTGGGAACACCAACTCGAAGCTGACAAGACATTGGACCACATCTTTCTGTAACCTTGGTAGACTATCTAGACTGGTTACCTTTTGAGAAATTGCATTGAGAAACGCACATAGCTTCACAATGGGTACTCGAACATTTTCCGGCAGGAGTCCCCTTAATGCAATCGGAAGCAGCTGGGTCATAAGCACGTGGCAGTCATGAGACTTTAGGTTTTGAAATTTTTTCTCTGCCATATTTATTATTCCCTTTATGTTCGACGAGAAACCAGACGGGACCTTGATACTGTAAAGGACTTCAAAAAAGATTTCCTTCTCTTCTTTGGTAAGAACGTAGCTTGCAGTACATTCAAACAGCTTTGGATGCATGTCGTCTTAGTCTTTTATACGTTGTTGGTCCTGCCGTGCTTCAGGTGTATCTTTGATCTTCCCAGACACACCCAAGAAGCCTAGCAGCGTCACTCAAAGATTCTTCGTCAGGTGCATCACGTCAATTGCAGAGCGGACCTCTAGGACTTTCCAATAGGGTAGCTCCCAAAATATAGATTTCTTTTCCCACATGGGTGCGTGTCCGACATCGTCCTTCGGAACAGATTGTCTACCAGGACCCTTTCCAAAGATTACTTTTAAATCCTTCACCATATCAAATACATCATCACCAGTACGGCGAATAGGCTTACACCGGCTGTCTGCCTCACCATTGAAATGCTTACCTTTCTTTCTTAGGATGATTCCCCGGGTAGACATTCTTCTTACATTTATCCAAATATATACTTTCAGTCTCGTTTAAACAGTGTGTGCATGCATTGTATCCCTTGTTTGTCTGTCCTGAAATGTTACTAAGAGCAGGCCAATCATTGATTGTTATGAACAATAACGCTCGTAGGTCAAATTCCTCCTGCTTGTTCTCATCCCACACACGTACACCTTGTCTGTGCCACAATTGTAAGAGTTCTTCAACTAATGGCCTTAGGTACACATCAATGTCATTGCCGGGTTACTTCAGGCCTTGGATGAGCACTGGCATCATAATGAACTTCCGCTTCATGCACAACCAAGGAGGAAGGTTATAGATACACAGAGTCACAAGCCAGGTGCTATGACTGCAGCTCTGCTCCCCAAAAGGATTCATGCCATCTGTACTTAGACCAAACCATAAGTTCCTCGCATCACCTGCAAAGTCCGGAAACTCTCTCTCGATTTTTCTCCACTGCGACCCATCAACGGGGTGTCTCAACATCTCGTCTTTCTTACAGTCTTCCATGTGCCATCGTAACAACTTGGCATGCTCTTTGTTCCTGAACAAACGTTTCAACCGTGGTATTATAGGAGCATACCACATCACCTTGGCAGGAACCCTCTTCATGCGGCGCTCGCCCTCAACATCAGCAGGGTCATCTCGTCTTATGTTATACCGCAATGCAGTGCATACTGGGCATGCATCCAAATTCTCGTACTCCTCGCCGCGGTAGAGGATGCAGTCATTAAAGCATCATGTATCTTCTGCACCTCTCATCCTAGAGGGCAGACAACCTTCTTTGCTTCGTAAGTACTGGTGAGCAGTTCGTTATCCTTTGGAAGCAACTTCTTCATTATTTTCAGCAACTTTTCAAATCCTTTGTCAGTCACACCGTTCTCTGCCTTCCATTGCAGCAATTCTAGTGTGCTACCTAGTTTTTTGTGCCCATCTTCACAATTTGGGTACAACAATTTTTTGTGATCCTCTAACATCTTCTTGAACTTCAACCTCTCCCTTTCAGTTACGCATTCTTCCTAGGCATCAGCAATGGCCCGACTAAGATCATCATCAGGCAGATCTGATGCCTGTTCTTCATATTTTTCTTCATCAATGTCTTCCATTGTAGTACCATCGTATTCAGGGGACATAGTAGGGTAGTCGTTGTCATTCTCTTCTTCTTCGTTGTCTTCCATCATAACCCCCCTTTCTCCGTGCGTGGTCCAACAATTATAGCCGGTCATGAAACCGGACCGAAATAGGTGGTTGTGAAGGACTCTTGAGGAAGAGTATTCCTTATGATTCCGACAGACACCACATGGACAAGACATAAAACCATTCCGCTTGTTTGCCTCGACCACAAGGAGAAAAGAATGCACACCTTTAATGAACTCGCTAGACAGTCGGTCAGCATACATCCATTGCAGGCTCATCTGCATTATATAATTAATTAAGTACATCAAACATACTCATAATTAATTAGTACTAATCTAAAAAACAAAATTAAAGCCAGCAACCGGGACTAAAGATATGATGAACCTTTAGTCCAGGTTGGAGGCACCAACCGGAACTAAATGTGGATGTGGAGACAACATGTCGACACTATGTCCTCAGTGGGCAGCACTAAGCCAGTAAATTAAATGACGACACTATTTTGAATGGGTGGCAGCATAATCATAATTAATTAGTACTAATCTAAAAACAAAATTAAATATAGCAACCGGGACTAAAGATATGATGAACCTTTAGTCCCGGTTGGAGGCACCAACCGGGACTAAATGTGGATGTGGAGACAACATGTCGACACTATGTCCTCAGTGGGTAGCACTAAGCCAGTAAATTAAATGACGACACTATTTTGGGTGGGTGGCAGCATAATCATAATTAATTAGTACTAATCTAAAAAACAAAATTAAAGCCAGCAACCGGGACTAAAGATATGATGAACCTTTAGTTCCGGTTGGAGGCACCAACTGGGACTAAATGTGGATGTGGAGACAACATGTCGACACTATATCCTCAGTGGGCAGCACTAAGCCAGTAAATTAAATGACGACACTATTTTGGGTGGGTGGCAGCACTATGCCAGGGGTGAGTGTGTCGACATTATGTCATCAGTGCCCGACACTATGTTGTGCTTCTTAATATATAAATAGGTATGCATTCTTGTGAAGAACTGCAAGATGGTGTGCGAGACCAGGGACCCCACTACGGCGGAGCTTCTCGAAGATGTCTTAGGACCTCGTCCTCAGACATCTTTGAGGAGCTCGCCGTAGAGGCACTCTCTAATATGTGAAATTAGTTAGCTCCAGCAGCATAATGATCTAGCTAGAGAAGATATAAACTGAAAGATGGTGTGCGAGAGCAGTGAAACCACTACGGCAGAGCTTCTCGAAGATGTCTTAGTATCCCGTCCTCAAACATCTTCGAGGAGCTCACCATAGAGGCACTCCCTAATATGTGAATTGTTTTAATTACCCGGTGTATTAATCTATAGCTAGAGAAGTTATTAACTCCAAGATGGTGCGAGAGAGACACCACTACTGCAGAGCTTCTCTCGAAGATGTCTTAGGATCCTATCCTCAGACACCTTCGAGAAGCTCGCCATAGAGGAGCTTCTCGAAGATGTATTGTGATATCTTCTTATCAAGCTTTTATGAATTAACCCTATCTTTGTTACAATTTTTTCAGTTTGTTGAACGCAGGTAGACGAAGAAGGATATTTTTCCCAGCTAGTTAGAATGATGAACTCACGCATGCGTGTGCTTCTAAAATCAAATTTCGAGACTATGTGCCAAAACAAGATATATATAGATAGAATCCACATATTGTGATATTTACCTTAGAGTTGCTTACATTAATACAAGATAGATAGAATCTAAACATCGATCTCATATTATCATTGCAAAAATTACTACCAAACTACATCCACAAATCCATCTACAAGATAGAGCATGAAATGAGCTAATATAGTAATGAGAGTTCAAAGGATGAAGTTGCTCACCTTTTAGAACCTTTGGATAGATGGGGCACCACAAAATATAGACAAATCTTGAGAAAAAATTGGGCATGAACTCGAGCTTGAGCAAGAAAGAGAGAGAGGAGCCACCAGCTTGAATGGTGGCTCGGGCAGGGGAAGAAGATATAGCCAGACATTTAGTCTCGCTTCGTGTCTAGAACTGGGGCTAAAGGTCCACCTTTAGCCCCGGGTCGTATAACAAACCGGGACTAAAGGATCTGGTGCCCGACCCAGCCTGCCTGAAACCCTTTAGTCCCGGTTTGTTACACGACCAGGGACTAAAGGTCCCGTTCGATCTGGGGCTAGTGCCTGCCACCCCCTGGGGCCAGATCTAGTCGTTGGACCGGGGCATTAGTCCCGGTTTGTAGCAAAACCGGGGCTAATACCCCTGGATCAAAGGTCCGTTTTCTACTAGTGCTTGCATATTGACTTGAACATGAAAATTTAATCGACATCCAAACAACAATTACAGGAACGACATGAGCACTGTTCTCTAAAATTCTAAGTGTCTAATGGAATATTTCCTTGCATATTTGAACTTGAGTAATTAGGATTTGACCTGCGTTAAGGATTTGGGGAACAGTAGCGCTTGGAGGAAAAGATGTGGTTGCTGCTGCTCGTTCATGGGATCCCGTAGTAGGTCGCCAGCCAGTACCTCTTGCTCCGGAATGATGGAGGCGCAGACCGGCCACCGGAGATAAGGCCGTGGACGTGGCGTCGGGTTCACCAGAGCCGTGGTTCGCAATGGACATGGGATCCACCTCCCTGCTCCAATGATGCCATAGGTGGGAGCTCGGGCGTCGGACGATGGGGAGCTCGAGCGCTTGGGCCGGCGCTGCCCTGGCGTGCAGGGCGGGTTAAGAGTGAGTCAGTGTGGTAGGCTGCTAGGAAGGGAGCTGGCAGCTAGATGAGAGAAGATCGACTCGGTTCACCGCTGGAGCACGGAAGCTAGCAGCAGTGGACATGCAAACAAGGGCGGCGGCTCACTGTCGTGGAGAAAAAAGAGAGGGAGATCCATGGGAGATGGTGGCTGGGGGTGGTAGCTGAGATCTGGGAGTGGAGAGGAGATCCATCCGAGGGAAATCAATGTGATGCCTCCTGCTAGTATGATTGCTAACAAAGGAGTTCTGATGATTTTCGTGAGCTAGAAGGAAGAACCAGAGGAGGAGGAGGAGACGTGTTCAACTTTCCTTTCATTTCAATCATACTCTGTTCGGTTACAACTCTTTGATTAAGTAGCGACACACACGACCCTTGGCACGCAGGCCATTTCACAATTACCCCCTCGATGTTGCACCACAGTACCCTCTAGTCCCACTTTGGCGCACTCAGGAGTCTAAGGCGTGGCAGAATGCGTGACAACGCCCTCCTCTGGAGAATTTGCTTGTCCCCAAGCAATAACAGTGGGGTAACGAACTTTGAGAACCTCCCAATCTTCCCAGGTTGCCAAAGTTTCCGGCAGCTGCGTCCATTTGATCAAGACTTGAACAATTACAGCGTTCCCCTTCTTGACCATCCGTCTATCTAGAATCTTCTCTGGCACCGTGTCCTTTAGATCGAGCTCAGGCAAGTCTGGGAGGTCAGTGAACACTGGGGTATAATCCGTGCGGTGTTCCTTTAGTTGGGAAACATGGAACACCGGATGAATTAAACTGCCATCGGGTAACTGAAGCTTGTATGCCACCTGACCAATGCGTTCCATTATCTCATATGGACCAAAGAACTGGTGCGCCAATTTTGGATACAGGCGGCTGACAACAGACCGTTGCACGTAGGGCTATAGTTTGAGCAAGACTTTATCCCCAACCTAGAATTGTTTCTCGGTGCGGTTGCGATCAGCCTTGAGCTTCATACGATTCTGTGCCGCAGCGAGGTTGCGCTTCAGGAGTGCCAAATGAGCTGCTTTGTCTGTTATCCAGTCAGCTAGAGGGGAAACCGTGTCCTCAGGATGAGAAGGCATGGCTCCCAGGTTTGGCTCATGCCCATACAAGGCCTTAAATGGGGACATGCCAATGGCGCTGTGAGTAGCTGAATTATACCAGAGTTCAGCGAGTGAGAGCCAACGTTTCCAGTGTTTTGGGTTGTCCTGGATACTGCACCTCAAGTACATCTCTAAACTATGGTTGACACGTTCCGTCTGACCGTCAGTCTGCGGGTGGTACGCGGTTGTGAATTTCAGCTTAGTGCCCAGCTTGTCAAACAGTTGCCTCCAGAATATGCTGGTGAAAATCGCGCCACGATCCGAGACAATCGAACGGGGCATACCATGTAGCTTAACCACGGAATCTGTGAATTCCCAGGCCACTTGCGGAGCTGAAAAGGGTGCTTCGTCGGAACAAAATGTGCAAATTTCGTGAAGCGATCCACAACCACCATGATTGAGTTGGCGCCATCAGACGTGGGTAGCCCATCGATGAAATCAATGGTAATATCCTGCCAGGCACCTTTTGGGATTGGTAATGGTTGAAGAAGACCTTGCGGGTGCTGGTTGGAGTGCTTCACATGTTGACACGTATCGCACTGTCAGACAAAATCAGTAACTGCTATTTTCATTCATGCCCAGGCGAACAAACACTTCAATCGTTGATATGTCGCCTCAATCCCAGAATGACCTCCCACAGCGCTTGCATGGAATGCAGAAATCAGTTTCGTTTGCAGTGCTGAGTTGGCTCCTAGCCACACGCGCCCATTGAAACAAATTAGACCATCCTGTAGTGCATACCCATGTTCATCTGGGCTAACTAGGGCCAACTCCGTGAGACGGCGCCGCACATCTTGGTCTGTGACATATGAATTTGTCACCTCCTGAAGCCAAGCCGGCTGGACTTCGGAACGGGCTTGAATTGACATGAGATGCCCGACGCGGGAGAGTGAATCCGCTGCGTGATTGTCCGCGCCCTTGCGGTACTCTATTTTAAACTGGAGGCCCATCATGCGAGCCATGGCCTTGCGCTGTAAGGGTGATTAGAGTTGTTGATCTTCCAAATAGCATAAACTGTGGTGGTCAGTGCAAATGATGAACTCTCCTTGCTGCAGATATTGACGCCACTTTTCCACCGCGAGAAGCAAGGCTAGCAATTCCTTCTCATAAATTGATAGTTGCTGATGTGACTGACTAAGTGGCTTGCTCAGAAACGCGAGCGGGTGCTGATCCTGAATGAGTACTGCCCCAATACCCTGGTCACAAGCATCTATTTCAACCACAAACTGTTTCTGAAAGTTTGGCAGCGGTAACACCGGAGTTGACATCATGGCTTCCTTCAAAGCTAGAAATGCCACAATGGCCTGATCACTCCATTCGAATGCCTTCTTCTTCAATAGATTAGTTAAGGGTCGAGCAATGATCGCATAGTTGCGGACAAACTTTCGCTAGTAGCCAGTGAGACCCAGAAACCCCCTCAACTCAGTAACATTCAATGGTTGAGGCCATTTTACAATAGCAGCAGTTTTCTGTGGGTCTGTAGCCACTCCCTATGCTGAAATTATGTGTCCTAGGTACTCTAAGTTGGAACAAGCAAAGGAGCACTTAATTTCTTTGACATATAATTTGTGTTGTCTGAGCAACTGAAGGACCTCTGTCAGATGTGTGACGTGCTCTATCTCTGAGGCACCATAGACCAAAATATCATCCATGAAAACCAATACTGAGCGACGAAGGCAAGGAGTAAGGACCTGATTCATGACGCACTGAAACGTTGCTGGGGAATTACAGAGACCAAATGGCATGACTCTAAACTGATAGTGGCCTTGGTGTGTTTTGAAAGCCGTTTTTGGTTCATCTGCAGGCAGCATCCTAATCTGATGGTAGCCTGCACGGAGATCCAGCTTTGAAAACAGTGTTGCCCCTGCCAATTCATCGAGAAGTTCATCTATCACAGGCATGGGAAAGGTATTCTTGATGGTGAGCTCATTCAGTCTTCTGTAATTAATACAAAATCTCCAAGACCCGTCCTTCTTCTGAACTAGCAACACTGGTGAAGCATAAGGTGACATACTGGGAATAATAATGCCAGCTTCCAACATTGCTTTAACTTGCTTCTCAATTTCATCTTTGTGTGCTGGCGAGTACATGTATGGTCTTGCATTAAATGGTACTGCCTCGGGTTTCAGAGAGATCGCATGATCATATGGTCTCTTAGGGGGAAGAGCAGTGGGAACATCAAAAACATCACTGAACTACGCTAAGACAGTTTGAACAATGGCTAGAATTGATGAAATAGGTGGATCACCATCAGGTGTAACCACAACCATGGCCGAAACTTCATTAGATTTGTATCATTTGAGAAGTTGTTCAATTGGCACTTCTCTCACACTCTCTTGTGCTGGTGCCATAACCCCTTTTAGCTTGACAAATTTGTTGTTGTAAGGGAATGCCAAACAATGATTTTCCCAATCTGTGACCATATGACTGTGTGATCTGAGCCAATCTATTCCCAGAATCGCATCATAAGCTCCCAATTCTAACACGTGCATAGCTGTTGTGAAAGTTTCACCTTGACACCACCAAGTCAAGGCTGGCACCACTCTATCACTTTGCATCAAATGACCATCTACTATCTTCACATACATTGGAGTGGTGGCCTGAACTGAACACTAAAGTTTGGCAAGCATATTGGCATTAAGAAAACTGTGACTACTACCCGAGTCCACCAGAATCAGCAATACCTGATTGCCCACCATGGCTCTCAGCCTGAGTGTATGCGCGCCTACAGTACCATCCATGGCATGGATGGATAAACTAAGTTGTTCATCTTGATGTAGATCATGCAATTCCATCATGTTCAGGATTTCCTTTGACAGAATTTCCGGTGTATCTGAAGTCTCTACTAGATGTAACTCAGCTGCTGCCTTCTTTGAACATTGATGAGTTGGTTCAAACTTGTCCCCACATTTGAAGCACAACCCATTTGCCTTGCGGTAATCCCTGAGCTGCCTGTCTTTCCAATAATCCCCATTGCCCAGCTTAAGCGTGGGTTTCAGTGTGTCTCCTTTATACATGACCACTTCAGGCTTTGCATAATTACCCTATCTCTGTCACCATTTTTTTGAGTCAGATAGAACTTCATGTTGAACAATAGCCAACACCAAAGCTCTGTCCACTGTTTCAGGCACCTGTGCTTCCACTAGTCCTCTGATTTCAGATTTTAATCCTTTGATGAACTGTGACACATAGAACTGTTCATCATAATTAGGGTTTTGCATGGCGATCTGATATGATAATGTCTCAAATTGTTCTTGGTACTCCACTGTCCCCTTCTGTTTTGAGCTAGAAACTGTTTCATGTATTTACGGTGATCATCCGCATCGAATTTCTCCTCTACTGCTCTTATCAGTTCTGGCCCGGTAGCGATCACATGGCGTAGCCTATATGCCTTGAGCCATAATGCAGCGTTGCCTTCCATATGCAGCGTTGCCGAGACTAACCAGAGCGAAGGGTGCACATTGAACAGCCAAAAATAATCGAGACATTTATCCTTCCAAATCCGAGGGTGCTCACCAGAGAAACGAGGGAAGGACATCTTCAAATTGTGTTTAGTAGCTAGATCAGGTATACCGTGTGGTCTACCGCCGCCTCCGCCACCAGTTCTGCCGCCCCCACCGCCACCTAACACGCTGCCGCCCACACCGCCCTTTTCTCCTCCACCCCCACGGAGGAGCACCTCCTCCCTATGCTCACCAGGACCATGAGAAGTGGAGGCGCCCGGTGAATTCCCCTTCCAGGCGACCTTGGTGTGGTCGAGCATGCTCTAGCCGGCGACAAAATAGGCAGGATCGGGGTCGCTCTCCTCTGGTGGTGGTGAACGCGTGTGGAATGCCTCGAGGCGCGCCAATGTTGTTGTCAGCTTGTCTTCGATCGTGGCGAGCTGACGCGCTGTGGCCGCGTTCACCTGCGCGCCGTCATCAACCGCCCTCGAGATGAGATCCATCTGCGCGACCAACCCCTGTTGGGTAGTATCCATGACAGCCACGCGCCCATGTAGCAGATCGACCGCCTGGCGAACCTCGTTGAGGGAGGCCGACGTCGCTATCTCCACATCGCCCATCGCCTCCAACACCAACGCCGTCTGTGGAGACGGCTTCGCAATCTTCACTAGAGCCATGGTGACCCCTCCCCGGCCGGATCCAACCGATCCGCGCGAACGCCTCTCGGGATTTTACAGATCAATGGCCGTCAAATTGGAGATCGCCGGAGCGCGCGCACCGCCGCGGAGATGAGGATTTTACCAGGTGAGCGGTCCCAGGACGGCCACCCGCACCTGTCGATCCACGGGGCGTTCCCAGAAATCGGCGAATCTGATACCAAGTGTGACGCCTCCTGCCAGTATGATTGCTAGCAAAGGAGTTCTGATGATTTTCGTGAGCTGGAAGGAAGAACCAGAGGAGGAGGAGGAGACGGGTTCAACTTTCCTTTCATTTCAATCATACTCTGTTCGGTTACAACTCTCTGATTAAGTAGCGACACACACGACCCTTGGCACGCAGGCCATTTCACAATTACCCACTCCATGTTGCGCCACAGTACCCTCTAGTCCCACAGTGGCGCACTCGCGAGTCTAAGGCGTGGCAGCATGCGTGACAATCGAGGGGAGGTAGCGGAGGCTGCAGGGTGTTGAGGTCGTCGGCGCAGGGTGCGGTGCCGGTTGAGGAAGAAGAGGATGGTTATGGTTCGATTTTGGAACGGTGGTGGTCTACACTATTTTATCGGGCCTTTTCGATGCGTTGCGGGCCAGAAATTTTCTAAATGACGCGTGGGGAGACAGGGAAAAGGCGGCGCGATGCCTAAAAAACTTGCTACAAATACAACTTCTACTGATTAGTAGTATAGCATAAGCATGTTTAAAAGTAGTTTAAATTTAGCAATAATTGTACTTTTAACAAAATTGTTCAGAATATAAAGGTTTCATTGTCTGTAGCATGATGCTTCTATCTCGTTGCATTTTTTTCGTCATTCGAGGAAACAACTATAAGGTGATCCAAATGAACAAGTTTGCCAAGAAGGACGTTACCATCTTGTCTCACTTTAGCAAGATTAATTGGTTTGTGCCAAGAACTTAGTCAAAAGTCGCATGTGACTTTTTTTAAAATGCTGCTCACATAATTTCTAGAAAAGACCTTCATGATTATCCTATATGCTAAATATTACTAGGTATGTTGTTTCGGAAAGACTACTTGGTACCAATGAGCAGGGACAGGGGAGATGGCCTCTACGGCGTGAAGTATGATCTTCACGAAAAGCTCTGAGTGGAGGGGTTAGTGGGAATACGGGGCTCGTCTTCTAACGGGTGTCGTGATGACAACCAGCGCAATGATGCACAAATCCAAGACCTAGCTTCATCGATAGTGTGAGGGTGCAAGTTTGGTGGTGACGGGGCAAGAAGAGGGGAAGGAACAAGAAGAAATTCCGTCCAAAAGAGCATCCGACTTTTGGTGTCACCATGACGAGGTCGTCGATGCAGGATCCAGCAGGATCTAGTTGAATATTTCTCTAGTAGATTTAATTATGAGAATAATGTACTTATTCATGGTACTGAACTTGACCTTCAAGAGTTTTAGGAAATGGTTACCAACAAAGTAAAGAGGCCATGGTAGGAAGCACAGTTGAACCTGAGATGTCATCGTATTCTGATATGAACGAGCTACCTTCAATATGAGAACAAATGAAAATTCACATGCAAGAAATATTTCTATCTCATCGAGAGAGACAATTTTTTTTTGACCATTTCACTTTGAAGATGCATGCAAACTAATGGTGAGACTATTGAATCTACCCCAATGTTACAACATATTATTAAGATATCGACCTTAGGAATCTATTTAGTCTTTATTTTTATTTTTGGATTTTTCTACAAAATTTCAATATCTTATTTATCCATGGGCCAATATCACTTCCTTTCTCTATTTTATCTGGCTAGCCTGCACGTTTCTTTCCAATGGGCCTTGGCCCAGCCGTTTGCTTTTACTATAAATAAAATGTATGTATTTTAAAAAAATACAACTTGTCTTTGGGCCTCGTATAGGAAATTCAAGGTCCGAATCTAAGTAATCACTGTGTTCGTGCATGAGTTGCCCGCATGCCATATGGGCCCCGCTGCATCTATGTTGGTTCCGTCGGCCTCCACTAATGCTCTGCAGGTTAAATGAGTTGCTCATTTGTGTTTTTCATAGGTAAGACTATCTATTTGTAATAGCATTATAAAAAATCTATTTGTAATACCCTCAGTCTCAAATTACTTGTCGCTGATTCGGTTAGACACGTTTTAGTATATACGATACACGGGAATCTAGAAAAATCCGCAACTTCTAATTCGAGACTGTGAGAGTATGATTTTATCGTAATATACCATTTTAATTTTCAAAGACAAATATTTTTCTAAGGCCAATTTTCAAATTAATTTAAATTTTGTATGGTTAAAACTAAAGTATCTGCATTTATTGAAAGTAATTCCAATTTTAGCCATATGTATCTCTACTAAGGTTGAGTTCATATAAACAAAATATTATGTTGACGACATATATGTACAACTTTATTCTGTACTCCCTCTATCCTAAATTACTTGTCATAGATTTGTCTATATAAACGTGCATCTAACATGTTTTATGCGAGATCTAATTAAGACAGAGGGAATACATCACATACTTGAAAATAGTCAATTGTGTGGTTGGCTATTAGTGCAAATTTAAACTTATGTTTGCAATCCATCCTGACAATATTTCCCTTATATTAAAAAATTAGATATTAAATGTTTAAACTATTCTCTTGTTTCCCAGAGTTATATAGCTTGCAACACTATGCACCAACTCATGGCTATATGTTACAAATATCTATATTTGTCACACATCTTGTGTGACACAAAAGTATATGTTACAGTGGCAATGTCCGAGTAACACGTTTTCTGGTCTTATCAACTATGTGTTACTGTTAGACCTGTAATACACATTATGTGATACTACTATTTAATCTGTAACAAAATTGTCTAAGTGTTACTTGATTGTGTTACCAAAACTCTGTCCTGGTGTAGTGAATCCATGTATGGCAGATAACTAACTATATATACATCATTTTGGATTAGTAACACCATTCACAACTTTTGATCCACTACCGTTTGTTTGATTTGCCAACATGGATCGAGCAGAAAGTTCTTCACGTAAAATGGGTACGAATTCAGTCCCCATTGGCCGTGGACGTCCAGGAGGAAGGTCGCTTGCCCGTGGGACCTACAATCTTCTTATTTGCAGATCAAATGGACTGAATCAGCTTGCTAGCAAAAAGAAGCCATGATTTTAGCAAAGACGTTGCCGAAAAATCAGACAGGTAAACTCTTCCATTCTCACAATATATTTAATTCACATATTTTAACAAATATGTAAACATGCTTTTTTGCTTGAGGGGCATACAATCTTCTCATTTGCAGATCAAATGAACTGAATAGTACTCCTGTGAAAAGGCATAAACAACAGTAGGTATTGCTTCCCAAAGACTTACGTAAGATTCTCACCATCACGAGTTCTCTCTCTCACTAATATTTATAATTCTATATATTCTCTAAGACAGAGAACCCCAAACAGCCAGGATAAGCCCAACCAGCAGAGGATAAATCATAGGTAATGTATATGAACAATACAGACCTGAATATTTGAGTCCAAGCTTTAGTGTTTCCTTACTTTCATTACTAACATTTTTTTAGTATGCTACCCTTTCCAATACATGCAAGAGATGCCCCAGTATGCTTCGAACAAATAATAGATTTCACACCCTTACAAATACGATACTGTATTGCCATGATTGATAATGTGCATGCCCGCAATAACTTACTCATATGCCAAAAATATTTGTTCACATAATTATGTTTAATTTATACCGCCGAGTGTGCCTACACGTAACTACATGGGTACATTATTTATGAACCCAACTTTGAATTTTATATTCACCACTTTCAAATTTGTGCTACTCAATTATGTCTATCATGTTGTTTCCTTCACATTGTTCTTTTCCGGATTTCATATATAGTACAATCAGAATGCTCATACATCTAAATATGGAAGCCGCGGATATTGGCTTAGAAAACTAAATAACAATGATATCATAAGTATTTCTTATTTTGAGATCTGGTATTATCAATACAAGAATTCCTCTTCAATGCAACAAAATATCACTCTAATATATTGCAAACAATTCCCGTGGCAAAGCGCGGGGAATTATCTAGTATCACAAATTTTCATCCCATTTCAGCAGAGCCCCAACATGGGCTGAAGGATTTGAGCAAAAATCTTACAATTACATAAGGTAGTATGTAGATAGTTTTAATAACCGGACCGATGATCGAACCGGTGAGGCTATCAGTTCAGGTTTTTATTGGTCGGACCAGTGGTCCATTCAGTTCGATCGCGACAAAAAACCGTTCCTTTTAATTAAAATTTACGCAAAAATCAGAACAAAATGACAATAAAATGTATATTAAGCATATATTTCAGTACGTAATCACAAAACATGGTATGTTTAAGTGGTATTGGGCTTTATTTGATGCTATTTCTATCTAGGATAAGGTCTTGAGTTCGATTCTTCTTGCAACTTCTTCTTTTTTCCTGTTATTTTGCTATTTGGACCGGTGCCTCTTAAAAAACCGGTGAGGTCATCGGTTTAGGTTTTTTTCGGTTAAACCACCGAATTGGTCCGGTTTTTTCAACTATGGTATGTACCCTATGACAAAAGAAACACCATCAATTTTACTGGGTGGTAGCGATTCAAGGAGTGTTTGGTGCGTTCCACGGATTATAACATCTTCCACACCTGATGTTCGTTCCAGAACATAAGAAAATAGCAAATTTAGCTTACGCCACGTTAATGGGAGATTGTCAATCATGTAGAGAATGTACTCGTGTAATTCGCACTGATTTACATTTTGTATAAAGGTGATTATTTATGCGCACATGTTCCCTATTCTAACCATGCATGAAAATATATTATGAACATGCCATGAATGAAGAAAAGCGATGTATGAAAAAAACATGTGACTTAGTCATCCCAAAAGAAAGTGCAAAATCAGCATGAAAGAATGACAACAGCAACATCCACGTAACTTGCACAGCGACTGTTGCAGCATAAACCGACTTCATATGTACATACCAATTACAAAAATAGATGGTCTTTAGATTTAGGGTTTCCCCTTTTTTGTGTTTGTAAATAATTTGTAAAACCCTACACTAAACATCTATAAAATCAATGCAAGGAAGGACATCCCCGTTTTCCGTGTTTGTAAAAGATTTGTAGAACTCTACATTAAACATTAGAAAACAAAGAGTGAAGCATTATGCATTTCATTTTAGTGGATACAAATGATAAGTAATTGATGATAAAGAGTAGAAAAAAAGAAGACAGTGTAGTTGCTATAGAGCAGCCCACAAAACCTGTTACTATGGGGCGGGCTAATTTATACATGGTAATCGCTTGCGCAAGTTCTTAATATAATATTTCTTCCTAATATTCTCCATACTAATCACACAACAAACAACATACCATCTAGCCAATGTGTATGGTTAATCAATGTGAAGACACTGTGGATCAACAATAGTACTCCCTCGTCTCATATATCCAGCATCTAATTCACGACAGATGGAGTATATGATGAAATCAATGAATAGGAAAACAAGTCAGTTTGCAAGTAAATGCAGAGATAGGAAAAAATAGTATACAAATACATAGTAGGAGAATTACAGTGTGGCTCCAGGGTGCTACACACCCCTATACCTAATTTTTTTTTAAAATAAGTAAAAAAAGATTTAAAAAATCGAAGTTTTTTTGAAATCAAAGATGACCAGGTATTGTACTTGTATAAAAAAAAATTCTAGGGAATTACTTTTATTGTATCCTGGGTAAAAAAAACTCGAGATGCCCCATAACCAGATACTATTCACCTTTCATTCGTCATATTTTTGTTCTTTTTGCCCTGAAGACCATGCGAATCATTTCTTTTCCAAATATTTTTTTACGAGTACAATACCTGCTCATCTTTGATTTCAAAAAAAATTCAATTTTTTAACCTTTTTTTTTCCAAGTATGGGGCTGCGTAGCACCCCAAAGCCAAAAGTCCGTGTTATACATAGTAGTGACTATATAGTTATTTAGTTTTGGATCATAACAGGTACATAGTTACATACAAAGTTTCTTGAGAGGAGATAGTAAGATCGGTGTCATGTACATCACCACTGAAAGAATGCGAGCTCTTGCTAACATAGTTTACTCTAGGAATTTCTCGATCAGCTGTTAGCGGGAGACATTCAGTAGTCTTGCCCTTTTCAGCCTAGCGTGGTTATAGACTTATAGTCCTTAAGTACCTTCCTTTGTCAAGATACCATGTATTCAATTGATTGGATTACCTGTGGTTCTGAGTAGTGCATACACTGGCCTGGATAGCTGACAAAGGACCTGCGTCCAAAACTCTGGTGCGGACTATGTGTTAGTTGGTACAATAATGTTAGTGACAGTTCACCTGTAGATCAATGGTGGTAAAACGTTCTTGGCAAACCTTGTTCCTCTCTAGGTCGCTTCATACAGGAGGTCGTCAATGTCACTCACTTTCTGTCGTTTGCTGTCAAAAAAAGAAAGCTTTAAAGAATTGACATCTTGAATGTTACTCATACACTACTTCAACGGTAAAACTTTCCCTGTAGTATATTTTTTACTTGACACATTTTAGTATAGCGAGTTAACTCATGATTTTATTTCATGAATATGTTTCAAATCTTAGGTTAGCATATTAGTAACTTTGGACCAATATAGAAAACGAAAACCGGGTACAGAAGATTATACTATTGTCACTATAGGAATGGATGAATACGCCGACGGCCAAACGTCGGGGCCTTCGGCGTAGACCGTGACCAGGCCAGCCCCGCCAAGCAGCCGTCGGCGTATCCTATGCTACGCTGACGGCTGTCCTCGGTGTAGCCTACGCCGATGGCTGCCCTCGGCGTAGCTATTTTTCCTTTTATCTCATTGAACTTTGAAAAATCATAACTAAATTATTCTAGTTCGAAAAAATATAAATAATATATCAAAATTTGTAGAAAAATAAGATCTATCTATCTGCACTCAAATATTACACATTTGTAAATAAAAATTAAGTGAAACATAAAATATTATATATAGTTTAAAACAGGCATAAGAAATTCAAAAACAATCCAAACTATGCGAAACTTTCATGTGGTGTCATATTATGTGACATAGTTATAAGCAAAAATATCAAACTTGGTATATTGATTATGTCTCAAAAAACCTTCACAAAATGACCTATCTTATTCGAGGTTTCTTGGCTTTCGGGTCAAATGACCAATGTTATGGCTAGAATCAAGGTATAGTTTGTGATAATGTGCCTATATTGTGCATACGTGTGCATCATAGGATGGCAAATGATGTTGCATGATGAAGTTTTCTTTTTCATCGCACCAAAAAGCCATTTTTCATTTTCTCAGTGCAAAAAAGGATGGTTTTGTGAAACAACCACCAAATGACTAATTCAAAATGCTACCACCACATTTTTACAAAAGGTTAATAGTATGCTGCCAAGGGGGATAGTTGTCCCCCTTGTGGATGTCGTCCGATCCATAACATCGAGATATGTGCCAAGACTGTTTAAGAGTGCACCTTGTGATGATGCGTGGTTAACTATTTATAATAAAGGTGACATATGACTGCATGTCAGATGCCAATACCAGTGATACAAGGACAGGACGAACTGCTATAGATTTGTCGATAAGCCTAGCTCAACATGCAAGAGCCAAAGTGCAATAGGTTGTACACAGTTAGTACTCTGCTTTTACCACGAGTGACACTGTTGACGATGATGTGACTGATGCATGATATGCATGCATTAGGCAAGTTAGCCTATGTCAGCTTCCACCACGCATGCATTCTGTACACATGCAAGTTATCCAGTTAGCTACACAGGCTCTGCATGCCTGCACTGTCGACATGTGTGGATCACAAAGATCAAGTGCTCTGCCTACAACCAGGCCGGTTCCATTTAAGTCATACAATTATCTAGCATTATATAGAACATCGAAGGTTGCCGGGAACAAAAGTTGACACTTTCTAGTGTAGCAATACCCGATTACCACCAACAAATTGTGTTGTTTCCTAAATCTATTACTCCCTCCGATCTAAGTTAGTTGACTTAGATTTGTCTAGATTTGGTTGTATCTAGACATGATTTAGTATTACATTTATCTGTATCTTGACAAATTTGAGTCAACTAATTTGGATCGGAGGGAGTATCAAAAGTTTATATGTGAAGATATACAACCATGTACATCGAACACAAATCACTTTTAGTGTATACTATCGTACAAAGAAATATGAATACACGAGTTGAGTTGTAGAAGGTTTCATAAAACCGCGGTTGTCTCAACAAGTAATCTTTAAAGAAAATCACCATGTATAGATACCTAAGACGATCCCGGATGGACATGTCATATGTACACTTAAATTAGGCAGACATGACAATTAATGACGGTTCTTTTAAGAATTAACGCTACATATGTCTAACATCTTATTAAGTACATGCCAACTGAATAGAACTCCAAATAACATGGCGCTAGAGAACAAACACTATGACGCAGAGATTATGTGTTGTCTCATTCTTTCTCTAGAGGCTACATGAGGAGACATACTCTAGATATGACAGAAAAGTGGCAGCCGAACAACAACCATAATTTTTGATTAGCACCAATTGTACTAAATGCGGTTAGGTCCAAGCACATATCTCTAGGAAGATCGTATAGTAGACGCATGGGGGGCAGCTATCCCCTGTGGCAGCAAATCCACACCCTTTTACAAAATACTATACCATATTACATGGACAATATCCTAACAGGGGGATCTCAAACCTTTCCTCTATCCTTGGTGAAAAAGACAAATTCCTGCTGAATCTGTAGGAAGTGGGTCAGATATGAACTATAGGTACATGATCTGATGCTCATGATTTAAAAAAAATCATTTTTAGGTTCATAATATGCTATTTTATCAGAGATACAATGCAAGTTTAGCGAGGCTCGGCCCCGAGTTAAGAATCTACATGCCCGCTGTTCGATAAAGTTTGACGATAGTTTAAAACAGGCATAAAGAATTAAAAAACGATCAAAACAATGCAAAACTTTCGCGTGGTGTCATATTATGTGACATAGTTACAAGGAAAAATATCAAACCTGCTATATTGATTATGTCTGAAAAAACCTTCACAAAATGACCTATCTCATTCGAGGTTTCTTGGCTTTCGGGTCAAATGACTAATGTTATGGCTAGAATCAAGGCATAGTTTGTGATAATGTGCCCATATTGTGCATATATGTGCATCATGGGATGACGAACAACGTTGCAGGAGGAAGTTTTCATTTTCGTCACACCAAAAGACATTTTCTATTTTCCAAGCAAAAAAAGGGGGGAGTTTTGTGAAGCAACCACCAAATGGCTAATTCAAAATGCTACGACCACATTTTACAAAAAATACTATACCACCTTATATAGATAATGTCCCAATAGGGGGATCTGAAACCTTTCCGTCCACCCTTGGTGAAAAATATAAATTCCCGCCGAATCAATAGGAAGTGGGTAAGATATGAACTACACGTACATGATCCGATGCTCATGTTTTTTCACAAAAATCATTTTTAGGTTCACAATATGCTATTTTATTAAAGATCTAAAGCAAGTTTAGTGAGGCTCGGCCCCGAGCTAAGAATCTTCATGCCTATCATTCGAGAAAGTTTGTCGATAGTTTGAAACGAGCATAAAAATTTCAAAAACGATCGAAACAATGCGAAACCTTCACATGGGGTCGTATTATGTGACATAGTTATAAAGAAAAATATCAAACTTGATATATTGATTATGTCTGAAAAAACCTTCACAAAATGATCTATCTCATTCGAAGTTTCTTTGCTTTCGGGTCAAATGATCAATATTATAGCTAGAATCAAGACATAGTTTGTGATAATGGTCCCATATTTTGTATACATATGCATCATGGGATGGCGAATAATATTATAGGAGAAAGTTTTCCTTTTCGTCGCACCAAAAAGCCATTTTTCATTTTCTGAGCGCAAAAAAGGGAGATTTTGTGAAGCAATCACCAAATAGCTAATTCAAAAACTGGGGGTTTGTGATAAGTTGATATGGATATCATATTTATATTCCTTTCATTTTTCTGATCAATTTAGACATATTATTTATCAAATTCCGATTTACGGATTTAAAGATATTAATTATTCCATATTAAATAGAAAAATACAAAAAAGTAAAATTATTATATTTTTATTTGAATTCAATAGTATTTTTATTTGAATCAGTAATTTTTTTACTTATTTATTGTTATTTACTTAAATAAGTGTTTGTAGTTTGAAAAAATAAAAACATGTGACATAATAATATAAGAGTTAATAGGATTGATATCATAGTATTGACAACTAGGGACAAGTTGCTTCTTGGAAACTGATTCGGAAGGAATTAAGAAGTTAAGCGTGCTGGAGCTGGAGTAGTGCTAGGATGGGTGACTGAGTGGGAAGTTTGTTAAAGACTGCAATTTGATCAAAGATTAACTATAATTAGTGTTAAAAATGTTTCAGGTGAGAGATTAACGATTCAAAGATTTTAAAAGGTTGAGAAAAAATTCAAAAAAAATTGATTTTTTTTGATTTTTTTACAAGCTGTCGTTATTATGCCGACAGGGCTATGCCAAGGGCAAAGACGTTGGTGTAGTATACGCCGACGGATAAAAGTGCCTCCGCCGAGGGCAGCTGTCGGCGTAGCATACGCCGACGGCTTTTTGCCCTCGGCGTAGCGTGCTGTTCCTGTAGTGTGTGAACAAGGAACATTCATCAAAAAGTCAACTCCAATGTAAAATAGTTTAATTTAATGAGTAATTCTCCTAGAAATCAGTTGCAAGTTACAAAAGATAACCTTCCTCATTCCAAGCCTTACAAAAGGCAAACACAGAAAAGGCGGCAACACAAAATAAGTATACAGGTGTATTTGAGCATATCAAGTAAGCTGAAAAATCATGTGTTGACTTTTACATGGACTGGCTCCAAGAGGAAAAACATAGCATACACCTATTATTTCTTCACTGTAGAAGCTGGCGGAATAGATTCCAGAGCACCGAAGAAAATTAAATATGCATCCTTAAATAAAAAAAGAAGGTAGAAAATTTCTTATTTGACACTATTTTCTAATATGTTTCCTTATTTGACACTGAAAACTTTTCACTTTCTTTTATGACCACTTGTGAAATTACTTTGTCTTATATGACACTACCTTCAATTCCGTTAAAAGGTTCCGTTAATTTTTTTCCAGTGGGACCCAAATGCCCCTGATTCAATCGTTTGACTCGTTCCTGTCTAACACGCACGACCAAATTCTTCCTTCATGCGCATTGTTTTTTTAACGGAGTAAGTGTGTCCTGGCTTTTTTTTGAACGAAGCCGCGCCGACTAGTAAACAAGGACTCCGGTTATCGGCATGTTCCAATGACGTGACCAATCATGGGCAGAGATGAAGCCGCGACCTCGTCGATCTTAGTTGTAGTGGTCTTCCGGTCGAAGCCTCGTCGTCGAGGGACGGCAACCTACCGTCGAGCTCGAGCAACAGAGGTTGCCGGTAGGAGCCTGGGTCGTGCCGAGGAGGAGCAAGTGCGGCGTCCTAGGTCATCGACGCAGTCGGCCGGCAGCGTCCTGGTGCCCGACTCGATCCACTGTGACCGTTCCGTGGGTGCTAGCTGTTGGCCAAGCTGAACGACAACCTACTCAGCCGCACAACACGAAACAATGGTGAAAGTTAAGTCTCTATATTTGTTGTTCATCTCGAGCTCAGGGAAGTAATGGATTAAGGAACAATATAAACTTGGTATGCTTCCTAATAACCCAAACACGGTTTCCCGTAAACGGAATCTTAACAGAAAAGTTAATAAAAGTGTTTTTTCTAAAAATCAGCGGAAAACTCGTTTCGAAAATCTGGTGGCTAACCCATGCTATCCAAACAATCACTTAGGGAAACCGGTTTTGTTAAATTTTCTGTTACAAAAACACGTTTGGGTCAGTATATAGTCTAAAGCCCATTTAGGGAAACCGGTTCTGTTAACTTTTTCGTACAACAACATTCCTTGTAATTTGGTCATATTATGTACCAGGGCAAAAAGGTCTTTATAGGTCTCTAGTTAATCCCGTTAGCTCTCAAAATACACCGAAGTGTCATATAAAGCAAAGAAATTACAGAAGTGGTCAAATAAGCAAGTGAAAAGTTTTTAGTGTCAAATAAGAATCATATTGAGAAGTAGTGTCAAATAAGGAATTTTCTCATAGTTCTACCTATACACACAAGGTTCACGCAGGCACCATTACAGAATCATGGAATATTCTACTACGATGATTCTGCAGCATTTTAGCATGGGAATAGAAGTAAGCGTAAACAAGCTCTATGATCTTTGTCAATAGTTCAACATGATTTACAGAGTTCTGGAATATTTTCTATTGATTAATTTGCAGCCGTAACAAAAATAGAAATTTGAAAACTTAATCACGGGTTACAACAAGAGTAACAAAACGTGGCTAAACATGTACTACATCTGTTTCAAGCACATGCATTTCAAAATAAAATTTGATCGAATAAATAGAACAACTAAAAATTGATTATTAAGAAACAATATAACTGAGCCGAGCTAGGAGCCTCCACAGCATTTCGGAGTTCTTATCTGTCCGATCTACGCATCAAATGCATCCACTATTGTTTACCGAACCGTTGCTTAACACAATTTTACACCGATTGATTGTCCCAGGCACTCCAACTTTAGACCACATCTGGTTTGTCGGGCAGCCAAACGTTCATTCAGGCCTAGCAGTTGGGTCTTCATACACAGTTTGCGACCACACAACTATTTGGGGCGTGCTACGCATCCCCCAGGGATATTTCCGCCGGATCCCCTGTCTCCCCGTGCTGACACGTGTCCTTCAAAAAGTCCCCAAATCCCGTTTTTCTACAAACATACCTGTTTTTGCTAAAAAAAAAGTCCCGTTTTTGCTATGTAGCAGAAAACGGTTCATTTCAAAAAACGATCAGACATACTGGACCTCGTCGGAGAGTTTGCCGGAGACCTCGCCGGCGACCTTGTAGCAAAATAATATCTTAATATAGCAAAACCGACTTCGCCGGAGACATCATCGGAGACCTCATAGCAACAAATTTACTAATGTAGTAAAACCACAGAACAGTTGTAGCAAAATGTTTTTTCTAATGTAGCAAAACTGATTTCGCCGGACACATCACCGGAGACTATCGCCGGAGACCTCGTAGCAAAAACCATAGAAACCGGCTGTAGCAAAACAATTGTGCGAAAGTAGCAAAAAATATATGAATAATTAGCAAAAATAATATGCTAAAGTAAACGCTAGTAGCAACCACGGGCACAAAAATAGCACACAGGCCAACTAAAGCAGCAAACACTCTAAACTGTGGTAGCAACGCGGACATCGTATGTAGCAGAGGTATAATATTATAGTGGGTTAAACATAAGAAACGCCGGACACCTCATGTAGCAGAGCGTCGCCGCTGCACGGGATCCTCGACTCCGGCGAAGTCTTCCTGACGGGATGCTCGACTCCAGCGATTCATGCTGAAACTCGGACGAGTAGTCGACGTTGACTCCAGTGAGGTGGGCGACGACGGCGTGCAGCAGACGCGCAGGCGGCGCGACGACGCAAGCCGCAGGGGCGCGGGCAGCAGGCGCGGCGACGCGGCGACGCAAGCCACATGCACGGTGGCGAGGTGCCGCGCGGTGGCGCGAGGCAGCAGGTCGCGGGGACGCAGGCAGCAGGAGCGGCGACGTGAGTTGCAGCATGACGGCGGGGCGCGCGGGAGGTGCAGGCGGGCGTGAGGTGCAGCACGGCGGCAGGAGGTTGAAGAACTGAGATAAGGTGGGAACGACTGGGTGCGGGAGGCTCGACCCGGGGAACGCGACGCGTACGATCCCCAATGGGTGTAGTATCATTTACCCTATTATTAGGAGGTAAGACAAACTAACAGCCCTCTGGAGGCGGCTGAATAACGGCGATGGAGCTCAGCCCGTCTTCCTCTCTTTAACTTGTTGGTAGTGGAGGCGCATTACCACTCGTTTGCCTCTTTTCTCCGTTGATTCGTCCATAAATCTGCGTGTAATCGGCTATTACCCCCTTGAATCAGGCTTTCGTTTAACTTTTCTTCTCAGCCTCCCGCCGCTCCGCACTAGTGTGGCGCGGACCGCCAGATCCAGAGAACTCGCGAGGAGAAGATTTTGGCTCCGCTTATTCTGGATGTCTCCGGGAACGCTGCTCCACTAGCAAAAAATTGGAAAACTTTCATTTGATCAGCCGCGTAAAACCCAATCTCGTGCGAGCGATTTTGTGGGCACTGCGACTACCAATGCGTGCAATCGTGCTAGGAGGCTCCCGCTGGTGAGTCCCTTTGCAGCCTCTCCATCAGCATGATCAGATGGTTCACTTTTTCTTTAGGGTTCTCGTACTTGTCTAGATTCGGATGTATCTAGTCATGTTTTAGTGCCAGATACATTCGAATCTAGCTAAATCAGAGAACATTAATTTGGATCGGAGGAAGTATTACTTAGTTCAAAGTTGGAGCATGATCTGTAGATGACAAGTTGGAGGATCTGGTGTAATTACAGGAATTTACCATGACGATGCAGGTTTTTCCTCTCTACCTCACATGCACACGGTGATTGGCAAGCTGGCCTCTTTGGGAAAGCAGGGAATGGGACGCGTGTACTGCACTGTTTTGCTAGACTTCAGTAGTTCAGTTTTTCTTCTGCAAAGCATCTACTATTTAGCATATATCTCATTGGCTGTACTTAAGCACTCAACTCATTAGGCCATGTTCTGTTAGATCCACTCATGATTCATTCTTTTTTCTCAAACAAATTTTCTATGTTGATCGGGTGCACAATGACCTGGGCGTATGAGAGAGGACATACTTTAAAAAGGCAATCCAACAAATTTAGTAGGTGGAAGACCAAGGTCCTGAAAAGTGCAACCTTCTCCCCTTTTCCTCCTATCTCCCTTTCCCTTTCCCTTGAGAGTCGCCTCGATGTTACCGGGCTGATCCCGAGCGGCCTCCGACGATGTTGCTTGCCGGAGACAGCGGAGGAGAGGCGCCGAACTAGGAGGTAGGTTTAGATGTAGTTTTCCCGGCAGTTTGCCGTGTAGTTGGAGTAGGACATGGGGATCTCGGGGCCGGTTCCTGTGCAGTTCGAGCTTGGGCTTCTTCGACAACGCTCTGGTGGTCAGAGCCAACGGTGGAGGCTGCATCCTCAAAGATCTCCGCAATAAAGTCCCTCGCTGCGGCCTCTTGTTCGGGCTTGCTGTGCTGGTGCTCTTCCCGTTCCTGACCGGCCGCGGCGGCGAGGGGGAAGGGAGGTGCTGCTGGCCGGCGCCTGGTTCCTGAGGTACGCGAAGGTCCTCGAACAGCTTGGTGCCTGGATGCGGTGCCGACTAGAGTTCGTCTCGGTTCTTGTCCCGGCTTCTATGGTGGAAGTGGACAAGAGTCCTGGCAGTGGATCTTCCGAATAAGCATCCTTGCCTGCGATGCATCATCGCCAACACACAAAGCGTCATCCTGGCCGGCTGAGGTGGCGAGGGGGACGTCGGGATGGATGGTGGCGTCGCTGTTTCGCGCAGGTTGGTGCCGCATCGAGCACATCGCCGGGTGGCCTTGTCTGCCACCAGCATCTTCGGCCGCAAGAGCGGCGAGTTTGCGCGCCTACAAGGCGTGCCTACAACCTCCAAGATGGAGGCCCTCTGGGAGCCCTGCGTTGGCGCTCCACGTCTTCTTCTCGTCATGTGGTGTGTCCCCGGTGGGAGAAAGATGGTTAGCGGCAAGGCTCCAACATCGGTGGTTTGGTCGAAGGACCTGATTGCGTTGTTCATGCTAAAGTCAGGGTCCTACGAGCAAATGTTCAGGATTGCTTTCTTTTTCTTTTTCTTTCAAGGTCTTGTATGTAAGTCTAACCGACCGATAGTTTCTTAATGGCAACTTCGGGGTCCTTCGAGAGAGATATTTGATCATTTGCCCTACTTACTCTGAAATTTGATCATTTGCTATATTGACCACTGCATGTCAATGACACAGGATGTGGCAAATGATCAAATTGCAAAATAAAAATAAAATGGGGCAAATCGTCAAATCCCCCACCCCCGTGGAGACCCCTGCTTGTTAAAAAAACAAATTTAGTAGGTTGTGGATCAGCTTGAGGGACCTTAAGTTAGTCCTTTTGAGCTCTTTGACTGAAACAGAAAATCGTGGCGAGATGACATGAGGTCGCATGTGGGCATGTTTAAGGTCGTCTGATTAAAATAAGACAGTAGGCTGATTTTATGAGATATTATTGTATCTTCAGCTTGAACAATAGTTGTAAACACCATGAGAAGCTACGGGATCTGCATGACCCGTACTTTCTAAGTTTCTCCGCTATTTGCAGTGACCAGTCTTTTCTAAATTCTCTCACTCATATTTTTTAGATGGATGAGCGCAGCAACGCGCGCTTCAATGCTCTAGTATTGTGTAAAATTAGTATTGTTGAAATCATATTGAAACATACTTTTCAATGATACTAAATTTATACCAACATTCTTTTTATAATTTAGAGTAAATCTTGGTAAAAAAAAACACGCCATTCCTTGGTACAGATGTTGTAAGTATCAACTAACAAAGTTAGGAGAAAACCTTAAAAAAAATGTTCAAACAATGTACTTTCCGCTTTCTTCAACAAAAGCATAGAATTGGTAATTCCCTTCGGTGCAAGCTTGTACACAAGTCATCTGTCTTTGAAATCCTTGACAGTCACAAGGAATGTTGCAGAGAACATTAGAATCCGTCGACTCCATGGAAGGTATCAAATTAACTGCTCCACATAAGGTTGGAACATAGGAAGGAAGCTTGCCCGCCTACAAGAAAAACCAATCTTGCTTGTAAGAACATATTCTTATTTATGGACAAACTCTTATTACCGGAAATTATATCACCAACACAAAGCGCTTTTGTTACGGGAAGGCTGATAATGGATAATGTTCTTGTGGCTTATGAATGCATTCATAAAATAAAGAATAAGAGGAAAGGAAAAACTGGTTTGTGTGCGGTGAAACTTGACATGCACAAAGCCTATGACATAATTGAATGGAATTTTCTCAAAGAAATGATGTTGAGGATGGGCTTCCAGAGCCTGTGGGTGGAGCTGATTATGGAGTGTGTTACTTCGGTCACATATTCCATCAGAGTGATTTCAGAACTGACTGAAGAATTTAAACCTACCCGAGGTATTAGACAGGGAGATCCTCTCTCCCCTTACTTGTTCCTTTTATGTGCAAAAGGCCTTTCAAGTTGCTTGTTACACGCGGAGGAGATTGGTGGCATCGAAGGGGTCAAAGTGTGTAGAAATGCACCGTCAGTATCACACCTATTATTTTTGATGATTCTTTGATTCTCTTGAAAGCTGATATGAGTAATGCAGTCTCGTTGAAACAAGTTCTTGATGACTATTGTGTAAATTCGGGACAGATGGTTAGTGTGGCCAAGTCTAGTATCTTTTTTAGCCCTAATACAAATGTGGATACTCGGGCTGATATATGTAATGTTCTCAACATAAATACTGAAGCCTTATCGGATAAATATCTGGGACTCCCAGCGTTGGTGGGAGCAGATCGCAGTGACTGCTTCCTCCATTTTGTTGAAAGAATCATGCAACGGATTAAAGGATGGATGGAAAAGTTACTCCCTATTGGTGGAAAAGAGATCCTCCTGAAAGCAGTGGCTCAATCAATTCTGGTTTATGCAATGTCGGTCTTTCTATTACCTAAAAATATATGCAAGAAGATCACAGATGTCATAGCCCAATATTGGTGGGGTGACAATGCTCAAGGGAAAAAATGCACTGGTATTCATGGTGGAAGCTTTGCTTTCCGAAAAGTGATGGAGGTATGGGTTTTCATGATTTGCATTCTTTTAATCTAGCAATGTTAGCAAAGCAAGTCTGGAGGCTTATTGATGCACCACACTCCCTATGTGCTCAAATTCTGCGAGCAAAATACTATCCGGATGGTGACATTCTGAAAGCTGGACCTAAATCTGGTTCATCTTTCACCTGGCAGAGTTTATGTGCAGGTATCCAGACTTTTAAACGTGGCTATATTTGGAGAATTGGTAGTGGGGAATCTGTTGAAATATGGAAGGATCCGTGGATCCCTTCAAGCCCCGACCGAAGAGTTGTGTCTCCACGTGATGGGTGTATCCTAACAAAGGTGTCCCAATTAATTGATCCAGTGACAGGGGTATGGGATGAAGATTTGATTCGTTCAAACTTCCACCAGATTGATATTGAAAGAATTCTAGAAATACCTCTAAATCAGCATGCTTTTGAAGATTTTATTGCTTGGCATCATACTAAAACTGGTATGTTCACAGTACGATCGGCTTACCACGTCGAATGGAAGCACCAATTCAATGGAGTGACTTGTAGATCTCTTATATCTGGGACCTCTCTCAATAATCCAATTTGGAAAATACTTTGGAAACTAGATGTACCAGCTAAGGTGAATTTTTTTTGTTGGAGGGTGTTGCATGGTGTGCTACCGTTAAAAGCAGTACTGTTCAAGCGCCATATTGGTACTGATGATATCTGCCCTCTTTGTAACAATGAATCGGAGGACTTTATGCAGATGATCTTCAAATGCACAGGAGCAGAGAAGATATGGAGAGGTTTGGGTATTCAGGAGATGATCCAATATAGAATGGCTCCTGGTATGTCGGGTCAAAAAAAAATTGAGGCCATTTTGAACTCTCCATCGACTACCTTACCTGGTTATGACACAATCAAGCTTCATGATGTAATGGCGGTGGCGGCATGGTACATCTGGTGGATGCGTCGGCAGCAGACCTACGGTGAGCGTGTACCACCTATCTCAACTTGCTAGAATTCTATTAAATCTATCACGGCAAATTCTGCGAAGGCTAGTATGATTTCTTCTGATCATAGAAAGAAGTGGATAAAGCCCCTTGCACGGTCAGTTAAGGTGAATGTGGATGCGGCTTTTGACTCCAATAACAGGTCTGGATCGACTGGTGTTGTTATTCGGAACTGCCAGAGCGAGTTTATGGCGGCTTCCTCTACGTTGATACCGCATGTGGCTTCGGCCGTTGCTGCTGAAGCAATGGCAATGCTACACGGACTCACATTGGCTAATGCTTTGGGCTATTCGGATGTTATTGCAGAGTCAGATTCAACCGAAGTAATTGATCAGTGTTCAGGAACAAATCGTATGTGGAGTGCATCAAGGGCTATTTATGTAGATATACTAGCTCAAGCGGGAGGAATTGGAAAGGTCGAGTTCACACATTGTCCGAGAGATGCAAACAGAGTGGCTCGTGAACTAGCTAGGAATTGTTTTCTTTCTACAACTTCTTGTACTTGGGACGATGACCCCCCTAGTTTTATCTTGCAACCTCTGTTAGATGATGTAACTTTTTGAACTCAACGGCAAGTTTCTTACGCACTCTTTTCCTTACCAGGGTACCTAAGGGGACTAGAAGGTTTTTAATGAGGCGGCTTGCTTGCTTAATATAATGTGATTTCAAAAAAAAATTAAAGTGCAAGTTTGAAGGTATTAGTATTTGACTATACACGCTTTGGACCATATGTCATATGTATGGCACCACTATTTATGTTGATAGATTTAAAAAAAGGAAAGGTAATGCTGAAAGAGAATCTGGTAAATATTTGGCAGAAAGAAAAAAGACCCGAAAAGTCTAGCTTAGGTATTTAGATGATATACACATTATGGGTATATTCTTTGCTTGTTAAACAATGTGGTTTTTGGGTATTGGGTACCGGATTTGTTGGTATGAAGTGTCATATAGAACAACACAATTCATGAACTATAATGGCCTAAGTAACTAGCAAAATAATATGTGATGATGTTCATCGTAAACAAATAAAGTGTTATTGTGTTTCTCGTTGACATCAAAGATTGCCTTTAAGATTTGTATTAATAATTGTTATTTTGTTCCGGTATTATGAGAATAATGGTTATTTAAATAATTACCGTATTCCATAGAAGTTGAATGAACTTTTACAAATATAGTTGGATAAATCATGTCCATAAACATTGATGCTAAAAGTCGCAAGACAAATGATTAGAATATCACTTTTGAGTGACATGCCGTTTAAATTATATTGGAAAGAAAACAAGAAGAAAACTCCATGTTAATGGATTTTTAGAGTCTTTTGATTTTGACCAATTAACGCTTGTGAAACTTTTCTGGAGATAATTAATACCCCGTTCATGGGCCAAAGAAGAACGAACAACTAACCTATTGGACATAGTGCATGTTGATGTATATTGTCCATTATGTGTAGTCGTGAGCGATGGATTTAAACTTTATATGCTTTCTCCGAAATTTGAGTAAATACATGTGTATATTTACTTAATAAGGGAGAAGTATGAAACATTTGAAATTCTTAAAATGATTTTAAGATGAAGTAGAAAATCATTGTAACAAGAAAATAAAAAATTTATGATTGGATCATAAAGGAAAATATTTGAGTTACAAGTTTAGCAAAAAACACCTAAGATTCAAGGAAATCGTTCCATGGATTTATGTTTCCCGATAAACCATAGCAATATGGAGTGTTCGTGAAATGTAATCAAACCTTGTTTGACATGATAGGATCAATCGTGTTATTTATAAAATTGCCATTATATTTTAAAGATTTAGCTTTAGTGACTACCACTTTACACTGAAAAGAGCTCCATCATGATCCGTTAAAATGACACCATATGAGTAATGGTTTGGGATAAATCCCAAGTTGTCATTTCTTAAATTTTGGTATGCTAGGCATAAGTAAAATGTTTACAACCAAAGTCAGATGAGCATGTCTTTATAGGTTATTCCAAATAACTATTGGGTATTCCTCCATAGCACCAAATACAAAAGTGTTTGTCGCTTAGAACATCAAGTTTCTTGAGAAGAATTTTTTCGCGAAAAGTTAAATAGGAGGACAATAGAAGTTTGATAAGGTTATTGAACTTTAGCTATATGTGCTGAATTGTGCAGTGCCGGAAAGTGTCCCGGAGGCAGCCACAATGCTCATGGCTCACGTGCCTCAAAGTTTGTGGTCACAGAGGTATAAGTTCCTATTGAACCGCATAGGTTGGGTAATCAATCAAATACTAAGATTTGACATTAAATCATTATTGTTTGACAATGATGAAGTGACTACATGCAAAGAAGCGACGATGGGCCATGACTCTGTCAAATGGCTTGAAGCCATAAAATCCGTGATATTTCCATGCATGAGAAACCAAGTTGCTGAACTGGGAAGACCCTCTAGAAGGCATGCCGCCTATCAGTCGTATTTGGATCTATAAAAAAACAGACATCGATGTTTCACATCTATGAAATAGTCGACATGTCAGTAAAGAGTTTACGAGAATATTCAAGGAGTTGAATACGACAAGATTCAATCTTTCATAGCGATATTTAGCCTGAATAGATTGGTGTAGAAACCACTACGTATGACAATTGTTGTATATGCTAGTTGAACAAACAAAACAACATTCTTCTAATGGAATGATTACCTAGGGTTTCCACGTGACGCAGTCCGAGGGGTTTTGTTAAATCAAAGGATGCTAAAAAGGCATGCAAACTTC
Organism: Avena eriantha; assembly: GCA_910589775.1. Lineage (NCBI taxonomy): Eukaryota > Viridiplantae > Streptophyta > Magnoliopsida > Poales > Poaceae > Avena > Avena eriantha. The sequence continues at coordinate 48,336,186 of OU342741.1, forward strand.
AATGATTGAAGTAAGCATCGTAGAGTTGGAATCTTCATCGTGATGAAATGTAAAAATGTTTAATTTCATCAAAGATGGTGAAGATGCTCGCATTTTCAAGAAATTAAGTGGGAGTGCTGAGACATATTTCTAATACATTGTGTATAAGACATATTGTTGATTGAAAATGATGTATCTTTTATTTTAGACAAGTTAAGGATTTATTTTAAATTAGATTTAAATGAAATATTTGGGCAAAACCCGAATATTAGGCATCAATGTGTGTTTGGATAGATTGAGATGCTAATATGGTTATGCTAAATGTACATAAATAAAATATTGAATGAGTTAAATATGAAAACGACAAGAAAGGTTCTTGCCTCATGGATAAGGTTGAATCAAAATTCAAGTGTTTTGACACTTGGTAAAATCACATGGATATCTTGATAAATGAGATTCAAGTGTTTTGACACTTGGTGAGTGAAATCACATGAATATCTCAATCAATCATTCTGTGATATGTACATATCCAGGTATGTCCTATGCTCTAAATGTTATGAGCATATACCAGGGTGACTCATAAGATGGTCATTGGATGATAGTAAGGATATTCTTATGATCTTTGGAAGAACTAAGAATATATTTTGTATATAGAGAAGACCGATAGTTCATTGTAAGGTGTTACATTGACACTATACAAATTATTCCGTGTAAGGTGTTACATTGGAACTAAACAAATAATTCATTATAAGTGTTACCACTACAAGAAAAGTTTCCTCCCGCATCGACTTGGCACGACGATCATCGTAGAAGGCGCGTCTTCCGCGATGACTTTCTTGGCTCGACCGTGGCCGATGGAAAACTTTTTTTTTCCGGTTTCGCGGCCCTCTACTATGATGGAACCGCTAAAAACATGGAGTAAGCTCGGCTGGTGTGTCGCAGAAGCAAGATTTTCGTTTCCTCGCGCGATGTTGACTCGCCGAAGTCTTTTGAGGCGTGTGGGTCCCGAACGTTAGTGTCTCTAGCGGACCATACTTTTTGGTCGCACCTACCTGATTTGAACTCAATAATGTTGCTCGATGTGTCTGCCGTTTAGTTAGGTTGCTAGGTCCCACATGTCAGCCTCTCATTAGAAGAATCGTATGTATGATGAATTTTTTTTCCTTTGCTCGTGCTACCCTATTCTGAAGTTGATAGTGCTGCTCGATGCATCTACCGTTTAATCAACCTCCTGGGACCCACATGTCATCCTCTCATTAGAAGAAACGTGTGTACGATGGAGTTTTTTCCTTCGTCGACGTTACCCTGTTCTGAAGTTGATAGCGCTGCTCGACGCATCTACCGTTTAACCAACCTCCTGAGCTCCACATGTCATCCTCTCATTAGAAGAAACATATGTATGATGGATTTTTTCCTTTGCTCGCGCTACACTATTCCAAACTTGATAGCGTTGTTCGATGCATCTACCGTTTAATCATACTGCTAGGCCCCACATGTCATCATCTTATTAGAAAAAACGTGTGTATGATGGATTTTTAACCTCTGTCGCGCATTCGTGTTCCGAACTTGGTAGAGTAGCTCGCTGCATCAGACATTCGTTCAGGCTGGTGGGTCCCTTATGTGAGCCTCACATTAGAATAATCATGGGTATGATGGAATTTTTTCTTCTCTAGCGCTACCGTGTTTCGAACTAGATAGCGTTGCTCAACGAATCTGCCGTCTTCTCACGCTGATGGGTCCTCTATTTCAGCCTCTCATTACAAGAAATGTGTATATGCTGAAATTTTTTCTCGCTCACGCCTCCCTATTTAGCACTGGCAACATTGCTCGATGCAGCATCTATATAAGGTCGCGTTTCTGGGTCCCACATATCATCCTCTCTATAAATGAAACATGCGTATGATGGATGTTTTTTGGCCATGTCCGTTGTTTTCACCTTGGCAACTTGCTGGGTCCCAGCTGACAGCCTCTATTTGAAAGAAACGTGTGTACGTTGGACTGTTTTTTTGGGTCCCAGATGTCAGCCTCAGAGTACAAAAAATGCTCATAAAGGCCGAATTAAAAAGATTTTGGTCTAACTCGGGGCAGATGCCCTATCCGTCATGGTTTATATTCCATGGGCTCACTCCTAAATTGAATGGGTATAGTCGGTGGCCACAAGACGACGAAAAGGCTGAATTAGAAGGTTTTGGGATATGCTTGGGGCTGATAGGCTAATTTCATGGGCTATGCTTGGGCCTGCTGAGTCCAACATGTCAGCTTCTCTGTAAGTGTAACGTGTGTATGATGGAATTTTTTTTCGGTAGTGTCCGCTGTTTTCACTGTGGTAGCCGTGTATGGTCTTACTGCTAGGGCCCTTATGTCAGCCTCTCTGGTATGTTCTGGCTCGTGGGTCCCGATGCAGTCTTGTATGTTCTGTCTAGTGGGTCCCCGATGCCAGCCTCTCTACACAAGTATTAGATTTTTTTTTTCAATCCCACTCCCCAAAATAAAATCGAGGGACGCTGCAAGATGGTGGGTCCGTGACATCAGCCTCTCCGTAATACGATATTGCTAGAAGAAAAAAATGTAAATCCAAGACACACACACATGCGATTCGAACAAAAGACCTCCAAATCAAATAAACTTAAATTGAGTGTGTTCCCACTACAACAATGATATTTATAGAAAAAATATCATAGGATGAATTAAAAGGAGTTTGGCTATTCTACATAAGCTGCTCTACGTGGATTATACTCCATAGGCTATGCTCTATGGGTTACTTTCTCAAATTTCACTAGGTTGTGCTCAGCAATCTCCTGACACCTAAAAGGACGAATTAATATGTTCTCGGTTATGCTCCATGGTCTCCTTTCTCAAATTTCAGTAGGTTGTGGTCAGTAGTCCCCTAACCCCGAAAATACCGAATTAAAATTTTCTGGGCTAAGGAGGGGCCAAATGAGCTACTAGATTTCTTCTCATGGTTAATAAAAATTACATTGTGATGTTTTTGGCCGGATTCGAAACAAAGACCTCAGAGAGGGGGGAAGCGATAATTCTTTTTGGCAGATATTCATGTCAAAATTCAGTAGTATAGAATAAGATAAAAAAAATTAGCAACCGATTCGAAGTTCATATTCAGCAGCACTTGACCAATTCAGCAGCATTTCAAAAGTGACCAATTCAACAATAGAGAGACTGAAATACAATAGCAGTACAGAGAGAACCAGTTCTTATTTCAGCTCTAAAAACCTTATCGCACGATCAGTTTGCCCTTTTCACCAGACAAACTCGACCATTGGAGCAAGCAAAACTGACGATTGAGTCTGCTTTGAGTACCTTCTTCTCACATCAATGCCTGTGTGACCCTCGTATGCAACCCAAAATGCCCAAGTCTCATCTAGATTGTGACAAGGCCATGTTCAAAATGAAAAGTAAGACTATCTACTGCCCTTGATTTAAACAAGTACCAGTACAACAGTATATCCACAAAATGCTTTAGTAATAGCAACGCAGAACATTTGAGAGATTCATTAGCTTTTCTGCTTGAAATTCAATAGCAGTACATAGATAGTAAGTTCTTGTTCCATCTCAAAAAACCTTGGTGCATGATCTATTTGTCATGTTCTCCAAACAAGCTCAATCATTGGAACAAGTAAAACTGACGATCAAGTCTGCTTCTGTGTGAATACCACCTCATTTCATCAATGCCTGTGTGACCCCCATATGCAACCCAAAATGCCCAAGACTCATCTAGATAAGTGACAATACTAGGTTTCAAAAGAAAAGCAAGACAATCTTCTACACTTGATCTAAACAAGTGACAGTACATCACTATTAGTTCAACAAAATACTTTGGTAATAGCAATGATAGAACAAAGGCAAATCAAGACCATCTCCTGCCCTTGACCTAAACAAGTACTACCAGTATATAGTACAAAATACGACGAAGTACAAGAACAAGTACTATACTAGTACTACTATGGATCCAAATCCACCCTCCAATACACAGATATTGATGCATATTGAGTAATTCAGGCCCTGGGTAATATGAGATGGTTCATGGAACAACAAAAAGGAATGCTTTTTCCTCAGGATGATGCCTGACACCGCCCAGCTCCCGGACATGGAGGAACTGCAGATTGCACCGTTCCAAAATCCCAGCTCTACTATCGGTTAATAGGCAGTGATCAACACATTGTACAAGGGCGACGAGCACACGTCTGGTTCACATTCAGCAGCACATAATAGATTTAGTAGCAATTTAAACTGACCGATTCAGCGGTGGCAGAAAATGACCAAAAGAATTGACAGATTCAACAATGCCGACATTAAAATTCAATGGATGTACAATGATGCAACAAGGCCAAGTTTCAAAAGGAAAGTGAAACCATGCATTTTCTCCACTCGATCTAAATAAGTCCTAGTACATAGGTATTACTACAAACTAGATTAGTAGTAGCTAAACTCGATACAAAATACTTAGTAGAAATGTAGAACTACAAGCTTACACTAAGCTAGGAACCACTACATGTCCCATCATACATACTCGAAGAAAAGAGAATGCTTCAGCGTGTCAAAGTGTTGGCCGGGCTGCGCGCTTTATTTCCTGCCTGGGACGCGTCTCTCATTTCATTGTCGTCTGTCGGCCTATAGGTCAGTAGCATACATGTAAAATACATACGATAAACCAGGAAATTCAGGATCCTTAATTTCGGCAATTCCAATTACGAAGAGAATATGCCACCAACATAAAGTAGCTAATTAGTACAACATTACATACACTCACAGTAGGATCATCACAAGAGGATTAAGATGTGATGTCTCACAGGTGAATCTTGTCTGACGACAGGTTCAGTAGTATGCCAGTAAAGCCGCGGCTTGGACAGAAAAGATGTGAGCACTTCCTACGCTGCATTGGTCGGCGATGGCCTAATCGTTGTCTCGGATGACCTCATTACTACAACCTGATTGAAACTAGCGAACAAGACCAACGACCAAAACCTCACCTTGTACCACGGTGATTCGCATGCCACCGACCTGACCGGCTTGACGGACAAGAGAAAGTCCATGCTATGCCCGTCAATTTGGGCGATGAACAACTTGCCCTCCTTCCCGGTGCCGATGACCTCAGCTCTGAGTGAGCCCGGTGCACGAACCGACACAGACGGGTCCCATTTTTGGGGGTTGTATCTGGGCACTGTCATCGAGTGGGTAGATATGAGGTGCTCGACGAACACTTTCTTGACGCTGGTGAACTCGCATCCTGGCTCCATGCAGACATACCGGCGGTAGTTGCACGCAATCTTGTGGTCGTAGATGTTCTTGTAGGAGACCAAAGTCCAGCAGATGTCGTTGGGGCATCTACTACCTTTTCCGCTGGTGACTTGGCAGTATAGCTCCTTGGAGCATGCGGTCAGCCGTACGGCGCTGGTAATGTCCAGACGCTTAGCTATTCCGTTGAAGACGTCGTCGCCGACCTTTGTCCAGACGTTGTTCAGCCGGTTGTGCCTCGAATCCACAACCATCATGTCCGGATGGATTGGGGGCAAGGACGGATCTATGTATGACTGTTGGGCTTATTTGGAGGAGAGGGGTGGCAGCCTGGAAGGATCGATGGTGCGGGTGAGATGGCGAGAAAAATGTGTGAAGTACACGCTCGAGAAGATCCAAATGCGGCCTCTCGGAGTTGGGGATGGCTCTTTGGAGGAGGGGTTTTTTCGGTGCTCCTTCAGCTATCTTCTGGCGGGCGTACTGCATCGAGCATGCCGACTAGAGTTATGGAGTGGGGAGTACTAGAGGTACTCTAGACTGGCACGCTGCCATGGAGTGTTCTCTCATCACATCTCAGTTATCAGAATTGAGAGATGATTTATTTACCTCTTCCATTTTTATACTACTCCCTCTAGTTCGTATTCTAATGGCCTCAACTTTATCTAGATTCACATCAGTTAGATAGAGTAGTTGTAAGTTGAGTCACTTACGTTTTTTGGCACTTCATAGTACGTACCAAAATACCAAGATGCTGAACCTCATATGAACTTTCTAGAAAGGTACCCCTTTGCAAAGATTGGCAAGCCTAAAACTTCTAGAAAGGCAAGAACACACGGGCTAAATTGCATCATGCTTGGTGAAATAACGACAGGTTCCCAGTTCATATTCAATAGCATTTCAAAGTGACCAATTCAGCAATACAGACTCTAAAATTCAATAGCAGGATAGCAAGAATCAATTCTTGTTTCAACACTAAAAACCTTAGCGCATGATCAGTCGCTTTTCTCCGAACACACTCTGTCATGGGAGCAAGCATAACTGACAATCAAGCCTGCTTTTCTGTGCATACCTTCTACTCACATCAATGACCGTGTGACCCACATATGCAAACCAAAATGCCCCAAGCCTCATCTAGATTGTGACAATGCCATGTTTCAAAAGAATAGTAAGACCATCTACTGCCCTTGATCTAAAAAAGTACCAGTACTGTAATAAAAATGACAGAACATTTGACAGATTCACTACCATTTGAAAGATTCAGCAGTACTGAATAAAATAGAAAATATCAATAGATTCCAAATACATAATCAACGGCACTTGACAGATTCAACAACATTTCAAAGTGACTGATTTAGCAGTACATATAATGACCAAAAGAATTGACAGATTTAATAATATAGACACTAAAATTCAATAGATGTAGTAAGGCTATAATTCAAAAGGATAGAGAGAACATATTCTGGCCATGTTCCAAAAGAAGAGCAAGACCATCTACTGGTCTTGATCTAAACAAGTACCAATATATCACTACTAGTTCTAAAAAAATACTTTAGTAATAGAAACAACAGAACATTTGAAAGATTCTCTAGCATTTGAAAGATTCAGCAGTACTGAATAAGATAAAAATATCAACAGATTCCCAGTTCATAATAAGCGGCACTTGGCAGATTTAGCACCATTTCAAAGTGACCGATTTAGCAGTATAGATAATGATCAAAGGAATTGACAGATTCAGAAACGCAGACATTGAAATTCGGTAGATGTAGCAAGGCCATGATTCAAAAGGAAAAATATACCATATTCTGCACTAGATCCGTCGGTCTAAACAAGTACCAGTACATAGGTATTACTCCTACAAAATAGATTAGCAGTAGAAGAACTCTGTACAAAATACTCAGAACTACCTTAAGCTAGGAACCACATGTCCCTAAATGATAAGGAAAATCCTGTCGAGGAGTACATGCATTCAAGTTAGGATCATCACAAGAAGATAAAGATGTGTTAATCTCTAAGAATCTTGTCGGTACAAATCTTGTATTCCACGGTGAACTCCGATAGTTGATTCTGACAACGAGCGACCAGATTAGAACGGCAAACAGACAAATAGCAAGTGGCTTTAGGATTCGCATAGAATACCTTCTCACACAAGCCATTTGGATGTGCAGAGCTCAACTTCACCCTGAACTGCGGCGACAAGTGCACCGCCGGCCTGACGGACACGACGGATATCAACATGAAATCGTCGCACCCGTCCAATAACACGCAGAACACCGTGTCATCGTACCCAGTCAGCCCGATATCTACATTTGCGAGCTCAGTGCCGGCACCGGCTTAGAGATGTACCTGCCTTTCCTACCATAGTGTAAAATCCACAACCTCGTGGCGTGGGCTTCTCTGAGGTGGGAGTGGAGCACAAACGGAATTGCGACGAACTTGCAGCCAGGCACCACACAGTTCCATGGGATCGACTGCATCAACGAGCATTGAACATGAAGGCATATTTGGCTGGACAGCCCATACCAATTTGGTCTGTCACCAACATAAAGTAATTAATTAGCATGACATTACATATATTCATATTAGGATCATCACAAGAAGATTTATATGTGTTAACTCACTCTTGGTTGATATTCTTGTAATCTAGGGGGAATTTCGACAACATCTTGAGAAGCTCGCGGGCAACGACGCGGTTTCCACAGGTACGACATGAGCCCTTTCAACGCGACTTCAGCCAACAAAGGCATGCTTGTCTGCTCAGATGTCACTACCATTTCGACTAAATGGAGCTTATCCCATGATGACAGCGACCATAACATCACGTTGTACCGTGGCGATTGGCACGCCACCGACCTGACGTACCTGATGGATATGAAGATGTTCGTGGTGTACCCTTCAATTAGGGCGGAAAACTCCGTGCCCTCTTTCCCGATGCTGATGATCTTTGGTGTGGGCACCGGGTCAGTCGGGTACCAGTGTTTGTTGGAGTAGGTCACTTCGGGCAAATAGTACATCTTGTGGGCAAGTTTCAAGTGGTCAAAGAGCTCATGCACAGTCAATGGCCGGGTGACAAACTCGCATCCTTGCTCCGTGTAGGCTACGCATAGGGCATAGCAGCACTGGATCTTGTGCTCGTAGATGTCATTGTAGGAGACCAATGAACAACAGCGGTCGTTGGGGCACTTGCTACCTTTTCCGTCGGTGACCTAGCGGTATAGCTCCTTGGAGCATGCAGCCATCCTAACGACGCTGGTAGTGTCCAGACACATAGTGATTTCGTTGAAGATGTCATCGTTGACCTTGCTCTAGCCGCAGTGCCATGGGTTGCAACTCAAATCCGCCATCGCGTCCGAATAGATTGGGGGTGAGGGTGGATCTATGTAGAGTTTTTGTTGGTTTTTGGAGGAGAGGGCTGGTGGCCTGGAGGGAGTGATGCAGCGGGCAAGATGACGAGTAAAATGTGTGAAGCGCGCTCTAGAGATGCGGCCCGGCGACGTCGACGAGTGGGGATAAACTAAACGAAGATGGGGAAGATAGGATGGCTCTTTGAAAGAGGTTTTTTCTTTTCTTCTATTGTAAGAAGCGGCTGCATTGAGGACGCCGGCTAGCGTGAATTGTGTAACGCGCCCCTGTGCAATAAATTAAACTTGTCACTTCCTAGCATAGTACAGTCTCGTCGTGTCAGTTTGACCAAACATATTATTTACTATTTACAACTTCTATTTTCATACTAGTATTAAGGCATCACCTATGTATGTGGCAGAATTTTTCTATAAGCTGGGAAGTTTTAAGAAAAAGCTTTTCGATAGTTTTCGATGTACTGAATTCTTGGTTAGCTTCAAAAAAAATTTGGAAAATTTTAAGAGCAATTTATCTATCGTGCTTGCTTGTAGTTAAAATTTGACACGATCGGTGGGAGTACGGTTTACATCGAAGACCTCAAAAAAGAGAAAATTACATAGAGGTCCATACACTTAGCACAAAGGGCCCTAAAGTTAAGGAAGGAAAAGCACTCGGGTCCTTCTCGAGCAAGAAACTGAGCCAGACCCTTCGTACTACAGTATTTGCTTCACACAAACACACAAAATGCTCCTCACACTTTCGAATTAACGTGATGGGCGTGTGTTTGGTTCTTCCTCTTTGCAGGGTGTGAAATGGAATGATAATGCAGGTCGACGCACGTGGGAAGCGCCACGTTGTGGATGAAGGAGAGATCAGCGGGCTAGGGTGTGTGTGGATGGTGATGAGGCAGGGAAGGAGAGAGAAAACACTATTTGTTTTGTGTGCATATATATGGTAAAGGTCCCAAAATTTGGGCAAGACGTTCAACTTCTTGCTAAGATTCTACATCTTGACAACTTAACGAAATTAGGTCAAACTTGAGATAGAAGTAAGCGTGATAAATAGCTCTTGGATTAATTGTCTTTTTGAAGGTAGATGGGTGCATCTTCTTTTAGTAAACGATGTCATCGGTGTGAGTTTCCAACTATTAAGGAATAACATTCTCAATTTTCCCATGTTTTGCGAATTTTAAAACTTCCTAGCTAACTCTGCCAACTTGAATGAGACTCTGTGCCAATTTATCGAAATTAGGTCAAATTTGAACTACAAGTAAATTGTAGATTGCTTTGGAAGTTTTACGAAAAACCTTTTCGGTGGTTTTCGGTGTATTGAATTCCTGGCTAGAGCTTTAAAAGTTTATTGGGAAATTATAAGAGGAATCTATCTATCACGCTTACTAGTAGTTAAAATTTGACACGAACGATGGGAGAAAGTACGATTTACATTGAAGACCTAAAAAAAGAGAAAATTACATAGAGGTCCATAAATTTAACATAAATGGCCCTAAAGTTAAGCAAGCAAAAGCAGTTGGGTCCTTCTCGAGTGAGTAACTTAGCCATATACCCTTCGTACTAGTGTACTTGCTTCACACACACACACACAAAATGCTCCTCACACTTCCGAATGAGCGTGCTAGGGTATGCTTGGTGCGTCCTCTTTGCAGGGTGTGAACTGGAACGACAAGGTAGGTCGACACACGTGGGCAACACCATGTTCTAGATGATGGAGAGATTGTTGTGGTTCCGCATATGAAAAAAATAAATTTTACTCTACGCCCCTGAACCCCTGAAGCTGTGAGGACCTATCTATTAGTAATACAGTAACGGGAGGGGCTTTTCGTGAACTTACCCTTGAAGACCGAAAACGTTGTCAACGCTCAGGAGAGCATGGTTGATGTAGACGAGCCGAAGCCGATCTCAAGGTCGTGATGAAGTCCTTGCGCTCCTTGGCTCCAACGACTTGAGTGCCTCAAGTGCGACACCTCGCAGGGATTTACACATGTCCGGTGCCTGAAGATGACTCCCACTTCCCTGATCCAGCAGCAGTTGCGGAAGTAGAGCTCCTGGATCCGAATTCCGTAGCGCGACGACGCTCTGAAGATGTCTCTCGCTCGCGCAGTCCAGACTTGGGACCACGGTCACGAGAGAGGGAGGGGGAGAGAGAAAATATCAATTAGAGGTCCTCCCAAAAGTGGGGAGACCTTTATTGATTATTAGTGTATTTATCTTGGCCAAATACCCCACTATATATAGGGGGAGGAGGGGGTACACCCTCCCTCAAAGTCCCGGGGTGGGAATAAAGGAGAGGAGGGGGAGGGGTGGCCGCCGGCCAACCTAGTGGGCCCCGCACGGGGGGCTAGGCCCAGCCGGCCTCCCCCTTGGCCCCTCTCCCTCTCTCCTTTCCCCTAATGGGCCCACTCCCTCGGAATTGGCCCATTAAGCCTTTAACCATTAAAATTGATTTTCTCTTTATTAAATAATTATGAATAAATGATTAAATCAACATTTAACATTCATTCACACATTATTCAATCTCCATGGCTATGGAACACCTTCCACCTCCACTCTGGACATCCTCCGGACTTACCGAAAATCTTTCGGTTTTCTCTCTTCTAGTCTTCGGCGATTCCACCGATCCTATAAACACTCTCTAAGCATCATCAAGACCTTAAGCGTGATACCCCACGGTTCGGGAACACTCCAGACATGGTCGGGACACTCTCGCACCAATGATCGACAGGGGGACCTGGATGGCCATGTGACCCCTGTGTGTTCCACGAAGATCTTTCGTCGTTTGAACCGGGACAGTCATGTCTTATTCCCTTTGTCACTCGATACTTGCATTGCCCGAGATCTGATCAATGACATCACCATGTCTTATTCCCTCATTTCCAACTGAGGTCGTTGGTGTGAGTTTCCAACTATCAGGAAAGAACATTCTTGATTTTCCCATGTTTTGCGAATTTTAAAACTTCCTAGCTAACTCTGCCCACTTGAATGAGACTATGTGCTAATTTATCAAAATTAGGTGAAATTTGAACTATAAGTAAATTGAGGTTGCTTTTGAAGTTCTACGAAAAAGCTTTTTGGTGGTTTTCGATGTACTAAATTCTTGGTTAGCTTTAAAGTTATTTGGAAAATTTTAAGAGGAAACTATCTATCGCGCTTACTTGTAGTTAAAATTTGACATGATTAGTGGGAGTCTGGTTTAGAGTGAAGACCTCAAAAAGAGAAAATTACGTGTAGAGGTCCATAAATTTAGCACAAAGGGCCCTAAAGTTAACCAAGGAAAAGCAAGCCGGTCCTTCTCGAGCGACAAACTGAGCCATACCCTTCGTACTACAATACTCGCTTCACACAAAAAACGCTCCTCACACTTTCGAACCAACATGATGGGGGGTGTGCTTGGTGCTTCCTCTTCGCAGGGTGTGAAATGGAATGACAAGGTAGGTCGACGCACGTGGGTAGCGCCACGTTATGGACGAGGAGGAGATCAGTCGGCCGGAGTTCGGTGTGCATGGATGGTGATGAGGTAGTGAAGGAGAGAGAAAACATAATTTGTTTTGTGTGCATTAATACATTGCAAATGTATCTATAATTTTTGATGTTCCATGCTTGGTTTTATCTACTTTCTTGTGTTTTGTCCACACTTTGGAGTACTTTTCATATGATTTCTTGGACTAACCTATTAACAAGAGCCACAGTGCCAGTTGCCTGTTTTCTGCTGTTTTTGGTTCCAGGAAAGTCAGAAAATCAATATTCACAGAATTGGACCGGACAAAAGCCAAAGTTGATATTTTCCCAGAAGACTCGCGGAGCCAGAAGGAGAGTCAGAGAGGGGCCACATGATGGCCACACCACCCCATGGCGCGGGTCCCCTAGGTCGTGCCAGGGCATGGTGTGGGCCCCCTGGCCGCCCACCGACCTTGCCCTCTGGCCTATAAGAAGCCTCCCGAGGCATAAACCCTAGATCGTCAAGCCTCCAGCCACGAAAAGTTCCGCAGCGCCGCCTCCACCGAAGGGGAGATTCGGGGGACAGAAAGTCTCTGTTCCGGCACCCTGCCGGGACGGGGAAGTGCCCCCAGAGCCATCTCCATCGATCTCCATCACCATTGCTGATTCCCATGATGAGGAGAGAGTAGTTCTCTCTCGACGCTAAGTGTTCTACCAGTAGCTATGTGTTCATCTCTCTCTCTATGCATGATCTTATTGAGATCATGAGCTTGTAATCTATAGATCTATTCTGCTACTCAAGTGCTTAATGAATCTCTGCTCTCCCCATGTGTGTGAAAGTGACAACGTGCTCACCATGGTGGCACTTAGGCTAGAGATTACAAATACTTATTATGAGTTATATTTGGAGTTCGATGTGTTTATGAAATTGTGGTGTTTGTTGGACTTATCTAGTGCTCAAGGTGACAGTGTGGGGGTTTTCCAGATGGGAAAGGCTTACTTTGAGGTGTGCTGTTATAGCCCTACCATTGATTAGAGCGTCCAACCGGAGAGTAGTTAAGAGTAGTATCATGAGGAGAAGATATTTATATGAGAGTGTTCACTAGTGAAAGTATGATCCCTAGGCCTTGTTTCTAAGCAGTGATACACCGATTGAAATTAGATATGTTATATGTTTGCTTGCTTCCATCTGTATTTCAGTTTGCCATTAGTCTCTTCCACGCCATCAAGTTATTTTCTATCACCGTTACCACTTATAATTATCCATACCACTTGTATTTCACTATCTCTTCGCCGAACTAGTGCACCTATACACCTGACAAGTGTATTAGGTGTGTTGGGGACACAAGAGACTTCTTGTATCTTGATTGTAGGATTGCTTGAGAGGGAATACCTTTGACCACTTCCTCCCTGAGTTCGATAAACCTTGGGTGATCTACTTAAGGGAAATCTTGCTGCTGTTCTACAAACCTCTGCACTTGGAGTCCCAACAACTGTTTATAAGAATAGAAGTGCGTAGACATCATGCATATATATAGTAAAGGTCCTGAAATTTTGACAACACGTCCAACTTCTTACTAAGAAATTGTATCTTGACAACTTAACGAAATTAGGTCAAACTTGAGCTACAAGTTAGCGTGATAGATTGCTCTTGGATTAATTGTTTTTTCGAAGGTAGATGGGTGCATCTTCTTTTAGTAAATGATACCGTCGGTGTGTGTTTTCCAACTTTCAGGAAAGAACATTCTCGATATTCCCATGTTTTGCAAATTTTAAAACTTCCTAGCCGACTCTACTGGCTTCAATGAGACTTTGTGCCAATTTATCAAAATTAGGTCAAATTTGAACTACAAGTAAATTGTAGGTTGCTTTGGAAGTTTTACGAAAAAGCTTTTTGGTGGTTTTTGATGTACTAAATTCCTGGTTATAGCTTCAAAAGTTTTTTGGAAAATTTTAAGAGGAATCTATCTATCGCGCTTACTAGTAGTTAAAATTTGACACGGTCGGTGGGAGCGAGTATGGTTTACATCGAAGACCTCAAAAATGAGAAAATTACATAGAGGTCCATAAATTTAGCACAAAGGGTATACCCTTCTCGGGTCCTTCTCGAGCGAGCAACTGAGCTATACCCTTCGTACTACTGTACTCGCTTCACACAAAAAAAACGCTCCTCACACTTTTGAACTAGCGTGCTACAGGTGTGCTTGGTGCTTCCAATTCGTAGGGTGTGAAATGGAACGACAAGGCAGGTTGACGCACGTGTGGGCAGCGCCACGTTGTGGACAAGGGAGAGATCAGCTAGCCGGGGTGTGCGTGGATGGTGATGAGGCAGTGAAGGATAGAGATAACATAATTTGTTTTGCGTGCATATATACAGTGAAGGTCTTGAAATTTTGACAACACGTTCCACTTCTTGCTTAAAATATGCATCTTGACAACTTAACAAAATTAGGTCAAACTTGATCTACAAGTTAGCGTGATAGATTTCTCTTGGATTAATTGTCTTTTCGAAGGTAGATGGATGCATCTTTTTGAAGGTGACGACGTTGGTGACGGCAGCGGTGGCGTAGAGCGGCGGCCGAGCGTGGCGACGGTGGTCGGCGACAGAGAGGAGGACATTGATAGGTAAATCGTAGGTTTCTATGAAAGTTTTACGAAAAAGCTTTTGGTGGTACCCATCGGGGGTCAATTAGGAGTATATCAGAAACAACCGAGAGTTTGGACAACATGTTTAACTTCTTGCGAAGATTTTGCATCTTGACAATTTAACAAAATTTGGTCAAACAGCTAAATAAGTAAGAGAACAAGAGGGAGGCAGCACGAGATTTTCAAAAAAAAAGAGGCAGTGCGAGAGCAGCACAGAAGAGGACTTAAAGGCGGTGCGATGTCAGAGCAAAGCTATGATGGGCTGCTGACACGAGGTACTACATGGTACACTCCACTAGTAGTAAATGTATGGACCTACTACTAGTATATGCACACAAAACAAGTTACATTTTCTCTCTCCTTCGCTGGCTCTCACCGTCCATCCTCCATCGATTTCTTCTCTGCAGCCACGGGTGCATAGTCCGGCTTGTTTCTTCCTCGTCCACAGTGTGGCGCTGCACATGTGTTCCTTGGTACGACACACTGATGGATCTAAAATATAGCCATCTACGTCCACATTTTAACTAGATATTACTCATATTCTTGATGAAATATCTCTCTAAACCCTGCCACTAATGCTAATATTCAGAGGGGTATGCAATCCTTTCTTTTATATTTTTCATGCATAGATAATATCATTTAAAGGAGGGAATCACTACATTAAAGTCAAAGATACGAGATTTTCAACAACCAGAAGAAACTAGGAGCCGTACAACGGAGGCAGACGCTTTAACGACCAACTATACGACCGGAGCAAAAATTCCGGCCGTATAGCTCCGGTCGTATAGTTGGCGCCTCCACCTTTAGGTCAAACAAAACAACTTTCGTGAAGGGACCCCTATATAAAGAAGCATCGAGCGACGAGAAAACAAGCCAGACCTCGCCAAAAAGTCTCTGCCACAGATCACTAGCCGCCTCCAGATCTCCAAACCCTTCTCCCATCTCCATAGCCATATTCCACCACTTGTAATAGTAGATCTCTTCTCTGATTGACGACATTGTAAGACTATTCCTATCAATCTTATGATTTTCATTGAAATGTTTGTGATTGTTGATCTCATCTCTATGGGTGAGTAATTCTTCTTGGGCTAAGGGCTTCGGCCTAGCCATGTAGTAATTGTGCATGTTATTTATCATGGATGGGATCGTGTATTAGTTTGTATGACATGATGATTATTATATCCCCTCTTGCCTCAATCCAAGGACTTGTCAGGTACCCAAGACCCCAAGGGTTTATCCGGGTATAGGGAGTATGAGTGATGACTGATATGCAGGCTGGGAACCCCAGTGACATAAGGGGTAGTACAGTTGTATGTGAGGGATTTGCTTGGGATGCATCACTATGCATATCATTAGTTCTATAAGCGGTTGCGGAGGCAATAGAAATTATGGATGCATTACCCATATATAATTTATCTTGCTCTAACAAGTACATGCATACTTTATTTCTATCTTTTATTTTCAGATGTTTTGCACACTATAGGTGAAACCGAATGCCCTAGGCCCTCTCTCTCCATCATCGACAACAACAAAAAGACGCAAGCTATTGGTCCGGTAAAAACACAAAAGGAATTCTAAAACTCTCGAAGGTCTGTTAAAGTAAGTTCATTATGCATTCGCTTTCCTAGGATTCGATAACCTAGGTCTACTAGGGAAAAATAAGCTACACTACATCTGTAATCCTGATCGAAGGTATCACACACCGATCTACTTCCAGCAACCATTTTTTCCGTTCCAAAATTCAAAATAATCAAAAACACCAGTACAAAAAAGGCTCAAAGGTAACAATAATTACAAAAAGCTCCTCGGACCACCTTGCGACGAAAACAAACCCTAATGTGATAACAGAAGCGTCTCGCTCCTCCACGACCTCTAGTTCCAAAAAAATGCCACCACCGCAATTTTCAGA
This sequence comes from Avena eriantha, assembly GCA_910589775.1. Lineage (NCBI taxonomy): Eukaryota > Viridiplantae > Streptophyta > Magnoliopsida > Poales > Poaceae > Avena > Avena eriantha. The sequence continues at coordinate 48,352,764 of OU342741.1, forward strand.
CAAAGTGTACCGTGCTTTCTTACAACTCCCAAGTTTTAGGATTTTTCAAGCGGACATAGAAAGGTTTTTCATTTTATTCATGTTCAATCTTCTTGCTTTTTGACGAGGTTGTTGCATCATAATGCTAGATGTTGTATAGTTTAATCGCTAGGTATTATATATGCTGGTATAAGGCCGGTAGTAAACGACGTGTCACTTTGTTATACCTAGGAATCGGTTATACTATTGAACTTGCTCTCACACACTTTTTGTAGATTATTAAATTGGACCTAATTCGACAAATTGACAGAAAAACATTTGAGTGGGTGAAATTAAGTAGAAAATTAAGCCTGAAAAATATAACATGTAATTTATCCAACCACTTTATGTACTAGTAAATAAATTGCACATGCTATGAACTCTAATTTAGCCATATTAATCGTACTTCATTCTTAAAAAAACTTTTACTTCTTTACCATGCTAACATGCACCGACCTATACCAAAATATGGACACACCGTCATTATAGATATATAGAGTATGCCCGTGACCTTGGCCATTTTCCTTTAAACCCAAGAAAGTTCACACGGATTACATGGTATAGTAGGCCATACCGGAAGTGAGTTTTTCAAGTATTTTACTAGTAGAATAAATTAAAGAACAAAGAATGCCCCCTCTCCCACAAATTTTCGTACAAAGTGGACAATTCTTTCTTACAGTTTCCCAAGTTTAAGGATTTTTCAAACTCCCAAGCCAAAGCTCCACGCACTTAAATGACCCTATGCCGATCGAACTAAATTAGGTCAAACTTGAATACATGTGAGCGCGATAGACTATTACTCTTGAAAATTTCCAAAATTCTTTTGAACGAACCAAGACAGCTAATATATCATGGGCCAACAATAGTTTTTAAAAATGCTGGCACTTATTAGTATTTGCATAACGACAAATTGGCTTGAGTGACCAATCAAGGTCATGGACATGTGCACATCATAGTTTAGGACCCACGAGTCTAGCGCGATGGGGAAGGGAGTACAAGGCACGAATGTCTAAGGGCATCCATAATGTAGGACCCACCCGGCTTATACAGAAATTACCACAATGTATAAGGTCAACATTTGCCACAAGATAGGACCCACATAGCTTATCATATTGCTTCTTGCAAGAGAGAGGAGAGAGGGGAAATGATGTTTCTATTCTCTATGGCAACCCACAAGCTTGAGGAAACTTTATGTTCTCCACAATCTATAAGGTGAACCGTAGCGGATGCCACATAGGCCTTAAGGTATGTTTTCTTACACATTATTGCGGATGCCCTAACGAAAAAAGCAAATAATGGGCCCACTTGGTAGTGAATGACCAAGCTATAAAACTCCTATGCAAAAGTTAGCATCTTCAGTTTAGTTGGTCCCATGGACCATCTCGTTTAGACACTGTCTAAACGGTGGATCTTACTCGCAGTACAGTAAGTAGTACTCCCTCAGTTTCAATATGTATAAGATGTTTTAGGTGGATCTTACTCGCAGTACAGTAAGGTTATGTATCTATTCATCTTTTAGTGTGTAGATTTGAAGTGAACCTCTATGAACCTATACATTAAAATGTCATCTGGACAATTTAACGAAATTTGGTCAAACTTGAGCTACAAGTAAGCGTGATATATTGCTCTTGAATTAAATGTCATTTCAGAGGTAGATGAGTACATCTTTTTGTAGCAAATAATGTTGTTGGATTGGGTATTCAACTATCAGGAAAAACATTCTCAATTTTCCGAGTGATGATGAGATTGTTCTTTTATGCAAATAAAGCCTAAAGAATATTGGATCTTAATGCCACAGTTTTTGATCCCTCTGATCCCGTTCTGGATCCAATGTGGAGACAAGGTATGTTCGTCATTCCCTACATGACTCGTTTAGGAATAACGGATTCCTGGGGTGGTTGGAGTATTTCAGGAGGAACTCTAACAAATCCTCCCATTTTAGAACCTTAAACTACTATCAGGTGTCGATCGTACCCCGGTGCTGCCTGAAGGAAAGCAAAGCCAAGTTTCAGACATATATAGTGGGTCAGCATGTTTTACTTATGATTCCCATGTTTTGTGAGTTTTGGATCTTCCTCTAGCTAACTCCATTCACTTAAATGACTTTATGTCGATGTATCAAAATTAGGTCAAAGTTGACCTACAAGTAAATTGTAGGTTGCTTTGAAAGTTTTATGAAAAAGCTTTTGGAGGTACCCATCGGGAAGTCAATTAATATATCAGAAACGACCGTAAATTTTGATGACGGGTTCAACCTCTTGCTAAGATTTTTGCATCTTAATAGTTTAATGAAATTAGGTCAAACTTGAGCTACAAGTAAGCATGATAGATTGCTATTCAATTAAATGTCATTTAAGAGGTAGATGAGTGCATCTCTTCTTGTAAAGCAGTGTCGTCGGTGTCAGTGTCCAACTACCAGGAAAGAACATTCTCAATTGATGATGAGATCATTCTTTCCTATAAAGAAAGTGCGAAGAATATTCGATCTGAATGCCACAAGCCAAGTTTTCACACATATACAGTGGATCAACAACATGTTGTACTTGCGATTCCGATGTTTTATGAGTTTTCAAGCTTCCTAGCTAACTCTGCCGACTTGAATGACTTCATGTTGATGTATCGAAATAAGGTCGAATTTGAACTACAAGTAATAAATTACAGGTTGCTTTGAAAGTTTTATGAAAAAAATCTTTTGGAGGTACCCATCGAGCAGTCAATTAATATATCAAAAACTGCAAAGAGCTTTTATGACTGGTTCGACCTCTAGCTAAGATTTTTCATCTTCCCCAAAAAAAATATTTTGCATCTTGAAAATTTTGAACCCCTTTTGAAAACGATCACATGAAATAGGGAGAGAGGGGAAATTATATTTCTATTCTCTATGGGCAACCCACAAGCTTGAGGTGTACCTTAGGCTTAAAGATAACTCTATTTTTTCACTATGTATAAGGTGAACCTTAGCGGATACCACATAGTAGGGAAATTATATTTCTATTCTCTATGGGCAACCCACAATCTTATCTTTATCTTGTCTTATCTCTTACAATACCAAACTACTATATATTGTACGGAACATTGACCGTTTGATCAAGACTGGCAAATCCAAACATTGCTAACCGTTGGATCTTCTTTTCCATTCTTAGCATCTAAAAAGATTCCACTGATAGTCTTTAGCACCATGCATGCTATTATGCGCAAACCTCAAAACACACACTTAATTCATTGCTTAATATTAGGGTCCTTGTGCTAAATGCATGGACTTGTAGGCAATTTTCATTTTTTATGAGATCCTTGATGTAACTTGTACTTCCATCGACCGTGTTAACTCTCAAGCACCTCGCTCCTACGAGACCTACCATTTGATCAGCCATTCACAATACTTCTTATCTTATCTTTATGTTGTCTTATATCTTACAATACCATACCACTACATAGTGTACGGATTAACTTTGAGCATTGACCATTGGATCAAGACTAGCTAATCCAAACATTGGCAACCATTGGATCTTCTTTTCCATTCTTAGCATCTAGAAAGATTCTACTTATAGTCTTTAGCACAATAAACTCTAGTATGCGCTAACCTCAAAACACACACTTCATTGCTCAGTTTTCAGGGTCCTTGTGCTAATAAATGCATGGACTTGGATACAATTTTTATTTTTTATGAGGTCATTGATCTAACTTGTACTTCCACCGACCGTGTTAACTCTCAAGCACCTCTCTTCTATGAGACCTACCATTTGATAGGCCATTCGCAGTACTTCTTATCTTCTATTTATCTTGTCTTATATCTTACAATACAATACAATACAATACAATACAATACAATACAATACAATACAATACAATACAATACAATACAATACAATACAATACAATACAATACAATACAATACAATAAACCACTATATTGTGTACGTATTAACTTTGAACATTGACCATTGGATCAAGACTAGCAAATCCAAACATTGCCAACTGTTAGATCTTCTTTCCATTCTTAGCATCTAGAAAGATTCTACTGATAGTTTTTAGCACGATGAACGCTAGTATGCGCAAACCTCAAAACACACACTTCATTGCTCAGTTTAGGGTCCTTGTGCTAAATGCATGGACTTGGATGCAATTATCATTTTTATGAGGTCCTTGATGTAACTTGTACTTCCACCCACCATGTTAACTCTCAAGCACCTCGCTCCTACAAGACCTACCATTAGACCGGCCATTCGTAATACTTCTTATCTTATCTTTATCTTGTCTTATCTCTTCCAATACCATATCATACAGTGTACGAAACATTTACTGTTTGATCAAGACTGGCAAATCCAAACATTGCTAATAACCGTTGGATATTCTTTTCCATTCTTAGCATTTAGAAAGATTCTACTAATAGTCTTTAGCATGATGAACACTAGTATGCGCAAACCTCAAAACACACACTTCATTACTCAGTTTCAGGATCCTTGTGCTAAATGCATGGACTTGGATGCAATTTTTATTTTTTACGAGGTCCTTGATATAACTTGTACTTCCACCGACCATGTTAACTTTCAAGCACCTCCTACGACATCTACCATTAGATCGGCCATTCCCAGTACTTCTTATCTTATGTTTATCTTGTCTTATATCTTACAATACCATACCACTTCATAGTATACAGATGAACTTTGAACATTGGCCGTTGGATCAAGACTGGCAAATCCAAACATTGCTAACTTTTGGATTTTCTTTTCCATTCTTAGCATCTAGAAAGATTCTATTGATAGTCTTTAGCACGATGATAAACATTGGTATGTGCAAACCTCAAAATACACACTTCATTGCTCAGTTTCAGGGTCCTTGTGCTAAATGATGCATGGACTTGGATGCAATAATTTTTATTTTTTATGAGGTCCTTGTTGTAACTTGTACTTCCACCGATCGTGTTAACTCTCAAGCACCTTGCTCCTACGAGATCTAAAGCTAGATCGACCATTCGCAGTACTTCTTATCTTATCTTTATCTTGTCTTATGTCTCACAATACCATATCACTGCATAGTGTGCGGAACATTGAATACAGTAATTAGATTATATTTTGACATGGATGACACATATGCTAACATGGCACTCTATGGCAACTCACTGAATTTTTTCCCTCATAGAATGATGATGTGGCTATGACATGGTAATCACACATGGGCTTTAAGAGAGACTAAAAAGTTGACGTGGGTGCCACAAAACTATGTGGCAAGTAGCTAAAATTTTGTCCTCATAGGATGAAGATGAGGCTATGACATGGCAATCACGCATGAACTTTGAGATACAGGAAAGGTGGCGTGGATGCCACATTTGGCCTAGCCTAGTAGCTAGGCTAAATTTGGATGATGAAATGCCATATCTTTTCTGTGACGACATGCCATATTTTTCTTTTCCAATTCTAGAATTTGTGTCACATTTAAATTTTCATTAATGTTAGCACATATATTTCTGTAGTGGTTCTTGTCAAATTTTGGATTTAATTTTTCCTGTGAATTTTAAACCCAATTTAAATTTCAAGCTCATGAAAATAATCAATTAAATTCAATCACAAAATAAGTAAATAAAACATAAATGTATATCACATTTACATCAATGGGATACAAACAACAACAAGACTACTTTGAAACAAAAATTACATAGCCAAGTCACAGCAAGAGGAGTACTTCATAACTAGTCGAGAGTTGTAATGTTTCAGGTGAAACAAAAAATGCTCAATTTCTATGCCAATCTGTGCAACCGAGACAAGACCAAAGTACCTGAAAAAGATAAAGTAAATATTAATTTACATGAAGCAAAAAAGATGACAATCAGATATGAATGTAGATGATAAATGCCAACAAGAGTGACATGTTGTCATCTTTAGGAACATATCTAGATCTTAAAGAAAAAACCATCATATTACAAAGTTCACCTCCAGTACGTTGGCACTGTAGACAACACATAACTAACAAAGGTAAATATATGCAACTTGGCCATAATACTAACTTCCAATTTCATTTATAGCATAACTTTTTTTTATCTGAACAAGATCATGACAATGCATTAAAACTGAATGCTTGGGCATGTAGGATGTTTGACTAGCAAAGCATATAGCAATTCCCTAAAATTTTGTTACACATGAAAGAATAGCACGTGTTACTAGCTTGGAAGTGAGACAAGTGGCCTACCGAATTGATGGCACATTTGGGTATCACTAAATGAAGAGAAGCAGGTTTAGGCATTAACTGAACATGTTGGTTCTTAACTTCATATCAAGAGATATTAATGCAAAAGATGGACATAAATCTCACCAGAATGATGGGCATTGTTCCTCCTGCCATCGGTGTTGCATATTCAAATATAGTAGAAATCCACGAGACCATAAGGAAGCAAATGATCATAAAGTTAAAGAGCATACCAATACATAAAACCGCCCATAGATCCAATATAACCTTTTCCCCAAGCAGACCATGAATCAGAAGAAGACATACAAGATCCCGATGTGCAGCTTCTCAACAACCACATCCAAGACCTGTAAATTAGGATGCGGTGCAAGAGAGCTGCATACAACATTACTTGTTATCGCAACATTCCATCATGAAGAACAAAACAATGGCACACAATAATACAGTGATATGGAATGACTAAGACATTATAAGTTGTCCCCATTAAGTTCAAAGAAACTCACATAGTGATCATGTGCAACAAGCTACTAAAGCTCGTTATGAATCACAGTCCATATTGATAGAAAATATGGAGCACTTAATGCAAATAACTACAGAAACAACATTTAATGGTTTTACAAGAGCCCATAAAGTATAATTCCAGGCTATGGAGAAAATGAATTGTTAGCAAAAGAATTATCAAACTGCTATGACAACTTAACCGTACAGTATAGCAACAGCTTTAGTATTTACTTTGGAGAGAAAGGAACATGTAGGTTCATGATAGCCAATGTAGCCGACAAGGGTAAATGTGAAAATCATCTACAAACTGAATTGGTAAATTAAATCTTTAACACTCTGTAACATCTCATAAAGACTATGTCCAAATTACAGCCAAATTTTAGACTCTAGTGTGCTCAGGCCCAAGTTTTGCCAAACCTATGTAGTAGAGAAATCTACATTGTGGTAAACCTACTGGCTACTGAACGACTTTAGTTTGATCATTCTACCAAACAATTCAACATTAAGATACTCTAGTTAAAGTGATACAACATTTGAGTGAAACAGTAACCTACTAACCCGTAATCACATAGGAACAAATTAATCCGCAATCATCCAGAGTCAAAAATAGTTCAGGAACCAATTTACAGAAAATAAACCCACCACATGAATCAAATGAATAGGAGCCTCATCGCTGCTGCGAGCTAGAGAGGAAGGCAGTCCCTTACTTCGAGCCCTCCATCAGGTTCATGGAGGTGCCACCGCCCAAATAGTTGCTGCTGCCGCAGCTGCTCCAAAGAGCTATTTAAATAGTTCCAGTACATGACGATTCCACTCTTACTAAATGGCTGCATAAAATTATAATAGCGGTATAGCACTAGACAAGGAATCAGCACATGAAAAGATACTATCGAAACTTTTGAAACATAATGACTAATAAAAGGGAACATTCCCTTGCATATTGACTTGAACATGAAAATTTAATCGACATCCAACAACAATTACAGGAATGACATGAGGACTGTTCTATAAAATTCTAAGTGTCTAATGGAACATTTCCTTGCATATTTGAACTTGAGTAATTAGGATTTGACCTGCGTTAAGGATTTGGGGAAGAGTAGCGCTTGGATGAAAAGATGTGGTTGCTGCTGTTCGTTCGTGAGATCCCGTAGTAGGCTGCTGGGGAAGGGAGCTAGCAGCTAGATGAGAGAAGATCGACCCGGTTCACCGCTGGAGCACGGAAGCTAGCGGAGGCGGACATGCAAACAAGGGCGGCGGCTCACTGTCGTGGAGAAAAAAGAGAGGGAGATCCATGGGAGATGGTGGCTGGGGGTGGTAGCTGAGATCTGGTAGTGGAGAGGAGATCCATCCGAGGGAGATCGAGGGGAGGTAGCGGAGGCTGCAGGGTGTTGAGGTCGCCGGCGCAGGGTGCGGCGGCGGTTGAGGAAGAAGAGGATGGTTATGGTTCGATTTTGGAACGGTGGTAGTCTACACTATTTTATCGAGCCTTTTCGATGTGTTGCGGGCCAAAAATTTTCTAAATGACGCGTGGGGAGACAGGGAAAAGGCGGCGCGATGCCTAAAAAACATGCTACAGATACAACTTCTACTGATTAGTAGTATAGCATAAGCATGTTTAAACGTAGTTTAAATTTAGCAATAATTGTACTTTTAACAAAATTGTTCAGAATATAAAGGTTTCATTGTCTGTAACATGATGCTTCTATCTTGTTGCATTTTTTTGTCATTCGAGGAAACAACTATAAGGTGATCCAAATGAACAAGTTTGCCAAGAAGGACGTTACCATCTTGTCTCACTTTAGCAAGATTAATTGGTTTGTGCCAAGAACTTAGTCAAAAGTCGCATGTGACTTTTTTTAAAATGCGGCTCACATAATTTCTAGAAAAGACCTTCGTGATTATCCTATATGCTAAATATTACTAGGTATGTTGTTTCGGAAAGACTACTTGGTACCAATGAGCAGGGACAGGGGAGATGGCCTCTACGGCGTGAAGCATGATCTTCGCGAAAAGCTCTGAGTGGAGGGGTTAGTGGGAATACGGGGCTCGTCTTCTAACGGGTGTCGTGATGACAACCAGCGCAATGATGCACAAATCCAAGACCTAGATAGCTTCATCCACACCGTGAGGGTGCGAGTTTGGTGGTGACGGGGCAAGAAGAGGGGAAGGAACAAGAAGAAATGCCGTCCAAAAGAGCATCCGACTTTTGGTGTGTAACACCCCAGTTTTAATTAATCCTAATTAGGGCTTTGATTGTGCATTCATGAGCATCATCTTTTAAAATGGCTGCAAAATAAATAATGCAAAACCCTAAAACCCTAGCTATTTTACCCCCTCTCTCTCTAAAAGCAATTCAAAAGGGTTTTGAATTTCGAAAACTACCAAAAATGTGTGGAGCCCAAATTGACTAAAAGGGCCCCTGCACTATTTTATATACTTTGTAAGCTTCTAGTATTTTGAAATACCTAAAACAGATATGGAAATGAAATACAAAAGAGAAAACAAAACAGGAAAAGGAAAAAGGTTTTGCTAAAAAAAAATAGAGCTAGAGCCTCCAAGCCGTGCAGTCCAGCAAACCAGCTCGCCTCTCCCTCCTTTCTTGCGGCCCAACGCCGGCCTATGCTAGCCCGCCAGGAGCCCAGTACCGCTTCGGTCGCTCCCCTCGTCGTCTTCGACGACGACGAGAAGCTGCTCCGTGTCGTCGCCCTGCCGCCCGATGCCACCGGCTGCGCTACGATCCCCGCCACTATCTGGAGCAAGGATAAGGACCCGGGCACGCCTCTCCCTCTTCCCTATCCCCGCTTCCTCTCCCTGGCGCTCGCCCCTCTCGTTCCCCTTTGGAGACCGAAACCCTAGCCCGGCCAGAGCTTCTCGTCGCCGCCGTTTGAAGCTTCCCCGAGCCTCAGCGATGATGCCCCAAGCTCCGCCATGATCTCCTCTCCCTCTCCACCTACTGAGTTGAGGAGGGGAGCCCTCAATCGACACCCGTGACTCTGCCTTCCCTGCCTCCGACCGTGCTCCGCCATGACTGTGCCGCCGCTACAGACCCTCTCCAGCCCAGCTGGCAACCGCGTCGCGTCAAGGGTAATCTTTTGGTCGTCTTGGACCCCTCCGGCGTCCCTCTCCCGCTCTATGCTCGCTGCTCGCTGCAGACCCGTGAGCATCGCCGCCACGCGCCGTCGAACCCGCTGCTCCGGCAACCATTTTAGGGTGGCGCCGCCTCCTTTAGGCTCGGCGTGCATGCCCGCTTCGAACGGGACCAGCCCTGCAGCTCCGTGCGCCCTCCTTCGCCGTTGCCGGCCACCTCCTGGCCGGTTTCCGTCGAGCCGACGGGGCATCGACCAAGGTTGACCACGGTGGCTACATACGTGGCTCGGGCCTAGTGGTCAGTGACTCTGGCTAGCTCATGTTCGGGTGAAAAAAGAATAGATGCTCGCGCTAACGTCAGCCTTGTGTCATGCTGACGCAATAAATGTTTTATATTGGTCTGATAACCAGAAAATGGTTTAATTCTTATAAAATCAATATCTTATTATTTATAAGTCAGAAAAATGTGTATAATATATTATAATGTTCAGAAAAATGAGATCTTTATAATAGACTCATAATCATGCATTGTTAAACAACTTTAATTGCAAGTTTAATTAGACAACTAAATGAACCCCCGCAGGTGATTCCGAAGTCTCTCCTATTTTAGGGTTTGGACCCCTCGGATCCCGCTTAAATTGCTAGGCATGCTTTAGAGTATCATTTCAATACTATTAAACTTGTCATATCATCATCCTTGCTTGAGCATTGCATTGATGCCATGTGTTGATTGTTTTCCTTTCTTTCCGGTGTTTGCTTCTTCCCGGTAGAATACGATATCGAGATTGAAGACTGAGATCAACACCATCGAAGCTTGAAGATCGACGAACGATACTTGACCAACTATAAACAAGTCAAGGCCAAGGCTCCCGAAGATCTATATTTGGGTATCAATAGGCAAAGGCAAGCATAGCCCCACCATTATACAATCCTATGATTTCGAAAGTATTTCATTCTTGTCATGATGCATACGATTCCACTATGGTCTTTTATCGATAGATAGAGTATCCTATCTGTTGCATTACTCCCTTTGAGCTTATATTACCTGATCCACTGCTCCTAGCATAACTAGGTTTGGCTTGTGTGCACTTCTAGAGATATTATCTGTATCTTGCTTAGCCATGCTTAGCTGTCAGTGCTGGTTCATCCAAAAGATGTACCAAATGCAGAGAATCTAGTATGATAGGAGAACGAGGCATACTGATGAGGTAAGATCAGTGGTAAAGGTTAAACATGCTAAGGCATGTATGGGAGGCCACGGTGGGATGTGGTTTTTATAGTCCCATGCTCGCCACTACTAGGACCGAGTTCTTGCCTTTGGAACCGAGACGAGCGTACAGCCACACAGGGCCTGGAAAACCTCACGAGTAACTAACTTGCCTAGTAGATTCCATGAGTCACATAGTTCGGCGTTATATTCGACATATGCATAGAAAATGTTTTCTAAAGAGGAGGTGAAGGAGGTGCATTCATATAGGTAGGTAAGCGTGGTCGGGGTTGCTTGGGGTCGATGGAGCCCCTGGTAAACCAACTTCGCCCACATCTCTAGGGACCGGCTTCGGAATTTGACCCGTTACGACGGAACCATCCTTAGTGCGTGACCCATGGTCTCGGCGAAAGCAAGGTAAAGGTCGTGTCCAACCATCCTCTGTCGGCCTTCCAAGGAAGAGGGCTTATCTAGTGGCATTAAGAGTCGGTTGGTACGTGTGGGTAAAGTTGTACACCCTTGCAGGGTTAAATCTTTTCGAAAAGCCGTGTTCACTGTTATGAATGCTTGGTGACCGAATTTTAAGAATATAGAGAACATTAATCTCATCGTAAAACTTGGTAGATCAATGTGTGCTTAAGGATGCTTCCTCATGGGTACACGGGGGTGATCCTAGTTGTGAGATGAGGATTACTTTGGTGGATTTCAAGATGATGACCAATTCTTCGGAGATGTCGCTCTCTTATCCCCTTTTAAAATATTCTAACTAGACGAGCTTCTTCTCCCTCTCATTTTATAAACAAAGATGGCTTTATGCAAATTAACCCCACCAGCCATAAGTCTTATGGAGTACACCATGTACTCACCCTTGCTTTGTTGATACTTTTGTAGAAGAATAAATGTTCCCCTGAAGACAAGTTGGTACTACATCGACACCGACGAGTAGCTTGGGGTTCCCGGTCGGTAGCCTGGAATCTATGGGCTGGGACGTCATCGTTATGCTTCAAGCCTCTTAGGACATTTGTTAAGTTTACTATACTTAATAGCATAATTTGCCTTCCGTTGTTTGATGTTTGTGGTCAGTGACCTCTGCTTGTAATATTTTGGTTCTTCGCTCAGTTATGAGCTTGCTGTAATAATTTTTGTGTCGCAGGGTTACTGTTGTATTACCGATTTCTCAAAGGATATCCTCGAGCTCTAGGTTAAGCTTATTTTAGACTAAGGTTTGGTATTTGTTTAACCCTGATCCTGGGGGTGTCACAATTTTTGGTATTAGAGTAGTACCGACCATAGGAAAACCTTGCTATTGGTCGATGTTGAGTCTAGTGCTTGTGAAAACTACTTCAAACATGAAAAGTATTTGCGAAAACTCTAGTATGCTTCTTTTTCTCCTTATCTGGTATCGCTCTTAACTCTAGGTCATCTTACCTTGTGTTGATTTGGAAAAAGTTTTGATATCTCTTCTAGTCTTTCAAAGCTTAGGTGCCTTTTGGGCATGACGTTTCTCAGCAATGTTGACCTAGTGTTGAGTTCTCTAGAGTTGCGTGTGTTGTGAATTCCTTGTTTCCCCCTTGCTCTGCTTCAATCGAGAGATTCCTTTCTATCATGATCTCTCTACTTTATGGACCCACAATATTATATTATAGGATCCATAATATTCTGTTCTAGGCTTCGAGGTTTCCTTTTGCCTCGTGTGCCTCGTTTTTGTTTGTTTGGGTACTTCATAAGTTCTTTCTTCTCTTGGAAGCTACCTTGTGATTACTATCTTGCAGTGTACGCTATGTCACTCAAGTAGCAAGGCCGGCTCTATGTTTTCCGGTGCCCTAGGCAAAGTCGATGGCATGGGCCCCTAACGCTAATGCAGTATATAGATATATCAATAAAAATTGCCATATATGTATACTGTCACTTTCAAAATAAAAATTAACATCCAACCATATATTTTAGTCTCAAAATATAATAAGTTGTATTTTTTGCTAGTTTGATTACCTCAAATAAGAAATAATTCCAATGATAATATTGCTTCAATGCCTCACAAAAAAGCTTCTTCGGGAATTTCTAGAAGCAAAATCATTGAGTACAATCTCAAGATCAATTTTGTCCAAGATCCTTCTCAATACAACATGTAGCCAAGCCGTTTAACCTCCGTATTGTCATCAAAAACATCAAGATCTACATTTAAATAATTTAACTACAGTTAGTAATTTGCTTATACAAAATTACAAAAATCAAAACTATTTAGTTACTTACCTACATCCGAGGACTATTCATTGATCTGATCATCAGCATTTGAATTATAATCATCATCTTCTCCGGGTTCAGTTTTTTGACTTTGAATATCGTCGTTGACAATAACACTACTTGCTGTCGAAAAATAGTTTTTAAAGCACCTTTTTATGATTGCATAAGTTCAGTCTCTCGTTTCTGTTTATTCCTTTTCGCAGCACCAGATATCTGTCTTGGCACCATATATCACCTAAAATTGCAAAGAATTCGACTAGATCATACAAAAAATAAAAATAGAAATATAATACTCCCTCCGACCCTTATTAATTGACTTAGATTTGTCTAGATTCGAATGTATCTAGACTTGTTTTAGTGTTAGATACGTCCAAATCTAAAAACGAAGTCAACTAATTTAGATCGGAGGGAGTAATTATAAAAAATAAAAGACACGCAAGCAAACAAGGCTAAGATTTATTTAATTACTAGGAAGGACCGAAGGAGCAAGGGTAGATGAATTGGCGGCCATTGCCTGTTGTCTCTGCCATCGGAGGATCAGGGCTTGCTGCTGGTGATTCGCGGATCGATGACAATCGAGTTGTCACTTGTAAGGGCCCTAGATCGAATCTGCGGAGTCGGGTGTCCGGTCAAAGAGTCAGGAATCGTGGCCTCGAGGGAGAAGGGAGATCGCGATCCTGGCAGATCCATGGCGTCGTAACTCGCGCCTTCTCGGCTTCTCGCTAGTCGCGTCTGTCGCGATCGAGTAGCTGGAAGCCTGGAATGGTGTGGACCTGTGGTCAGTGGGCCTTTGCAATACCGATATATACACATGACATATTTTTGGGCCCTCCCGGCCATGGGCCCTTGGCCGTTGCCATGGTCGCCATCCCCTAGAGCCGGCCCTGTCAAGTAGTAGTTACTTCTTTCTCGGGTTTTAACCCTTGGACTTGAACCGAAGATCCCGGATTGTGCTAGATTCTAGTGTGATGAATCTTGTACATGAAGCGATCTTTAACCCAAGATCCATCTTGTTGATCCCTGTTGTTAATGTCTAAACATTACCTTAGGATGGCCAGTACTACAATTCTAGCCTTCAAGCTTGTGGTTATTGTTGTGATTGAGTCATTACGATTAAGGACTTTCCCTACCACTAGCTATGGTAGATGTTCTTTAATGGAACCAAATAGATCACGACAAGAGTACTCCTCGTGAGTCCCGCATCTATACATGTGAGTCTGCCACACCCTCCCTTCTATGCATTGGTTTTCAGAAGATCGATAATCTATGCATCCACATCTCGGGATTCTATCCTGAGCTTGTTCCTTTTCCCTTTGTTGTGTCCCACCTTTCTCTATCAGTTGGTAGCCAAGTAGTAATTTGCATTGGTGTCTTCTGATGCAAGATACTCTTGTGGTTCATCATGAAAAACCATTTCGGGATGTCAGGAGAAACAAACTCCAGTACCTCGTCATATCTAGGACCAGGTCAAAGTGTTGTAGTCCACAGATTAAGATGCATGATTAGCTTTTATCTATTCTACCTAAGAGTATCACACTCTTTTATATTAATAGGTTATGTTTATCTTCATAACCTTCTTAATGAAATGATGCTTTTACACATATCTACCCACCCTTCCTCCGAGATTCGTGCTCGAGAATGATGCGTGTGCGTAATAATGTGGCCATTTGAGATTCCTAGCAACCAATATTGCTTTGGACCTCAACAAGGACATTTGTATCATTCTTAGTGTGATGGTTAACCTTTTCACTAAGCAAAGGATGATTGTGCTACTAAGTCCGATACCCTGGTACATTTTCTTCGGTCAAAGAGTTAGGCTTGTGCCGAAGCTCTGAGACTACGTCTTCTTGCCTTACCAAGAAAGTTTCCTCTCGAACTAAGTGACATATCGGTGGATCGTGATATTCTATATGTGTACTAGAAGTATCTCCATGTTGCCACATGACCGTGTTTGTCAAGTTCTTGAGCAAGCAAGTTTTTTGAACTGCTCCTTGATACATTGCAAATGTATCTATAATTTTTGATGTTCCATGCTTGGTTTTATCTACTTTCTTGTGTTTTGTCCACACTTTGGAGTACTTTTCATATGATTTCTTGGACTAACCTATTAACAAGAGCCATAGTGCCAGCTGCCTGTTTTCTGCTATTTTTTGTTCCAGGAAAGTCAGAAAATCAATATTCTCGAAATTGGACCGGACAAAAGCCAAAGTCGATATTTTACTAGAAGACTCACGGAGCCAGAAGACGAGACGGAGAGGGGCCAGGGGATGGCCACACCATGTGGTGGCGCGGGCTAGCCCTGGCCGCACCACCAGGTGGTGTGGGCCCCTCAGGCCTCCACCGACCTTGCATGTTCGCCTATAAGAAGCCTCCTGATGCATAAACCCTAAATAGTGAATCATCCAGCCATGAAACGTTCCACAGCACCGCCGCTACCGAAGGGGAGATTTGGGGGACAGAAAGTCTCTGTTCCGGCACCCTGCCGGGACGGGGAAGTGCCCCCGGAGCCATCTCCATCGATCTCCACCACCATCTCCATCGCTGTTGCTGATTCCCATGATGAGGAGGGAGTAGTTCTCTCTCGAGGCTAAGGGTTCTACCGGTAGCTATGTGTTCATCTCTCTCTCTATGCATGATCATATTGTGATAATGAGCTTGTAATCTATAGATCTACCTTGCTACTCAAGTGCTTTATTAGATCTTTGCTCTCCCCATGTGTGTGAAAGTGACAGCGTGCACACCATGGTGGCACTTAGGCTAGAGATTACGAGTTGGATGTCTTTATGAAATTGTGGTGTTTGTTGGAACCATCTGGTGCTCAAGGTGACAGTGTGGGGTTTTGAAGATGGGAAAGACTTACTTTGAGGTGTGCTGTTATAGTCCTACCAACGATTAGAGTGTCCAACTAGAGAGTAGTTCAGCGTAGTATCATGAAGATGATATATTTATATGAGAGAGTTCACTAGTGAAATTATGATCCCTAGGCCTTGTTTCTAAGCATTGATACACCGTTTGCAATTAGATCTGTTACATGTTTGCTTGTGATACGTCCATTTTGCATCACTATTCTATGTCTTAATTCACTATTATTCATTGATATATTTCGTATTGAGAGGTGATACTTATGTTATTTCATCTGTTTTTGCATGGTTGATGACTTTTGGAGCATGGACCGCTGCAGTCAGGATTCTGATGCAAAAGGTGCTGTTTGGAGGCAAAATTCGTGAAGATCAGAAAATCCGGGAAAATATACGGAAAATTCTAGTTTTCCAGAAGACTCAAGATGCCAGAAGATGGAGTGGAGGTGGGCCACAGGGGGCCCACACCACCCCATGGCGCGGGCAGGCCTAGGCCACGCCAGGGAGTGGTGTGGCCACCCTAGCCCACTCCATCCTCTCCCCTCTGGCGTATATCTTCCTCCCGAAACCCTAAGACTCGGGGAGCGACCACACAAAGATTCTGCCGCCTCTGCAGGGCGGAAAAAACCGAGAGAGAAAGATCTCTCCGGCAGACAGATTTCTGCCGGGGGAATTCCTTCCCGGAGAGGGGAGATCGTCGCCATCAACACAACCATCAAGCTAGACTTCATCGGGATCATCATCATCATCATCATCACCACCATCAGCACCCTCATCACCATCTCCATATTGCTGTAACAATTGCGTTGAATCTTGCTATAGTTCATAGGGGAAACTTTCCCGGTGTTGATTACTCTTTGTAGTTGATGCTATTGAGTGAACCATTGAATTATTGTTTATGTTCAGTTTGTTATACATCATTATTCCATCTCTGATCATGATCCATATGATGTCTTGTGAGTAGTTCATTTTGTTCTTGAGGACATGGGAGAAGTCTTGTTGTTAGTAGTGGAGTTGTGTTGAGAAAGATTCAATAGATTGTTATTTAAGTTGTGGTGTACTTCTTCTAGTGGTGTCATGTGAACGTCGACTACATGACACTTCACCTATATGGGCCTAGGGGAATGCATTGTGTATTTGGCTACTAACCGTAGGGGTTGCCGGAGTGACAGAAACCTGAACCCCCGTTAGGAAACCATTCCGCAAGGGACGTAAGGGTCTTAGAGTTTAAAGCTGTGGTTAGGTTTCTACCTTAATTACTTTCTTGTACTTACGGATGTTTGCAAGGGGGTTTAATCACAAGTATGTATTAAGTCTTGGATGGGACGGTACATTAGCACAGGTTCACCCACACAACACTTAGCAAGCTAGGAAAGATTAATTGACTATATGAAGCAAAAGCACTTGACAGTCTTCCCATGTGTCCTCGAGAACGTTTGGTCATCTATAGAAATACAACTGTCTTGTCCTTTGCTGCATAAAGGATTGAGCCACTTGCTGCATTCATTCTTACTGTCTTTTATTTACTCGTACTTTGTTTACTTGCCTTATCGAAAACCCCTAAAAATCCGTTTGCTAAGTATTTGCAGAGAATTCCTGATCCATATCACTAGCCAACACCTTCTGCTCCTCGTTGGGTTCGACACTCTTACTTATCGAAAATACTGCGATACTCCCCCTATTCTTGTGGGTCATCAAGACTATTTTCTGGCGCTGTTGCTGGGGAGTGAAGCGCTATTGGAGAGTGGAACTGGTAAAGGAAACTTCTACTGTGAGTATTGTTTACTTCTGCTAGTTGCTTTATTTTCGTTATGGATAATTTGGTGAGTTTCTTATTTGGTAATGCTACTACCATTGCTAAGGTAGTAGATAAACCACCACCTATTGAGAAAGATGTTTTCAAAATACCTACAAGAATTATTGATCGTGTTATGGATAACTACTATGTTGGGGATGGAACTGTCCATCCTGGTGATCATTTGCTCTTTATACACGAATCATGCGGGTTGTTCAAGTGTGCAGGTATTACTACAGATCAAGTTAAGAAGAAGTTATTCTCATTATCACTGAAAGGAAGAGCTGAGGAATGGTATAAGCTGCTAAAGAATGGTCAAGCTATGGAATGGGAGGAAATAGTGCCTCTCTTTTATTCAAAGTTTTATCCTCCTAGTGAAATTCATAAAGATCGGAATCAAATATACAACTTTTGGCCTCTTGATGGAGAGAGTACAACTCAAGCTTGGGGGACATTGAAGTTATAATGCTCAAATGTCCCATTCATGAGCTCCCCAATAATATTATTATCAACAACTTTTATGCAAGGCTCCCTCTACATGACAAGGATTTATTGGACGCTTCTTGTGCTGGATCATTCACTCGTATGGAAGAAGAAGTTAAATGGGACCTTCTGGACCGTATTCAAGACAATGCTGAAGCTTGGGAGAACGACAAAGGTAGAAAGTCAGGTATAAATTATGATTATGAATGCATTGAATCTTTTATGGAAACTGATGACTTTCGAAATATTAATAATGCTTATGGTCTTGATTTGCAAGTTATTACAAATTGCTTTAGAGCTTTTGCTTCGTATATTGAAATTCCAAAAAAGGGATGGAATAAGTACCATGCGTTTTATAAAGATATTGTTGACCATGTTCCTATTGGGAGCACTGAGTGTTGCATTATTGATCATATCCTACCTGAACCTTACATCGAGAAGATTCCCTTCCCAGATAAGGTAAAGGATCATCCTATGATAACTAATGTAATCACTAAAATTGGAAAGAAAACTGTAAAACCTGATGAACAAATAAACATTGAACCTATCGTAGCAATTGTGAAAGACCTTGTTACTAAAAGCGTAGAAGATGGGCACATAGTCTTCTGTGAGGATGCTTCCAATATTGTTTCACATCCCAATAGATCTAAAGAGGCTAGTGTTCCTGTGCTTTCTGTTAGAATTTGTGATCATTGCTATTATGGTTTATGTGATATTGGTGCAAGCTCTAGTGCTATTCCTTATGAGCTTTATAGAGAAATTATGCATGAAATAAGTCCTTGCGAGTTGGAGGAGATTGATGTGGTTATTCACCTTGCTAATAGAGAGACCATCTCTCCAATTGGCATTGTGCGAGACGTGGAAGTCCTTTGTGGTAAGATCAAGTATCCTGCTGATTTTCTAGTACTTGGTTCAGCTGCTAGTAAAACTTATCCTATCATTTTCGGTAGACCTTTCTTGAGTACTTGTGGTGCTATTATTGATTGCAAGAGGTAGAAAATTTTGACTAAGTTTGATGGGGAATCTTATGAGTTTAATTTTTCGAAATTTACTAAAGAACCTTGCGAAGAGGAAACCCCTAATGAGGGTTTTAGAGTTGAACAACTTGCTTCTATCTCTCTTGCTCCTAACAATGCTTTGCAGCAATTTATGGAAGATCACGAAAGTGAGATCTTCATGGATGAAAGGAATGAGATTGACGAGATCCTCCGTCGTCAACCCAGGTTGCTTAAACATGACTTGCCCGTAGAAGACTTGGGTACCACTTTGCCACCTAAAAAGGACTCGGTTTTCGATCTAAAACCTCTCCCTAATGATCTTAAATATGCTTTTATTGATGATAAAAAGATATATCCTGTTATTATTAGCGCTAAACTTTCAGGGGAGGAAGAAGAAATATTATTGGAAGTTTTGAAGAAACACCGAGGAGCTATGGGCTAGACTCTGGATGATTTGAAAGGGATTTCACCTACTATATGTCAGCATTCTATCAACATAGAACCAGATGCGAAGCCAGTAGTGGAGCACCAACAACGTTTAAATCCTAAGATGAAGGAAGTGGTAAGGAATGAGGTATTGAAACTCCTTGATGCTGGTATTATTTACCCTATTGCTGATAGTGAATGGGTTAGTCCTATTCATTGTGTTCCTAAAAAGGGAGGTATTACCGTTGTCCCTAATGATAACGATGAGCTTATTCCTCAAAGAATAGTAGTAGGCTATAGGATGTGCATCGATTTTAGGAAAGTTAATAAAGTCACTAAGAAAGATCACTACCCGCTTCCTTTTATTGATCAAATGTTGGAAAGGTTGTCTAAAAAGACCTATTTTTGTTTTCTTGATGGTTATTCTGGTTTCTCTCAAATTGCTGTTAAACAACAAGATCAAGAAAAAACTACTTTTACTTGCCCTTATGGAACTTATGCTTATAGACGTATGCCTTTTGGTTTATGTAATGCTCCTGCTAATTTCCAAAGGTGCATGTCTGCTATCTTTCATGGCTTTTGTGAGGAAATTGTAGAAGCGTTCATGGATGACTTTTCTGTCTACGGAACTTCTTTTGATAATTGTCTGCACAACCTTGATAAAGTTTTGCAGAGATGTGAAGAAACTAATCTTGTTCTTAATTGGGAGAAATGCCACTTCATGGTTAACGAAGGGATTGTTCTTGGGCATAAAGTTTCTGAAAGAGGAATAGAAGTTGATAAAGCTAAGGTTGAGGCAATTGAGAAGATGCCATGTCCGAGAGACATAAAAGGTATTCGTAGTATCCTTGGTCATGCTGGTTTCTGTAGAAGGTTTATTAAAGACTTTTCTAGGATATCAAAACCCCTTACTAATCTTCTTCAAAAGGATGTACCCTTCATTTTTGATGATGATTGTAAGGAAGCTTTTGAAACTCTTAAGAAGGCTTTAACTACAACTCCTATTGTTCAACCACCTGATTGGAGTTTATCCTTTGAAATAATGTGTGATGCTAGTGATTTTGCTACAGGTGCTGTCCTTGGGCAACGTATTGATAAAAAGCTGAACGTTATCCATTATGCTAGTAAGACTCTAGACGCTGCTCAAAGGAATTATGCTACTACTGAAAAGGAATTTCTAGCTGTTGTCTTTGCTTGTGATAAGTTTAGGCCCTATATTGTGGACTCAAAAGTAACTATTCATACTGATCATGCTGCTATTAAATATCTTATGACAAAGAAGGACGCTAAGCCTAGGCTTATTAGATGGGTACTGCTTTTACAAGAGTTTGACCTACATATAGTAGATAGAAAGGGTGCTGAAAATCCTGTAGCTGATAATTTATCTCGCTTGGAAAACATCTCTTTTGATCCTATGCTTGTTAATGATAGTTTTCCAAATGAGCAATTAGCCGCAGTAGGGGTGAACTCGCGAGGAATCCCTTGGTATGCTGATTATGCTAACTTTATTGTCTCCAAGTATTTGCCTCCAACTTTTACAGCTCAGCAAAGAAGAAAGTTCTTTTATGATTTGAGGCATTATTTTTGGGATGACCCACACTTATACAAAGAAGGGGTTGATGGTATTATGCAAAGATGTGTTCCATAGTAGCATAAATGTCACGGGAGCGCCTATGGAGGACATCATGCAGGAGATAGAACTGCACAAAAGGTATTACAATCAGGTTTCTACTGGCCTACCCTTTTTAAAGATGTAAGAAAATTTGTTTTATCTTGTGATTAATGTCAACGTGTTGGTAATATTTCTAGACGCAATTAAATGCCTATGAATTACTCTCTAGTTATTGAACCTTTTGATTGTTGGGGATTCGACTTTATGGGTCCTTTCCCTCCTTTGAAGGGTTACACTCATATTCTTGTTGCCATTGATTATGTTACTAAGTGGGTAGAAGCCATTCCTACGAAAAGTGCTGACAGAGAAACCTCTCTAAAAATGCTTAAGGATGTTATCTTTCCTAGGTTTGGAGTGCCTAGGTATCTCATGACTGATGGGGGTTCCCATTTCATTCATGGCGGTTTTAGGAAGACCCTCGCTAAGTATGATGTTAATCATAGGATTGCTTCAGCTTATCACCCCCAAACTAGCGGGCAAGTAGAGTTATCAAATAGAGAAATTAAATATATCTTACAAAATACTGTTAATAGGTCTAGAAAAAACTGGGCTAAGAAGTTGAATGATACTTTATGGGCTTATAGAACTACTTATAAGAATCCCATGGGAATGTCTCCTTATAAAATGGTTTATGGGAAAGCTTGCCACTTACCCTTAGAATTAGAACACAAAGCTTACTGGGCAGTGAAAGAACTAAATAGAGATTGTAAGCTAGCTGGTGAGAAAAGACTTTTTGACTTAAGCTCTTTAGATGAATGGAGGAGTGAAGCCTATGAGAATGCTAGGCTCTTTAAAGAAAAAGTTAAATGATGGCATGACAAGCGAATACTTAAGCGAGAATTTCATGTTGGTTAGAAAGTTCTATTGTATAGGTCTCGTCTCAGCTTTTTTGTAGGTAAGCTACTATCAAAATGGGAAGGACCTTTCATCATTGAAGAAGTATACCGTTCAGGAGCAATAAAAATTTCTTCTCTAAAAGATAATACTACACAAGTAGTAAATGGACAGCGACTCAAACATTATATTGCTGGAGATTCTTACAATGAAGATGTTGATGCCTTTCAAGTTATAAATCCAGAGAAATTCATTGAGGACCAAATTCAGATACCTACAGAGTCCGTTTCCAACTAGGTAACAGTTCTGGTAAGAAAAGTTCCGCGAAAATACAATCCAACTATATTTTTGCAGTTTTCAGTCAATAAGGAAAGCTATGAAGCGAAAAAGGGACGGAACCGGAGCCTGGGTGGCCCACACCACCCCATGGCGTGGGCCCACCCCTACTGCGCCACTAGGTGGTGAGGCCACCCAGGACTCCGTCTCCGACCCATTTTCTCCCAGTACCTTCCTTTTGATATGAAACTACGTAATATATACCCCCCCGGATCTTCCGAGGTTCGTATATCGTGTTTTCGTTGTGTTTTTGTTTCGATCTGTTTCTGCCAGGTGTAATCTCAGATTTGGAGCCACAATGTCTTCCCCTGGAACATCCAAGGGAGATCCCTTAGAAGATATCATCAACCCATATATGAGAGAATTGAAGATTCATCCCAAGGAGTTGTTGCTCGAAGGTGGGGAGGTCCGGATTAAGGAGGTTCAAGGCCCTAAAGGTGAAGGAAATCTGGAGGACAGCATGGAAGCATTGGAGCAAGACGTCTTTAGGTACAGGAAGATGGCGGAGCGCGAAGTGGACATCATCCACAAGATTTGTTCCGAACTCATCGCCGAGCACCAAAAGAAGACTTCTGAACTCAAAGATGAAGTCTTTTCACTCCGCCAAACAACCAACGAACTACAAGCACAATTCTATGACGTTCAAAATCAAAACTGTGAGTATGAGGCTAGATTTAAACGCATAAGTTATGCTGCAAGTTTCAGGATGTTGGAAACCACGATGTCCTTTGTTGATGGGAAGCCTTTACCCTAGAAGACGGACGAAGATGAGAGGATACCACCACCACCAAAGGAGTAATTCGTCATCAGGTTTGGCATCCCCTTGGTTTGTTCCAAGCTTGGGGGAGTGCCGCGGTATCATATCACTATCTTCTATCTTTTTACCTTGTTAGTAGAGTCATATCATGAATAGAGGAGTTATTTTGTAGTATGGTTTGCATTATGGAAGTGTCCCCTCTCTTGTTAGATTTGTATCCCTTGGTGTGAGTTTCCGTTATGGAATATTAATGAGAAGTTCTATCATTTACTCTTTTGCATAGCTTATATTAGTTTTCAATTCGTGGTTATATGATTGATCTTGTTGTTAGTATTGGTAGCACTTTGGGATCACTGAGTTAATTTAGTTGGTTTTGGCAAACCTGGCTCGGTCAGTAGCAACACCTTTTTGAGAGTTGAAAAGAAAAAGATAGAAGTACTCTAGAAGAAAATAATTTCATCATCTTTCTTTCTTGATTTGCTCATAAGTATAGTTTTCTCTAGTTAAGATATTTTGTGCTTCCAAGGAAGATTGCATGTTTGTCTTTACCATTTGTATGTTTGTTTGTTTCCTTCAACTCTTATACTTGCTACCTAGCCTTGCTAGCCAAAAACCTGTACTGAGAGGGTATTCTTCTCGTGCATCCACCTCCTTTAAACCAAAACCTTTGCCATTTGTGTCCACCATACCTACCTAGTAGCATTATTGTTGTTCCAAGTAAATTCCTGTTTTATCTACCTCCCAAATTAAACTTGTTATGTGAAAATTAGTGGTTAAAGCTCTCACGAACTTGATGGCACACTTTATTTTCTTTCATTTAATAAACTTGAACCATTGGGTCCTTCTTTGTTGCGTATATGCTTGCGCTTTATGAGTTCAAGTTAGCCGAACCATGTATCATGGGGACCGCTTTCAACACTTCATTGGTACTTGTACCTAGTTGATATCATGTTCTTTTGCTTATGGATCCTGGCGGTGTGAAATAAAAGTGGAACTTGTAAGATCATGGAGTTTATATGTGTGTTAGAGAAACGCCTGGGCCGCTAGCCTAAGCCATGCCTAATCATGGTGGAAACTTGCAGCATAACTATAGTGAGCATTCTATGAAGCATCCTCAATAAAAATCTATGCAAATAGCAAATAAAAAGATTGCTGAGATGCTCGCTGTCTGCTTGCCTTGTCATTTTGATTATGGGATAGCTCCTGTGTCATGTGCAAGGGGTACCCCGTTGGCGGTTCTCAATGATACGCATGTATTTACAATGACAAGAGCTTGCTCATGACTGAAGTTGAGTAGCATGAGGATCGGTACTCATAAGTAAGGGGCTTGAGATTTCAACTTATAACTTGTCAAGCATATCCTCTTAGTTGTGTCACTTTAACCTTAATCACCTAAAGATGCTTATGATAGGGGTAATGAGAGCTAAAAGCTAGTAAGTATCATAATTTTTGGGAGCTCTTTATGAGACTTGTAATCCCTGCTTCCCTCTTTGAAGGGCCCTTTCTTTTACTTTATAGTTGAGTCAATAAACCTATTCCCTTCTATCTCGGCAAGTATTTTGAGTTGATGTGTTTCATTCATTCATATGATGATTTATGCATTCATGTTTCTTATGTTCCTTGTTTTGCACTTTGCTCTTATCTTGATGTTTACTACTTTGAAAGCTTTCATTGAAAAACCGGCTATTTGTGAACTCCAGAAAATTATCAACTATTCTTCGACCAAGAGCTAAGTTTGCCATTACCAATTATGATTCACTTTATGTATCTTTATTGTGTTTCCTTTACTCATTGCAAGTTTAGTTGTATAATAGTGAGTTGTCTTATATTATGATCTATGTATTTGATGAATGTGATGCTTCTTGTCTGTCCTTTTATCGACTCTTCACTCCATAAACTTGAGGTCATGTTTATTGAGCTCAGTTTCGCTTGGGGACAAGAGAAGTCTAAGCTTGGGGGGAGTTGATACGTCCATTTTGCATCACTATTCTATGTCTTAATTCACTATTATTCATTGATATATTTCGTATTGAGAGGTGATACTTATGTTATTTCATCTGTTTTTGCATGGTTGATGAATTTTGGAGCATGGACCGCTGCAGTCAGAATTCTGATGCAAAAGGTGCTGTTTGGAGGCAAAATTCGTGAAGATCAGAAAATCCGGGAAAATATACGGAAAATTCTAGTTTTCCAGAAGACTCAAGATGCCAGAAGATGGAGTGGAGGTGGGCCATAGGGGGCCCACACCACCCCATGGCGCGGGCAGGCCTAGGCCGCGCCAGGGAGTGGTCTGGCCACCCTAGCACACTCCATCCTCTCCCCTCTGGCGTATATCTTCCTCCCGAAACCCTAAGACTCGGGGAGCGACCACACAAAGATTCTGCCGCCTCTGCAGGGCGGAAAAAACCGAGAGAGAAAGATCTCTCCGGCAGACAGATTTCTGCCGGGCGAATTCCTTCCCGGAGAGGGGAGATCATCGCCATCAACACCACCATCAAGCTGGACTTCATCGGGATCGTCATCATCATCATCATCAGCACCATCACCACCATCAGCACCCTCATCACCATCTCCATATTGCTGTAACAATTGCGTTGAATCTTGCTATAGTTCATAGGGGAAACTTTCCTGGTGTTGATTACTCTTTGTAGTTGATGCTATTGAGTGAACCATTGAATTATTGTTTATGTTCAGATTGTTATACATCATTATTCCATCTCTGATCATGATCCATATGATGTCTTGTGAGTAGTTCGTTTTGTTCTTGAGGACATGGGAGAAGTCTTGTTGTTAGTAGTGGAGTTGTGTTGAGAAAGATTCAATAGATTGTTATTTAAGTTGTGGTGTACTTCTTCTAGTGGTGTCATGTGAACATCGACTACATGACACTTCACCTATATGGGCCTAGGGGAATGCATTTTGTATTTGGCTACTAATCGTAGGGGTTGCCGGAGTGACAGAAACCTGAACCCCCATTAGGAAACCATTGCACAAGGGACGTAAGAATCTTAGAGTTTAAAGCTGTGGTTTGGTTTCTACCTTAATTACTTTCTTGTACTTACGGATGTTTGCAAGGGGGTTTAATCACAAGTATGTATTAAGTCTTGGATGGGACGGTACATTAGCATAGGTTCACCCACACAACACTTAGCAAGCTAGAGAAGATTAATCGACTATATGAAGCGAAAGCACTTGACAGTCTTCCCATGTGTCCTCGAGAACGTTTGGTCATCTATAGAAATACAACCGGCTTGTCCTTTGCTGCATAAAGGATTGGGCCACTTGCTGCATTCATTCTTACTGTCTTTTATTTACTCGTACTTTGTTTACTTGCCTTATCGAAAACCCCTAAAAATCCGTTTGCTAAGTATTTGCAGAGAATTCCTGATCCATACCACTAGCCAGCACCTTCTACTCCTCGTTGGGTTCGACACTCTTACTTATCGAAAATACTGCGATACACCCCCTATACTTGTGGGTCATCAGCTTGCTTCCATCTTTATTTCAGTTTGCCTTTAGTCTTTTCCACGCCATCAAAGTATTTTCTATCACCGTTACCACTTATAATTATCCATACCACTTGTATTTTACTATCTCTTCGCCGAACTAGTGCACCTATACACCTGACAAGTGTATTGGGTGTGTTGGGGACATAAGAGACTTCTTGTGTCTTGATTGCAGGGTTGCTTGAGAGTGAATACCTTTGACCACTTCCTCCCTGAGTTCGATAAACCTTGGGTGATCCACTTAAGGGAAAACTTGCTGCATTTCTACAAACCTCTGCACTTGGAGGCCCAACAACTGTCTACAAGAATAGAAGTGCGTAGACATCAAGCTATTTTCTGGCGCCGTTGTCGGGGAGGTATGGTAAAGGTATTCACACCGGAGGATTAAAGAAGAAGAACCTCCCACGGCAAACGCCTATTTTTTGGCGCCGTTGCCGGGGAGGTAAGGTAAAAGGTACTCATATCCTCCGGTGTGAGTGCTCGAAGATATTTCCTTTAGATTCTGCAATTTTGTCTTTTTTTCTTATTTTCACTAGTTAGGCTTAATGGAAAACAACAACAAAATTAGTGAGCTTTTTAGTATTTTTCCTAATATAGAACTTGAATTGTCTGAAAAAGAAAATTAAAAAACCCATGGAACTTTCTTTGCATGCTAATAGCAATGTTATTAGTATGAATCTTTTGGACACCTTTGTTACTAATGCTATGGAAACGTCTAAGCTTGGGGAAGTTAGTTTTTATGAAAATGATCTTTTTAGTTCCCCAGCTTTAAAGAAGAAAATTTGCTCTGATGATACTTTATCTCCCATATGTAGTAATTCTAATGATACTTGTGATATTTTAAATCCACATACTGAAAGCATCCCTTTTAAAATACCTATAAAAATTGTTGAACGTGTTATGAATAACTGCTATTTTGGAGATGGAATTGTCCATCCTGGTGATCATTTACTCTTTACACATGAATTATGCGAGTTGTTCAAGTGTGTAGGTATTTCAATGAACCAAGTTAAGAGGAAGCTATTCCCTATTTCACTTAAGGGCAAAGCAAGGGAGTGGTATGAGCTACTAGATGATCCTCATCATTTGGAGTGGAAGGAACTTGAATCTCTCTTTTACTCTAAATTTTATCCTCCTCATGAAATTCATAAAGATATGAATTACATTTACAATTTTCATTCACATGATGGAGAAATTATTGCCCAAGCATGGGGGAGATTGAAGTCACTAATGCTCAAATGTCCCATTCATGAGCTCCCGAGTAATATTGTTATTAATAATTTCTATGCAAGGCTTTCAGGACATTAAAAGGAATATCTGGATACTTGTTTAGAGGGATCCTTCACAAGTAAGGACGTTAAAGCTAAGTGGGATCTTCTTGAAACAATTCAAAGCAATACCGAAGATTGGGATAACAACAAAGGTAAAGAACCAGGTATAAACTATGAGTATGATTGCATTAAGTCTTTCGCTGAAACTGCTAATTTTCAAGAGCTTAGTGCTAAATATGGTCTTGATCCTCAAATTCTTGTTAATTGTTATAGAACCTTTGCTTCTCATATTAATGCTCCTAAAGAAACATGGGACATGTATCATGAGCCTTATAAACACACTTGCATGGAAAATGAAATTGTTATTAATGATAACAATAAACATGCTCAAACCTCTAAAAGTACTAGTTCTTATAAACATGTTAATTTTTGTGGAATACATAGACCTTGTGAGAATCATCAAATTGAAGAAGAATATTGTATCACCCACAGGAATGAAAAAACTAGAACGTGGTATAAGGCTCTAAATGATCTTGGTAAAAAGTGTGTGCCCTCTATCCTTTTATTTGTGAACTTTGCTTTGAAGTGGGTCATTTCAATTTTCAATGCTCAGGCCATAATAATAGCTCTTCTAATCCAATGAGTACTGCAAGTTTGTATTGTGATGACATGATCACTCCTAATCAGCATGATGAACTTACATTATTTTTGGGATGTGAAGAGTTATCAAGAAAAACCTCTTTGGTGGATATGGGTGCTTTTGATATGAATAGTGTCCTGCATGGTTGTCATATTTATTGTGTTGACAATTGCCACACAAATACTTACATACAAAATATTATAAAAGATGAGGTTTTACCAAAATATGACAGGACTAATATGTGTTTTGTTCTTATTAATGAAAAGGAGGAATCCTCCAAAGTTTCTTTTATTGTCTCTAACAATGAACCAGGGTATATGGAGAAGCTTCCTTTCAAGCCTCTCCCTCCTAAAGAGAAGAAGAAAAATAAGAAAAGGAGGAGTAAAAGGAGAGAGGAAACAGTACTTTCCCCTAAGCATGTAGCTCCTATTATAGTTTTTGATGAGTCTGAACTCGATGATGTTCTTATGTGTGTTACCTATAGTAGTGATCTTGATTGGGAAACGCACACTTCTTTTGATATTGAAAATATCTTTTGTACCAATTATGAAAATGATGATATTAATAATTGTTGTACTATTAGTGCTATCCATGATCCTTCCAATGTTGATATGTTTACAAATGAACACACTTTCGAAGATAATTATTCTATTCCTTATGATAATACTACACCTCCAATATATGATGATTGCAATGATGAATATGATATTTTGGGTCCACCTACTATTGAGGAGGAAAGTAATTATGATTACAATATGCCTCATATTTTTGATGATTATGGTGATGAAAATAATAATGATAGCTATTTTGTTGAATTTGATCCCGCTACAATTAATACGAATGACTATGTTTATGTGGGGAGTATTAATTCTTTTATGCATGTGGCTCATGATAAGAATGTTTCTTGTGATAGTTATATTGTTAATTTTATTCATGATGCTACTGAAAGTTATTATGAGAGAGGGAAACATGGTTTTATGTATCTCAACAATATTAAGTTTCCCCTCTTTATGTTGAAAATTTTGAAGTTACACTTGTTTTGCTTTCCTATGCTTGTTGATTTGTGCTTTCATGACTTGTTTCTTTACAAGATTCCTATGCATAGGAAGTGGGTTAGACTTAAATGTGTTTTGAATTTGCTTCTTGATGCTCTCTTTTACTTCAATTCATATTTCTTATGTGAGCATCTTCTCAAACTATCAAGCCTAACTTAAAGGCATTAAAGAAAAGTACTTATTGGGAGATAACCCAAAAGTTTTAGATGAGTCTTGGAGGTTATTACTTACTTCAGTAATAACCGCTCCTTATCCTTTTTATTTGCTTTTTCTGCCAAGAGTACCTTCTAATGAGAGAGAAGTAATGATTGGGAAAGTTGTTGTCCCAAAACAGATTTATGTGCTTCACCGTAAAAAATCGTGTAAAATCTCTGAACGTCCTTTTAAGGCGTGAATTTTGTGCTTCTGACCCAGGTTGTTATCTAACTTGTGTTAGTTCAATACTGTTTTATTTGAGCAACAGAAGGTCTTCTAAAAAATTCGTCTTTACCTGCTGGTCTGTTTTGACAGATATCTGCCATTTTCTGCATTTGCTTCTTGTTGGTTCCTTTTTGAGTTCTTTTGGGGAATTGAGATTTTTGAGGGAAGTGCTTCAGTAGCTAGTGTTCTAATGGAAGTTTATTTGGTGTTGGAACTGAACCTTAAGACCTATTATCTTGAGTGCACTAATGTTGCTAATAAAGATTGTGTGAAGTTTTGTATGAAGGAAAAATTTCAGGTGTATGGAAGGAATGAGTAATGAGATGAAGGATGGACTAAAGCTCAAGCTTGGAGATTCCACCCGTGTCACCCCAAGAAATATCCATGAAGTACAAGCGTCAAAGCTTGGGGATGCCCAAGGCATCCCCTTCTTCATCAATAAAAATCCCAGGTTTCTTCCAAACGCTTCATTTTTATTGTTTCATGCACAGTTGTGTTGTTCTTGGAGCATCTTCTTTTTCGTTTTTGTTTTGGTTCTTTGTTTTCTTAGTTTGCTGAATAAATTGGTTGGACCCCCTCTTTCATACATTGGTTTGCAAATAGCTTGGGTTTGGTTTGGAAAAGAGTAGGAAAGTTCATGCTTATGTGGTAAAAAGAGCTTGTTTTTGACTGTGGCCTATGCTTTGGCATGCCATGCTTGATATTGTTTTGGCTTTATGCTTAGTATTCTGTGTTGTAGCATGAATTGTTATAAACAATTGAGATTGCTTAATGTACCTTGGATGAATCATGCGTTGTTTTAGCATATTAAAGCATAGTATAGTGGTATTCTCCTTTGATGCTTTATTTGGGTTGACTTGGCGCATGCTCACACCATGTTATGACTATCTCAAGTCACCATAGCCTTTATGATCCTTTAGTTTTCAACTTGTAGTATCGCTTTATGCTTTCATCAATGATGTTTTGTCGCTCTGCATGATTATGGCCATTATTGCTCTCTTAGTTTGTCGCTCCCAGTCTTTTGCTAGCCTCCACAACCAAGTATGAGTTCCACATGCATCCAACTCCCTAAACCAAGTTATTCCAAAGAGTCCACCATACCTACCTACTAGCTTATGCTATTCCAAGTATATTCATGCTTTTGTTTACCTTCCAAATTAAACTTGTTATGAGAAAACTAGTGATTAAAGCTCTCACGAACTTGAAGGCACACTTTACTTTTTTGCATCTAATAAACTTGAACCATTGGGTCCTTCTTTGTTGCGTATATGCTTGCGCTTTATAAGTTGAAATTGGCAGAACCATGTATCATGGGGAACGCTTTCAACATTGCACTTGCACTTTGTACCCCGTTGATATCATGTTCTTTTGCTTATGGATCCCGGCGGTGTGAAATAAAAGTGGAACTTGTAAGATCATGGAGTTTGTATGTGTGTTAGAGAAACGCCTGGGCTGCTAGCCTAAGCCATGCCTAATCATGGTGGAAACTTGCAGCATCACCATAATGAGCACTCTATGAAGCATCCTCAATAAAAACCTATGCAAATAGAAAATAAAAAGATCGCTGAGATGCTCATTGTCTGCTTGCCTTGTCATTTTGATTATGGATAGCTCCTGTATCATGTGCAAGGGGTACCCGGTTGGCGGTTCTTTATGATACACATGTACTTACAATGACAAGAGCTTACTCGTGACTGAAGTTGAGTAGCATGAGGTTCCGTCTTCGTAAGTAAGGGGCATGAGATTTCGGTTTATAATTTGTCAAGCATATCCTCTTAGTTGTGTCACTTTAACCTTAATCACCTTAAAGATGCTTATGATAGGGGCAATGAGAGCTGAAAGCTAACAAGTACCATAATTTTTGGAAGCTCTTTATGAGACTTGAATCCCTACTTCCTTCTATGATGGCCTTTCTTCCATCATTATATTGAGTCTCCACTTTCTATCTTTATGCACCTACTTTGAGAGCATAGTGGCCATTCTTAGTTCTATGTGCATTGTCTCAAGACTTGTTGATTAATGCATAGCTTTGATATTGCTTGTTTTAAACTATTTGTATCTAGTCACTCTTATGAACTTTGAAGGTGTCCTATGCATTTATATTTGCTACTCTATGAGGGACAAGCTGAATACTACTATGCTATGTTTTCTTTATGTGAAACAAACAAACGTCTTGCAAAGCATTCATGAATCTTTTGTATGTGCCTTTTCATGTCGCAACATAGTTTCTTTGTCTTACTGCTAGAACTTTGTCTTTCATGTTATGATTGAAGTACTATGATCCCAGCTTTCAATGCTTTACAAATACTTTGATCAAGTTTATGATGGTGCATGTCACCTGAAAAATTATTCTTTCTTTTTATCACTTACCTACTCGAGGACGAGAAGGAGTTAAGCTTGGGGATGTTGATACATTGCAAATGTATCTATAATTTTTGATGTTCCATGCTTGGTTTTATCTACTTTCTTGTGTTTTGTCCACACTTTGGAGTACTTTTCATATGATTTCTTGGACAAACTTATTAACAAGAGCCATAGTGCCAGCTGCCTGTTTTCTGCTATTTTTGGTTTCAGGAAAGTCAGAAAATCAATATTCTCGGAATTGGACCGGACAAAAGCCAAAGTCGATATTTTACCGGAAGACTCACGGAGCCAGAAGATGAGACAGAGAGGGGCCAGGGGCTGGCCACACCATGTGGTGGCACGAGCTAGCCCTGGCCGCGCCACCAGGTGGTGTGGGCCCCTCAGGCCTCCACCGACCTTGCCTCTTCGCCTATAAGAAGCCTCCCGATGCATAAGCCCTAAATAGTCAATCATCTAGCCACGAAAAGTTCCGCAGCGCCACCGGTACCGAAGGAGAGATTCGGGGGACAGAAAGTCTCTGTTCCTGCACCCTGCCGGGACGGGGAAGTGCCCTAGAGCCATCTCCATCGATCTCCACCACCATCTCCATTGCTGTTGTTGATTCCCATGATGAGGAGGGAGTAGTTCTCTCTCGAGGCTAAGGGTTCTACCGGTAGCTATGTGTTCATCTCTCTCTCTATGCATGATCATATCGTGATCATGAGCTTGTAATCTATAGATCTACCTTGCTACTCAAGTGCTTTATTAGATCTCTGCTCTCCCCATGTGTGTGAAAGTGACAGCGTGCACACCATGGTGGCACTTAGGCTAGAGATTACAAATACTTGTTATGAGTTATATTTGGAGTTGGATGTCTTTATGAAATTGTTGTGTTTGTTGGAACCATCTGGTGCTCAAGGTGACAGTGTGGGGTTTTCTAGATGGGAAAGACTTACTTTGAGGTGTGCTGTTATAGCCCTACCAACGATTAGAGTGTCCAACCGGAGACTAGTTCAACGGAGTATCATGAAGATGATATATTTATATGAGAGTGTTCACTAGTGAACGTATGATCCCTAGGCCTTGTTTCTAAGCATTGATACACCATTTGCAATTAGATCTGTTACACGTTTGCTTGCTTCCATCTTTATTTCAGTTTGCCTTTAGTCTCTTCCACGCCATCAAAGTATTTTCTATCACCGTTACCACTTATAATTATCACCACTTGTATTTTACTATCTCTTCGCCGAACTAGTGCACCTATACACCTGACAAGTGTATTGGGTTTGTTGGGGACACAAGAGACTTCTTGTATCTTGATTGCAGGGTTGCTTGAGAGGGAATACCTTTGACCACTTCCTCCCCGAGTTCGATAAACCTTGAGTGATCCACTTAAGGGAAAACTTGCTGCTGTTCTACAAACCTCTGTACTTGGAGGCCCAACAACTATCTACAAGAATAGAAGTGCGTAGACATCACTCCTTTTCTCCAAGGATCTGTACTGGATACCCCTGAACTAGTTGGTTGAGCTTAAACAACAACTTGGAGAGTTGTAAGACAAATGTTATATCCGACTTAGTTCCTCCTTAAAGGGATGTCTAGTTTTGTTCGTGATGAAGAAAGATAGTATCTCCTTCATGGATTTGTTATCTTCCCCCACTTTTGATTTGATTTGGGTTATCATAAAATCAAACTCAGTTCCAAGGACTATCCTAGTGATGTTGCTACTCGGGATGTTTCACTTGAGTACATCTTCATGTCCCTTGGTCTGACCAATACTTTGCCTTGTTTAAGTAACATATGAGTTCATCATCTTGGAGTATCTCAATAAGTTTGTTGTTGAGCCCTTCGACAATATCCTTATCTACTCCAAGCTAGAACAGACTCATATGAAACATTTGGCATTAATGTTGGAAAACTTTCGAGAACCTCCTTCGTGTTATCTCGAAGTATGTGTTCTGGATGTTAGAAGTAACCTTCTCCGATTCACGGGCAAATGGTGAAAGATTTCATCGTTGATTCGAGTAGAGTTATCTATGTTTCCTTATGGACACCTGTGTTTCATTGCAAGTACTTGATGTATAAGAAGTTGTCTTCTGACAAGTTGCTAATACACGAGTCTAGCAATCTAGCTCAGTCTATTGGAGCTTGACACTATAGTCCATATCTTGAGAATCTAGTAACTTTACCTTGGTGGTAAATGTTACCAATTTTCTATTCGGACATGCTGAG
Organism: Avena eriantha; assembly: GCA_910589775.1. Classification (NCBI taxonomy): domain Eukaryota; kingdom Viridiplantae; phylum Streptophyta; class Magnoliopsida; order Poales; family Poaceae; genus Avena; species Avena eriantha. The sequence goes on from OU342741.1 coordinate 48,387,624, forward strand.
TTTGAAGTATCATTCCACTTAACCGAATCTGAATCTCAAGCTGATATATGGTTGGTGTTCCTCAAGGTTTTGACATAGGTTTCTATGTAAGTCCGACATGATTGATGTAATGGTTGACACAACTAGTCAGAAGGCCTATTGTCATATTCTCTTGAATCAGCAAATAACAACCACTCTTCATGAGGCATCATCTATGGTTCATTATAGGAGTTGTGCTTATGTTTCCTTTGTATCCGAAGTTCGACCTTTACTTAATGTTTGGTGTCTTGAACATTAAGGAGAACATTTAAAGTAGTGTTGCTAAATGTCTCTCGATCGACCCTCCAGACCCTCTTATGTTGGCAAGCATTTGTTATGTCAAGTAATTGAAGTCTGAGAATGAAGTTTCTTTTTCCCCGTGTCATCAGGAATCTTCTTACTTAATCATCTTGGTGGTGTAAAGTGATATCACGATCTTTGTCAAAGATTTTGATAACCCTGGATGAATAAAGAGTTTCCTTCGTTTCTCGACCATGTTCATAGAGAGACTATGATTTTGGTAATCAAAAGTTTCTATTGTTACATGTTCCTTGTGACTCTTATGAGTCCTCGCCACAAAACACCTTTCTATCTTGGCCTTCTGTTGAACGAAGAATGATCCTTCGGTATCAAAAGTAATTCAATAGCTTAGTTATCCATATCTTTGTACCTCTAGAAGCTCTACTTAAGCCGTCTAGTGGAGTTTCATTTCTAGAAGTTTGTGGTTTTGTTCTTCCTGTTGTAAGCTTTCCTTTTCAGAAGCCTAAACCCTTCTGAAACTCTTTGGTCTCAATCCTTATGAAGACCAACTATCTAACAATTTGAAACTTATCTCCTCTTGTTTCCTCCTTTACCTTGATGTGTTTCATGTCTGTCATCTCAGAGTTGTTTTGAACACTCCTTTCATGAGTTGACCATGAGATACTCTGTGTGTTGTTAGTGTGTCTCCCTCTTATCCTTAGAGTGACCCTATTTCCTTCTCTCTCTTCCTACCTTTGGAATCTCGGGTCGAGATTCTCGTAAGGGGGATAGAGCTGTAACACCCTAGTTTTAATTAATCCTAATTAGGGCTTTGATTGTGCATTCATGAGCATCATGTTTAAAAATTCTTGCAGAAGAAATAATGCAAAACCCTAAAACCCTAGATATTTTACCCTCTCTCTCTAAAAGCAATTCAAAAGGGTTTTGAATTTCGAAAACTACCAAAAATGTGTGGAGCCCAAATTGACTAAAAGGGCCCCTACACTATTTTATATAATTTGTAAGCTTCTGGTATTTTTGAGATACCTAAAACATATATGGAAATGAAATACAAAAGAGAAAACAAAATAGGAAAAGGAAAAAGGTTTTGCTAAAAAATAGAGCCAGAGCCTCTAGGCCATGCAGCCTAGCAAACCAGCTTGCCTCTACCTCTCTTGCGGCCCAACGCCGGCCCATGCTAGCCCTCCAGGAGCATAGTACCGCTCTGGTCGTTCCCATCGTCGTCTTCGGAGACGACGAGAAGCTGCTCTATGTCGTCGCCCCTGCCGCTTGATGCCACCGGCTACGCCGCGATCCCCGCCACCGTCTGGAGCAAGGATAAGGACCCGGGCATGCCTCTCCCTCTTCCATATCCCCTCTTCCTCTCCCTGGCGCTCGCCCCTCTCGTTCCCTTTTGGAGACGGAAACCCTAGCCCGGCCAGAGCTTCTCGCCGCCGCCGTTTGAAGCTTCCTCGAGCCTCGGCGATGATGCCCCAAGCTCCGCCATGATCTCCTCTCCCTCCCCACCTTCTGAATTGAGGAGGGGAGCCCTCAATCGACGCCCGTGACTCTGCCTTCCCCACCTCCGACCGTGCTCTGCCGTGACTGTGCCGCCGCAATAGACCCTCTCCGGCCCAGCTAGGAACCGCGTCACGTCAAGGGTAAGCTTTTGGTCGTCTTGGACCCCTCCTGCGTTCCCCTCCCGCTCTGTGCTCCCCGCTCGCCGTAGACCCGTGAGCATTGCTGCCGCAGGCCGTCGAACCTGCTGCTGCGGCAGCCATTTTAGGGTGGCGCCGCCTCCTTTAGGCTCGGCGTGCATGCCCGCTTCAAACGGGCCCAGCCCCGCAGCTCCACGCGCCCTCCTTCGCTGTCGCTGGCCACAGCCTGGCCGGTTTCCGTCGAGCCGACGTGGCGTCGACCAAGGTTGGCCACGGTGGCTACATACGTGGCCCGGGCCTAGCGGTCAGTGACTCTGGCTAGCTCAGGTTCGTGTGAAAAAAGAACAGATGCTCGCGCTGATGTTAGCCTTGTGTCACGCTGACGCAATAAATGTTTTATATTGGTTTGATAATCGAGAAAATGGTTTAATTCTTATAAAATCAATATCTTATTATTTATAAGTCAGAAAAATGTGTATAATATATCAAAATGTTAAGAAAAATGAGATCTATACAATAGACTCATAATCATGCATTATTCAACAACTTTAATTGCAAGTTTAATTAGAGAACTAAATGAACCCCCGTAGGTGATTCCGAAGTCTCTCCTATTTTAGGGTTTGGACCCCTCGGATCTCGCTTAAATTGCAAGCATGCTTTAGGGTCTCATTTCAATACTATTAAACTTGTCATATCATCATCCTTGATTGAGCATTGCATTGATGCCATGTGTTGATTGATTTCCTTTCTTTCCGGTGTTTGCTTCTTCCCGGTAGAATACGATATCGAGATTGAAGACCGAGATCAACACCATCAAAGCTTGAAGATCGACGAACAATACTTGACCAACTATAATCAAGTCAAGACCAAGGCTCCCGAAGATCTATATTTGGGTATCAACAGGCAAAGGCAAGCATAGCCCCACCATTATACAATCCTATGATTTCAAAAGTATTTCATTCTTGTCATGATGCATACGATTCCACTATGGTCTTTTATCGATAGATAGAGTATCCTATCTGTTGCATTACTCCCTTTGAGCTTATATTACCTGATCCACTGCTCCTAGCATAACTAGATTTGGCTTGTGTGCACTGCTAGAGATATTATCTGTGTCTTGCTTAGCCATGCTTAGCTGTCAGTACTGGTTCATCCAAAAGATGTACCAAATGCAGAGAATCTAGTATGATAGGAGAACGAGGCATACTGATGAGGTAAGATCAGTGGTAAAGGTTAAACATGCTAAGGCTTGTATGGGAGGCCACGGTGGGATGTGGTTTTTGTAGTCCCATGCTCGCCACTACTAGGACCCAAGTTCTTGCCTTTGGATGCGTACAGCCACACGGGGCCTAGAAAAACTCATGAGTAACTAACTTGCCTAGTAGATTCCATGAGTCAGATAGTTCGGTGTTCCATTCGACATATGCATAGAAAATGTTTTCGAAGGAGGAGGTGAAGGAGGTGCATTCATACAGGTAGTTAAGGATGGCCGGGGTTGCTTGGGGTCGATGGAGCCCCTGTTAAACCAACCTCACCCACATCTCTAGGGACCGGCTTCGGTATTTGTCCCGTTATGACGGAACTATCCTTAGGGCATGACTCATGGTCTCAGCGAAAGCAAGGTAAAGGTCATGCCCAACCACCCTCTGCGGGCCTTCCAAGGAAGAGGGCTTATCTAGTGGCATTAAGAGTCGGTTGGTACATGTGGGTAAAGTTGTACACCCCTGCAGGGTTAAATCTTTTCAAAAAGCCATGTTCATGGTTATGAATGCTTGGTGACCGAATTCTAAGATCATAGAGAACATTAATCTAATCGTAAAACTTGGTAGATCAACGTGTTTTTAAGGATGCTTCCTCATGGGTACGAGGGGGCGATCCTAGTTGTGAGATGAGGATTACTTTGGTGGATATCAAGATGATGATCAATTCTTCGGAGATGTCGCTCTCTTATTCCCTTTTAAAATATTCTAATTAGACGAGCTTCCTCTCCCTCTCATTTTATAAACAAAGATGGCTTTATACAAATTAACCCCACCAGCCATAAGTCTTGCGGAGTACACCCTGTACTCACCCTTGCTTTGTTGATACTTTTGTAGAAGAATAAATGTTCCCGTGAAGACAAGTTTGGTACTACATCGGCACTGACGAGTAACTTGGGGTTCCCGGTCGGCAACCTGGAATCTATGGGCTGGGACGTCATCGTTATGCTTCAGGCCACTTAGGCCATTTGTTAAGTTTGCTATACTTAATAGCATAATTTGCCTTCCGTTGTTTGATGTTTGTGGTCAGTGACCTCTGCTTGTAATATTTTGGTTCTTCGCTCAGTTATGAGCTTGTTGTAATAAATTTTGTGTCGCAGGGTTACTGTTGTGTTACCGATTTTCACTGTATATCCTCAAGCTCTAGGTTAAGCTTATTTCAGACTAAGGTTTGGTATTTGTTTAACCCTGATCCCGGAGAGTGTCACATGGTGTCACCATGGCGAGGTCGTCGACGCAAGATCCAGCAGGATCTAGTTGAATATTTGTCTAGTAGATGTAATTATGAGAATAATGTACTTATTCATGGTACTGAACTTGACCTTCAAGAGTTTTAGGAAATGGTTACCGACAAAGTAAAGAGGCCATGGTAGGAAGCACAGTTGAACCTGAGGTCAAACAGTCATCGTATTCTGATATGAACGAGCTACCTTCAATACGAGAACAAATGAAAATTCACATGCAAGAAATATTTCTATCTCATCGAGAGAGACATTTTTTTTTGACCATTTCACTTTGAATTTGCATGCAAACTAACGGTGAGACTATTGAATCTACCCCAATGTTACAACATATTATTAAGATATCGACCTTAGGAATCTATTTAGTCTTTATTTTTATTTTTGGATTTTTGTACAAAATTTCAATATCTTATTTATCCATGGGCCAATAAAACTTCCTTTCTCTATTTTATCCGGCTAGCCTGCACGTTTCTTTCCAATGGGCCTTGGCCCAGCCATTTGCTTTTACTATAAATAAAATGTATGTATTTAAAAAAAATACAACTTGTCTTTGGGCCTCATATAGGAAATTCAAGGTCCGAATCTAAGTAATCACTGTGTTCGTGCATGAGTTGCCCGCTGCCATATGGGCCCCGCTGCATCTATGTTGGTTCCGTCGGCCTCCACTAATGCTCTGCAGGTTAAATGAGTTGCTCATTTGTGTTTTTCATAGGTAAGACTATCTATTTGTAATAGCATTATAAAAAATCTATTTCTAATACCTTCAGTCTCAAATTATTTGTCGCTGATTCGGTTAGACACGTTTTAGTATATACAATACACGGGAATTTAGAAAAATCTGCAACTTCTAATTCGAGACTGGGAGAGTATGATTTCATCGTAATATACCATTTTAATTTTCAAAGACAAATATTTTTCTAAGGCCAATTTTCAAATTAATTTAAATTTTGTATGGTTAAAACTAAAGTATCTGCATTTATTGAAAGTAATTCCAATTTTAGCCATATGTATCTCTACTAAGGTTGAGTTCATATAAACAAAATATTATGTTGAAGACATATATGTACAACTTTATTCATGTACTCCCTCTATCCTAAATTACTTGTCGTAGATTTGTCTATATACACGTGTATCTAACATGTTTTATGCGAGATCTAATTAAGACAGAGGGAATAATACATCACATACTTGAAAATAGTCAATTGTGTGGTTGGCTATTAGTGCAAATTTGAACTTATGCTTGCAATCCATCCTGACAATATTTCCCTTATATTAAAAAATTAGATATTAAATGTTTAAACTATTCTCTTGTTTCTCCAGAGTTATATAGCTTGTAACACTATGCACCAACTCATGGCTATATGTTACAAATATCTATATTTGTCACACATCTTGTGTAACACAAAAGTATATGTTAGAGTGGCAATGCCCGAGTAACACGTTTTCTGGTCTTATCAACTATGTGTTACTGTTATACCTGTAACACACATTATGCGATACTACTATTTTAGTCTGTAACAAAATTCTCTAAGTGTTACTTGATTGTGTTCCCAAAGCTCTGTCCTGATGTAGTAAATCCATATGGAAGATAACTAACTATATATACATCATTTTGGATTAGTAACACCATTCACACCTTTTGATCCACTACCGTTTGTTTGATTTGCCAACATGGATCGAGTAGAAAGTTCTTCACGTAATATGGGTACGAATTCAGTCCCCATTGGCCGTGGACGTCGAGGAGGAAGGTCGCTTGCCCGTGCGGCGTGGACGCCCATGACCTCCACCATGACCTACAATCTTCTTATTTACAGATCAAATAAACTGAATCAGCTTGCTAGCAAAAAGAAGCCATGATTTTAGCAAAGACATTGCCGAAAAATCATACAGGTAAACTCTTCCATTCTCACAATATATTTAATTCACATAGTTTAACAAATATGTAAACATGCTTTTTTGATTGAGGGGCATACAATCTTTTCATTTGCAGATCAAATGAACTGAATAGTACTCCTATGAAAAGGCAGAAACAACAGTACGTATTCCCAAAGACTTACGTAAGATTCTCACCATCACGAGTTCTCTCTCTCACTAATTTTTTTAATTTTACATATTCTCTATGACAGAGAACCCCGAACAGCCAGGATAAGCCGGCCCAACCAGCAGAGGATAAATCATAGGTAATGTATATGAACAATACAGACCTGAATATTTGAGTCCAAGCTTTAGTGTTTCCTTACTTTCATTACTTACATTTTTTAGTATGCTACCCTTTCCAATACATGCAAGAGATGCCCCAGTGTGCTTCGAACAAATAATAGATTTCACACCCTTACAAATACGATACCGTATTGCCATGATTGATAATGTGCATGCCCGTAATAACTTACTCATATGCCAAAAATATTTGTTCACATAATTATGTTTAATTTATACCGGCAAGTGTGCCTACACGTAACTACATGGGTACATTATTTATGAACCCAACTTTGAATTTTATATTCACCACTTTCAAATTTGTGCTACTCAATTATGTCTATCATGTTGTTTCCTTCACATTGTTCTTTTCCGGATTTCATATATAGTACAATCAGAATGCTCATACATCTAAATATGGAAGCCGCGGATATTGGCTTAGAAAACTAAATAACAATGATATCATAAGTATTTCTTATTTTGAGATCTGGTATTATCAATACAAGAATTCCTCTTCAATGCAACAAAATATCACTCTAATATATTGCAAACAATTCCCGTGGCAAAGCGCGGGGAATTATCTAGTATACACAAATTTTCATCCCATTTCAGCAGAGCCCCAACATGGGCTGAAGGATTTGAGCAAGAATCTCACAATTACATAAGGTAGTATGTAGATAGTTTAAAAAACCAGACCGGTGGTCGAACTTGTGAGGCTCTCGGTTCAGGTTTTTATTGGTCGGACCAGTGGTTCATTCAGTTCGATGGCGACAAAAACCGTTCCTTTTAATTAAAATTTACGCAAAATAGGAACAAAATGACAATAAAATGTATATTAAGCGTATATTTCAATACGTAATCACAAAACATGGTATGTTTAAGTGGTATTGGGCCTTATTTGATGCTATTTCTATCTAGGATAGGGTCTTGAGTTCGATTCTTCTTGCAACTTCTCCTTTTTCCTAGTTTTTTTCTATTCGGACCGGTGTCTCTTACAAACCCGGTGAGGTCATCGGTTTAGGTTTTTTCCGGTTAAACCACCGGACTGGTCCAGTTTTTCAAACTATGGTATATACCCTATGACAAAAGAAACACCATCAATTTTACTGGGTAGTAGCGATTCAAGGAGTGTTTGGTGCGTTCCACGGATTAGAACATCTTCCACAGCCGATGTTCGTTCCAGAACATAAGAAAATAGCAAATTTAGCTTAGGTAAGTTAAACACCACGTTAATGTCGATCATGTAGAGAATGTACTCGTGGAATTCGCACTAATTTACATTTTGTATAAAGGTGATGATTTATGCGCACATGTTCCCTATTCTAACCATGCATGAAAATATATTATGAACATGCCATGAATGAAGAAAAGCGATGGATGAAAAAAACATGTGACTTAGTCATCCCAAAAGAAAGTGCAAAATCAGCATGAAAGAATGACAGCAGCAACATGCATGTAACTTGCACAGGGACTGTTGCAGCATAAACCCACTTCATATGTACATACCAATTACAAAAAGAGATGGTCTTTAGATGTAGGGTTTCCCCTTTTTTGTGTTTGTAAATAATTTGTAAAACCCTACACTAAACATCTATAAAAATCAATGCAAGGAAGGACATCCCCGTTTTCCGTGTTTGTAAAAGATTTGTAGAACTCTACATTAAACATTAGAAAACAAACAGCGAAGCATTATGCATTTCATTTTAGTGGATACAAATGATAAGTAATTGATGATAAAGAGTAGAAAAAAAGAAGACAGTGTAGTTGCTATAGAGCGGCCCACAAAACCTGTTACTATGGGGCGGGCTAATTTATACATGGTAATCGCTTGCCTACATCGCAAGTTCTTAATATAATATTTCTCCCTAATATTCTCCATACTCAAACAAACAACATACCATCTAGCCAATGTGTATGGTTAATCAATGTGAAGACACTGTGGATCAACAATAGTACTCCCTCGTCTCAAATATCCAACGTCTAATTCACGACAGATGGAGTACATGATGAAATCAATGAATAGGAAAACAAGTCAGTTTGCAAGTAAATGCAGAGATAGGAAAATATAGTATAAGAATACATAGTAGAAGAATTATAGTGTGGCTCCAGGGTGCTACACACCCCTATACCTAATTTTTTTTAAAAATAAGTAAAAAAAGATTTAAAAAATAGAAGTTTTTTTGAAATCAAAGATGACCAGGTATTGTACTTGTATAAAAATATTTCTAAGATTTAAAAAATCAAAGTTTTTTTGAAATCAAAGATGACCAGGTATTATACTTGTATAAAAATATTTTTCTAGGGAATTACTTTTATTGTATCCTGGGTAAAAAACTCGAGATGCCCCATAACCAGACACTATTCACCTTTCATTCGTCATATTTTTGTTTTTTTTGCCCTGAAGACCATGCGAATCATTTCTTTTTCAAATATTTTTTTACGAGTACAATACCTGCTCATCTTTGATTTAAAAAAAAATTCAATTTTTAACCTTTTCTTTTTATTTTATTTTTCCAAGTATGGGGCTGCGTAGCACCCCAGAGCCAAAAGTCCGTGTTATACATAGTAGTGACTATTTAGTTATTTAGTTTTGGATCATAACTGGTACATAGTTACATACAAAGTTTCTTGAGAGGAGATAGTAAGATCGGTGTCATGTACATCATCACTGAAAGAATGCGAGCTCTTGCTAACATAGTTTACTCTAGGAATTTCTCGATCAGCTGTTGCGGGAGACATTCAGTAGTCTTGCCTTTTTCAGCCTAGCGTGGTTATAGTCCTTAAGTACCTTCCTTTGTCAAGATACCATGTATTCAATTGATTGGATTACTCTGTGGTTCTGAGTAGTGCATACACTGGCCTGGATAGCTGACAAAGGACCTGCGTCCAAAACTCTGGTGCGGACTATGTGTTAGTTGGTACAATACTGTTAGTGACAGTTCACCTGTAGATCAATGGTGGTAAAACGTTCTTGGCAAACCTTGTTCCTCTCTAGGTCGCTTCATACAGGAGGTCGTCAATGTCACTCACTTTCTATCATTTGCTGTCAGAAAAAAGAAAGCTTTAAAGAATTGACATCTTGAATGTTACTCATACACTACTTCAACGGTAAAACTTTCCGTGTAGTATAGTTTTTACTTGACACATTTTAGTATAGCGAGTTAACTCATGATTTTATTTCATGAATATGTTTCAAATCTTAGGTTAGCATATTAGTAACTTTGGACCAATATAGAAAACGAAACCGGGTACAGAAGATTATACTATTGTCACTACAGGAATGGATGAATACGTCAACGGCCGGTCGCTACGTCGACGGCCAAACGTCGGGGCCGTCGGCGTAGACCGTGACCAGACTAGCCCCGCCAAGCAGCCGTCGGCGTAGAAATGCCCTCGGCGTATCCTATGCTACGCCGACGGCTGGCCTCGGCGTAGCTATTTTTCCTTTTATCTCATTAAACATTGAAAAATCATAACTAAATCATTCTAATTCGTAAAAATACAAATAATATATCAAAATTTCATAAAAATAAATCTATCTATCTGCACTCAAATATTACACATTTGTAAATAAAAATTAAGTGAAACATAAAATATTATATATAGTTTAAAACGGGTATAAGAAATTCAAAAACAATCCAAACAATGCGAAACTTTCACGTGGTGTCATATTATGTGACATAGTTACAAGGAAAAATATCAAACTTGGTATATTGATTATGTCTCAAAAAACCTTCACAAAATGACCTACCTCATTTGAGGTTTCTTAGCTTTCGGGTCAAATGATCAATGTTATGGCTAGAATGAAGGCATAGTTTGTGATAATGTGTTGATATTGTGCATACGTGTGCATTATGGGATGACGAACGATGTTGCAGGATGAAGTTTTCTTTTTCATCGCACCAAAAAGCCATTTTTCATTTTCCGAGTGCAAAAAACGGATGGTTTTGTGAAACAACCACCAAATGACTAATTCAAAATGCTACCACCATATTTTACAAAATACTATTACATGGACAATGTCCTGACAGGTGGATCTCAAACCTTTCCGTCTATCCCTAGTGAAAAAGACAAATTCCTGCCGAATCTATATTAAGTGGGTCAGATATGAACTATAGGTACATGATCTGATGCTCATGATTTAAAAAAACATTTTTAGGTTCACAATATGCTATTTTATCAGAGATCTAATGCAAGTTTAGCGAGGCTCGGCCCCGAGCTAAGAATCTTTATGCTCGCCGTTCGACAAAGTTTGACGATAGTTTAAAACGGACATAAAAAAACTTCAAAAACGATCAACATAATGCAAATCCTTCGCATGGTGTCATATTTTGTGACATAGTTACAAGGAAAAATATCAAACTGGTATATTGATTATGTCTAAAAAAACCTATACAAAGTGACCTATCTCATTCGAGGTTTCTTGGCTTTCGGGTGAAATGACCAATGTTATGGCTAGAATCAAGGCATAGTTTGTGATAATGTGTTGATATTGTGCATACGTGTGCATTATGGGATGGCGAACGATGTTGCAGGATGAAGTTTTCTTTTTCATCGCACCAAAAAGCCATTTTTCATTTTCCGAGTGCAAAAAACGGATGGTTTTGTGAAACAACCACCAAATGACTAATTCAAAATGCTACCACCATATTTTACAAAATACTATTACATGGACAATGTCCTGACAGGTGGATCTCAAACCTTTCCGTCTATCCCTAGTGAAAAAGACAAATTCCTGCCGAATCTATATTAAGTGGGTCAGATATGAACTATAGGTACATGATCTGATGCTCATGATTTAAAAAAACATTTTTAGGTTCACAATATGCTATTTTATCAGAGATCTAATGCAAGTTTAGCGAGGCTCGGCCCCGAGCTAAGAATCTTTATGCTCGCCGTTCGACAAAGTTTGACGATAGTTTAAAACGGACATAAAAAAACTTCAAAAACAATCAACATAATGCAAATCCTTCGCATGGTGTTATATTTTGTGACATAGTTACAAGGAAAAATATCAAACTGGTATATTGATTATGTCTAAAAAACCTTTACAAAATGACCTATCTCATTCGAGGTTTCTTGGCTTTCGGGTGAAATGACCAATGTTATGGCTAGAATCAAGGCATAGTTTGTGATAATGTGTTGATATTGTGCATACGTGTGCATTATGGGATGGCGAACGATGTTGCAGGATGAAGTTTTCTTTTTCATCGCACCAAAAAGATATTTTCTATTTTCCGAGCACAAAAAAGGGAGTTTTGTGAAGCAACCAACAAATGGCTATTTCAAAATGCTACCACCACATTTTACAAAATACTAGACCACCTTATATGGACAATGTCCCAACAGGGGGATCTGAAACCTTTCCGTCCACCCCTGGTGAAAAAGACAAATTCCTGCCGAATTAGTAGGAAGTGGGTCAGATATGAATTATATGTACATGATACGATGCTCATGTTTTTTTACAAAAATCATTTTTAGGTTCATAATATGCTATTTTATCAAAGATCCAAAACAAGTTTAGTGAGGGTCGGCCCCAAGCTAAGAATCTTCATGCCCGTCGTTCGAGAAAGTTTGACGATAGTTTAAAACGGGCAAAAGATTCAAAAACGATCGAAAAAATGCGTAACCTTCGCGTGGTGTCATATTATGTGACATAGTTACAAGGAAAAATATCAAACTTGGTATATTAATTATGTTTGAAAAAACCCTTCACAAAATGACCTATCTCATTCGAGGTTTCTTGGCTTTCAGGTCAAATGACCAATGTTATGACTAGAATCAAGAAATAGTTTGTGATAATATGCCCATATTTTGCATACATGTGCATCATGGGATGGAGAACAATATTATTAGAGGAAGTTTTCCTTTTCGTCACACCAAAAAGTCCATTTTCCGAGCGCAAAAAGGGAGATTTTGTGAAGCAACCACCAAATAGCTAATTCAAAAATGGGGGGTTTGTGATAAGTTGATATGAATATCATATTTAGATTCCTTTCATTTTTATGATCAATTTAGACATATTATTTATCAAATTCCGATTTACAGATTTAAAGATATTAATTATTTCATATTAATTAGAAAAATATAAAAAGTAAAATTATTATATTTTTATTTGAATTCAATAGTATTTTTATTTGAATCAATAATATTTTTACTTATTCATTCTTGTTTACTTAAATAAGTGTGTAGTTTCAAAAAATAAAAACATGTGACATAATGATATACGAGTTAATAGGATTGATATCATAGTTTTGACAACTAGATACAAATTACTTCGCGGAAACTGATTCGGAAGGAACTGAGAAATTAAGCGTGTTGGAGCTGGAGTAGTGATAGGATGGGTTATCGAGCGAGAAGTTTGTTAAAGACTATAATTTGATTAAAGATTAACTGTAATTAGTGTTAAAAATGTTTTAGGTGAGAGATTAACGATTCAAACAATTCAAAGATTTTAAAAAGTTGAGAAAAAAATCAAAAAATAAAAATTCAAAAAAATTTGGTTTTTTTTTTGATTTTTTACAACGTGTCGCTATTATGCCGGCGGGACTATGCCGAGGGCAACACCGACGGCTAGAGCTACGCCGACGGGCAAAAATGCCTCTGCCGAGGGAGAGCTTTGCCGAGGAGGCTACGCCGAGGTCAGCCGTCGGCATAGCATACGCCGAGGGTATTTTGGCCTACACCGATGACTTTTTGCCCTCGGCGTAGCGTGCCGTTCCTGTAGTGTGTGAACAAGAAATATTCATCAAAAAGTCAACTCTAATGTAAAATAATTTAATTTAATGAGTAATTCTCCTAGAAATCAGTTGCAAGTTACAAAAGATAACCTTCCTGATTCCAAGCCTTAGGTACAACAAAAGGCAAACACAGAAAAAGCGCCAACACAAAATAAGTATCTATCTACTAATTTACGCTACGGTACGTTCGTCACCCCCAAAATCCGTGAGCCAGGTTTTTACTCTTTTGCCCCTAGTTGTTCGAGTATATTACTAGCACTACCAGCGCAAAGTGGAATCAACATGTTCCCTTGTTTTTTTCTCCTGCCCCGAGTGACGACGCAGCCGCCGACCAGAACCGTTCCAGTCGGAGGGCGACAAGGAGGCCGCCTACTAGGAGGAGGAGTTCTACAAGGGGGAGGTGCTACCAGGCTCCGGCGGCGCCAGCTGGATTCGTACCGGAGGAGGTCGATGAGGCATCCGCAAACGAGAGCAAGGAGGAAGGCGGCCGCGCAAATCCCCCCAAATCCTCGAGATACCGCCACCGTGACACGTCCGCCTCTCGAGGCCATCGCCGCTCCCATTCTCCCTCGAGGTACGAGAAGGTCTCACCTCCACGAGCCAGATCTTCCTGGAAGCGGTGAGCTGCGGCTGAAGCCGCTTGGGCAGAGCCGGGACCCACGCAATTGAGCTTCTAAGAGGGAGATTCTTGAAGCTTCCACAAGGGGGCCGGATCTTGGGGTTGGGGTGAGTCTGCCTTCCCTGAAGACTGCCATGGCTACCGGCCTCGGCACCGCCCCAGGTGAGCTCATCAAAATCCCTCCCCTCCTCTCTTTGCTTCTCTCTCTGCGGTGCTCTTCGCGGTGGTTGTGTTTCTTGCGGTCTTGGTGTTTGATGCCTACGCACTTCTAATCTTGTAGACAGTTGTTGGGCCTCCAAGTAAAGAGGTTTGTAGAACAACAACAAGTTTTCCATTAAGTGGATCACCCAAGGTTTATTGCACTCAGGGAGGAAGTGGTCAAAGGTATTCCCTCTCAAGCAACCCTACAATCAAGATACAAGAAGTCTCTTCTGTCCCCAACACACCCAATACACTTGTCAGGTGTATAGGTGCACTAGTTCGGTGAAGAGATAGTGAAATACAAGTGGTATAGATAATTATAAGTGGTAACGGTGATAGAAAATAACTTGATGGCGTGAAAGAGACTAAAGACAAACTGAAATAAAGATGGAAGCAAGCAAACATGTAATGGATCTAATAGGAATCGGTGTTTCAGTGCTTAGAAACAAGGCCTAGGGATCATACTTTCACTAGTGAACACTCTCATATAAATATATTCTCTTTATGATACTACTCTTAACTACTCTCCGGTTGAACACTCTAATCGATGGTAGGGCTATAACAGCACACCTCAAAGTAAGCCTTTCCCATCTAGATAACCCCACACTGTCACCTTGAGCACTAGATGGTTCCAACAAACACCACAATTTTATAAAGACATCCAACTCCAAATATAACTCATAACAAGTATTTGTAATCTCTAGCCTAAGTGCCACCATGGTGTGCACGCTGTCACTTTCACACACATGGGGAGAGCAGAGATCTAATAAAGCACTTGAGTAGCAAGGTAGATCTATAGATTACAAGCTCATGATCACGATATGATCATGCATAGAGAGAGAGATGAACACATAGCTACCGGTAGAACCCTTAGCCTCGAGAGAGAACTACTCCCTCCTCATCATGGGAATCAACAACAGCAATGGAGATGGTGGTGGAGATCGATGGAGATGGCTCTAGGGCACTTCCCCGTCCCGGCAGGGTGCAGGAACAGAGACTTTCTGTCCCCCGAATCTCTCCTTCGGTGGCAGCGGCGCTGCGGAACTGTTTGTGGCTGGAGGATTGACGATCTAGGGTTTATGCATCGGAAGGCTTCTTATAGGCGAAGAGGCAAGGTCGGTGGGCGGCCAGGGGGCCCACACCACCTGGTGGCGTGGCCAGGGCTAGCCCACGCCACCACATGGTGTGGCCGCCCTGTGGCCCCTCTCTGTCTCTTCTTCTGGCTCCATGAGTCTTCCGGTAAAATATCGACTTTGGCTTTTTTCCAGTCCAATTCTGAGGATATTCATTTTTTGACTTTTCTAGAACCAAAAACAGAAGAAAACATGCAACTAGCACTGTGGCATCTTGTTAATAGGTTAGTCCAAGAAAGTGTATAGAAATACTCCAAAGTGTGGACAAAACATAAGAAAGTAGATATAAAACAAGAACGGAACATCAAATATTATGGATATGTTAGCAACGTATCAACATCCCCAAGCTTAACTCCTGCTCGTCCTCGAGTAGGTAAGTGATAAAAAGAAAGAATAATTTTTGAGGTGACATGCACCATCATAAACTTGATCAAAGTATTTGTAAAACATTGATAGCTGGGATCATAGTACTTCAACATAGCATGAAAGATAAAGTTCTAACAATAAGACATAGCAACTATGTTGCAACATGAAAATACACAAACAAAAGATTAATGAATAACAATGCTTTGCAAGACGTTTGTTTGTTTCACATAAAGAAAACATAGCATAATAGCATTCAGCACGTCCCTCATAGAGTAGCAAATATAAATGCATAGGACACCTTCAAAGTTCATAAGAGTGACTAGATACAAATAGTTTAAAACAAGCAATATCAAGTTATGCGTCAATCAACAAGACTTGGGACAATACACAGAGAACTAAGAATGGCCACTATGCTCTCAAAGTAGGTGCATAAAGGTAGAAGGTGGAGACTCAATATAATGGTGGAAGAAAGGCCTTCATAGAAGGAAGTAGGGATTCAAGTCTCATAAAGAGCTTCCAAAAATTATGGTACTTATTAGCTTTCAGCTCTCATTGTCTCTATCATAAGCATCTTGAAGTGATTAAGGTTAAAGTGAACAAACTATGGTGTATATGCTTGACGAAGTATAAGTTAGAAATCTCATGTCGCTTGAATACGAGGGCCGCTCCTCATGCTACTCAAGTTTAGTCACCTGTAAGTACATGTGTATCATAGAGAACCGCCAACGGGGTACCCCTTGCCCGATGATATGGAAGAATCCCCATATCAAAATGACAAGGCAAGCAGACAACAAGCATCTCAGCAATCTTCTTATTTACCATGGGAATATGGTGCTTTTTTTCCTCTTTCCTCTTTTCATAATCTTTTTTTTTCTTTTACTCTTTTTTATCAATATAGGACTCTTTTTTATAAGAAGAATGCTTCATAGACAACTCATTATGGTTACGCTGCAGGTTTCCACCATGTCAGCATGGATTAGACCAGTGGCCCAGGCGTTTCTCTAACACATATACATAACTTCATGGACTTACAAGCTCCCCTTTCATTTCACACCGACGACATCCATATATAAAAGAGCATGATATCAACTAGGTACAAGTACCAAGTGCAATGTTGAAAGCGTTCCCCATGAAAGCATAGTTCTTCTAATTCCCAACAAATAAGTGCAAGCATATACAACATAGACGACACAATGGTTGAAGTTTATTAAGTGCAAGATAAGTAAAGTGTTCCATCAAGTTCGTGAGAGCTTTAATCACTAGTTTTCTCATAACAAGTTTAATTTGAAAGGTAAACAAAAGCATGAATATACTTGGAATAGCATATGCTAGTAGGTAGGTATGGTGGAATCTTTGGGATAACTTGGTTTAGGGAGTTGGATGCATGAGTGGAACTCATACTTGGTTGTGGAGGCTAGCAAAAGACTAGGAGCGACAAACTAAGAGAGCAATAATGGCCATAATCATGCAGAGCGACAAAACATCATTGATCAAAGCATAAAGTGATATTACAAGTTGAAAAATAAAGGATCATAAAGGCTATGGTGACTTTGGATAGTCATAACATGGTGTGAGCATGCGCCAAGTCAACCCAAATAAAACATCAAAGGAGAATACCACAATACTATGCTTTAATATGCTAATAGAATGCATGATTCATCCAAGGCACATTAAGCGGTCTGAATTGTTTATAACAAGTCATGCTACAACAAATAATACTAAGCATAAAGCCAAAACAATATCAAGCATGGCATGACAAAGCATAGGCCACGGTCAAAAACAAGCTCTCTTTATCACTTAAGCATAAACTTTTCCTACTCTTTTCCAATCCAAACCAAACTATTTGAAAACCAATGTATGAAAGAGGGGGTCCAACAAAATTATTCAGCAAAATAAGAAAACAAAGATAATGAAAAACCAAAACAAAAACGAAAAATAATACGCTCCAAGAACAACACAACTGTGCATGAAACAATAAAAATGAAGCGTTTGGAAGAAACCTGGGATTTTTATTGATGAAGAGGGGGATGCCTTGGGCATCCCCAAGCTTTGACGCTTGTACTTCTTGGATATTTCTTGGGGTGACACGCGTGGAATCCCCAAGCTTGAGCTTTAGTCCATCCTTCATCTCATCACTCATTCCTTTCATACACCTGAAATTTTTTCCTTCATACAAAACTTCACACAATCTTTATTAGCAACATTAGTGCACTCAAGATAATAGTTCTTTAGGTTCAGTTCTAACACCAATAAACTTCCAATAAAACACTAGGTACTGTAGCACTTCCCTCAAAAAGCTCAATTCTCCAAAAGAACTCAAAAAGGAACCAACATGAAGCAAATGCAGAAAATGAGAGAAATCTGTCAAAACAGACCAGCAGGTAAAGACGAATTTTTTCGAAGACCTTCTGTTGCTCAAATCAAAAAGTTTTAAACTAACGAAAGTTACATAACAACCTGAGGCAGAAGCACAAAAATTCACGCCTCAAAAAGACGTTTATAGATTTTACACGAATTTTTACGGTGAAGCACAGAAATCTGTTTCGGGACAACAACTTTCCCAATCATTACTTCTCTCTCATTAGAGGTTACTCTTGGCACAAAAAGCAAATAAAAAGGATAAGGAGCGGTTATTACAGAAGTAATAACTTCCAAGACTCATCTAAAACTTTTAGGTTATCTCCCAATAAGTACTTTTCTTTAACGCCTTTAAGTTAGGCATGATAGTTTGAGAAGATGCTCACATAAGAAATATGAATTGAACTAAAAGAGAGCATCAAGAAGCAAATTCAAAACACATTTAAGTCTAACCCACTTTCCTATGCATAGGAATCTTATAAAGAAACAAGTCATGCAAGCACAAAGCAACAAGCATAGGAAAGCAAAATAAGTGCAACTTTAAGGCTTTCAACATAAAGAGGGGAAGCTTAATATTATTGAGATGCATAAAACCTTGTTTCCCTCTCTCATAATAACTTTCAGTAGCATCATGAATAAAATTAACAATATAACTATCACACGGAACATTCTTATCATGAGCCACATGCATAAAAGAAATAATACTCTCCACATAAACATAGTCATTCTTATTAATTGTAGTAGGAGCAAATTCAACAAAATAGCTATCATTATTATTCTCATCACCATAATCATCAAATATAGGAGGCATATTGTAGTCATAATTAATTTCCTTCTCAATAGTAGGTGGACCGAAAATATCATATTCATCATTGTAATCATCATATATTGGAGGTTTGGTATCATCATAAGCAATAGGATAGCTCCCTTCCAAAGCTGGGGAACTAAAAAGATCATTTTCATAAAAACTAGCTTCCCCAAGCTTAGACTTTTCCATGGCTTAGCAATAATGGTGTCCAAAGAATTCATACTAACAACATTGCTATTAGCATGCAAATAAAGTTTCATAGGTTTTTTAATTTTCTCTTCAAACACTTCATGTCCTAACTCAAGATAAATACTATAAAGCTCTCTAATTTTGTTGTTGTTTTCCATTAAGCCTAACTAGTGAAAACAAGAAACAAAAGGACAAAATTGCAGAATCTAAAGGAAATAACATCGAGCACTCACACCGGAGGATGTGAGTACCTTTTACCTTACCTCCCCGGCAACGGCGCCAGAAAATAGGCGTTTGCCGTGGGAGGTTCTTCTTCTTTAATCCTCCGGTGTGAATACCTTTTACCTTACCTCCCCGGCAACGGCGCCAGAAAATAGCTTGATGTCTACGCACTTCTATTCTTGTAGACAGTTGTTGGGCCTCCAAGTGTAGAGGTTTATAGAACAACAGCAAGTTTTCCCTTAAGTGGATCACCCAAGGTTTATCGAACTCAGGGAGGAAGTGGTCAAAGGTATTCCCTCTCAAGCAACCCTGCAATCAAGATACAAGAAGTATCTTGTGTCCCCAACACATCCAATACACTTGTCAGGTGTATAGGTGCACCAGTTTGGCAAAGAGATAGTGAAATACAAGTAGTATAGATAATTATAAGTGGTAACGGTGATAGAAAATAACTTGATAGCGTGAAAGAGACTAAAGACAAACTGAAATAAAGATGGAAGCAAGCAAACATGTAATGGATCTAATAGGAATCGGTGTTTCAGTGCTTAGAAACAAGGCCTAGGGATCATACTTTCACTAGTGAACACTCTCATATAAATATATTCTCTTTATGATACTACTCTTAACTACTCTCCGGTTGAACACTCTAATCGATGGTAGGGCTATAACAGCACACCACAAAGTAAGCTTTTCCCATCTAGATAACCCTACACTGTCACCTTGAGCCCTAGATGGTTCCAACAAATACCACAATTTCATAAAGACATCCAACTCCAAATATAACTCATAACAAGTATTTGTAATATCTAGCCTAAGTGCCACCATGATGTGCATGCTATCACTTTCACACACATGGGGAGAGCAGAGATCTATTAAAGCACTTGAGTAGCATGGTAGATCTATAGATTACAAGCTCATGATCTCAATAAGATCATGCATAGAGAGAGAGATGAACACATAGCTACCGGTAGAACCCTTAGCCTCGAGAGAGAACTACTCCCTCCTCATCATGGGAATCACCAATGGTGATGGAGATGGTGGTGGAGATTGCTCCGGGGGAACTTCCCCATCCCGGCAGGGTGACGGAACAGAGACTTTCTGTCCCCCGAATCTCCCCTTCGGTGGTGGCGGTGCTGCGGTACTTTTTGTTGCTGGAGGATTGACGATCTAGGGTTTATGCATCGGGAGGCTTCTTATAGGCGAAGAGGCAAGGTCGGTGGGCGGCCAGGGGGCCCACACCACCTGGTGGCGTGGCCAGGGCTAGCCCGCGCCATCACATGGTGTGGCCGCCCTGTGGCCCCTCTCCGTCTCGTCTTCTGGCTCCGTGAGTCTTCCGGTAAAATATCGACTTTGGCTTTTGTCCGGTCCAATTCCGAGGATATTCAGTTTCTGACTTTTCTGGAACCAAAAACAGAAGAAAAGTATGGACGAAAGTGTATAGTCCAAGAAAGTGTATAGAAGAAAGTATGGACGAAAGTGTATAGTCCGAGCACTGTGGCATCTTGTTAATATGTTAGTCCAAGAAAGTGTATAGAAATACTCCAAAGTATGGACGAAACATAAGAAAGTAGATATAAAACAAGCACGGAACATCAAAAATTATGAATAGGTTAGCAACGTATCAGTGTTCGGTAGAATGCAGTTTACTAAACTGGGTCGCTTGCAGGGCTGCTGTCACGGCCACAAGCGCCCTCCTGGTCAGGATTGTTCTCCGAGATCATCGGCGCCATGCTTTGCAGGGTCTCCTCCGCCCCCGGCCGTGCCAAGTTTGACTTAAACTTCAGTTTACTCTTAGGCAAGGCAACAACTATCAGCTTCTGTGGGCTGCTGAGCTGTTGCGAGAGCTCTTGTGGGCAAAGCTTCTAGCTTTTGTAGAGGGGCTTCAGTTTGCTATTAATCAAGGGCATTAGTGCATTGTCCTCGAGAAGATTGACCTGAAATTCTGGGAGTAACAACTCCATCTGCAGCCTACCCCACTTGCTCCTCTTTCTGACTTAAACTTCCATGCTATTGGTTCCGTGATGTGTTCTGCATATTTTGTAGACATATGTTGGTTCAGATAATATTGGTCAGCGATAGGTCGTTCTTACAGGCTAGGGAGGTTTGGTGATTACGAGTGAGGAATTCATGTTGAGTTGCATGGGGACCGTGAGCATTCACGATTCAGGAATTTGGCATGTTTTGGTAACAGTTCAAATAGGCTAGGGGAGCTTCGGGGATCACGAGTCGGGAATTCATGTTGATTTGTATGGAAATGTGAGAATTTCGATAATTAACCAAACAAATTTTCTGCTTCCAAATAATTGTTAGAAGAAAATTGATGATTTGTAGATTCAATGGGCTTTTCATGTCTATCTCCATGGTCACTCTATTTCAAAATCATGTACTCCCTCTGACCCAAATCTAGATAGATTTTAGGCAATATTTTTCCTAAATCTGTGACAAATAATTTGACTTGGAGGGAGTACGGGTTTTCATTGGATTTAACTTGTGTCGTGGCAACACACACAGGCTATGCAGTTTTGATAGGAATTTAAATTATCCTACCGCTTTATCAAATAATCTGTGTATGCAAACTCTTAGCAATGCATGCACATTATTATTGTGAGAGTAGCTAATCAAATTGGTAGTCGGAAATAGAGGAATTAATACACAAGATGACTTTATTTCTTGTAAAATTTCACTTTCTCATTCTCGTTCTAAGGATCTCCTACAGGCTAACAGAAAATGTAAATGAGTTGAAGCTGGAGTTGGAGAGCAAGTGAAACTTCAAAGTTGGCACCGGAGAGCTTCCGAAATATATGAGGTGTGCACATGATGCTAGAGCGATGTTGCGTGGAACGAAGCTGCAACACAACATCGGCAAAGTCAAAAGAGACGAGGGCCAGTAAAATGGGACCGCAGGAACCAAGGAGAGATGATAGAGAAAAAATGGAAAAAAAATGCATGGGTTCGATAGGTGATGACTGTAAGCGAGACTTGGCCATGTCCATCCGTGAAGGTAGTAGTGAAGTGAGAGGTTCTTTGGTGTTGGACTCTTAAAAATTAATTAGCTGGTGTCCCTGGTGCTTATTTACAGAAATAAGTTCACCACGAATCTAGAAAATTCTATTTGTTTTGCTTCAAATACAGCATTTATAGTTCAATAAGAAATTAAGATAGCTGGAGTAGATATGAGGCTTTTGTAGAGATTTTTTACTCTTTCGGAACCTAACATAACGTCAATATTTCACATCAATTGGTACACCAGGCGTGATTGACAGTCCCTTTTGTGATAAAGCATGTCTTATCTGGTATTGTACATAGGTTATCGACCAAAAACAAATTGATTCCCTTCATTTTCTTTGGTTGATTCCCTTCATTTTCTTTGGTTTTCCTTCATTTCCATGCAGTGTGATTAGTTTGTACCCTATTTCAGACACTTGAAAACAACGTGGATGATGCATCCATGGTATAGAGCGAAAAAAATTCTCGTAGCAACACACGGGCATTTAACTAGTACAGATGTATTTGAGCATATCAAGTAAGCTGAAAAATCATGTGTTGACTTTTACACGGATTGGCTCCAAGAGGAAAAACATAGCATACACCTATTATTTCTTCACTGTAGAAGCTGGCGCAACAACGGAATAGATTCTAGAGCACCGAAGAAAATGAAATATGCGTCCTTCAATTAAAAAAGAAGGTAGAAACTACAAAGGTAAAAGGTATAGTTCCACGAGAAAATTCCTTATTTGACACTACTTCCTAATATGTTTCCTTATTTGACACTAAAAACTTTTCACTTTCTTTTATGACCACTTGTGAAATTACTTTGTCTTATATGACGCTACCGTAAATTCCGTTGAAAGGTTCCGTTAATTTTTTCCAGCGGGACCCAAATACCCCTGATTCAATCGTTTGACTCATTTCTGTCTAACACGCACGACCAAATTCTTCCATCATGCGCATTGTTTTTTTAACGGAGCAGTGCATTTGCTAATGAACATGTGACGTACTAATCACGTTTTGTCCTGGATTTTTTTGAACGGAGCCACGCCGACTAGTAAACAAGTACTCCGGTTATCAGCATGTTCCAATGACGTGACCAATCATGGGCAGAGATGAAGCCGCAACCTCGTCGATCTTAGTTGTAGTGGTCATCCGGTCGAAGCCTCGTCGTCGAGGGACGGCAACCTACCGTCGAGCTCGAGCAGCAGAGGTTGCCGGTAGGAGCCTGGGTCGTGCCGAGGAGGGGCAAGTGCAGTGTCCTAGGTTGTCGACGCAGTCGACCGGTAGCGTCCTGGTGCCCGACTCGATCCGCTGCTGATCGTTCCGTCGGTGCTAGCTGTTGGCCAAGCTGAATGACAACGTACTCAGCCGCACAACACGAAACAATGGGGAAAGTTAAGTCTCTATATTTGTTGTTCATGTCGAGCCCAGGGAAGTAATGGATTAAGGAACAATATAAACTTGGTATTGGACTTTCCTAATAATCCAAACACGATTTCCCGTAAACTGAATCTTAACGGAAAAGTTAATAAAAGCTCGTTTCGAAAATCTGGTGGCTAATCCATGCTATCCAAACAATCACTTAGGGAAATCGGTTGTGTTAAATTTTCTGTTAAGAATCAACTTACGCAAAAACACGTTTGGATCAGTATATAGTCTAAAGCCCATTTAGGGAAACCGGTTCTGTTAACTTTTTCGTACAACAACATTCCTTGTAATTTGGTCATATTATGTACCATGGGCAAAAAGGTCTCTAGTTAACCCCGTTAGCTCTCAAAATACACTGAAGTGTCATGTAAAGCAAAAAAATTACAGAAGTGGTAAAATAAGGAAGTGAAAAACTTTCAGTGTCAAATAAGAATCATATTGGGAAGTAGTGTCAAACTAGCATAAATGCCCGTGCGTTGCACCGGGACAGAAGGTAAAGTAAATTCTCATTGCAGGGACCCAATGCTCTAACTGAGGCCAATGCTCTCATTTGTATTTAATAGTCTCTTATCATAATACCATTGCTCTAACTGGGGACAAAAGTTGCAAGGCCAACCTAGCAGGGACCCACTATACTTATTTCGATCCATTCCCAAATAGGCTCCCATAAAGTTGTCTTCTTCCCCAAATTCTCTCTTACTTGTCTTGCAATTTCTCCCCAATTTTTGAATCTGCACACCAAAGATTGTACTATTAAATCAAGAGAAACTAAAATTTGGAATCCCAAATTCACCACTTATCCAATTCCCTCATTTAGATTTTGAGCTCGAACTAATGAAATTTGGATCAGGAACAAGGCAAAAGGGAGAATCTAGGATGCAGGATTAATTGTAGCTTATTCTATCAGCTTTTCATTTTTATTGGGTCATCCCCACCAACTCAATCCTTCTCGAGTAGATCTGAAGGCCTGAGCACCAACTGTAGGTAAGGATGGATATATTCAATGGTTGGACCGTGCTCCTCCAAGAGGCTCGGGATTGGTTGATGGTCGGCTGCCTCTCTAGACTTTCCCGGGTGGTGTGGATCCCGAGCTCAGTACAATGCTGCTCCAAATTGTACGGACCAGCTCTCCAGCTTTGGTTCTCGTGGTTAGGCGCTGGAGGCATTTTGGCGGTGCGGGGGAAAGGAGAAGAGGTGTTGGCGCGCTCGAGCGCGAGCAGAGGACCTCGAGTGCCAGCGGAAGTGGGGCGCATCGGGGGGCATGAGGAGATGGCGACGAAGCTCGGCGGCATATCGGTGGTACTGGGACTTATCCGGAGAGAGAGAAGTTGCACCGGGTCAAATATGCTTTGCTACAGGTTGAATTTTACTGAATATTTTCAAATTCATGACTTGTTTACTACTCATAGGCAAAATGCCTACGCATCATGAAGGATATAAGCAAAATGCCTATGCAAGTCGCGAGGGATATAAATTGAAGTAAATTTTTTATCTTTAATTTTTATTTAGCCTACTCTTATGTTCTCCTTATATTACAATCATGTTGATACGCCTAACGAGGTGATGCGTCAAATAGTTGCGATCGATTTACCTTCATAAACACCAAATCTGGAAATTAGCTTCATAAAAGTTTTGTATCTTCTTAATGGTACCAGCAATAGCTGACTTTGAGATATGTTTCCACTTTAGTTTAAAAACCAAATTAGGGGTCGCTTTTCACCTGCACCGGATTTGCATAAACACTCACGAACACTGATGACGACCAGTAGCATCCGTCAGCTCTGCATTTTTACGGTGTGGTACTCTGCCCCAGGCCGAAGCAACACAAAGTAATCATCTCTGAAGACCACTTCCCAAGCTCGTCACTATCAGCACAAGTTAGGTCGACCTGAGCAGCACAAGTTGCATGCAAACAAAGACTTCTCCTTTGGTTCTTCTTTACAGAACAGCCAGTCAGCCACTACAGCGTGCTGCTATTGCTAAATGGATAGCGTGACTGCAAGGAGAAGAAGTTCCTATAGATGTTGCTTGGGCAAGTCCATTCACTCCTAATACGATCAAGGGAAGGACTTATTTTCTTATATAGAAACGTGATGCAGGCCAAGTCTGGGATGGGACAGCTCGGCTGTTTTGATTCGTGTAGAGGTCTTATCTTACATACATGCCAAGTTGGGCTTTGCGGACAATGTACGTGTTGTTGGCTAGCTCTCTTGTTTTGATTCTGATTGGTCCGTCGACCTGGATTATTAGCGACTTGAATCAAGTCGAGTAAGGACTCACGGACGTGGTGCGAGGTAGAAAGACGCCTTTTATGATGGACGAAAGCGCATTACGACGGACGAAGAGAAAAACGCTCCTCCTTTTATTATTAGGTATATAGATAAGGATTTTTCTCGTAGTTCCGTACCTATACACACAAGATTCACGCACGCACCATTACAGAATCATGAAATATTCTACTACGATGATTCTGCAACATTTTAGCATGGGAATAAAAGTAAGAGTAAACAAGCTCTATGATCTTTGTCAATAGTTCAACATGATTTACAAAGTTCCGGAATATTTTCTATTGATTAATTTGCAGCCGTAACAAAAATAGAAATTTGAAAACTTAATCACAGGTTACAACCAGAGTAACAAAACGTGGCTAAGCATGTTCTACATCTGTTTCAAGGAATAAGAGGCACATGCATTTTAAAATAAAATTGGATCGAATAAATAGAACAACTAAATATTGATTATTAAGAAACAATATAACTGAGCCGAGCTAGGAGCCTCCACAAC
This sequence comes from Avena eriantha, assembly GCA_910589775.1. Taxonomy (NCBI): domain Eukaryota; kingdom Viridiplantae; phylum Streptophyta; class Magnoliopsida; order Poales; family Poaceae; genus Avena; species Avena eriantha. The sequence continues at coordinate 48,414,075 of OU342741.1, forward strand.
ATTTCAGTATCTGTCCGATCTGCGCATCAAATGCATCCACTATTGTTTGCCGAACCGTTGCTTAACACAATTTTACACCGATCGATTGTCTCAGACACTCCAACTTTAGGCCACATCTGGTTTGCCGGGCCACCAAAGGTTCATTCAGGCCTAGCAGTTGGGCCTTCATACACAGTTTGCGATCACACAACTATTATTAGGGGTGTGCTACGCGTCCCCTGGGGATATTTCTGTAACATTTCAAAAATACTAATCAAGATTATCATGCTCTAATCACCCAAGTTTAGGGTTAACAAATTTTTTTATTACTAAATGAAATATTAATGCATGTGTGTTTTAAATTAGTTTATGATTGAGTGAAATTGTCATGCTTGATTGCTACAAATGATAAGAAATGGTTTAAAGATGAATACTATATCATCAAGGCCAATTACAAACAAAATCCAAAGAAAAATAAATCAAATATGAATCAAATAAACAAATGGTCATTTTGACCAAAGTTAACCACTAGGTCATTTTGAGTGTTCCTAGTACATAATTTATAACAGAAACATTTCCACTTCTTTTCAACCCTTGCTAGACCAAGTAAAAGTGAACCCAAAACCACTTTACAAACTCACAAAAACTATTTTCAAATATATTTAAAGGACAGTTCAAAATTGAATCAAGTTCATATGGTAAGATCACCATTCTGCAAAAACCACTCAAACCAATTGACCTTGCCTTTTCCAAGCAACCTCACACACTCAAGCATAAGATCAAAACACTCACCAAATTTCATTAAAAAATTTCAAATTTAAATTCTTGCGGCCATTTAGTCGGACACCTTGCAGACACAACTCAAACTCTGCCTAGCTATACTGTTTGGAGCATTGATCACTCGACCAATTGCCCCCATTGCACTCCCCCTGTCTCCCCCAGCATCTAGCAGCGCAGGACACGCACCCCCCTTTGCCGTTGCGCTAGTGAACCACCACCCGAAGCTGGCCACGCTGGCCAACCAGGGACCGTTCGCCACAGGCCACGCCGCCGTCTCCCACGACGACCAGGAGGCAGTCCACCGTCCACCGCCACCCCCTATCCAGCCCTTGACCGCAGCCAGGCCATGGACCACCCCAGCATAGCCGCGCCCACTTTCTCTGCGCCGTGCCGAGCGCACGCCAGAGCGCCGCAACCGACAAGCTCGCACGCGCCGCGCCTCGCCCTCTCCGCGCCTGCACACACTCGCCATAAAACCAGCTAGCTCCCAGACATGCCCATTTGCCGCCGCGCGACCCGTAGCCCCTGTACACCGTCTCGAACACCGTCGTTTCTGCCTACAGAACCAACCGTCCCCGACCGTTCTAGACCGCCCCTTGCCGCACCATCACTCGCACTATGACCACCCTGAAGCACCGTGCCGAACCCTACCCGCAGCCATGCCAATAGCCCTCTATATCGCCGTCACCGACGAGCCCGAGCCATCCCGCTCTGTCCCTCTCGCCGGTGTATAAATAGAGGCCACCCCAGCCTCAATTCACCACACCACCTCACTCCCCACTCCTCACAACACCTCCCACACTTCTCCCTGGAGCAAGGCGAGCACCGCATCGCCGGAATTTGGCCGGAGCCCGCCGCTGTAGAAGAAGAAGGGAGTCGTCGATTGGAGCCGCCCCAGGAGTCGCCGCGACCACCGTACGAACCACGGTTGTCGACAACGTCATTCGCCCCCATCACCGACCCTAGCTGGAGCCCTGGTGAGCCTCACACGACCCCCACCGTCGCCGTTAGGGTTCAGACCTCGCTGGAGCTGTTCGACGTAGGAGATGAATTTCAGTCGTTAGATCAGGTCCTAATCGTAGGGCCTAGATTGAAAGATACCGCTTCGGTTAGATAGAGCCACTGACTAGTGAGACCGTGCTGTCAGCAGCCGCTGCGCCCGCGCAGTACAGCTGGACCGGCCTAGTTAGTTTCCCGCGCAGGCCTGTGAATTTAAATAGTTATTTTCCATTTTAGTTAAAACCAGTTTCTGTCAGTAGATTCAAAAATCAATTTAAAGAGAGGAGCAAGTGCGGCGTCCTAGGTTGTCGACGCAGTCGGTCGGCAGCGTCCTCGTGCCCGACTCGATCCGCTGCTGACTGTTCCGTCGGTGCTAGCTGTTGGCCAAGCTGAATGACAACGTACTCAGCCGCACAACACGAAACAATGGGGAAAGTTAAGTCTCTATATTTGTTGTTCATGTCGAGCTCAGAGAAGTAATGGATTAAGGAACAATATAAACTTGGTATTGGACTTTCCTAATAACCCAAATACGATTTCCCGTAAACTGAATCTTAACGGAAAAGTTAATAAAACTGGTTTTTCTAAAAATCAGTGGAAAGCTCGTTTCGAAAATCTGGTGGCTAATCCATGCTATCCAAACAATCCCTTACGGAAACCGGTTTTGTTAAATTTTCTGTTAAGAATCAACTTACACAAAAACACGTTTGGGTCAGTATATAGTCTAAAGGCCATTTAGGGAAACCGGTTCTGTTAACTTTTTCATACAACAACATTCCTTGTAATTTGGTCATATTATGTACCAGGGGTAAAAATGTCTTTGTAGGTCTCCAGTTAACCCCGTTAGCTCTCAAAATACACTGAAGTGTCATATAAAGCAAAGAAATTACAGAAGTTGTCAAATAAGGAAGTGAAAAGTTTTCAGTGTCAAATAAGAATCATATTAGGAAGTAGTGTCAAATAAGAAATTTTCTCATGGTTCCGTACCTATACACACAAGGTTTCCGCACACACCATTACAGAATCATGAAATATTCTACTACGATGATTCTGCAGCATTTTAGCATGGGAATAGAAGTAAGAGTAAACAAGCTCTATGATCTTTGTCAATAGTTCAACATGATTTACAGAGTTCCAGAATATTTTCTATTGATTAATTTGCAGCCGTAACAAAAATAGAAATTTGAAAACTTAATCACAGGTTACAACAAGAGTAACAAAACGTGGCTAAACATGTTCTAAATCTGTTTCAAGGAATAAGACGCACATTCATTTCAAAATAAAGTTTGATTGAGTAAATAGAACAACTAAAAATTGATTATTAAGAAACAATATAACTGAGCCGAGCTAGGAGCCTTCACAGCTATCCAGAGTTCTTATCTGTCCGATCTGCGCATCAAATGCATCCACTATTGTTTACCGAACCGTTGCTTAACACAATTTTAGACCGATCGATTGTCTCAGGCACTCGAACTTTAGGCCACGTTTGGTTTGCCGGTCCACCAAACGTTCATTCAGGCCTAGCAGTTGGGCCTTCATACACAGTTTGCGACCACACAACTATTAATAGGAGCGTGCTACGCGTCCCTCGGGGATATTTCTGTAACACCCCAAAAATACTAATCAAGATTATCGAGCTCTAATCATCCAAGTTTAGGGTTAACAAAAACTTTTATTACTAAATTAAATATGAATCAAATAAAGCAAATGTGTGTTTTGTATTAGTGTATGATTAAGTGAAATTGTCATGTTTGATTGCTACAAATGATAAGAAATGGTTTAAAGATGAATACTACATCATCAAGGCCAATTAGAAATAAAATCTAAAGAAAAAGAAATTAAATATGAATCAAATAAACAAATGGTCATTTTGACCAAAGTTAACCACTAGGCCACTTTGAGTATTCCTAGTATAGAAATTACAACAGAAATATTTCTACTTCTTTTCACCTCTTGCTAGACCAAGTAAAAGTGAACCCAAGCCCACTTTACAAACTCACAAAACTATTTTCAACTATATTTAAAGGGCAGTTCAAAATTAAATCAAGTTCATATGGTAAGATCATCATTTTGCAAAACCCACTCAAACCAATTCACCTTGCCTTTTCCAAGCAACCTTAGACACTCAAGCATAAGATCAAAACACTCACCAAATTTCATTAAAAAATTTCAAATTTAAATTCTTGCGGCCATTTAGTCGAACACCTTGTAGACACAAATCAGACTCTGCCTAACTATACTGTTTGGAGCATTGATCACTCGACCAATTGCCCCCATTGCACTCCCCAGTCTCCCCCAGCATCTAGCAGCGCAAGACACTCACCTCCCTTTACTGTTGCGCCAGTAAACCGCTGCCAGAAGCTGGCCACGCCGGCCGACCATGGACCGTTCGCCACAGGCCACGCCACCCTCTCCCACGATGAATAGGAGGCCGAACACCATCCACCGTCACCCCCTGTCTAGCCCTTGACCGCAGCCAGGCCATGGACCACCCCAACATCGCCGTGCCCACTTTCTCTGTACTGTGCTGAGAGCGCGCCAGAGCGCCACAGCCGACCAGCTCGCACACGCCGCGCCTCAGCCTCTCCGCGCGTGCACACCCTCGCCATAATACCACCTAGCTCCCAGACATGCCCGTTTGCCGCCGCGCGACCCATAGCCCCTGTACACCATCTCGAACACCGTCGTTTCCGCCCAGAGCACCGACCGTCCCCGGCCGTTCTCCACCGCCCCTTGTCGCGCCATCACTCGCACTACGACCGCCCTGAAGCACCGCGCCAAACCCTACCCGCTGCCATGCCAATAGCCCTCTGTATCGCCATCACCGACGAGCCTAAGCCATCCCGCTCTGTCCCTCTCGCCGGTGTATAAATAGAGGCCACCCCAGCCTCAATTCACCACACCACCTCACTCCCCACTCCTCACAACACCTCCCACACTTCTCCCTGGAGCAAGGCGAGCACCGCATTGCCGGAATTTGGCTGGAGTCGAAAAGAAGAAGGGAGCCATAGATTGGAGCCGTCCCAGGAGCCGCCGCGACCACCGTTCGAACCGCCATTGTCGACAACGTCATTCGCCCCCATCGCCGACCCTAGCTGGAGCCCTGGTGAGCCTCACATGACCCCACCATCGCCGTTAGGGTTCAGACCTCGCCGTAGCTGTTCGATGTAGGAGATGAATGTCAGCCGTTAGATCAGGTTATAATCGTAGGGCCTAGATTGAAAGATACCGCTTTAGTTAGATAGAGCCACTGACTAGTGGGACCGTGCTGTCAGCAGCCCGCTGCGCCCGCACAGTGCAGCTGGGCCGGCCCAGTTAGTTTCCCACGCAGGCCTGTGAATTCAAATAGTTATTTTCTATAGTTAAAACCAGTTTCTGTTAGTAGATTCGATAATGAATTCAAAGATATTCACTGAACCAAATTGCATGATTCCAATTTTGTTAGAAATGTATTTAACTTATCTATACAAACCCGTTGGATGCAAGTCATTTGGAATTAGAGATCACCTATACCAAAATTAATAAGACAGAGACTTTTCCACATTCAAACATTTTTCAAAAATCAACCATAAATGCTTTCGAGTTGATTCCAACTCTCAAAAATCACATTTGATCAAATATATCCGAATATGTAAAAACATTTATGTTTACATGCAGTGACATTGGAATAGTACCAAAAGAATGCTATATATGCATTTCTAGTCACTTTAATTCTATTAAATGATAATCTTAAACTTTATAAAATATGACCAACACTTTAAATCACATTCCCATGTATTAGAATATGTGGTGATGACATGTGTCAACATGATCCCATATTTTAATTGGAGAATATTAAATCTTACGTGTTTTCAATGAGTAGAAATTACTTTTCTAAAATAAGACAAACAAGATTAAGTCTTTATTTCATGTGATGATTGTGATGATGCTAGATCATCAAGTGTGAGCCTTAGTGTGATAAATAGAAATAGTTAAGTATTGTTTGGTGATTGTGTACCTCATATTTATTTATAGACGATAGTACCGACCCGGGATACGAGGAGGAGAAGTACTACCAAGAAGAAGAAAAAGAAAACTTCAACCACTGCACTACTCAAGGCAAGCCTAGCACTACAAGTTAATGATGCAAGCTAACACTTGAAAATTTCTTAACTATGCAAGACATCACTAATTGCAAGCTAGAACTATGCAATCTAACCCTTGCAAGCTTGATAACCTATGCAATGTGCATTAGGCATGCTTGGTTATATAGCTTTGATTATACCAATACCAAGTTTTACTTGCAAGCTTTATTCTTTTTTTTACCAAAGTTCTTTATTTTTAGTTAGTAATTTGTGAGTATTGGAAAAATAGTATAGATACCATAAAGAGTATAAAACTAGGCCTAACTAGTTATACTTAGATGTCATTCCAAGGCATGAGATTAGAGTTGGATAGTTACCCTTGATTAGCACCCCTCATTAGTGAAATACCCTCAACTTTAGTGGCTAGTGATAAGCATAAAAGTTGATCACTTTAGATGGGAATACTTGGTGAAAATGAGTATGAAAACCTTGGAATGAGGATTCATTCTACTGAAATGTTTTGACATGTGTTATAGACACAAAAGGATTTGATGATGAAAATGTTCAGGCATGAGCCTTAACCCTTTATAAAAACTGATGGTTGGATTTGGATGCGATACCATTCCAATTTTATCGTACAACCACAATACCTGAATTGGGTAGACCTTAACTAGAATTTTATATGCCTTAGTATGGGTTCCCCTCGCGGAAAGAGGTTGAGCTGAGGCTACCTCGTGAGTGTGAATGTCCACCTAGGCAGTGCCTAGGATGGCAGATGACCATGGCTGGGAGGCCAAGCTCATAGGGGAGGTGCCTATACTAGAGTGTGTAATTGAAAGGTTATGATTGATTATCCGCATACTAAGTATGATGATTCAGGGTTATCCATGACGGATGTATCTAATTTTGTGGTGAAAGTGTACCACCTCTGCAGAGTGTCAAACTATTCGAATAGCTGCGTCCGCGGTCATGGACAGTTGGAGTGGCCATACTGTTCCATCGTCAGATGTTTTCAAAATGACTTGTGAATTGAACTATGACTTGACCACAACATGGTTGTGGATATGAAAACTAGGTTCCCACTTAAGTGATTTAGAACATTAACTTAGTTTTCTTTACTTCTAAACTCAGTATTAGATAAACCTGGCTTTTTGCAAATAACCCTAGAGCTTAAGATTCCTACTAGAACTACCTTACTTGTTAGTGATAGTTTGCGAGTACTTAAAGAGTACTCATGGCTTTGTCCATGGCTATTCCCGTGGAGAGACTACGAGGAGGACTACCAGGATGATGGACAGTAGGAGGTCTACGACAACTAGGATCATCTCCCATCGTCAGCATTGCTTGTGACCCTGAAGATGGAGCCCCTACTACGTTTATTTTCCGCTGCTTGATTTGTATTAAGACTGGATCATGAGATCCTTTATTTGTAAGCCCTGATTATGGTTGTAATGGATGATGTACTGTGGTACCAATCTATTATGTCTCACAAAAATGGTAATCCTGGGATTGCGAGGTATGGCATAACAGGCATCTAGGATTAAAAATCCGGGTGTTGACAAGTTGGTATCAGAGCCAGCCTTACCATAGGAGACCCTAGTTAGAATGGACGTCCGAACAAAAACTTAGTTTCAAAACAAAAGAAGTAAGTATTTATGAAAACCTATTCCCACTCTTATCCTTGATTCTTTAAAAAAAGTCATGATCCTCAGAAATTCTTGCATTTCTACATAAAATTTGACACACTTGATCACCTCACTAACTTACTCACCCTAAATTCTTATAGATGGAAGTCCAGTATTGCAAGTTCTACCAGCTGGGCAACGAAGGCCAACTGATCTTTGAGAGGGATCTAGATGCACTGTCAGAATATCTTGAGCGCCCGCACCCAGAATTCTTCGGGGCCCAACTCAACGATCACATAGGAGGAGATTTACAATGGCCGATAGTTGCAGATCTCAGAGGCAAGATGGAAGCACCCACTTCAAAGAAGATCCAATTCACATTGCGGGAGAACAATTGGCTAGATGGATTAGCCAGGGCTATGCATGAAGCTCTTGCCCGTCTGTGTGGGCAAAACATCAACCATATCTAGGGAAATCGCTTTGCTCACTACGTAAGGCGTGATTCTATGGGAATGCCCTTGGAGATGCCAGGACACCCGGAGCTGAAGCACCAGGTGGACAATCTTGACTTCATGTTGTATGATAGGCAGAAGGAGTTAGACAACGCCTGTGCCTACGCCAACCACAACCATGCCATTGCAGTTAAATAAGGACCAGACCCTCGCCATTCTCGCCAATCACTTCGTCGTCAGCGCGACAAGAAGGATCACACCATTGATCGTCTTCGCAAGAAGGTGGCCGGTCTCGAGAAGACCATCCGTGAACAGGAAATCCAGCTTGAAGCGAAGGAGGAGGAAGGTGAAGATATCCAAGTAGATCTTTACTCCTACCTCAGTGATAACAACAACTACCTGGAGGATGATGCCATGGAGTTCTACACTGATGATGATGATTCCGACTTCATTGATGATGATTAGATGCACTTGAGCACTAGCGTAGGAATGAGTTGTACCGGTCCCACTGTATCGTATTTTCACAGAATGGTTCTTAAAACCATTTGTTTTCTATTTGTGTTGTGGTGTGTGTTTGTATTGTGTGCTTTGAATGAATGAATGAATGAGAGGAAGTTGTTGGGGATATACTTTCTGGGTATCCTCACAGTTCCTCACTGACCAGGGTGGCCCACTTCAGGTTAGAGCTTTGCTTCATGGGCGGCCTAGTCAGAGAGAGAGAAGAGGGAGTCCAATCCGGCTACGGGAAGGCCCAGAAGACTTACCGACTTAGGCCCATAATGTTACTTGTAGTTCAAGATGTACTCTGTAACCAACTCTTAGTCGTAGCTAGATTGATCTCTGCTGTAAACCCTAGGCTGGATATCTATATAAGCCGTCCTAGGGAGATCCTTTAGGGCACACCAATACTTTAGACCCTCAACTCGCACAGGCGATACCCTTGTAACCCATATTCCGGCTCTGCCGTATTACTGGATTGCTAGAAGGAGTAGGATTCGTCCAAAGCCGGCGGATTCGAACCTGGGTAAACTTGTGTGCTCACCGTCCCGGAATACCGTACGTCTCACACCCCTCTCTTTCGCACGCCTCGAGGACCCCCTCATGGTGTACTTGTCCTCAATCCGACGACAGTTGGCGCCCACCATGGGGCAAGTGAGCTTCGGATCTGCCTTCCGAGCGGAATCTGCAAGAATCGGAATCGGTGAGACCATCGCTGTCGGTCGCATCCTCTACGCCAGTGACGTCCCTCTCATCGTTCTCGACGAGACTTGGATTCTGGCTAGGGAGACCGTGACTGCCTATATAATCATGTCTTTTGGCGAGATCGATGTTTACATCGGTTTCGCTGAACCTGCCCAACCCACCCCAGCGGTGATGATAGAGGCAGAAGAATCTTCTGGGTCCCCTTTGTCCGCGGAGGCGGCAGAGTTTCGGATCTCAGAAAACCCTAATCCCACCCAGCCCGCACCAGTTGCGGAGATAGTGGAGAAATCTGAGCCTGAAGAAGACCTCATGGTCCAAGTCGAATATGGAGTGGATCTCCCTGGAGAAGCCGGATCCTAGATCGACCCACCCGTGGAAGTCGAAATCCAGGAGGAGCATATCAACGACACTGATTCCGGCTTTGACGATGCCGGGACAGACAGGCCTTTCCTCAGGTACACACTAAGACATATGATACTGCAAGGCGCAAGCGCAGATGCAATCCTCGAGACAATTAAAAGTTTCGATATGGTTGATCGCGAAAGCCGCAGGTACCTCAGGAAGCACGCATCGCACTTCATCGGATATGTTGGATCCGGATCCGGCTCTGCCGATGCTGGAGAAAACACCGACTTGGTCCTGGAGGCAATTGGAACAAACGCCGACGTTCCCGCATCCTCGGATGAATCCATGACGTTGGCAGATTTCTGAAAGTTCTCCGTGGAATATGAAGAGGAGTACAACTCCAAAGTTGCAGAGGACGGAGAAGCCATGGATGAAGTATCCGGGGAACACTCTCCCAAAGCGCAGGATGACATGGACGTCGGAGACAATCCCGAAGTCCAGATGTCCGAAAGTACCGATCAGAGCTTGACTCCGGGAAACGGACCCAAAGTCGTCTTTGCTACCGGCGCTGCCAAAAAGGCAAAGACGAAGAACAAGAAGAACAAGACCCCGGCAAAAGACCCTCTCACAGAGGAGGTAATCGCCGAGGAATATGAAGAAGACTCGGATGGAGCGCTTATCCCAAAGGAGCCTAAAAAGAAGCATCGGTGGATGGACACGTGATCACTGAAGGTGCGCGTAAACTCATCGATGCCGCATTAACCACACCTATCCCTACAGCTGCAGAACTTACTGCAGATGAGCTGGACGAAAGGGCCCAGGCCCTAGAAGCGTGTCATCAGCAGCTCCTCGATGAAGCCAAAAACATCGAGGTGGAGAAGAAGCGCATGTCAAACAAGGAGTACATGTCTCGTCTACATCAGAAGACACGGAAGCGTCACATAGATGAAAACCAATTTCCGCGTGTCCGTGCCGTCCTTTTTGGAGATGAGATGGGGAAGCCACAGAAAGACAGCAACGGAGATTGGGTATACCCAACCCTAGTACAGAATACCATGGCATCTCGTGAAATTCTATCTGCTAATCCAGGACCAGAGGAGATACGTTTGGGTATCAAGCTACTCAACAAGGGACTGGAGCAGCAGATGGTCGCCCTTTCTAGAAGTCAAAAACTGGTCTCAGATTCTGACCAATGTCGCACAGATCCGGCATGGGCTAGCGTAAGATCCCATTACATTCAGGCACAATACCATCACCCCGAACGCAGGGAAGACAATTATTCAAGAACCGGATCATCGGGACAGCATCGCAGAACTACACATAACTGGAGCAATGTCACTCCAGCAGCCGAGAAAGATGCCATCGCTGCCCTGAATCCGACGAACCCTCACCGACGAGAGTCTAAGGATCAAAGGGGAGAAGATAAAGAGAAGCGTCGGGAGGAGGATCGTCAGAAAATGCCGCCTCCCAGACATGAGAGCCGTCCGGCTGAGCCTCACCATGGTGGGAACGACGGACGAAGGAACGACGGAAACCATGCTAGAACAAGCCGACAGGGGGCTCGTCGTAGTTAAGAACCTCCCCGGAACCGGAATAATGATGCTCCAGATGGAGGCCGACGATCAGCCGGGAACTATCCAGCTGCACCACCCTCTCCACCACACAGTTATCACAACGGCCCCCAAGGAGGTCAAGGAGGACAACATGGCGGAGGAGGTGGTGGCAGAAGCCGAAGTCTGGCTCCAAGGCACCGCAGCCACAACCAACATTCGAGACGATCTCTATCCCCGAACGACGCAAGGCACAGGATCAACTCCAACATAGAGGCTCGGCGCTATGAAAACAATGATGTGTACGTGGGCCCAAAATGCTTTGGACCACGCATCAGAGCTACAAAATTCCCGGAAGGATTTGCTATCTCAAGACATATCCAAGCCTACGACGGCATTGCTCGGCCAGACACCTGGTTACAGGATTTCTTCCAAGCTTGCTGCATCGCCAAAGGCGGAAACAGCCTGGTCGCAGCCCGATATCTCCCACTTATGTTGCGGAAGACGCCACGATCATGGCTCAATGAACTTCTGGCAAACACCATCCACAACTGGTATGACTTGCAAAGTGCGTTCTTTTGGAATTGCGAAGGCACATATCGGAGGCCCTATACGGTTGGAGACCTATAGCATTGCACCCAAAAAGCCGGAGAAACTTGCTGGGATTATCTCGGACAATGGATCGACACAAAGAACTCCTACAAAGGAGTAAACGATCAAACTGCGATTGAAGCTTTCATTGCAGGTCTCCCAATTCGTCTACTGTGCCATCGCTTGAAATGTGACAAGGTTACTGATCTGGGAGAGATGATAGAAACAGCGAGCAAGTATGCAGATGCTGACGACGATGCAGAGGGATTACTCAATGTCCTGGCTGTGCCTCCGTCGGCAAAACAACCAAAGCAACAAGCTCAGAAGCGCAAAAACACCTCGGAAGAAAATCCCAACGCGGAAACGGCAGTGGTCACTACTATTTCCGGGTCTAGAGGATGAGGAGGACGTGGCGGAGGCTGCAGGCATGGCTGTGGGACATCAAGGGTCCAAGGTAGAGGAGAACAACATCCAAGAAAAACCTACACTTGGGCCGGCATTGCCAATAACCCATGTGTGCATCACTTGGACGCCAATGGGGGCTCATCCCACACCAACGCTGAATGTCGTTTTAATGATGACATCAAGAGAGACGATACCCCAGACTACAAAGCTAAGCGGAAGAAGGGAAAGAAAAATCCCGACAAAGACAAGGAGGCCAAGGAAGATTCCGACATGGAGGAAGCTGATGCTTCAAATCCCAAGTCGGAAGGGAAGAAGACTTTTCCCACCAAGAAGGACACTTACGTCACCTTCCTCGGATCTCAACCAGCAAAGGTCAAGAAAGCAGTTCTCCACGAGCTCAACGCAACAGTTCCGGCCGTCCCTCAGTATTTGGACTGGTCGGAAGTGGCAATCACATTGACCGTGCTGATCATCCGCCTAAGCTACACAAGCGAGGAAAATACGCCTTAATCGTCAATCCACTTATTGACGGTTATGGTTTTCCAAGACCCTCATGGACGGTGGTAGCAGCATCAATATTCTCTATGTCGAAACGCTACGCCGGATGAAGATCTCGGAAACACAGCTGAACCATAGCTCTGTGATCTTTCACGGAGTTGTCCCAAGAAGACAAGCTAATTCCCTAGGAGAGATCACTTTGGATGTTACCTTTGGAACACCAAAGAATTATCAGACGGAGGCACTTTCCTTTGAAGTGGTCCTGTTCAAGAGTGCATACCACGTTATATTTGGACGATCGGCCTACTGGGCTTTTATGGCTCGGCCATGTTACATTTACAATATGATGAAAATTCCAGGTCCCAACGGCGTGATCACCATTAGGGGAGACCCGAAGAAGGCGCGAGAGTGCGAGGATGGAAATGTCGCCTTTGCCGAAGCCGTGCTGCATGCCTAGGGGTACCAGGAGATCAAGAAGAGCATAGATCCGTCCGAGATGCCCGCAACGAAGAAGGAGGTCACAAAGCCAAATCCGGAGTTCAAGGCATCAGAAGAGACGAAGCAGACGAAGCACTGCTGCATGGAATCCGGATTGCTAAAGATATTGGCATCCGACGTTTGATGTGTTACAGAGATTCGGATCTTGTTGCTCAACAAGTGTCGGATATTTGTAATGCAAATAAGCACATGGCAGCATATAAAGCTGTCGTGGATGATCTATCTAAATCGTTTGAAGGGTTTGAAGTTCAACACATCCCTCGAGCAGAAAATGAGGAAGCAGATGCACTATCGCGTATAGGCTCTGCGCGGAAAGAGGTCCCGAATGGCGCTCTTTTAGAGCACCTCAAAGTTCCCTCAATAAAGGGAGTAGACGAGGAATATCCGACCAAATCTGACTCACCTTTGATAGCAGTTCTAGCTGTAATTCCCAGTTGGTCTCAACCCTACCTCGATTATTTGGTAGATGGCAAATTACCCGAAGACGAGGTGCTGAGCCGACAGATTATCCGACGAGCAAAAGCCTATACTATTGTTAAAGGTGAGCTCCATAAACGGAGTGTTTCTAGGGTTTTTTAGTGCTGTGTATCTCCGGAAGAAGGAGTGGAAATCTGAAGGGAAATCCACGAAGGCGAGTGTGGTCACCACGCTGCAGCCAAATCTTTAGTGGCAAAAGCTTTTCGACATGGATTTTTTTGGCTTACAACTCAAGCAGATACCGAACGATTAGTCAAGACATGCAAAGGCTGCCAAAAGTACGCCAAGCAAGCTCATGTTCCGGCTGATCAGCTACGAACAATACCTATAACATGGCCTTTTGCGGTCTGGGAGCTTGATATGGTAGGAACTTTTAATCGAGCTCCAAGTGGATTCACTCACCTCTTAGTGATGGTGGATAAATTCACAAAGTGGATCGAGGCTAAACCCGTCACTAGTTGTGATGGAGCAACAGCCAAAAGATTTGTCGAGGATGTTATAATCCGGTATGGTTATCCGCATAGCATTATCACGGACAACAGGAGTAACTTTTCCATAGGAGAATTGGCTGAATTCTGCGACGAGCAAAATATCCGGCTTGACATTGCGTCAGTCGCACATCCACAGGCTAACGGACAAGTCGAAAGAGGAAATGGTTTAATTCTACAAGGCCTTAAACCAAGACTCGAAGCACCACTACGACGTGCTGCGGGGGCTTGGGCAGAGGAACTTCCCTCTGTAATTTGGAGTTTACGAACAACTCCGAACAGGTCAACAGGATACACACCTTTCTTCTTGGTCTATGGCGCAAAAGCAGTTCTTCCTAGCGATTTAATTCATACTTCTCCTAGAGTGGCCATGTATATCGAAGAGGATGCCGAGATTTCTTGACAAAATGATCTCGACTTAGTCAAAGAAGTTCGCGTCGTTGCTGAAATGAGATCTACAACCTATCAACAGAAGTTATGCAAGTATCATAGCCAGAGAGTCCGAACTAGATCTTTCAATAAAGGTGATTTGGTTCTCTGGCTTGTGCAACAAAGAAAGAACAAACTTTCCCCAGTATGGGAAGGGCCTTTTTTAGTTAGTCGAGTATTGCACAATGGATCGTACTACTTAACTAACATGAGGCCAGTCAAAGAAAGACCTGCTACTAAGAAGAGAAAGAGAGCTGGAGGCAGTACAAATCCGGATGAGTTAGACAGACCGTGGAATATTGCTCCGCTACGTCCCTTTTATTCTTAGTTTATCCTTCTTTGTAATCATACATATGTACATGTTCTGTGAGAAATAAAAGTTTTGGTTGCCTCAAGTTTTTCTGAGAAGTTTTTACCATCTTATTTCCTAAATGATCATGTCATAGTCGAAAATCCTAGAATGCTTGAAAGTACTTTATGCTCATGTTCGTTTTGGTTTAGATTTCCTATTCTAAAACTGCTACCTTCGGGTATAACTCTAAAAATTCTAGTCTTTACTTGGGTTATTTGTCTGATCGCTGGATGCGGGTATTTTCCGAGTAGTGAATTGTTGGTACTGGAAGCCGGCTTTGTTTCCGAGTTTAAACTGGTTTAGCAATTGAGCTCCGTTGCTTGGCAAAGTTTCCGGCTAAATTTTTAGCCGGCTCACAAAAGGGACGATGCGGAAAGCCAAATAAACGATAAGTAAAGACGGAAAATTTCAAGTGCTTATGTAAACATTTCAGGCACAAAAAAAATCTAAGACAAAAGTGTTGAATAGATAAAAAAGCTTAGCACTAGCAAAATCAATAGTACTTAATATTTACAAACACATCATGTTCTTTCACAGATACATAAATTTGTGGTCTATGATGCAGGAGGAGAGGAAGCAGCTGTCGGCTCGCTGGTTACTCCGCCTTGATATCATTCCGATATGTCCGGATCTGAGGTGGTCCGTTCATCGTCGGAAACTTCTTCGGCTTCTTCTGGAGGTGGCGGAGTAGCTACGCGGGTGAAGAAGGAGATCTCGTAGCTGGTCAGATCAGCTACGTGGCACCCATATCCGGCGCAGGAGTGCATGATGGCTTGAAGGTCTTGCTCCTGGCCGTCTTCGTCTACCTTGCAGTACCCTCTGGTCACTTGCCATATCTCCATGTTTCCATGGTGGCTCATGACCATGGTGAGAGCGTTCTACGCAGCAGTCCGCGCGTAGGACATGTTCCAGTCCCAAACAAGCTGTGGCATCTCCTTGGCCGTCTCCCGCACCTGAAAATCCGACATGCTTGGCATGTCTGGAATCCTGAGAGACTCGCCAATGTCCTCAAGGGACTAGCGGTAGTCATGAAGAAGATCACCGACTTGGATAAGCAGGTGAGTGCGGGGCTCAGACGAAGAAGAGTCCGTCAAGTTCAGAGGACCTATACACAAAATAAAGTTAAGAAAAAACGACATTGATAGAAGTCGAAGAAAAAAGATAAGTCAGAGAGGTGGAACGTACCGAAAATGACGTCGTCAACCTTAGTCTTCTCCTCTCGGAGACTCTGGAGTTCAGCCCGGAGCGCCTGCGATATGTCCTTCTCTCTGCCAAGCTCATTCCCGAGGTCTGAGATTATTTGATCTTGAGCAGCGATCTTGCGATCACGCTCTTCAGTGGCCATGGAGGAGGATTCAAGGAGCTATGCTCCTCTCATGATCCGCCTTGAGCTTATCCAGCTCTTGGCGAAGTCCCTTGTTCTCCACCACCAGGGTTTTGAGGTTCTCGGCCTCTTCAATCATAGCGATGGATTGTTTCACCAGCGTTGTAAGTCAAAAAAGAACAAAAGTTCAGGAAAAATTCGACATTGAAAAAGGAAAAGACAAGGTTTGAATCTCGGAATGTTTACCTTCGGCTTCATCCTTGGCTACCTTGAGCTCAGCATTTTTAAGCCAGAGAGCTTTGATCTCTCTCCTCTTATCACAGACATTGGTCAATAATTCCTGGTTATAGGAACATACTTTCTGTAAGTCATAATACCCAAAGTCAGAAAGCTACTTAAGACTCGGTCTAATATTTTTTGCTAAATATCAGCACGAGCCTTGGGGGCTACACTAGTTCATTCTTTGGCATCCTAATGAAAGCATAAACCCAGATTCTATATCCTACTTCATGCTTGGGGGCTAGAGGATATGATACAACATAATGTAAAAACAAGAGTTGGAATTCCGACTTACATATTGCTCGCGGGTGAGTTTGTCTAAACCCGCGTTCACTTCAGCTGCCACCTTCTCGGCGAGGGTAAGAGGGATTACAGGGCTGTTGGAAGCTCGCCCGTCCTAATCCTCTCGTCGCAAAGGCGGACTTGAGCGAGAAGGTCAGAGAACTTGACGTCCTCTGCTTCTTGCGCTTCCTCTTCGGGGGATAAATGGCTTTTGTCCAGGACTTGCCTGGCTAGCCGCTGGATTTCCTCTGCAGATTTCCGGGACAGGCCAAACTTGGCAAGTCCCGGATTGCTGAGGAGGTTTTCGGCAAAGACTTCAGCCGAGGGATCATTACCCGAAGAGGGTTCGCCCTTATCTTGAGCTGACGCACCCACGGTGACGTTAGTCTGCGACCCAAGGATTGCAGGCTCCGTTGGAGGAGCCGGATCTTCTGCAACCACCGGAGAAGGAATGATTGCCGGAATTGCAGAAGGTTGAGGGGCCAGAGTCAGAGGAGCCACGACAGGGGAAGCTATGGTAAGCTTCGTCTGACGTAAGTGCTTCGAAGAAGTCCCCTTCCCCTTCCCCTTGACAAGCGGCTTTTCTCTGATAAATGGAGTAAAGTCGGAAACATTACATCTCGGAAAATATTTTCAAGAAAGGTACAAAGGCGGAAATTGTGATTGAAAGATTAACTCTTCACGACAGGCACCTCCTTTGTGCCAACTGCTACTATCTCCTAAGAAAACTCAGGAGGATATCCTTCGAGTGGAGCAAGTTCCGACTCGGGGAGGTCAGCAAGCTGAAAATAAGAAAACATATCAGTATTGCAACTTAAATCGAAGATCGAAGCACATAAAAAGATGTACTGATGGAAGCTTACCGGCACCACCGGGTCGTCCGCCGTGTGCATGTCCAGAGAAACCTCCGGAATTCTTCTCTCGATCCGCTCCTTGATCAACCACTTTATTTGGCTGATGTAGCCTTGGGTGGTGTAGGATTTGGGGCTGATGCGGAGGGAGTCTTTTTTGGAAGACGTGATGGAGTGCATCAGTCTATCCCCGTGGTATTGCAGTGGCTGGATCCGACGTGAGACCCAGCACTGGACCAAGTCGGATCCTTTCAGACCCTTGTGCTTGATTAGATATTCGATCCGCCTCTTCGTGAGAATCAGATCATCGGTGAGAGCCGGAGCAGCCTCATCCCAGGAAGGCTGGGCCGTGGCGGCTCCATCGACAAAAGCCGGCAAAGCAGTAGCTTTGCCGGGAGCCGGAATATCCCTATGATAGAAAAAAGTGGCTTGCCATTGTTTGACCGAGTCTCTGGCAGCGATTTTGGGATAGGCCCAGTCTCGTCTAAGAGAAAAGCTAATGGTGCCGATGATGTAAGGAACACCGACAGTGATGGAATTTCTCCGGACATGAAAATAGTACCAGAAGAGAAGCAAACTCGGCCTAATGCCGATAAAGCCCTCGCAAAGCGACGCATACGCACTCATTTCTAGCAGTGAGTTGGGAGGAAGATTGTGGAGTTGAA
This sequence comes from Avena eriantha, assembly GCA_910589775.1. NCBI lineage: Eukaryota > Viridiplantae > Streptophyta > Magnoliopsida > Poales > Poaceae > Avena > Avena eriantha. The sequence goes on from OU342741.1 coordinate 48,432,211, forward strand.
CTCCGTAATGATCTATCACCTCGGAGAAGAACTCCGAGGGAGGAAAAGACAGACCTCTGTCGAGATGGGTGCCAAAGTGGACCCGCTCGCCGTCATGCGGGTTGGGGATGGTTTCGCCGGAGCGAGTCCGCCAGTCGCCGGCGGCGAGAAGCCCTTCCTTCTCCATGTTCTTGAGGCCGGCCTCGTCGAGGGCATAGGGGATCCAGATTCCTCGGAAGCTCTCCTTCTCCGCTGCAACTTCCGCCGTCGCCAGACCGGAGGAAGAAGATGATGAAGCCATTTTCTCCAGTGAAAAGGGTGACCTTAAAGGGGCGGCGCTGGGAGCTCTGTGGGAGGAGGACAAGGAGGCTCTGTGCGCGCAGGAAGATTGGGAGGAAAGGAAACGGCAAGGGACTGGTGGAAAGGAGAAGAAGAAATCCGAACCCCTTATATCCACCTACCTGCGCCAAGATTCATGCAAATGCTAAAGTGTAACCGCCACGCGTCGTGGAAAGAACTGGGAAGGACCCACGCGATGATTGCGCCTCCTCGATCTCCACGCACGCATTGAAACGGTGCCTCGGTTCCGCGAACCGCGGGCCCACCAACGGTCGTGCTGACAGCACGCTTATCAGATGACATGACTTGACCATGCTTGTGTTAGGTGACGTTGGAAACCAAGTTCCGGCTAAGTTTAAAAACGAGCTGGGAAATCCGAGTAACCAAATTGAAAGGTCCGACTTACTTTTAAGACCTGGATCGTATTTTTTGTTGTGAAGTTTCAGGAACCCTTCAAGATTCTGCAAGCCGAAGATCGAGCTAGACGATGATAAGATCTGACTTTGGATCTTGGAGGCCTCCTGGGGCTGCTGTTGGGGATATACTTTCTGGGTATCCTCACAGTTCCTCACTGACCAGGGTGGCCCACTTCGGGTTAGAGCTTTGCTTCACGGGAGGCCCAGTCAGAGAGAGAGAGAGAAGACGGAGTCCAATCCGGCTATGGGAAGGCCCAGAAGACTTACCGACTTAGGCCCATAATGTTACTTGTAGTTCAAGATGTAGTCTGTAACCAACTCTTAGTCGTAGACGGATTGATCTCTCCTATAAACCCTAGACCGGATATCTATATAAGCCGTCCTAGGGAGAGCCTTTAGGGCACACCAATACTTTAGACCCTCAACTCGCACAGGCGATACCCTTGTAACCCATATTCCGGCTCTGCCGTATTACTGGATTGCTAGCAGGAGTAGGATTCGTCCAAAGCCGGCGAATTCAAACCTGGGTAAACTTGTGTGCTCACCGTCCCGGAATACCATACGTCTCACACCCCTCTCTTCCGCACGCCTCGAGGACCCCCTCATGTCGTACTTGTCCTCAATCCGACGACAGATGTTGTTAGTTTGAAAAACCTGAGTCAAACTCAAAGTTTAAATCTTTTGAAACAAAACCATGAACCTTAGAAATTTCCCTCCTATCTCATTATCTATCTCAATCTTCAGATGACTCGTGGAAACCCCGGAGGAAGCAGTTCATCTCAAGACCCAATGCTGCAGATTCTGCAAATGCTAGTTTCTGACCGTGAAGCTAGTAGAGCCGAACGCCAAGCCAACCTAGCCACTCTTCAACAGATAGCTCAGATGGCCCACAATAACCAAGGTCACGGAAACCAGGATCACCATGGATCTAAGCTCAAGAACTTTCAGAATACCAAACCACCTATCTTTAGTAAGTCTGAGGATCCCTTAGATGCTGATGACTAGGTGCAAACCATGTAGAACAATCTGGAGGTCGCAGGAGTTGAAGCCAATGAAAAAGTATTGTTTGCCACCCATTATCTGGCAGGTGATGCAAGAGCCTGGTGGAATAGCACCCGTACCATGAAAGAAGGTCAGATGATGACTTGGGAAGCATTCAAGATCAAGTTCAGCCGGACCCATGTGCCCCAAGGTTTGGTCACCAGGATGAGGGATGAGTTCAGGAAACTGAAGCAAGGAAGGATGGCAGTAGTTGAGTACCATGACCAATTTCTATCGCTAGCTAGATATGCCCCTGATGAGATTAACAACAAAGAAAATAAGAAGGAAAGGTTCCTGAATGGATTACATGATGAGATGCAGACTGTGTTAGTCAACATCCATTTTGTGGATCTAGAAGAACTGGTGGACTCTGCTATCCAGATGGAAGGAAAGATCAACCAAGCCAATGACAACCGTAAGCGTCGCATGATGCACCAGCCTAGATCCCACCATACCCAGAAGTATCACCCCAACCCGTCTACAGGACATGCCCCAAGAAACAATAGACCCCCTATATCCAAACTATCCCAATCGTAGAAGTGGAAACCTGAAGTCTGGAGGAAACCACTATAACAACCTCGGCAACTCCAATAACTTCATCCGTGCACCACCCAAGTCCAACAACAACAACAACAATACTTCCCCAAGGACTGGAAGCAATGCTGTGCCTTTTGCAGGAAAAGACAAGTCCCAGATTACTTGCTTTTAATGCGGAGTCAAGGGTCACTACTCCAATGAGTGCCCCAAGAAGCTTGCAGCAACCACCAATGTGAATGCACCCGCTCAGGAGCAACGCCATGTTCATCCTGGAAGGAGATTCACCCTAGGGAATTCGCTCAACCACAACGGCCGTCTGTTCGACATGAATGCTAAAGAAGCTAAGGAAGCGCCCGATGTCGTGCTGAGTATGTTTTCTGTTAACTCAGAACTTGCAAGAGTGTTGTTTGATTCTGGAGCATCACACTCGTTTGTTACAGAAGAATTTGCATGCACTAGTAAGATTCAACCAACAAAATTGAAGCATGTTATGATAGTTCAAATACCTGGTTCAACCACGAAAGCTAGAAAAATTTGCAAGGCTGTACCTATCAGAATCCATGGAATAGATTTTTATGCCAATCTAATAGTACTTGGAACCAAAGGTTTGGAAGTAGTACTAGGAATTGATTGGATGTCAAAACATAAAGGATTAATCGACTATGCCAAGAAAGCCATAACCATGACCAGTAGCTCTAGAGTATCAATAGAGCATGTATCTGAGACCTTCCCCCGTCAATTCAAATGCAACAAGAGTCTAGCCCAACCAACCCTAGACCAAGTCAGAGTAGTCTGTGAATACCCCGACATATTCCCAGATGATTTGCCCGGTATGCCCCTAGATCGGGATATCGAGTTCATCATTGAACTAATTCCTAGAATTGGACCCATAGCACAGAGACCTTATAGTATGAACCCATATGAATTAGGGGAGCTAAAGAAACAAATTGATGCTATATTGGAGAAAGGTCTGATTCAACCAAGCGCATCGCCATGGAGATCGCCTATTTTGTTTGTGGATAAGAAAGATGGAGGTAACCATTTGTGCATGGATTACCGGAAGCTGAATGATGTCACCGACAAGAACAAGTACCCACTATCGAAGATAGAGGATCTGTTTGACTAGCTGACTGGTGCCAGAGTGTTTTCTAGGATTGATCTTCGAACTGGTCATCATCAACTCAAGATTCGTGCAACGGATATTCCAAAGACTACCTTTACCACCAGATATGGATTGTATGAGTATACTGTCATGCCTTTTGGATTAACCAATGCCCCCGCTTATTTCATGAATCTCATGAATAAGATTTTTATGAACTTCCTGGATAAGTTTGTCGTTGTTTTTATCGATGACATTCTGATCTATTCCAAGTCAGAAGAAGACCACGAGCTACACCTGAGAACCATCCTTAAAACCCTTAGAGAACATCAGTTGTATGCCAAGTTTAGAAAATGTGAGTTCTAGTTAAAGGAAGTAGGATTCCTAGGACATATTGTGTCGGTAGGAGGAGTCGCTGTCGATCCCGCCAATATCAAAGATGTTGAAGAATGGGAAGCCCCAATCACTCAAACCCAAGTCCGTGCATTTCTCATATTAGCGGGATATTACCACAAGTTTGTTAAAGGATATTCGAGCATCGCAAGACCAATGACCCAATTGTTGAAGAAAGATAAGAAGTTTGAATGGACTGATAAATGTGAGGCAAGTTTTCAAGAGCTCAAAAAGAGATTGATTTCAGCCCCAATTCTGATTATGCCGGATATCAAGAAGCCTTTTGATGTGTATTGTGATGCATCCAAGATTGGTATCGAATGTGTGTTGATGCAGGAAGGCAAAGTCATAGCATATCTGTCCCGACAACTAAAGAAGCATGAGCAAAACTACCCTACCCATGACCTAGAACTAGTAGCCATAGTTTTAGCCATGAAGACATGGCGTCATTACCTTATGGGTAACCGCTGTGCGATTTATTCGGATCACAAGAGTATGAAGTATACTTTCACCTAGAAGGAGCTGAATTTGAGGAAAAGGAGATGGATAGAGTTAATCAAGGATTATGACCTTGACATTCACTATCACCCCGGCAAAGCCAATGTGGTAGCGGATGCTCTTAGCAGATTGCCGTGTAGATTAAACACCATGATAAAAGAAGCCTAGCCAAGTTTGCATGAAGAGTTGGAGAAGTTTAGAACGGAGCTAGTTAGCGAAGGATTTTCAGCTAGCATTGAACTTCAACCCACGTTGATCATAAAGATCAAGGAAGCCTAGAAGGGAAATGCAAGTATCGAAGGAATCAAGCGTCGTATCGGTACAGGGAAGGTACCTAGATTTACCGAAGATGAAGTAGGAGTTTTGTGGTACAAAGGACGTATCTGTGTGCCAGCAGATTCCGAGCTGAAGCAAGTTATCATGCAGGAAGCTCATGATACTCTTTATTCTATCCACCCCGGAGGAACGAAGATGTATTAGGATTTGAAGGAGCAATTTTGGTGGCACAAGATGAAGAGAGAGATCGGAAGCTACATAGCCAAGTGTGATATCTGTTAGCGTGTCAAGGTAGGACATCAGAGACCCGCAGGACTTTTGCAACCATTGCAGATTCCGGAATGGAAATGGGATTCTATCGGAATGGATTTCATCAGTGGTTTGCCTACATCTAAAAGGGAAATGATTCTATTTAGGTCATAGTGGATAGACTGTCCAAGGTAGTCCATTTTATACCTGTCAAGACTACCTACCAGAGTTCAAAGCTAGCAGAGCTATACATTGCTAGAATCATCAGTTTGCATGGAACCCCTAAGACCATAGTATCGGGTTGAGGAACCTAGTTTACCTCAAGATTTGGGCAGAAAGTCCAAGAAGGACTAGGAACCAAGCTGAACTTCAGCACAACTTATCACCCGCAAACCGATGGACAAACCGAAAGAGTCAACCAAATCTTAGAAGATATGTTGAGAGCTTGTGTGTTAGAATATGGATCAAAATGGGAAGATTGTCTGCCTTTCACAGAATTCTCATACAACAACCGTTATCAAGCTAGTTTGCAAATGGCCCCATTTGAATTTCTGTATGGAAGGAAGTGTCATACCCCCTTGAATTGGTCGCAAGTAGGAGAGAGTCAAATTTTCAGACCCGACATCCTACGAGAAGCCGAAGAAAAGGTTCACAAAGTCCGTGAACACCTCAAGACCGCCAAATCCAAACAAAAGAGTTATGCTGATAAGATACGTCGAGACCTGACCTTCAATGTCGGAGGTTCTCTGTATTGATACGTTGCTAATGTATCCATAATTTTTGATGTTCCATGCTTAGTTTTATCTACTTTCTTATGTTTTGTCCACACTTTGGAGTACTTTTATACACTTTCTGGGACTAACCTATTAACAAGATGCCACAGTGCCAGTTGCCTGTTTTCTACTGTTTTTGGTTCCAGGAAAGTCAGAAAATGAATATTCTCAGAATTGGACAGGACAAAAGCCAAAGTTAATATTTTACCGGAAGACTCACGGAGCCAGAAGACGAGGCGGAGAGGGGCCACAGGGTGGCCACACCATCCCTAGGCGCGGGTCCCCCTGGCCGTGCTAGGGCATGGTGTGGGCCCCCTGGCTAGCCACCGACCTTGCCTCTTTCGCCTATATATCTCCCCTGATGCAAAAACCCTAAGTCGTCAATCAGAAATCCACGAAAAGTTTCGCAGCACTGCCGCCACCGAAGGGGAGATTCGGGGGATAGAAAGTCTCTATTCTGGCACCCTGCCGGGATGGGGAAGTGCCCCCGGAGCCATCTCCATCGATCTCCACCACCACCTCCATCATCGTTGCTGATTCCCATGATGATGAGGGAGTAGTTCTCTCTCGAGGCTAAGGTTTCTACCGGTAGCTATGTGTTCATCTCTCTCTCTCCATACATGATCATATTGTGATCATGAGGTTGTAATCTATAGATCTACCTTGCTACTCAAGTGATTTAATAGATCTCTGCTCTCCCCATGTGTGTGAAAGTGATAGCGTGCACATCATGGTGGCACTTAGGCTAGAGATTACAAATACTTGTTATGAGTTATATTTGGAGTTGGATGTCTTGATAAATTTGTGGTGCTTGTTGGAACCATCTAGTGCTCAAGGTGATAGTGTGGGGTTTTCTAGATGGGAAAGGCTTACTTTAAGGTGTGTTGTTATAGCCCTATCATCGATTAGAGTGTCCAACCGGAGAGTAGTTAAGAGTAGTATCATAAAGAGAAGATATTATATGAGAGTGTTCACTAGTGAAAGTATGATCCCTAGGCCTTGTTTCTAAGCATTGATACACCGTTTGCAATTAGATCTGTTACATGTTTTCTTGCTTCCATCTTTATTTCAGTTTGCCTTTAGTCTTTTCCCACGTCAACCACACGCCAGCAAGCTATTTTCTAGCACCGTTACCACTTATAATTATCCATACCACTTGTATTTTACTATCTCTTCGCCGAACTAGTGCACCTATACACCTGACAAGTGTATTTGGTGTGTTGGGGACACAAGAGACTTCTTGTATCTTGATTGCAGGCTTGCTTGAGAGGGGATACCTTTGACTACTTCCTCCCTGAGTTCGATAAACCTTGGGTGATCCACTTAAGGGAAAACTTGCTGCTGTTCTACAAACCTCTACACTTGGAGGCCCAACAACTGTCTACAAGATTAGAAGTGCGTAGACATCAAGCTATTTTCTGGCGCCGTTGCCGGGGACGAAGAAGAAGAAACTCCCACATCAACAGCGCACCAGAAAAGCTATTTTCTAGCGCCGTTGCCGGGAGGTAAGGTAAAAGGTATTCAGACTGGAGGATTAAAGAAGAAGAACCTCCCATGGCAAACGCCTATTTTCTAGCGCCGTTGCCGGGGAGGTATGGTAAAAGGTACTCACATCCTCCGGTGTGAGTGCTCGAAGTTATTTCCTTTAGATTCTGCAATTTTGTCTTTTTGTTTCTTGCTTTCACTAGTTAGGCTTAATGGAAAACAACAAAAAAATAGAGAGCTTTATAGTATTTATCTTGAGTTAGGACATGAAGTGTTTGAAGAAAAAATTAAAAAAATCTATGGAACTTTATTTGCATGCTAATAGCAATGTTGTTAGTATGAATTCTTTGGACACCATTATTGCTAATCCTATGGAAAATTCTAAGCTTGGGGAAGCTAGTTTTTATGAAAATGATCTTTTTAGTTCCTCAGCTTTTGAAGATAGCTATTCTATTGCTTATGATGATACAATACCTCCAATATATGATGATTACAATGATGAATATGATAGTTTCAGTCCACCTACTATCGAGGAGAAAATTAATGATTATAATATGCCTTCTATATTTGATGATTATGTTGATGAGAATAATAATGATAGCTATTTTGTTGAATTTGCTCCCACTGCAATTAATAAGAATGACTATGTTTATGTGGGGAGTATTAATTCTTTTATGCATGTGGCTCATGATAAGAATGTTTCATGTGATAGTTATATTGTTAATTTTATTCATGATGCTACTGAAAGTTATTATGAGAGAGGGAAACATGGTTTTATGTGTCTCAATAATATTAAGTTTCCCCTCTTTATGTTGAAAGTCTTGAAGTTGCACTTGTTTTGCTTTCCTATGCTTTTGCTTTGTGCTTTCATGACTTGTTTCTTTACAAGATTCCTATGCATAGGAAGTGGGTTAGACTTAAATGTGCTTTGAATTTGCTTCTTGATGCTCTCTTTTACTCCAGTTCATATGTCTTATGTGAGCATCTTCTCAAACTACCGTGCCTAACTTAAAGGCCTTAAAGAAAAGTACTTATTGGGAGATAACCCAAAAGTTTTAGATGAGTCTTGGAAGTTATTACCTCTGTAATAACTGCTCCTTATCCTTTTTATTTGCTTTTTGTGCCAAGAGTAACCTCTAATGAGAGAGAAGTAATGATTGGGAAAGTTGTTGTCCCGAAACATATTTCTGTGCTTCACCGTAAAAGTTCGTGTAAAATCTCTGTACGTCCTTTTGAGGCGTGAATTTTTGTGCTTATGTCCCAGGTTGTTATTTAACTTTCGTTAGTGCAACACCTTTTGATTTGAGCAACAGAAGGTCATCGAAAAAATTCGTCTTTACCTGCTGGTATGTTTTGACAGATTTCTGCCATTATTTGCATTTGCTTCTTGTTGATTCCTTTTTGAGTTCTTTTTGGGGAATTGAGCTTTTGAGGGAAGTGATACAGTATCTTGTGTTTTAATGGAAGTTTTATTGGTGTTGAAACTGAACCCAAAGACTTATTATCTTGAATGCACTAATGTTGCTAATAAAGATTGTGTGAAGTTTTGTACGAAGGAAATTTTTTTGGTGTATGGAGTGAATGATGTAATGAGATAAAGAATGGACTAAAACTCAAGCTTGGGGATTCCACCCCGTGTCAACCCAAGAAATATTCAAGAGGTACAAGCGTCAAAGCTTGGGGATTCCCAAGGCATCCCCTTCCCCATCAATAAAAATCTCAGGTCTTTCTAGACACTTCATTTTTATTGTTTCATGCACTATTGTGTTGTTCTTGGAGCGTCTTTGTTTTCGTTTTTAGCTTTATTTTTTTTGGTTTGCTGCAATAAGTTGGTTGGATCCCAGCACTTATTTTGGAGAGAGACACACTCTGCTTTCTTTGCCTAGAACACTCTAGTTTTCATTCTTATTGTCTTGTGAGTGTTCTCTTTTGCTAGCACTGTGTTTAGCCTTAGTTTTCTTGTGCTTTCAGCTTAGAACTTTTTAGTTATTCTTTGTGGATTTGTGAGACAAGTTCACTGGTCTTTATTTATTATTATCTTTGTGAGTTGTTTCAAATAAGTTGATTTGGATTGGAAAAGTGTAGGAAAGTTCCTGCTTATAGTGGTACAAAAGGGAGCTTGTTTTGACTGTGGCTTAGACTTTATCATGTCATGATTGATATTGCTTTGACTTTATGCTTAGTGATTATTATTGTAGCATGAGTTGTTCCAAACAATTGAGATTTCTTAATGTGCCTTGAAAGAATCATGCGTTGTTTTAGCATACAATAGCATAATATTGTGGTATTCTCCTTTGATGCTTTATTTGGGTTGACTTGGAACATGCTCACACCATGTTAATACTATACCAAGTCACCATTGACTCTATGATCCTTTAGTTTTCTACTTGTAATATCAATTTTTTCTTTAATTAATGATGTTTTGTCGCTTTGCATGATTATGACCATTACTGTTCTCCTAGTTGGTCGCTCCCAGTATTTTGCTAGCCTCCGTAACCAAGTATGAGTTCCACTCATGCATCCAACTCCTAAAACCAAGTTATTCCAAAGAGTCCACCATACCTACCTACTAGCATATGCTATTCCAAGTATATTCATGTTTTTATTTACCTTCCGAATTAAACTTGTTATGAGAAAACTAGTGATTAAAGCACTCACGAACTTGATGGCACACTTTACTTTTCTTGCCCTTAATAAACTTGAACCATTGTGTCGTCTATGTTGTATATGCTTGCACTTATTTGTTGGGGATTAGAAGAACCATGATGTCATGGGGAACGCTTTCAACATTGCACTTGTACTTTGTACCTAGTTGATATCATGCTCTTTTGCCTATGCATGTCGTCGGCGTGAAATGAAAGGGGAGCTTGTAAGTCCATGGAGTTATGTATGTGTGTTAGAGAAACGCCTGGGCCGCTGGTCTAATCCATGTTGTCATGGTGGAAACCTGCAGCGTAACCATAATGAGCTGTCTATGAAGCATTCTTCTTATAAAAAATTTAGATATTGAGAAAAAAAGAGAAAAGGAAAAAAAGAGATATAAGAAAAGAGGAAAGAGAGAAAAAAGCACCATTTTCCCATGGTAAATAAGAAGATTGCTGAGATGCTTGTTGTCTGCTTGCCTTGTCATTTTGATATGGGGATTCTTCCGTATCATCGGGCAAAGGGTACCCCGTTGGCGGTTCTCTATGATACACATGTACTTACGATGACAAGAACTTACCGGTGACTAAACTTGAGTAGCATGAGGAGCGGCCCTCGTATTTAAGGGACATGAGATTTCCAACTTATACTTTGTCAAGCATATACTTCATAGTTTGTTCACTTTAACCTTAATCACTTCAAGATGCTTATGATAGGGGAAATGAGAGCTGAAAGCCAATAAGTACCATAATTTTTGGAAGCTCTTTATGAAACTTGAATATCTACTTCTTTCTATGAAGGCCTTTATTTTACTTTTATGTTGAGTCTCCACCTTCTGCCTTTATGCACCTACTTTGAGAGCATAGTGGACATTCTTAGTTCTATGTGCATTGTCCCAAGACTTGTTGATTGATGCATAACTAGATATTTCTTGTTCTTAAACTACTTGTATCTAGTCACTCTTATGAACTTTTAAGGTGTCATATGCATTTATATTTGCTACTCTTGGAGGGACAAACTGAATACCACTATGCTATGTTTTCTTTATGTGAAACAAACAAATGTCTTGCAAAGCATTGTTATTCATGAATCTTTTGTTTGTGCCTTTCCATGTTGCAACATAGTTACTTTGTCTTATTGTTAGAACTTTAACTTTCATGCTATGTTGAAGTACTATGATCCCAGCTATCAATGTTTTACAAATACTTTGATCAAGTTTATGATGGTCCATGTCACCTCAAAAATTATTCTTTCTTTTTATCACTTACCTACTCGAGGACGACAATGTTGATACGTTGCTAACGTATCCATAATTTTTGATGTTCCATGCTTGGTTTTATCTACTTTCTTATGTCTTGTCCACACTTTGGAGTACTTTTATACACTTTCTGGGACTAACCTACTAACAAGATGCCACAATGCCAGTTGCCTGTTTTCTACTGTTTTTGGTTCCAGGAAAGTCAGAAAATGAAGATTATCGGAATTGGACGGGACAAAAGCCAAAGTTAATATTTTACCGGAAGACTCATGGAGCCAGAAGATGAGACGGAGAGGGGCCACAGGGTGGCCACACCACCCCTAGGGCGGGTCCCCCTGGCCGCGCCAGGGCATGGTGTGGGCCCCCTGGCCGGCCACCGACCTTGCCTCTTTCGCCTATATATCTCCCTCGATGCAAAAACCCTAAGTTGTCAATCAAAAATCCACGAAAAGTTCCACAGCACCACCGCCACCGAAGGGGAGATTCGGGGGACAGAAAGTCTCTGTTCTGGCACCCTGCCGGGACGGGGAAGTTCCCCCAGAGCCATCTCCATCGATCTCCACCACCATCTCCATCATCGTTGCTTATTCCTATGATGATGAGGGAGTAGTTCTCTCTCGAGGCTAAGGTTTCTACCGGTAGCTATGTGTTCATCTCTCTCTCTATGCATGATCATATTGTGATCATGAGCTTGTAATCTATAGAGCTACCTTGCTACTCAAGTGCTTTAATAGATCTCTGCTCTCCCCATGTGTGTAAAAGTGACAGCGTGCACACCATGGTGGCACTTAGGCTAGAGATTACAAATACTTGTTATGAGTTATATTTGGAGTTGGATGTCTTTATGAAATTGTGGTGTTTGTTGGACTCATCTAGTACTCAAGGTGACAGTGTGGGGTTTTCTAGATGGGAAAGATGGACTTGGAGGTGTGCTGTTATAGCCCTACCATTGATTAGAGTGTCCAACCGGAGAGTAGTTAAGAGTAGTATCATGAAGAGAATATATTTATATGAGAGTGTTCACTAGTGAAAGTATGATCCCTAGGCCTTGTTTCTAAGCATTGATACACCGTTTGCAATTAGATCTATTACATGTTTACTTGCTTCCATCTTTATTTCAGTTTTCCTTTAGTCTTTTCCCATCTATACCACACGCCAACAAGCTATTTTCTAGCACCGTTACCACTTATAATTATCCATACCACTTGTATTTTACTATCTCTTCGCCGAACTAGTGCACCTATACACCTGACAAGTGTATTTGGTGTGTTGGGGACACAAGAGACTTCTTGTATCTTGATTGCAGGCTTGCTTGAGAGGGGATACCTTTGACAACTTCCTCCCTGAGTTCGATAAACCTTGGGTGATCCACTTAAGGGAAAACTTTCTGCTGTTCTACAAACCTCTACACTTGGAGGCCCAAGAACTGTCTACAAGAATAGAAGTGCGTAGACATCATGTATCTCAAATTATCGCCCTTGAAGCGAATGCACTGTTTTCAACTGAAAGGGAAGTTACCCCCAGATATATTGGACCCTTCAAGATTTTGAATCACCGAGGAGAAGTATCATATCAATTAGAACTGCCAGAGGAGATGTCATCCATACATGACGTGTTCCATATCTCGTTACTTCGCAAATGCTTAGAAGTTCCGGAGAAGACACAAGTGTTCAAGAACATCGATCACCGATCCATAGATATCAACAAGGATCTGACGTATCGTGAAGTACCCATTCGCATTTTCGAAGAAGCCTTCAGAACCACCTGGACCCGGAGTATCAAGTTTCTCAAGATCCAGTGGAGTAATCATACAGAAGAAGAAGCTACTTGGGAGTGAGAGGGTTACATTAGGACTATGTTTCCAAATATCTTTAGTTCCTAGTTTTTCTTAAATCTCGGGACGAGATTTTGTTTCAGGAGGGAAGGTTTGTAACACCCCAAAAATACTAATCAAGATTATCAAGCTCTAATCACCCAAGTTTAGGGTTATCAAAAACTTTTATTACTAAATTAAATATGAATGCATGTGTGGTTTGCATTAGTGTATGATTGAGTGAAATTTCCATGTTTGATTGCTAGAAATGATAAGAAATGGTTTAAAGATGAATACTACATCATCAAGGCCTATTACAAACAAAATCCAAAGAAAAAGAAATCAAATATGAATCAAATAAACAAATGTTCATTTTGACCAAAGTTAACCACTAGGCCACTTTGAGTGTTCCTAGTACAAAATTTCCAACAAAAACATTTCCACTTCTTTTCACCCCTTGCTAGACCAAGTAAAAGTGAACCCAATACCACTTTAAAAACTCACAAAAACTATTTTCAAATATATTTAAAGGACAATTCAAAATTGAATCAAGTTCATATGGTAAGATCACCATTTTGCAAAAACCACTCAAACCAATTCACCTTGCCTTTTCCAAGCAACCTTAGACACTCAAGCATAAGATCAAAAGACTCACCAAATTTCATTAAAAAATTTCAAATTTAAATTCTTGCAGCCATTTAGTCGAACACCTTGCAGACACAAATCAAACTCTGCCTAACTATACTGTTTGGAGCATTGATCACTCGACCAATTTTCCCCATTGCACTCCCTCTGTCTCCCCAGCATCTAGCAGCGCAAGACACGCACCCCCCTTTGCCATTGCGCTAGTGAACCGCCACCCGAAGATGGCCACGCCGGCCAACCATGGACCGTTCACCATAGGCCATGCCACCCTCTCCCACGATGACCAGGAGGCAAGCCACCGTACACCGCCACCCCCTGTCCAGCCCTTGACCGCAGCCAGGACATGGACCACCCCAGCATCGCCGTGCCCACTTTCTCTGTGTCGTGCCGAGGGCACGCCAGAGCGCCGCAACTGTCAAGCTCACACGCGCCGTGCCTCGCCCTCTCTGTGCATGCACACACTCGCCATAACACCAGCTAGCTCCCAGACATGCCCGTTCGCCGCCGCGAGACTCGTAGCCCCTGTACACTGTCTTGAACACCGCCGTTTCCGCCCAGAGCACCGATTGTCCCCGACCATTCTCGATCACCCCTTGCCGCGCCATCAGTCGCACTCCTAAATTGAATGGGCTATAGTCGGTGGCCATAAGACCACGAAAGGGCTAAATTAGAAGGTTTTGGGCTATGCTTGGGGCTGATAGGCTAATTTCATGGGCTATGCTTGGGCCTGCTAGGTCCAACATGTCAGCTTCTCTATAAGTGTAACATGTGTATGATGGAATTTTTTTCAGCAGTGTCCATTGTTTTCACTGTGGCAGCCGTGTATGGTCTTACTGTTAGGGCCCTTAAGTCAGCCTCTCTAGTATGTTCTGGCTCGTGGGTCCCGATGCAGTCTTTTATGTTATGTATGGTGGGTCCCCAATGCCAGCCTCTCTGCACAAGTATTTCAACTTTTTTTTTCAATCCCACTCCCCAAAATAAACTCGAGGGACGCTGCAGGATGGTGGGTCCGTGATATCAGCCTCTCCGTAATACGATATTGCTAGAAGAAAAAAAAATGTAAATCCAAGACACACACACACAAGCGATTCGAACAAAAGACCTTCAAATCAAATAAACTTAAACTAAGTGTGTTCCAACTACAACAATGATATTTGTAGAAAAAATATCATAGGCCGAAAAAGAGTTTGGCTATTCTACATAAGCTGCTCTATGTGGGTTATACTCCATAGGCTATGCTCTATGGGCTTCTTTCTCAAATTTCACTAGGCTGTGCTCAACAGTCCCCTGACACCTAAAAGGACGAATTAATATGTTCTCGGCTATGCTCCATGGTCTCCTTTCTCAAATTTCACTGGGTTGTGGTCAGTAGTCCCCTAACCCCGAAAATACCGAATTAAAATGGGATAAAGAGGGGCCGAATGAGCTACTAGATTTTTTCTCCTAGTTAATAAAAATTGCATTTTGATGTGCTTGGACAGATTCGAAACAAAGACCTCAGAGAGGGAGGGGGAAAAGCGATAATTCTTTTTGGCAGATATTCATGTCAAAATTCAGTAGTACAGAATAAGATAGAAAATTAGCAACATATTCGAATTTCATATTCAGCAGCACTTGACCAATTCAGCAATATAGACAACGAAATACAATATCAGTACAGAGAGGAACAGTTCTTGTTTCATCTCTAAAAACCTTATCGCACGATCAGTTTGCCCTTTTCACTAGACAAACTTGACCATTGGAGCAAGAAAAACTGACGACCGAGTCTGCTTTGAGTACCTTCTTCTCACATCAATGCCTGTGTGACCCCTGTATGCAACCCAAAATGCCCAAGTCTCATCTAGATTGTGACAAGGCCATGTTCTAAAAGAAAAGTAAGACTATCTACTGCCCTTGATTTAAACAAGTACCAGTACAACAATATATCCACAAAATGCTTTAGTAATAGCAACGATAGACCATTTGAGAGATTCAGTAGCTTTCTTGCTTGAAATTCAATAGCAGTACATAGATAGTAAGTTCTTGTTCCATCTCAAAAAACCTTGGTGCACGATCTGTTTGCCGTGTTCTGCAAACAAGCTCGATCATTGGAACAAGTAAAACTGACGATCAAGTCTGCTTCTATGTGAATACCACCTCATTTCATCAATGCCTGTGTGACCCCCATATGCAACCCAAAATGCCCAAGACTCATGTAGATAATTGTGACAATACTAGGTTTCAAAAGAAAAGCAAGACATTCTACTGCACTTGATCTAAACAAGTGACAGTACATCACTATTATTTTAACAAAATACTTTGGTAATAGCAACTATAGAACAAAGGTAAAGCAAGACCATCTCCTGCCAAAGTACAAGAACTAGTACTATACTAGTACTACTATGCATCCAAAATCCACCCTCCAACACAAAGATATTGATGCATATTGAGTAATGCAGGCCCTGGGTAATATGAGATGGTTCATGGAACAACAAAACGGAATGCTTTTTCCTCAGGATGATGCCCAACACCGCCCAGCTCCCAAACATGGAGGAATTGCAGATTGCACCATTCCAAAACCCCAGCTCTACTATCGGGTAATAGGCAGTGATCATCAGATTGTACAAGGACGACGAGCACGCGTCCGATTCACATTTAGCAGCACATGACATATTCAACAGCAATTTAAAGTGACCGATTCAACGGTGGCAGAAAATGACCAAAAGAATTGACAGATTCAGCAATGCCGACATTAAAATTCAATGGATGTACAACAATGTGACAAGGCCAAGTTTCAAAAGGAAAGTGGGACCATGCATTTTCTCCACTCGATCTGAATAAGTCCCAGTACATAGGTATTACTACAAACTAGATTAGCAGTAGCTGATCTCGATACAAAATACTTAGTAGAAGTGTAGAACTACAAGCTTACACTAAGCTAGGAACCACTACATGTCCCATCATACATACTCGAAGAAAAGAGAATGCTTCAGCGTGTCAAAGTGCTGGCTGGGCTGCACATTTGATTTCCTACCTGGGACGCGCCTCTCATTTCATTGTCGTCTGTCGGCCTCTAGGTCAGTAGCATACATGTAAAATTCATACGATAAACTAGGAAATTCGGAATCCTTAATTTCGGTAATTCCAATTACGAAGAGAATCTGCCACCAACATAAACTAGCTAATTAGTACAACATTACATACACTCGCAGTAGGATCATCACAAGAGGATTAAGATGTGATATCTCACCGGTGAATCTTGTCTGACGACAGGTTCAGTAGTATGCCAGTAAAGCCGCCGCTTGGACAGAAAAGACATGAGCACTTCCTATGTGGCGTTGGCCGGCGATGGCCCAATCCTTGTCTCAGATGACCTCATTACTACAACCTGATTGAAACTAGCGAATAAGACCAACGACCAAAACTTCACCTCATACCGCGGCGATTCGCATGCCACCGACCTGACCGGCTTGACGGACAGGAGCAAGTCCGTGCTATGCCCGTCAATTTGGGCGACGAACAACTTGCCCTCCTTCCCGATGCTAATGACCTCAGCTCTGAGTGAGTGATATGTCCATTTTGCATCACTATTCTATTGGTCCACCCCTAGCACTCCCCTCTGGCGAATATTATCGTCCCGAAACCCTAAGACTCAGAGAGTGACCACAGAAAGATTCCGCTGCCTCCGCGGGGCGGAAAACACCGAGAGAGAAAGATCTCTCCGGCAAAAAGATTTCTACCGGGGGAATTCCTTCCCGGAGAGGGGAGATCGTCGCCATCAACACCACCATCAAGCTGGACTTCATCGGGATCATCATCATCACCACCATCATCATCAGCACCCTCATCACCATCTCCATATTGCTGTAACATTTGGGTTGAATATTGCATCGTTCATAGGGGAAACTGTCCCGGTGTTGATTACTCTTTGTAGTTGATGCTATTGAGTGAACCATTGAATTATTGTTTATGTTCAGATTGTTATACATGATTATTCCATCTCTGATCATGATCCATATGATGTCTTGTGAGTAGTTTGTTTTGTTCTTGAGGACATGGGAGAAGTCATGTAGTTAGTAGTGGAGTTGTGTTGAGAAAGATTCAATAGTTTGATATTTAAGTTGTGGTGTACTTCTTCTAGTGGTGTCATGTGAACCTCGACTACATGACACTTCACCTATATGGGCCTAGGGGAATGCATTGTGTATTTGGCTACTAATCGTCGGGGTTGCCGGAGTGACAGAAACCTGAACTCCCGTTAGGAAACCATTGCACAAGGGACGTAAGGGTCTTAGAGTTTAAAGCTATGGTTAGATTTTTGCCTTAATTACTTTCTTGTAATTACGGGTGTTTGAAAGGGGTATAATCACAAGTATGTATTAGTCCTAGGAAGGTCGGTACATTAGCACAGGTTCACCCACACAACACTTAGCAAGCTAAAGAAGATTAATCAACTATATGAAGCGAAAGCACTTGACAGTCTTCCCATGTGTCCTCAAGAACGTTTGGTCATCTTAAGTAATACAACCAGCTTGTCCTTTGCTGCATAAAGGATTGGGCCACTTGCTGCATTTATTCCTACTGTCTTTTATTTACTCGTACTTTGTTTACTTGCTTTATCAAAAACCCCTAAAAATCCGTTTGCTAAGTATTTGTAGAGAATTCCTGATCCATACCACTAGCTAGCACCTTCTGCTTCTCTTTGGGTTCGACACTCTTACTTATCGAAAATACTGCGATACACCCCCTATACTTGTGGGTCATCAGTGAGCCCGGTGCACGAATCGACACATATGGGTCCAATTTTTGGGGGCTGTATCTGGGCACTGTCATCGAGTGGGTAGATATGAAGTGCTCGACGAACACTTTCTTGACGCTGGTGAACTCGCATCCTGGCTCTGTGCGGACTTACCAGCGGTAGTTGCACGCGATCTTGTGGTCATAGACGTCCTTGTAGGAGACCAAAGTCCAGCAGATGTCGTTGGGGCATCTACTACCTTTTCCGCCAGTGACTTGGCGGTATAGCTCCTTGGAGCATGCGGCCAGCCGGGCGGCGCTGGTAGTGTCCAGACGCTTAGCTATTCCATTGAAGACATCGTCGCCGACCTTTTTCCAGACGTCGTTCAGCCGGTTGTGCCTCGAATCCACAACCATCACGTCCGGATGGATTGGGGGCAAGGACGGATCTATGTATGACTATTGGGCTTATTTGGAGGAGATAAGTGGCAGCCTGGAAGGATCGATGGTGCGGGTGAGATGGCGAGAAAAACGTGTGAAGTGCGTGCTCGAGAAGATCCAAATGCGGCCTCTCGGAGTTGGGATGGCTCTTTGAAGGAGGGTTTTTTGCCGTGCTCCTTCAACTGTCTTCTAACGGCCGTACTGCATCGAGCATGCCGACTAGAGTTGTGGAGTAGGGAGTACTATAGGTACTCTAGACTGGCACGCTGCCATGGAGTGTTCTCTCATCACATCTCTAGAAAGGCAAGAACGCACGGGCTAAATTGCATCATGCTTGGTGAAATAACGATAGGTTTCCAGTTCATATTCAGTAGCATTTCAAAGTGACCGATTCGGCAATACAGACTCTGAAATTTAATAGCAGGATAGCGAGAATCAATTCTTGTTTGAACACTAAAAACCTTTGTGCCAGATCAGTCACTTTTCCCCGAACACACTCGGTCATCGTAGCAAGTATAACTGACAATAAAGCCTGCTTTTCTGTGCATACCTTCTACTCACATCAATGACCGGGTGACCCACATATGCAAACCAAAATGCCCCAAGCCTCATCTAGATTGTGATAAGGCCATGTTTCAAAAGAATAGTAAGACCATCTACTGCCACGCCAGTATTAGTTCTACAAAACACTTTAGTACTATAATAAAAATGACAGAACATTTAACAAATTCACTACCATTCAGCAGTACTGAATAAAACAGAAAAATATCAATAGATTCCAAATACATAATCAGCGGCACTTGACAGATTCAACAACATTTCAAAGTGACTGATTTAGCAGTACAGATGATGACCAAAATAATTGACAGATTTAACAATACAGACACTAAAATTCAAGAGATGTAGTAAGGCCATAATTCAAAAGGACAGAGAGAACATATTCTGGCCATGTTCCAAAAGAAGAGCAAGACCATCTAATGGTCTTGATCTACACAAGTACCAATACATCACTATTAGTTCTAAAAAATACTTTAGTAATAGAAAAATAGAACATTTGACAGATTCACTAGCATTTAAAAGATTCAGCAGTACTGAATAAGATAAAAATATCAACAGATTCCCAGTTCATAATAAGCGATAGATGACTGATTTAGCACCATTTCAAACTGACCGATTTAGCAGTACAGATAATGACCAAAGGAATTGACAGATTTAGAAATGTAGACATTGAAATTCGGTAGATGTAGCAAGGCCATGATTCAAAAGGAAAAATAGACCATATTCTGCACTAGATCCGTCGGTCTGAATAAGTACCAGTACATAGGTATTACTCCTACTACAAAATAGATTAACAGCAGCAGAACTCCATACAAAATACTCAGAACTACCTTAAGCTAGGAACCACATGTCCCAAAACGATAAGGAAAATCCTGTCGAGGAGTACATGTGTTCAAGTTAGGATCATCACAAGAAGATAAAGATATGTTAATCTCTAAGAGTCTTGTCGATATGAAGCTTGTATTCCATGGTGAACTCCGGTGGTTAATTCCGACGACGAGCGACCCAATTAGACCGGCAAACCGACAAAGAGCAAGTGGCTTTAGGATTCGCATAGAATACCTTCTCACACAAGCCATTTGGATGTGCAGAGCTCAAATTCACCCTGAACTGCAGCGAAAAGTGCACCGCCGCCCTGACGGACACGACGGATATCAAGATGACATCACCGCACCCATCAAATAGCATGCAAAACACCGTGTCATCATAGCAGGTTGGCCCGATATCTACATTTTGCGAGCTCAGTGCCAGCACCGGCTTATTACAGATGTACCTGCCTTTCCTACCATAGTGTAAAATGTGCAACATCATGGTGTGGGCTTCTCTGAGGTGGGAGTGGAGCACAAACGGAATTGCGACAAACTCGCAACCAGGCACCACGCAGTTCCATGGGACTGCATCAGCGAGCATTGAACATGAAGGCATATTTGGCTAGACAGCCCATACCAATTTGGTCTGTCACCAACATAAAGTAATTAATTAGTATGACATTACATATATTCATATTAGGATCATCACAAGAAGATTTATATGTGTTAACTCACTCTTGGTTGATATTCTTGTAATCCAGGGGGATTTTGACAATATCTTGAGAAGCTCGCAGGCAACGCCACGGTTTCCACAGGTACGACATGAGCCCTTTCAACACGACTTCAGCCAACAAAGGCCTTCTCTTCTGCTCAGATGTCGCCGCCATTTCGACCGAATGGATCTTATCCCATGACGACAGCGACCATAACATCACCTTGTACTGTGGCGATTCGCACGTCGCCGACCCGACGTACCTGATGGATAGGAAGATGTCCGCGGTGTACCCTTCAATTAGGGCAGCAAAATCCGTGCCCTCATTACCGATGCCGATGATCTCTGGTGCGGGCAAGCTTGCTACCTTTTCCACTGGTGACCTAGCGGTACAGCTCCTTGGAGCATGCAGCCATCCTAACGGTGCTAGTAGTGTCCAGATGCATAGTAATTTCATTGAAGATGTTATTGCTGACCTTCCTCCAGCCGCAATGCCACGGGTTGCAACTCGAATCTGCCACCGCGTCCGAATGGAATGGGGGTGAGGGTGGATCTATGTAGAGTTGTTGTTGGTTTTTGGAGGAGAGGGCTGGTGGCCTGGAGGGAGTGATGCAGCAGGCAAGATGACGAGTAAAATGTGTGAAGTGCACGCTAGAGATGCGGCCAGGCGGCATCGACAGGTGGGGATAAACTAAACAAAGATGGGGAAGATGGGATGGCTCTTTGAAAGATATTGTTTCTTTTCTTCTGCTATAAGAAGCGGCGGCATTGAGGACGCCGGCTAGTGTGAATGCGTGTAATGCGCCCCTGTGTAATAAATTAAACATGTCTCTTCCTAGCATAGTACAGTCTCGTCATGTCAGTTTGACCAGACATATTATTTACTATTTACAACTTCTATTTTCATACTAGTATTAAGGCATCACCTATGTATGTGGCAGAATTTGTCTATAAGCTGGGAAGTTTAAGAAAAAGCTTTTCGATAGTTTTTAATGTACTGAATTCCTGGTTAGCTTCAAAAGTTCTTTGGAAAATTTTAAGAGCAATCTATCTATTGTGCTTACTTGTAGTTAAAATTTGACACGGTCGGTGGGAGTACGGTTTACATCGAAGACCTCAAAAAAGAGAAAATTACATAGAGGTCCATAAACTTAGCACAAAGGGCACTAAAGTTAAGGAAGGAAAAGCACTCGGGTCCTTCTCGAGCGAGAAACTGAGCCATGCCCTTCATACTACTGTATTTGCTTCACACAAACACACAAAATTCCCCTCACACTTTTGAACCAGCGTGTTGGGTGTGTGTTTGGTGCTTCCTCTTCGCAGGGTGTGAAATGGAACGACAATGCAGGTCGACGCACGTGGGAAGCGCCACGTTGTGGACAAGGGAGTGATCAGCGGGCCAGGGTGTGTGTGGATGGTGATGAGGCAGGGAAGGAGAGAGAAAACACTATTTGTTTTGTGTGCATATATATAGTAAAGGTCCCAAAATTTGGGCAAGAGGTTCAACTTCTTGCTAAGATTCTACATCTTGACAACTTAACGAAATTAGGTCAAACTTGAGATAGAAGTAAGCGTGATAAATAGCTCTTGGATTAATTGTCTTTTTGAAGGTAGATGGGTGCATCTTCTTTTAGTAAACGATGTCATCAGTGTGAGTTTCCAACTATCAGGAAATAACATTCTCAATTTTCCCATGTTTTGTGAATTTTAAAACTTCCTAGCTAACTCTACCTACTTGAATGAGACTCTATGCCAATTTATCGAAATTAGGTCAAATTTGAACTACAAGTAAATTGTAGATTGCTTTGGAAGTTTTACAAAAAACCTTTTCGGTGGTTTTCGATGTATTGAATTCCTGGTTAGAGCTTTAAAAGTTTATTGGGAAATTTTTAGAGGAATCTATCTATCACGCTTACTAGTAGTTAAAATTTTACACGGACGATGGGAGAAAGTACGATTTAGATCGAAGACCTAAAAAAAGAGAAAATTACATAGAGGTCCATAAATTTAGCATAAAGGTCACTAAAGTTAAGCAAGGAAAAGCAGTCGGGTCGTTCTCGAGTGAGTAACTTAGCCATATACCCTTCGTATTAGTGTGCTTGCTTCACACACACACAAAACGCTCCTCACACTTCCGAACAAGCGTGCCGGGGTGTGCTCGGTGCGTCCTCTTCGCAGGGTGTGAACTGGAACAACAAGGCAGGTCGACGCATGTGAGCAACACCATCTTGTGGATGATGGAGAGATCAGCAGGTCGGGGTGTGTGTGTGGATGGTGATGAGGTAGTGTGAAGGAGAGAGAAAACACAACTTGTTTTGCGTGCATATGTATAATAAAGGTCCTAAAATTTTGACAACAGGTTCAACTTCTTACTAAGACTCTACATATTGACAACTTAATAAAATTAGGTCAAACTTTAGCTACAAGTAAGAGTGATAGAGAGCTCTTAGATTAATTATCATTTCAAAGGTGTAGATGGGTGCATCTTCTTTTAGTAAACCATGTCGTTGGTGTGAGTTTCCAACTATCAGGAAAGAACATTCTTGATTTTCCCATGTTTTGCGAATTTTAAAACTTCCTAGCTAACTCTGCCGACTTGAATGAGACTATGTGCTAATTTATCAAAATTAGGTGAAATTTGAACTATAAGTAAATTGAGGTTGCTTTCGAAGTTCTACGAAAAAGCTTTTTGGTGGTTTTCGATGTACTAAATTCCTGGTTAGCTACAAAAGTTATTTGGAAAATTTTAAGAGGAAACTATCTATCGCGCTTACTTGTAGTTAAAATTTGACACGATTGGTGGGAGTATGGTTTGGATCGAAGACCTCAAAAAGAAAAAATTACGTGTAGAGGTCCATAAATTTAGCACAAAGGTCCCTAAAGTTAAGCAAGGAAAAGCAAGCGGGTCCTTCTAGAGCGACAAACTGAGCCATGCCCTTCGTACTACTATACTCGCTTCACACAAAAAACGCTCCTCACACTTTTGAACCAATGTGATGGGGGGTGTTCTTGGTGCTTCCTCTTCGCAGGGTGTGAAATGGAACGACAAGATAGGTCGACGCACGTGGGTAGCTCCATGTTATGGACGAGGGAGAGATCAGCTCCGGGGTACGGTGTGCATGGATGGTGATGAGGTAGTGAAGGAGAGAGAAAACATAATTTGTTTTGTGTGCATATATATAGTAAAGGTCCTAAAATTTTGACAACACGTTCAACTTCTTGCTAAGAAATTGTATCTTGACAACTTAACGAAATTAGGTCAAACTTGAGCTACAAGTTAGCGTGATAGATTGCTCTTGGATTAATTGTTTTTTTGAAGGTAGATGGGTGCATCTTTTAGTAAATGATACCATCGGTGTGAGTTTTCCAACTTTCAGGAAAGAACATTCTTGATATTCCCATGTTTTGCAAATTTTAAAACTTCCTAGCCAACTCTACTGACTTCAATGAGACTCTGTGCCAATTTATCAGAATTAGGTCAAATTTGAACTACAAGTAAATTGTAGGTTGCTTTGGAAGTTTTACGAAAAATATTTTTGGTGGTTTTCGATGTTCTGAATTCATGGTTATAGCTTCAAAAGGTTTTTGGAAAATTTTAAGAGGAATCTATCTATCGCGCTTACTAGTTGTTAAAATTTGACACGGTCGGTGGGAGCAAGTATGGTTTACATCGAAGACCTCAAAAAAGATAAAATTACATAGAGGTCCATAAATTTAGCACAAAGGACTCTAAAGCTAAGCAAGGAAAAGCAGTCGGGTCCGTCTCGAGCGAGCAACTGAGCTATAACCTTCGCACGACTATACTCGCTTCACACAAAAAACGCTCCTCACACTTTCGAACCAGCGTGCTACGGGTGTGCTTGGTGCTTCCTCTTCGTAGGGTGTGAAATGGAACGACAAGGCAGGTCGACGCACGTGTGGGCAGCGCCACGTTGTGGACAAGTGAGACATCAGCCGACCGGGGTGTGCGTGGTTGGTGATGAGGCAGTGAAGTATAGAGATAACATAATTTGTTTTGCGTGCATATATACAATAAAGGTCTTGAAATTTTGACAACACTTTCCACTTCTTGCTTAAAATATGCATCTTGACAACTTAACAAAATTAGGTCAAACTTGAGCTACAAGTTAGCGTGATAGATTGCTCTTGGATTAATTGTCTTTTCGAAGGTAGATGGGTGCATCTTTTCGAAGGTGATGATGATGGTGACGGCATCGGTGGTGTAGAGCGGCGGCCGAGCACGGCGACAGTGGTCGGTGACGGAGAGGAGGACATCGATAGGTAAATCGTAGGTTTCTATGAAAGTTTTACGAAAAAGCTTTTGGTGGTACCCATCGAGGGTCAATCAGGAGTATATTGGAAACAAAATAAAGAGGCTACACAAGTTTTACGAAAAAGCTTTTGGTGGTACCCATTAAGGGACAACATGGTTAACTTGTTTCTAAGATTTTTCATCTTGACAATTTAACAAAATTTTGTCAAACAGCTACACAAGTAAGAGAACAAGAGGGAGGCAGCACGAGACTTTCAAAATAAAGAGGCAGCACGAGAGCAACACAAAAGAGGACTTGAAGGCGGTGCGATGTCAGAGCAAAGCTATGATGGGCCGCTGACACGATGTACTACATGGTACACTCCACTAGTAGTAATTGTATGGACCTACTACTAGTATATGCACGCAAAACAAGTTGCATTTTCTCTCTCCTTCGCTGGCTCTCACCATCCATCCTCCTTCGATTTCTTCTCTATAGCCATGTGTGCACAGTCCGGCTTATCTCTTCCTCGTCCACAATGTGGTGCTGCGCACGTGTGCCTTGGTACGACACACTGATGGCTCTGAATATAGCCATCTACATCCACATTTAAATTGGATATTACTCATATTCTTGATGAAATATCTCTCTAAACCCTGCCACTAATGCTACTATCTAGAGGGGTATGCAATCCTTTCTTTTATATTTTTCCTGCGCAGATAATGTCGTTTAAAGGAGGGAATCACTAATTAAAGTAAAATATATGAGATTTCCAACAACAAGAAGAAACCAGGAGCCATACAACGTAGGCAGACGCTGACCAACTATGCGACCGGAGCAAAAATTCTAGCCGTATAGCTCCGGTCGTATAGTTGGCGCCGCCACCGTTAGGACAAACCGAACAACTTTCGTGAAGGGACCCCTATATAAAGAAGCCTTGGGCGATGAGAAAACAAGCCAGACCTCACCAAAAAGAGTCTGCCACAGATCACCAGCCGCCTCCAGATCTCCAAACCCTTCTCCATCTCCATAGCCATATTTCACCACTTGTAATAGTAGATCTCTTCTCTGATTGGCGACATTGTAAGACTATTGCTCTCAATTTTATGTTTTTCATTACAATGTTTGTGATTGTTGATCTCATCTCTATGCGTGAGCAATTCTTCTTGGCCTAAGGGCTTCGGCCTAGCCATGTAGCAATTGTGCATGTTATTTATCATGGACGGGATCGTGTATTAGTTTGTATGACATGATGATTATTGTATCCTCTCTTGCCTCAATCCAGGACTTGTCAGGTACCCAAGACCCCAAGTGTTGATCTAGATATAGGGAGTATGAGTGATGACTAATCTGCAGGTTGGGAACCCTAGTGACAGAAGGGGTAGTACGGCTGTATGTGAGGGATTTTCTTGGAATTAACGGTGACATCACTATGCATATCATTAGTTCTCTTTCTTCTATGGATGAGACTAGTAGGTAATTGCTATAAGCGGTTGCGGAGGCCATAGCAATTATGGATGCGCTGCCCACATATAATTTCTCTTGATCTAACAAGTAGACACATACTTTATTTCTATCTTTTATTTCCATCAGATGTTTTTCACAACTACAGGTGAAACCGAATGCCCTAGGCCCTCTCTCTCCATCATCGACAACAACAAAAAGACGCAAGCTATTGGTCCGGTAAAAACACAAAAGGAATTCTAAAACTCTCGAAGGTCCGTTAAAGTAACTTCACTATGCATTCGCTTCCCTAGGATTCGACAACCCAGGTCTACTAGGGAAAAAGAAGCTACACTACATCCGTAATCCTGATCGAAGGTATCACACACCGATCTACTTCTAGCAACAATTTTTTTCTGTTCCAAAATTCAAAATAATCAAAAGCACCAGTACAAAAAGGCTCAAAGGTAACAATAATTACAAAAAGGTCCTCGGACCACCTTGCAACGAAAACAAACCATTTGTGTTTCTCAATACATGTCAAAACATCTCAATAGAATGACTCATAATTCCAAGGTTTTCATAATTCATTTTCACTAAGTTCTTCCATCTAAAGTGCCTCAAGTTTTTATCTACTCTAAACTACTAAGTTAAGAGTGTTCACTAAGGTGGAAAATGATGGGATCAATCTCATGCCATAGAATGACATCTAAAGCTTATCTAAATAGGCCAAGTTTTATACTCTTTATGCTACCTTCAAAACAAGTAAAGAACTTTGGGTAAAGTAAAGGAAGTAAAGCTTGAAAATAAGACTTGGGGTAAATACTAGTCAAGGTATTATAACCAAAGCATGCCTAAAGCATATTTTCTAAACCATCTAGTTTAATCCTAGCTTGCTAAGCATTATACTTGCAAGTGTTAGCTTGCCTTGGTTGGTGCAGTGGTTGAAGTTTTCTTCTTCTTCTTCTTCTTCTTCTTCTTCTTCTTCTTCTTCTTGGTAGAACTCCTCCTCCTCGAAAGCTTGGTCAGTACTATCGTCTATAAATACATATGGAGTACACAATCACCAAACAATACTTCACTAGTCTAATTAGCACTCTAAGGCACATATTTGATGATCTATTATCATCACAAGCATCACAAGTTTTATTCAATAGTTTCCTCCTTTTTATTTTAGAAAAGTAATTTCTACTCATTGAAAATTTAACTAAGATTTAATATTCACCACTTCAAATATGGGATCATGTGGACACATGTCATCACCACATATTCTATCATGTGGGAATGTGATTTAAGGGTTGGATCATAATTACTTTGGTTTAAGTTCATTATTTAATGAATTAAAGTGACTAGAAATTCCTATATAGCATTCTTTTGGTACTAGTCCAAAGTCACTGGATGTAAACCTTAATATTATTACATATTCAGATAGGTATGGTGAAATGTGATTTTTGAGAGTTGGAATCAACTCAAAAGCTAACTTGGTTGATGTTATAAAAATGTTGCAAAGTGCAAATGCTTCTGTCTTATTATTTTTACTAGGAGAGATCTCTAACTCTAATTGAATTAAATCCAACGGGCTTGGGTAGATATTTTCAGTAGCTTTCAAACAAATTGGAAACACTCCATTTGGATTTGTAAATCTCTCTGAATTGAATTTTAAACTAAGGGATAGAACTAGGTTTAACTAAAATAGAAAAATCCTAATTCAAACAGACTGGGTTGCGCGGGAACGCTAACGGGCCGGCCCAGTGTCACTCCGCGACACGGGGCTCAGTTGAAAGGGGGGTCCACCGGTTAGCGGCTCATAACACGCGAAGCGGTACGGGGCGATATGGTTCGTTGGATTAGAACAAGCATCAACGGCTGGGGATCGTTGTCGATGATGAACTGGTCGCCGGCGAACTCTAACCCTAGCGGCTCGGTGGGGGTGCATAGGGGGCATACCAGGGCTCCAGCGACGACGACGATGGGGGCAAACAGACTGGTGGTCCACGGCGAGCTCAAGGATGGTCGAGGCAGCTCTGGGGGTGGTCGCAATCAGCGGCGCCCTTCTCCTCTAGAGGCGGCCTGCTCCGGTGCAATTCCGGTGAACTGCTGCTCGCCTTGCTCCGGCTAGAGGTGGGGAATGGTCAGTGAGGTGAGGGGAGGTGAGTGGTGTGCCGAATGGGGCTGGGGGTGGCCTCTATTTATAGGACGACGACGTGACGGAGAGGCATGGGCGGGCGGCTCTGGCGAGGGCTGCACAGCATGCTAGCAGCGTGGCTCGAGGTAGGGAACAGTCACTGGTCTCCTAGTCCTGGTGGTTACTCTACTGAATCTTGAGAAACTTGATGCTCCTGGTCCTGGTGGTTCTGTAAGCTTCCTCTAAGATACGGATGGGCACTTCACGATATGTCAGGTCATTGTTGATCTCTACAACTTTGTGATCGATGTTCTTGAAAACTTCAGTCTTCTCTGGCACTTCCAAGCATTTGCGAAGTAACGAGATATGGAACACATTGTGGATGGCTAACATCTCTTCAGGCAGTTCCAGTTGATACGATTCTTCTCCTCGACGGTTCCAAATTTTGAAGGGCCCGATATATCTGGGGGCTAACTTTCCTTTCAGACTAAAGCGTTGAGTTCCCTTCAATGGTGAAACCTTGAGATATACAAAATCTCTGACATTGAAAGTCAGGTCTCTCCTTCTTTTGTCAGCATAACTCTTCTGTCTGGATTGGGCAGTCTTGAGGTGCTCACGGACTTTGTGAACCTTCTCTTCGGCTTCTCGGAGAATGTCGGGTCCGAAAATCTGACTCTCTCCTACTTGTGACCAATTCAAAGGGGTACGCCACTTTCTTCCGTATAGGAATTCAAATGGTGCCATCTGCAAACTAGCTTAACTACTGTTGTTATATGAGAATTCTTGGAAAGGAAGGCAATCTTCCCATTTTGATCCGTATTCCAACACACAAGCTCTTAACATATCCTCTAGGATCTGGTTGACTCTCTCAGTTTGTCCATCAGTTTGCGGGTGATAAGCGGTGCTGAAGTTCAACTTGGTTCCCAATCCTTCCTGAACTTTCTACCAAAATCTCGAGGTAAACTGGGTTCCTCAATCAGATACTATGGTCTTGGGGGTTCCATGTAGACTAACAATCCTAGAAATGTACAGTTCTACTAACTTCGCACTCTGGTAGGTAGTCTTGACAGGTATAAAGTGGGCTACCTTGGACAGTCTATCAATTATGACCTAGATCAAGTTATTTCCTCTACTAGAAGTAGGCAAACCAGTGATAAAGTCCATTCCAACGGAATCCCATTTCCATTCCGGAATCTGCAATGGTTGCAACAGTCCTGTAGGTCTCTGATGCTCTGCTTTCACTCTTTGACAGATGTCACACTTGGCGATGTAGCTTCCGATTTCTCTCTTCATCTTGTGCCACCAAAATTGCTCTTTCAAATCCTGATACATCTTCATTCCTCCGGTGTGGATAGAATAAAGAGTATCATGAGCTTCCTTCATGATAACTTGCTTCAGTTCTGAATCTGCTGGCACACAGATACGTCCTTTGTACCATAGTACTCCTTCTTCTTCATCAGTGAATCCAGGTACCTTTCCTGTACCAATACGACGTTTGATTCTGTCGATACTTTCATTCCCCTTCTGGGCTTCCTTGATTTGGCTAATCAAAGTGGGTTGGAGTTCAATGCTAGCTAAGAATCCTTTGCTAACTAATTCAGTTCTGAATTTCTCCAACTCCTCATACAAACTGGGCGGCTTCTCCTTGATCATAGTGTTTAGTCTACACGGCAATCCGCTAAGAGCATACACTACCACATTAGCTTTGCCGGGGTGATAGTGAATGTCAAGGTCATAATCCTTGATTAACTCTATCCATCTCCTTCGCCTCCTATTCAGCTCCTTCTGAGTGAAAATATACTTCAAGCTCTTGTGATCTGAGTAAATCTCACAGCGATCACTACTAGGAAACAGCTTATCAGTGGCGCACATTTTTTCACTATCCTCGCCACTGATAACTATCTTTTGTGGTGCATTTCGAAATGCGCCACAGAAGTCTCAAACTTCAGTGGCGCATATGGCCAATATGCGCCACAGAAGTTTTTTTTCTGAAATTCAAAAAAAAAGGCGGGCCAGATCTCAAACTTCTATGGCGCATATGGCCAATATGTGCCACAGAAGTTTTTATCAAATTTCAAAAAAAACGGGCCAGATCTAGATCTGGCCGGAGTTGGTGGTAGTGGTGGTGGTTGGTGGTGGTGGTGGCGGCTGGAGGAGGGCTAGGAGGAGTTTGCCGGAGTTGGTGGAGGAGGAGGAGGAGGAGGTTGCGAAAGTTGGTGGTGGAGGAGGAGGAGGTTGCCGGAGTTGGTGGTGGTGGAGGAGGAGGTCGCCGGAGTTGGTGGTGGAAGAGGAGGAGAAGGAGGTCGCCGAAGTGGTGGTGGAGGAGGAGGAGGTCGCCGGAGTTGGTGGTGGAGGAGGAGGCCACCGGTAACTACCTCGGTGAATTACGCTCTTAGTTACATGCCTGGATGAGCGAAAGTGGTTAAAATAGTACGGTGGGGCCCAGGGCCACTCACGGTAGACCTTTCGGCCGTCCTAACCACTTTCAGAACATCAGGACAAGAACGAGCGGCGTAATCGGCAGGCGAAGGGATCAACTACATACACAAATGAGTATGTATGCAAGCCACATATAACAGTCCTCAGAGCCATTCCATCTAAAAGAAATAGAAATATCGCAACGCCATACGGCAAGATTCAAATATCCTAGATAGAGATAATATTTTAGGATAGCTCCTCATACATCACACATCAGAGTACCAGGCGGAAGCGGAAAACAAAGTCCGAGTACGGATAAGAAGCAAATCGGCATAAGATGCCACATAAATAAATGCATCCCGCCCACAGATCTCACGGATCCCCGTTCCCAGAATCTCTACACCGAATGATCGTTGCCAACATCATCTGTCTCTTCCACCCAGTATCCATCTTGCGGGTACACCTGTTCATCTGAATTAAACAATTTATCGTGTGAGACCCTAGGGGTACTCAGCAAGTCTTTATGCCACTAAAGGGGACACAACCTGGGGCGACGCAATTGTAGAAAAAGATAATATCCAAAAAGTCTATAGATACTCGCTAACCATCCGCCTAACCAATGATAGACGGATGTCCATTAATTAAGAACAACAGTTATAACAGTATGATTAACAGATCCATCCTCCTCCTCGCTTACCAATGAGGAAGCGGATGAACAACCCCCATCATCCGTTGGCAGTTTTATTAACCATTCCATGAGTATTGTACTATTTACTAGTCAAGTACTTAGTCAATTTAAAAGCGGTACTTTAGTTATACTTGTCTATGATCAAGAAACTGTGCTCCAAGTCGTCCATAACCGCGGACACGGCTTTTGGAAAGATTTACCCTGTAGGGGTGCACGAATAGCAACACACACTCGATCAACCTCGGAAAAACCAACTCAAAACCCAACGAGGCATTCACGACAAAGCGATCACAGGATTCAGAAACATTTCAGGGGGCCACCCCATTAAGCTACCCGCTACGAAGCTAGCTGACTCCGAGACGGACTCAAGGTTTGTGTGGACGGCGGTAAACGACTGGGAACCCGAAAATGTGACTGGGCTTGTCGATACAGCGAAAACGTGTCACGATCCAAAACAGTACAGGTGCTCCTCGCACAATCTTAAATAAAGCAGTAACATGGCATAAGTACAGGATAGTAATAAAGCCCCAAACTAATTGTGGCCCCAAGAAATAAGAATGAATCAAGCTCTGGCTCAAGGGGGTCCATAAGGCCTCCCGGATGTGGATAGTGCGAATAAACAAGGAACAGGAATCAAGTACTCGTGGTCCTACGGGACACAAGTGAGCATGAAAACCAAATAGCAGATATTGCTCACCGGTGCCTCTTTCATTAGTTATCCCATTACTACTCAGATTATGTTGTTTAGGTACCTCGTTATTCATCAGACACTCACATACCCTACACATGCTTTTACAACTCGCATGGCTCAAACAACTCCTGTAGTAATGGCTCATGGGATGGAGGAACAAGCTTCGGTGGGGTTTGAAAGTAAAGGCTATGCAGTACTTGGGATTCAATTTAATGCAATCGTGACTCAATGATGCAAGAATAAGATAGAGGCAATAGGTACTATATGTATGCAAGCATGTGGTAGTGCTTGCCTGGCAGCTCAGTTGAAGCGAGAGATAGATCTGGGTAGTACTCATGTGATTCCTGGTAATTCTCCTGCTGCGCGTCTATTCGAAGAAGAACCAAACAAACAAGGGCCAACATAAATAAAGTGCACAAGCATATGAATTAAAATGCCACAAGCAAACAAGCATGCCATGATGAATGATGCACAATTTACATGGCATTAAAGTAGCATGGCAAGGGTGAGGTGTGGATACAAGAAATAAAGCATTTTATTATTTACCTAGTCAAATTTTGTTGCCATAACAGTTCAGATTTGTAATAATTACATGATGCATGTTTCAATTCAGAACAAGGAGTGCATAGTTGGAAAGGGCTCATCGCGCTGATCGATTTAGACATATTATTTGCCAAATTTGGAGTTATAGAATTAAAGTTATTAATTTATTAAGAAAAGGGCGTTTTATTGTAATTTTAATCATCTCGAAAATTTAAAGTGTTCAAATAATATTTTGAATGGCATATTTGAATTCCTCACATTTTTCTAATTCCAAAACATATATCATTGGTATTATTTGGATTTATAATTGAAAAGTTATTTAAAATCTGATTTGAATTTAAACATTTTCTGGAATAGTCTAATAAAACAGATAAAGCAGAAAACATTTTACACTCGGCCAGACCCAGCCCCAGTCACTGACGGGTGGGCCAGCGGCTGACTGGGCCGCACGCGCACAGGAAATGTTTTTCTCACCGTAGCGCTACCTAGCCACTTAGGGTGACAGATGAGGCCAGTGGCTACGGGCCCATGTGACAGTGGGTGACCCCGTAGAGGCTGACAGGAGGGGGTGTACCGGACCGCGGGTTAAGGCTACGAATCTACGGGTGTGTTTTTGTAAAATTCCCACAGACACGGACAGGTGGGGTCTCGAGGACCGCGGGTTGAGTGGGAGATAAAAAGAGGGGGTTATTCGTAAATCGACCACGGGCCCGTACTGTGGATCTTCTCCACGGTCTGGCGGTCAGATCCGCGCGCGGCCGTGGCGGGGCGGGGATTGAACCGGGGACCTGGGGCTCGCGCTCAGGGGCGGTGGCCACTGCGGTAGGCGGGGTTTGCTGACAGGTCGGGGGAGGGCGGCTAGATGAGTGGTTCGCGTCGCTGAGGCGTGCAGACGCCCGCGCTCGGCGACGCACCGCGAGTGCCCGACGGAACGTGCGGCGCGACAAGGCAACGGCGGCGGCGGCTAAGATGTCTGGGAGGGAGTTTGGCTTACCGCGAAGCTGCTGGCGGTGGTGGTTCGGGCAGAGGAGCGGGCGATCGTCGACGTAGCACGCGGCCAGCCGGAATTAGGGTTTCGGCGGCGTCGTGGTACTGCGGCTGCTAGGGTCCTTCTCCTCCTCGCTGGCGCGTACGAGGTGAAGCAGGGGAGCCCTCTCGATCTCCTCGACCACCTCCACGACGTGCTTGCTGGTTGGAACGAGGAAACAGCGGCGGTGCTGGCGGTGTCCGGCGAGAGAGGGTTGGCGTTGGTGAAGAAGAAGGAGGGGAGAGGCAGGGGCTCTGGGGTGGATCTGGCGAGGCAGAGGAGATGTGGGGCAGATGATAAAGCGAGGGAGAGGGAGGAGGGTGCCGTGCGGGAGCGGGCAGAGATAAAGTGGCTTCGGCCACTTTTCTCCTTCTCCTCCTCTCACGTGCTCGAGCTGGAGCAGGCAGGGGCAGGTAGGTGGAGCTGCCAGGCGGGCCAGACTTGGGCTGGGTCGGTGTGGGGCTAGCTCGGCAGGAAGAGAAAAAGAGAGAGGAGATAGGAATCTAGGGTGTAGCTAGGGCATGCTCTGCATGGGCTAGGGTTTCGGGGTGGGGTAGATGGGGTAGATGGGGTATGGGTCAGGGAGAGAGAGTGGCTAGGGCATGGAGATCATGGGGTTAGGGTTTTAGGTTAAACCATATAAGCTTGCACATAGAGATGGCAAGGTGGCATGGTGGAGTTGGAGAGAGGAGAGAGGGAGAGGAAGACATGGTGTAGGATTTGGGCATGATAAAATCAAGCTTCACCAAATGTGGTTATGGCATGGAGGAAGGAATGGGAGAAAAGGTGGTGAGGGGAATATTCTCATATGTTCAAATATGGGTGCATGCACTTGTGAGAGAAAAAGAGGAGGAAGGAGTGATGCACATGGCCAGGATACAAGATCAAGGTGAAGAGGGGTTTAGAGGAAAAGAGAGCTCAAGCAAAACTGATCCACTTAAAAATCAAATAACAACCAAAGGAGAAACACATGGTGGTGTTTAGTTGCATGGCCCATGCAAAGTATTAAATGGCATGTTTTATTTTGTGAAAACAATAATAATAATATGGCATTATTCTTATGCATTCCCAAGAAGTGGAATAAAGGCCAAGCAAAAGAAATTATAAATTTAGCTTCATCCCATCCCACATGAGCTAGAATAATACCAAAAGAAAATGAAAACCCATGGGTAAGTAGAATGGTGGAATAATAAGGTGGTGACAAGAAAGGTGATGGAGTGGCATAAAAGATATGCCCCCAACTCAATTTGGGCATCAAGCATTAATCAAGATTCAAATGCAATGTATCAAGAACCAAATAGAATTAATAATGTGTATGAGAGAAGAACCAAATGGAAAAGGGTTTTATATGATGCTCAAATGCAAAGTGGCATGATGACATGAGCATGATATAATTATGATGCAACAATTATATATAGGAAGTAGCCATTATATGACTAGACCAAGTAGCATTACCATTGTTAGACAATTGGGATGCTACATCACCGGAGGTCGCCGGAGTTGGTGGTGGAGGAGGAGGGGTCGGTCGCCGGAGTTGGTCGTCGGATTTGTTGGAGGAGGAGGAGGAGAAGTGTGGAGGGGAGGAGAAGTAGGGAGGGGAGGAGAAGTGGGGAGGGGAGAAGAAGTGGGGAGAGGGAGAAAAAGGAAAAAGGGAGGGAGAAGGGCGCCGACGGGATTCAAATTTCGAATCCCGCCCAAGACTTCTATGGCGCATATGCGGGAAATGCGCCACAGAAGTTTCTCGCCCTTTTTTATTTTTTTGCAGGAAAAAATCTTCTGTCTGCCATAACTTTTTACTCTTTTGGAGTTTGGCAAATCTACAAAATCTTTGAAATCGAGTAGAAAATTTCGAGATGATCATTTTGATAGGTTAAAGATTTTTACCGACATCGTATGCAAAAGTTAGAGCCATTTTACCGTGCCATGACCTATTTTTGCAAAATACATCGAAATGCATGTTTTTCAATTTTGTCTAGATCTATACCCTAAAATCTAACTACAACTTAAAGGAATTATTTTTTTGAAGTTTCTATCATTTTTGTTTATTTTTTACAAAACTGAAAAGGCGGTCCACAGGGGGGGTGGGATCTGTTTCTCCCCCTATATGCTTGTTCTGTTCTGTGGCGCATACACCTATATGCGCCACAGAAACATCACTTTCTGTGGCACATATGGAAACATGCGCCACAGAAGTTTCTCCCGCTTTTTTTGCTGCTTGGTCCCATCAACCTTCTGTGGCGCATACGTCTATATGCGCCACAGAAGTTTGGCACTTCAGTGGTGCACATGAAAATATGCGCCACAGAAATATGGACTTCTGTGGCGCATATTGGTTTCGTGCGCCACTGAAGTGCCAAACTTCTGTGGCGTATTTTTTCTAGTGCGCCACTGATATATATCTGTGGCGCATAGTTTTACATACGCCACTGAATATCTTGTCTATCTATAAGTTGTTTCCTAGTAGTGGATTACCCATCAGATAATGATGCCATGTCTTCAATGTCAATACTACGGCTGCTAGTTCCAGATCATGGGTCGGATAGTTCTGCTCATGCTGCTTCGGTTGTCGAGATAGATACGCGATGACTTTGCCTTCTTGCATCAATACACATCCGAGACCAATCTTGGATGCATCACAATACACATGAAACGGCTTCTTGATGTCTGGCATGATCAATATTGGGGATGATATCAATCTCTTCTTCAGCTCCTGGAAACTAGCTTCACATTTTTCAGTCCATTCAAACTTCTTGTCCTTCTTTAGCAATTGGGTCATGGGTCTGGCGATACTCGAGAATCCTTCGACAAACTTGCGGTAGTATCCCGCTAATTCGAGAAATGCACGGACTTGGGTTTGAGTGGTCGGGGCTTCCCATTCTTCGACATCTTTGATCTTGGCGGGATCAACAGAGACTCCTCCGGTAGATACAATATGTCCTAGGAATCCTACTTCTTTTAGCCAAAACTCACACTTGCTGAACTTGGCATATAACTGATGCTCTCTCAGGGTTTCTAGGATGATTCTCAGATGTTGCTCATGCTCTTCTTCTGACTTGGAGTAGATAAGGATGTCATCGATAAACACAACTACAAACTTATCTAGGAAATTCATAAAGATCTTATTCATGAGATTCATGAAATAAGCCGGGGCATTGGTTAATCCAAAAGACATAACTGTATACTCGTATAAACCATAGTGAGTAGTAAAGGAGGTCTTCGGAATATCCGTTGCACGAATCTTAAGTTGGTGATAACCAGTCCTAAGATCAATCTTTGATAATACCGGGGCTCCAGTCAACTGATCAAATAGATCCTCTATCTTTGGCAAAGGGTACTTGTTCTTGATGGTGACGTCATTCAACTTTCGGTAATCTGTGCACAAACGATTGCCTCCATCTTTCTTGTCGACGAATAACACTGGTGATCTCCATGGAGATGCGCTGGGTTGAATCAAGCCTTTCGCTAACATGGCATCTAACTGCTTCTTCAGTTCCACTAACTCTGAGGGGTTCATGCTATAGGGTCTCTGTGTTATGGGTCCGGTTCCGGGGATTAGTTCGATAATGAACTCAATATCCCTATCCGGGGGCATACCTGGAAATTCATCTGGGAATACGTCGGGGTATTCACAGACTACTCTAACTTGGTCTATGGTGGGTAGGGCTAGACTCTTGTTGCACTTGAATTGACGGGGTAAGGTTTCAGAGATATGCTCTATTGTGACTCCAGAGCTATTGGTCATGGTGATGGCTTTCTTAGCACAGTCTATCAGTCCTTTATGCCTTGACATCCATTCCATACCTGGTACAACTTCCAATCCTTTGGTTCCAAGTACAGTTAGGTTGGCATAAAAATCTATCCCATGTATTCTGATAGGCACAGGTTTGCAATTTCTTCTAGCTTTGGTTGTTGAACCAGGGATTTGAACTATCATGACATGCTTCAAGTTGGTTGGGTGCATCTTACTAGTGCATGCAAATTCTTTGGTGACAAATGAATGCGATGCTCCCGAATCAAACATCACCCTTGCTAAAACTGAGTTGACAGAAAACATACCCAACACTACGTCTGGCGCTTCTTGGGCTTCTTCTGCGTTCATGTGGAAGAGACGACCGTTGCGGTTGTGAGGGTTCCCGGGGGCAAACCTTCTTCCTGGTTGAACACGGCGCTACTGTTGAGCTGGGGCATTCACATTGGTATTGGTGGCAGTCTTCTTGGGACACTCATTGGAATAGTGACCCTTCACTCCACACTCGAAACAAGTGATCTGGGACTTGTCCTTTCCTGCGATAGGCACAGCATTGCTGCTAGTTCTGGGTGCAGTGTTGTTGTTGTTGTTGTTGCTCTTGGGAGGTGCATGGCTGGAATTGTTGGCATTGCCGGAGTTGTGATTGTTTCCTCCGGACTTCACATTGCCTCCGCTACAGTTTGGGGTAGCTTGGGCGAGACATTGGGGGTCAATTGTTCCTTGGTGCATATCCTGGTGAGGGGTTGGGACGGTACTTATGGTGACTGCTGGATCCAGATTGCTGCATCATATGATGCTTGCGGTTGTCGTTTGCCTGGTTAGTCTTCCCTTCCATCTGGATGGCAGAGTCGATTAGCTCTTCGAGATCCTCGAAACAGATGTTGACGAGGACAGTCTGCATCTCATCATGCAGTCTGTTCAAGAATCTCTCCTTCTTCTTGGCCTCCGTGTTGATCTCATCAGGTGCATATCTGGCAATTGACAGGAATCTGTCACGGTACTCCACCAGAGTCATTCTTCCTTGCTTTAATTCACGAAACTCATCCCTCATTTGGGTGACTAGACCTTGCAGCACGTGGGTGTGGCTGAACTTGACTTTGAAAGCTTCCCATGTCATCACTTGACCATGGTTCATGTTACGGATACTAGTCCACCAAGCTCTGGCATCTCCCGCCAGATAGTGAGTGGCGAAGAGAACTTTCTCGTTTTCATCAACTCCTGCAACTTCTAAGTTGTTTTCCATTGTCTGCAGCCAGGCATCAGCATCTAATGGATTTTCTGCTTGATTAAAGATTGGGGGATTTGTGCTCTAAAAGTTTTTGAGTTTAGATCCATGGTGATCCTGATTTCCATGCCCTTGGTTGTTGAGAGCCATCTAGGCGATTTTCGCTTGGCGCTCTACCCTGCTTGCTTCACGGTCTGTGATGAGATTCTGCAAGATCTGCAGCATTAGGTCTTGCGACGAGATGCTCCCTCCTTGGTTTCCACGAGTCATCTGAAGATTGAGGTAGATATAGGGGTAAGAGGGAAAGTTCTAAGGTTCAGGGTTTTGGTTTCAAATCTAAAACTTTGAGTTAGACTCAGGTTTTTCAACTAACTCCATTTCATTCATGCAAGCAACCACACGATACAAACACACACCACAACAATCAAAAGGGAAAACAGATGGTTTGAAGAACCATTCTGCAAACTACGATACAGTGGGAGTCCTCATCGTCAGTGTAGAAGTCCACAGCATCTGCAAACTACGATAACTCTCATGCTACGATAGTGCTCTAGTGTATCTACTCATCGTCGATGAAGTCGGAGTCCTCATCGTCAGTGTAGAAGTCCACAGCATCCTCCTCCAGAAAGTCATCATCGTTGCTAAGGTAAGAATCCATGTCTCCCTGGATGTCTTGACCCTCCTCTTCTTCCTCCTTTGCTGCAAGCTGAGCTTCCTGCTCCTTGACGGTCTTCTCGAGGTCGGCCACCTTCTTGCAAAGACGAGCGATGGTGCGATCCTTCTTTGCACGCTGGCGGCAAAGAGACTGGCGATCCTGGACAAGCAGTGCGAAAGTCTGGGCCTTCTGGTCGGTGATGACACGATTCTGGTTTGCTAACTCTCTAGCATTGTCCAGTTCCTGCTATCTGTCGTGCAGCAAGAAGTCAAGATTCTCCAATTGACGCCGCAACTCTGGGTGACTTGGCATCTCCATCGGCATTCCCATGAACTCACGTCTTGTATAGTGAGCAAAACGGGTTCCTTGGATTTGGTTGATACTGAGGGCACATAGACGTGCGAGAGCTTCATGCATTGCCCTGGCTAATCCATCTAGCCAGTTGTTCTCTCTCACGGAGAACTGAATTCTTCCGGATGTTGGTGCTTCGATGCTTACTCTAAGATCCGCGTTGACTAGCCACTGTAAGTCTCCTCCTGGGGGTCCTGGAAGTTGAGCTCCAAGAAACTCCAGATATGGGCGTCCTAGTAACTCCGACAGTGAATCCAGATCCCTCTCGAAGATCAGCTGACCTCCATTTCCCAATTGGTAGAACTTGCTGAACTGAGACTCCATCTACAAGAATTTAGGATGAGGAAGTTAGTGAAGTGATCAAGTGTGTCAAATTTTAAGTAGTAATGTAAGAAGTTTGAGGAACATGAATTTTTGAGAGAAAGAATGAATTCCCAAGGATAAGAGAGAGAATAGTTTTTCATAAATACTCACTTTGGTTTTGAAACTAAGTTTTTGTTTGGACGCCCATTCTAACTAGGGTCTCCTATGGTCAGGATGGCTCTGATACCAACTTGTTGACACCCGGATTTTTAATCCCCGATGCCCGTTATACCATACCTCGTAATCCCAGGATTACCATTTTTGCGAGACATAACGGATTGGATATCACAGTACATCATCCATTACAAACCATACATAAGGTCTTACACAAATAAGGATCTCATGATCTAGTCTTAATACAACAAGCAGCGGAAATAAAAGATAATCGTAGCAGTGGGGTCCATCTTCAGGGGCACAGGCAATGCTGACGAAGGCAGATAGTCCTAGTTATCATAGCCATCCTGTTGGCCATCATCTTGGTAGTCTCCTTCATAGTCTGGCCATGAGAATAGCTAGGGACAAAAGCCATGAGTACTCTTTAAGTAATCGCAAACTACCACTAACAAGTAGTATAGTGCTAAGTTAAAGTGCTAAATCTAATTTTAACTATAGAGTTAAGTTTGAAACCTAAGCTGAGTTCAGAAGCAAAGAAAGATAAAATAAAGTTCTAGAATCACTTAAGTTGGGAAGCTATTGTCATAAACACAACCCTGTTGTGGTCAAGTCAAGATTTATCATTCATTTCATAAGTTGTTTTGAAAACATCTGACAACGAAACAGTATGGCCATTCCAACTGTCCATAACCGCGGACGCAGCTATTCGAATGGTTTGACACTCTTTAGAGGTGGTACACTTTCACCACAAGATTCGATACATCTGTCAGGGATAACCCTGAATCATCATACTTAGTATGCAGATAATCAAACATAACCTTCCCTTTACACACCCTAGTATAAGCACCTCTCCTATGAGCATGGCCTCCCAACCATGACCATCAGTCATCTTGGGCACTGCATAGGTGGACAACATTGAGAGGTAGCCTCATCTCCATCTCTCCCGCGAGGGAACTAATACTAATGCATATAAACTTCCGGCTAAGCCTTACCCAATTCAGGTAGTATGGTTGTACGGTAAATTTGGAATGGTATCGCATATGAATCCAACCATCAGTTTTATAAAAGGGTTAAGGTTCATGCCTCAGCATGTTCATCATCATAAACCATTTGTGTTTCTCAACACATGTCAAAACATCTCAATAGAATGACTCATCATTCCAAGGTTTTCATAATTCATTTTCACCAAGTGCTCCCTTCTAAAGTGACTCAAGTTTTTATCTACTCTAAACTACTAAGTTAAGAGTGTTCACTAAGGTGGAAAATGATGGGATCAATCTCATGCCATAGAATGACATCTAAAGCTTATCTAAATAGGCCATGTTTTATACTCTTTATGCTACCTTCAAAACAAGTAAAGAACTTTGGGTAAAGTAAAGGAAGTAAAGCTTGAAAATAAGACTTGGGGTAAATACTAGTCAAGGTATTGTAACCAAAGCATGCCTAAAGAATCTTTGCTAAACCATCTAGTTTAATCCTAGCTTGCTAAGCATTATACTTGCAAGTGTTAGCTTCCCTTGGTTAGTGAAGTGGTTGAAGTTTTCTTCTTCTTCTTCTTCTTCTTCTTCTTGGTAGAACTCCTCCTCTCGAAAGCTTGGTCGGTACTATCGTCTATAAATACATACGGAGTACACAATCACCAAACAATACTTAACTAGTCTAATTAGCACTCTAAGGCACATATTTGATGATCTATTATCATCACAAGCATCACAAGTTTTATTCAATAGTTTCCCCCTTTTTATTTTAGAAAAGTAATTTCTACTCATTGAAAATTTAACTAAGATTTAATATTCACCACTTCAAATATGGGATCATGTGGACACATGTCATCACCACATATTCTAACATATGGGAATGTGATTTAAGTGTTGGATCATAATTAATTTGGTTTAAGTTCATTATTTAATGAGTTAAAGTGACTAGAAATGCCTATATAGCATCCTTTTGGTACTACTCCAAAGTCACTGCATGTAAACCTTAATATTATTACATATTCAGATAGGTATGATGAAATGTGATTTTTGAGAGTTGGAATCAACTCAAAAGCTAACTTGGTTGATTTTATAAAAATGTTGCAAGG
This sequence comes from Avena eriantha, assembly GCA_910589775.1. Taxonomy (NCBI): domain Eukaryota; kingdom Viridiplantae; phylum Streptophyta; class Magnoliopsida; order Poales; family Poaceae; genus Avena; species Avena eriantha. Next base: position 48,474,618 of record OU342741.1, read on the forward strand.
TGCAAATGCTTCTGTCTTATTATTTTTACTAGGAGAGATCTCTAACTCTAATTGAATTAAATCCAACGGGCTTGGGTAGACCTTTTAAGTAGATTTCTAACAAAATTGGAAACACTCCATTTGTATTTGTAAATCTCTCTGAATTGAATTTTAAACTAAGGGACATAACTAGGTTTAACTAAAATAGAAAAATCCTAATTCAAAGTGACTGGGTTGCGTGGGAACGCTAACGGGCCGGCCCAGTGTCACTCCGTGACGCGGGGCTCAGTTGACAGGGGGTTCCACTGGTCAGCGGCTCATAACACGTGAAGCGGTACGGGGCGATATGGGTCATTGGAATAGAACGGGCATCAACGGCTGGGGATCGTCGTCGACGAAGAACTGGTCGCCGGCGAAATCTAACCCTAGCGGCTCGGTGGCGGTGCATAGGGGGCATACCAGGGCTCCATCGACGACGGCGATGGGGGCAAACAGACTGGTGGTCGACGGCGAGCTCAGAGACGGTCGAGGCAGCTCCGGGGGTGGTCGCAGTCAGCGGCGCCCTTCTCCTCTAGAGGCGGCCTGCTCCGGTGCAATTCCGGCGAACTGCTGCTCGCCTTGCTCCGGCTAGAGGTGGGGAATGGTCAGTGAGGTGAGGGGAGGTGAGTGGTGTGCCGAATGGGGCTGGGGGTGGCCTCTATTTATAGGACGACGATGCGACGGAGAGGCATGGGCTGGCGGCTCCGGCGTGGCTCGAGGTAGGGGACGATCGCTGGTCTCCTGGCGGTGCTCTACGTGATCAAAGCGAGACTAGGGACGGTGGTATGCGGTCGAACGGTGCGAGCTCTCTGAGCGGCAGAGGCAACGGTGTCCACGGCGAGCGGTGGCTGTGGTGCGTTGGGGGGCGAATGGGCATGTCTGTCGTGCTCCCTGGGTCGGGGCGAAGCGGTGGGCGCGGGCTGCGGTCGAGGGGCGGCGTCTACACGTGTGTCGGGCATGGCGCTCTGGCGCGTGCTCGGCATGGCACAGACATGCAGTGCGCGGTGATTCCTCGGTGGTCCACGGCTTGGCCTGACTCGGGGAGGGGACAGAGGGTGGCGGTGAGGTGAGAGCGAGCTAGTAGACATGGCCAGAGAGAGGGAGATGGTCTGATGCGGTGGGTGCAAGGTTGGCTGGCGAGTTGGTGCTCGGCATGGCTTGGCCTTGCCACTAGGGGGTAGGAGATGGGGTTTAAATGGCGTGGTTAGATCATTTGGGGACAGAGGGAGGTTTTTGAGGAAAATTGGGTGCAAAACCTTATTGCAAATAGTGGGCTATGTTTAGAGTTTAAACACTGCCTGCCAAGTGTTTGATGAAATGGCCGCAAGAACTTTCTTTTAGAATTTTGAAAAGATTTTTGGTGGGTGTGCTCGTATTAAACTTGAGACTCTGCTGGTGCTTGGGTTTTGAAAATTGAGCTTGTTTGAGTGGTTTTTGAAATAGTGGGATCTTCCCATATGAAATAGATTCAATTTTCAAATTTCAATTAAATTTAGTGTTTGAATGTTTTTGGCATATCACAAAGCGGTCCTTGGTACATCATTATGTGTACTAGAAAGGGGTGCAAAGATCCACAATTGTTTCTGTTAAGTTTTGAGTACTAGGAACAACCAAAGTAGGCATGTTGATTAATATGTCACAAATGATCATTTATTCATTTTGAGTTGTTTTTCTTTGGGAAATGTTTAGGAATTACTTAGATGATGTTTATTTAATCTAAGAATCATTTTACAAACAATGGATCATAGAACCATGGCAATTCAAATCAACTCCTAATTTAAATGCTTAGACACATGAATGCTTTCATATTTTTAAATGGAAATTTTTTGTTAACCCTAATTTTGAGGATTTGGATCTTAATAACCTTGGATTAAAGTTTTGGGATGTTACATGCCCGCTGCACCCGTCTTCTTTTTCTTTTAGCAGATCCTTTAATTCCAGAAAATCTCCTGCTAGGATTAAATCCAAAAAAAATGGAAACTACCATATTATGCCAAGACCTTAATTTCTGGTAGTTCTCTGATTTTTTCTTAAACATGCAGAACTAGTCCCTTGCCAAAAATACTCTTTATTATTGCTTGGAAATTAATCCACTAGAATGTACCTTTTATTCGAAATAAATTCCTCTGTGAGCTAGACTTACTCAATTGAGTTGAAAGAAAGTCCTACTGAGAGGTATGTGACATACTTATCACCCAGCCCAGGTCCTAGGCCAAAGTGAACAGAAGGATGCATTTAAGAAAAATAATAAAAACAACACTTTCTGTCTTGGATAATTTCTCTAGGGCCAACCAAGTGTGGTAATGACCTGATTCCAACTCCCAGTACCTACTAGGATCTGTATCTCTCTATTCCTAGCACCTCAGAATTTATTAAGCTCTGGTTGAATTTTAGTGATTTAAATACTTCTGTGATGGGTATTTTCACTAAATAAATCACTCCAGGAGTTTGGCAACTCGAAATTGAGTGAATCGAATTTCTACAGAAAGTTATTGCGAGTGCCTACAACCTGCCCTTGGAATCAACTCAATATCTTCTGTAGAATTAATCTAGTGAAAAAGAGAAAAACTAGACAGAACTGCCTTTGGGAATTTCCTGAGGGCATTATGGTGATTATTTTGACAAAATTCCAACTCCAGGTGGTTCAGTACATCAAACACTACTCAACCATACAAGGAAATAATTTGTGAAGCTCCATAACTCTTCTGGTAAATTATTTCCTTAAACTAGAGTTTATCCCACTATAAAAAGCATAACTAAACCTAGAAAATTGATATTCAAGTGAAACCACTTGTAGTGGTTTTGTATTGTCAAGAACTATATGAGGATATCATGGTTATCCTTTGGTAGCCTACTGACCACAGAACCCTAATCCAAGTTCATGGTATCTAGCCTTGACAACTATCTTCCAAATGGAAAACACCCCCTTGGCAAATTAGTAATTCCACTATCAATACCAAACCTCTCCAAAACCTCCCAAGTTCAGTAGTAATTCTTATGTTTTTTTTCTGTATGATTTGATGTTTGCATGCCTTGTATTGATTGTGGACTTGTCTGCTTGCATATGTACCCGATGACGACGATAGTGTGAGTGTCTGACGACAAGAAGGAAGGGACTTCTTATTATTAATTATTTGGGTATTCTGGTTATCTAAAGAAGTCTACGGACTTATTGCTGATCACAGGCAAGCCACCATTCCTGAACTCTGATATATGTCCTATTCTCTTTTACCTGTTTTATATCCTCTTTATAAATTGCATTATCTACCTTCATGTTTTGTTTTACAAATACTGCGATAGTATCTTGGCTCCTCCAAGTTATGACCTCGTGACCTTCGAGTCACCACCCTGATGTACCTACCATTTTATCCGCTTTAGATCGGGAGTATTATGGTGAGCATTCTACCCCGTGGGAAAACCCCAGTTTTGAGAAAATAAACTGTTTTGGGATTCATCCCACTGCAAATGTTTCAAAACCCTTTGGTAAAACCCTTGGAAAAAGGTATCGTTCCAAGAATATGTTTTAGCAAAAGAAATGGCGATGATGAGAAGTCAAAATGTGATGGGATGTTCTACGCCTTTACTGGAACAATTTTTATCCGTGTAGCCACATTAACCCATGTGCTGGGGCTTAACTCGTAGTTTGTCTGCATTAGCCGAGGCAACTTCTACCATGCTTAAAGGGAGAGATCCCTAGAATTCTGGACAGGCACCACCAGATCAAGGATCTGAAGCCTGTTTCTTGTTTCAGCAAGAGTGAGCCTGAACTGGCAGGAGGCCGGTGCAACAATTAGGTCTCCAGCGGACGGTATGACTTGGAGTACGGAAGGAAGTGGACTCACCAGATTTAAGGTATACGCCAAGTTGCGGCTTGGGTATGCGCGTGTATGGAAGGCAGGACTATGGCTGGGAGCCACATACTCGTTGCCGGGGAGAACAAACCCAAAAGGAAAATCATGCCTTTGTTAGGGTCGACAAGCGAAAGGTTAGGTTTGATTATCCAGACCCCCATCTATAGTGGTAGTGGGCCGTGATTGTATCCCGGCAGATGTATTGATTCATGTGGGGAAAGTGCGCAAACTCTGCAGAGTATAACCTATTCGAATAGCCATGTCCACGGTCAAGGACGGTTGTAAAGGTGTTGCCTAGGAGTGCCCAAACTGTGGTTGTTTGGGAAACAAGGACAATGAGGACGAATGTTCCGGGGGAACCCGAGTTTGAAAGATTTGTTTTGGCCCGAGGTGGTCAAAATGGTTTAAAAAGGGTTTTTACTCTGAAACTATTTTCAAAACTCTTTTTGAACAAACATATGGAGATGTCTTGATTTATAAAACCAAAGCATGTTTTCAAAACTCTTTTTCAACAAAGATATGGAGATGTCTTGATTTATAAAACCAAAGCATGTTTTCAAACTCTTTTTCAACAAAGATATGGAGATGCCATAACTTCAAGAGTTAGTTTAGGCTTTTCAAAAGCAACCCCGGATAGAGCTACCTCGCCACAGCCAGAATTGCATTTCCTTGTTTCACTTATCTTGGTGGTTTGCGAGTACATCCAATGTACTCACGGCTTTATCCCTGGCTATTTACTTGGCCAGACTTTCAGAGGTTCGACTTCGGAAGATTCAGGTGATGTCTAGCGAGCTAGGCCGTCTTTCCAGTCAGCTGCCTATAGGTTGAGGCACGATTGGGCTCTGCGTATGATGATATTCCACTGCTAAGGATGATGTAGCCATAATGGCATTTATGTAAGTCTTGTAATTGGTTATGTTTCGGATGTTGTAACGATACCTGTCGGTTATGTTCCATGGCTCACTGATCATGGGAACGTGGATGTATGCATAACAGTGATTTCTCGGGTGAATAATCTGGGGAGCCCCACACCATGTTTCAAAAGAATAGTAAGACCATCTACTGCCACGCCAGTATTAGTTCTACATAACACTTTAATACTGTAATAAAAATGACAGAACATTTAATAGATTCACTACCATTTGAAAGATTCAGCAGTACTGAATAAACAGAAAAATATCAATAGATTCCAAATACATAATCAGCAGCACTTGACAGATTCAACAACATTTCAAAGTGACTGATTTAGCAGTACAAATGATGACCAAAAGAATAGACAGATTTAACAATATAGACACTGAAATTCAATAGATGTAGTAAGGCCATAATTCAAAAGGACAGAGAGAACATATTCTGGCCGTGTTCCAAAAGAAGAGTAAGTCCATCTACTGGTCTTGATCTAAACAAGTACCAATACATCACTATTAGTTCTAAAAAATACTTTAGTAATAGAAAAACAGAACATTTGACAGATTCACTAGCTAATGAAAGATTCAGCAGTACTAAATAAGATAAAAATATCAACAGATTCCCAGTTCATAATAAGCAGAACTTGACAGATTTAGCACCATTTCAAACTGACCGATTTAGCAGTACAGATGATGACCAAAGGAATTGACAGATTCTGAAACGTAGACATTGAAATTCGGTAGATGTAGCAAGGCCATGATTCAAAAGGAAAAATAGACCATATTCTGCACTAGATCCGTCGGTTTGAACAAGTACCAGTACATAGGTATTACTCCTACTACAAAATAGATTAGCAGTAGCAGAACTCCATACAAAATACTCATAACTACCTTAAGCTAGGAACCACATGTCCCAAAACGATAAGGAAAATCCTATCGAGGAGTACATGTGTTCAAGATAGGATCATCACAGGAAGATAAAAATATCTGTACGTCCTTTTGAGGCATGAATTTTTGTGCTTCTGTCCCGGGTTGTTATTTAACTTTCGTTAGTGCAACACCTTTTGATTTGAGCAACAGAAGGTCATCGAAAAAATTTGTCTTTACCTGTTGGTATGTTTTGACAGATTTCTGCCATTATTTGCATTTGCTTCTTTTTGATTCCTCTTTGAGTTCTTTTTGGGGAATTGAGCTTTTTGAGGGAAGTGATACAGTAGCTTGTGTTTTAATGGAAGTTTTATTGGTGTTGAAACTGAACCCAAAGACTTATTATCTTGAATGCACTAATGTTGCTAATAAAGATTGTGTGAAGTTTTGTACGAAGGAAAAAATTTAGGTGTATGGAGTGAATGATGTAATGAGATGAAGAATGGACTAAACTCAAGATTGGGGATTCCACCCCGTGTCAACCCAAGAAATATTCAAGAGGTACAAGCGTCAAAGCTTGGGGATGCCCAAGGCATCCCCTTCTCCACCAATAAAAATCTCAGGTCTTTCTAGACACTTCATTTTTATTGTTTTCATGCACTGTTGTGTTGTTCTTGGAGCGTCTTTGTTTTTTCTTTTAGCTTTATTTTGTTTGGTTTGCTGCAATAAGTTGGTTGGATCCCAGCACTTATTTTGGAGAGAGACACGCTCTGCTTTCATTGCCTAGAACACTCTAGTTTTCATTCTTATTGTCTTGTGAGTGTTCTCTTTTACTAGCACTGTGTTTAGCCTTAGTTTTCTTGTGCTTTCAGCTTAGAAATTTTTAGTTATTCTTTGTGGATTTGTGAGACAAGCTCACTGGTCTTTATTTATTATTATCTTTGTGAGTTGTTTCAAATAAGTTGATTTGGATTGGAAAAGAGTAGGAAAGTTCCTGCTTATAGTGGTACAAAAGGGAGCTTGTTTTGACTGTGGCTTAGACTTTATCATGTCATGATTGATATTGCTTTGACTTTATGCTTAGTGATTATTATTGTAGCATGACTTGTTCCAAACAATTGAGATTTCTTAATGTGCCTTGAAAGAATCATGCGTTTTTTTAGCATACAATAGCATAATATTGTGGTATTCTCCTTTGATGCTTTATTTGGGTTGACTTGGAACATGCTCACACCATGTTAATACTATACCAAGTCACCATTGAATCTATGATCCTTTAGTTTTCTACTTGTAATATCAATTTTTTATTTAATTAATGATGTTTTGTCGCTTTGCATGATTATGGCCATTAGTGTTCTCCTAGTTGGTCGCTCCCAGTATTTTGCTAGCCTCCGTAACCAAGTATGAGTTCCACTCATGCATCCAACTCCTAAAACCAAGTTATTCCAAAGAGTCCACCATACCTACCTACTAGCATATGCTATTCCAAGTATATTCATGTTTTTATCTACCTTCCGAATTAAACTTTTTATGAGAAAACTAGTGATTAAAGCACTCACGAACTTGATGGCACACTTTACTTTTCTTGCCCTTAATAAACTTGAACCATTGTGTCGTCTATGTTGTATATGCGTGCACTTATTTGTTGGGGATTAGCAGCACCATGATGTCATGGGGAACGCTTTCAACATTGCACTTGTACTTTGTACCTAGTTGATATCATGCTCTTTTGCCTATGCATGTCGTCGGTGTGAAATGAAAGGGGAGCTTGTAAGTCCATGGAGTTATGTATGTGTGTTAGAGAAATGCCTGGGCCGCTGGTCTAATCCATGCTGTCATGGTGGAAACCTCCAGCGTAACCATAATGAGCTGTCTATGAAGAATTCTTCTTATAAAAAATTTAGATATTGAGAAAAAAGAGAAAAGGAAAAAAAGAGATATAAGAAAAGAGGAAAGAGAGAAAAAAACACCATTTTCCCATGGTAAATAAGAAGATTGCTGAGATGCTTGTTGTCTGCTTGCCTTGTCATTTTGATATGGGGATTCTTCCGTATCATCGGGCAAGGGGTACCCCGTTGGCGGTTCTATATGATACACATGTACTTACGATGACAAGAACTTACCGGTGACTAAACTTGAGTAGCATGAGGAGCGGCCCTCGTATTTAAGGGACATGAGATTTCCAACTTATACTTTGTCAATCATATAGTTCATATTTTGTTCACTTTAACCTTAATCACTTCAAGATGCTTATGATAGGGGAAATGAGAGCTAAAAGCTAAAAAGTACCATAATTTTTGGAAGCTCTTTATGAAACTTGAATATCTACTTCTTTCTATGAAGGCCTTTCTTTTACTTTTATGTTGAGTCTCCACCTTTTGCCTTTATGCACCTACTTTGAGAGCATAGTGGACATTCTTAGTTCTATGTGCATTGTCCCAAGACTTGTGGATTGATGCATAAATTGATATTTCTTGTTCTTAAACTACTTGTATCTAGTCACTCTTATGAACTTTTAAGGTGTCATATGCATTTATATTTGCTACTCTTTGAGGGACAAACTGAATGCCACTATGCTATGTTTTCTTTATGTGAAACAAACAAATGTCTTGCAAAGCATTGTTATTAATGAATCTTTTGTTTGTGCCTTTTCATGTTGCAACATAGTTACTTTGTCTTATTGTTAGAACTTTATCTTTCATGCTATGTTGAAGTACTATGATCCCAGCTATCAATGTTTTACAAATACTTTGATCAAGTTTATGATGGTGCATGTCACCTCAAAAATTATTCTTTCTTTTTATCACTTACCTACTCGAGGACGAGCAGGAGTTAAGCTTGGGGATGTTGATACGTTGCTAACGTATCCATAATTTTTGATGTTCCATGCTTGGTTTTATCTACTTTCTTATGTTTTGTCCACACTTTGGAGTACTTTTATACACTTCCTGGGACTAACCTATTAACAAGATGCCATGGTGCTAGTTGCCTGTTTTCTACTGTTTTTGGTTCCAGGAAAGTCAGAAAATGAATATTCTCGGAATTGGACGGGACAAAAGCCAAAGTTAATATTTTACCGGAAGACTCATGGAGCCAGAAGACGAGACGGAGTGGGGCCACAAGGTGGCCACACCACCCCTAGGGCAGGTCTCCCTGGCCGCGCCAGGGCATGGTGTGGGCCCCCTGGCCGGCCACCGACCTTTCCTCTTTCGCATATATATCTCCCTCGATGCAAAAACCCTAAGTTGTCAATCAAAAATCCACGAAAAGTTCCACAGCACCACCGCCACCGAAGGGGAGATTCGGGGGACAGAAAGTCTCTGTTCTGGCACCCTGCCGGGACGGGGAAGTTCCCCCAGAGCCATCTCCATCGATCTCCACCACCATCTCCATCATCGTTGCTTATTCCTATGATGATGAGGGAGTAGTTCTCTCTCGAGGCTAAGGTTTCTACCGGTAGCTATGTGTTCATCTCTCTCTCTATGCATGATCATATTGTGATCATGAGCTTGTAATCTATAGATCTACCTTGCTACTCAAGTGCTTTAATAGATCTCTGCTCTCCCCATGTGTGTAAAAGTGACAGCGCGCACACCATGGTGGCACTTAGGCTAGAGATTACAAATACTTTTTATGAGTTATATTTGGAGTTGGATGTCTTTATGAAATTGTGGTGTTTGTTGGAACCATCTAGTGCTCAAGGTGATAGTGTGGAGTTTTCTAGATGGGAAAGGCTTACTTTGAGGTGTGGTGTTATAGCCCTACCATCGATTAGAGTGTCCAACCGGAGAGTAGTTAAGAGTAGTATCATAAAGATAAGATATTATATGAGAGTGTTCACAAGTGAAAGTATGATCCCTAGGCCTTGTTTCTAAGCATTGATACACCGTTTGCAATTAGATCTATTACATGTTTACTTGCTTCCATCTTTATTTCAGTTTGCCTTTAGTCTTTTCCCATGTCTACCACACGCCAACAAGCTATTTTCTAGCACGGTTACCACTTATAATTATCCATACCACTTGTATTTTACTATCTCTTTGCCGAACTAGTGCACCGATACACCTGACAAGTGTATTTGGTCTGTTGGGGACACAAGAGACTTCTTGTATCTTGATTGCAGGCTTGCTTGAGAGGGGATACCTTTGACAACTTCCTCCCTGAGTTCGATAAACCTTGGTGATCCACTTAAGGGAAAACTTGCTGCTGTTCTACAAACCACTACACTTGGAGGCCCAACAACTGTCTACAAGAATAGAAGTGCGTAGAGATCATGTATCTCAAAGTATCGCCCTTAAAGGGAATGCAACGTTTTCAACTTAAAGGGAAGTTACCCCCAGATATATTGGACCCTTCAACATTTTGAATCACCGAGGAGAAGTATCATATCAACTAGAACTGGCAGAGGAGACGTCATCCATACATGACGTATTCCATATCTCGTTACTTCGCAAATGCTTAGAAGTTCTGGAGAAGACACAAGTGTTCAAGAACATCGATCACTGATCCATAGATATCAACAAGGATCTGACGTATCGTGAAGTACCCATTCGCATTTTCGAAGAAGCCTTCAGAACCACCAGAACCCGGAGTATCAAGTTTCTCAAGATCCAGTGGAGTAATCATACCAAAGATGAAGCTACTTGGGGGCGAGAGAGTTACATTAGGACTAAGTTTCCAAATCTCTTTAGTTCCTAGTTTTTCTTAAATCTTGGGACGAGATTTTGTTTAAGGAGGGAAGGTTTGTAACACCCCAAAAATACTAATCAAGATTATCAAGCTCTAATCACCCAAGTTTAGGGTTATCAAAAACTTTTATTACTAAATTAAATATGAATGCATGTGTGGTTTGCATTAGTGTATGATTGAGTGAAATTTCCATGTTTGATTGGTACAAATGATAAGAAATAGTTTAAAGATGAATAGTACATCATCAAGGCCTATTACAAACAAAATACAAAGAAAAAGAAATCAAATATGAATCAAATAAACAAATGGTCATTTTGACCAAAGTTAACCACTAGGCCACTTTGAGTGTTCCTAGTACAAAATTTCTAACAAAAACATTTCCACTTCTTTTCACCCCTTGCTAGACCAAGTAAAAGTGAACCCAAGACCACTTTAAAAACTCACAAAAACTATTTTCAAATATATTTAAAGGACAATTCAAAATTGAATCAAGTTCATATGGTAAGATCACCATTTTGCAAAAACCACTCAAACCAATTCACCTTGCCTTTTCCAAGCAACCTTAGACACTCAAGCATAAGATCAAAATACTCACCAAATTTCATTAAAAAATTTCAAATTTAAATTGTTGCGGCCATTTAGTCGAACACCTTGCAGACACAAATCAAACTCTGCCTAACTATACTATTTGGAGCATTGATCACTCCACCAATTTTCCCATTGCACTCCCCCCGTCTCCCCCAGCATCTAGCAGCGCAAGACACGCACCCCCCTTTGCCATTGCACCAGTGAACCGTCACCCGAAGATGGCCACGTCGGCCAACCATGGACCGTTCGCCATAGGCCATGCTACCCTCTCCCACGATGAATAGGAGGCCGGACACCATCCACCGCCACCCCCTGTCCAGCCCTTGACCGCAACCAGGACATGGACCACCCCAGCATCGCCGCGCCCACTTTCTCTGCGCCGTGCCGAGGGCACGCCAGAGCGCCGCAACCGTCAAGCTCGCACGCGCCGTGCCTCGCCCTCTCCGTGCATGCACACACTTGCCATAACACCAGCTAGCTCCCAGACATGCCCGTTCGCCGCCGCGCGACTCGTAGCCCCTGTACACTGTCTCGAACACCGCCGTTTCCACCCAGAGCACCGATTGTCCCCGACTGTTCTTGATCACCCCTTGCCGCGCCATCAGTCACACTCCTAAATTTAATAGGCTATAGTCGGTGGCCATAAGACCACGAAAGGGCTAAATTAGAAGGTTTTGGGCTATGCTTGGGGCTGATAGGCTAATTTCATGGGCTATGCTTGGGCCTGCTAGGTCCAACATGTCAGCTTCTGTGTAAGTGTAATGTGTGTATGATGGAATTTTTTTCAGCAGTGTCCGCTGTTTTCACTGTGGTAGCCGTGTATGGTCTTACTTCTAGGGCCCTTAAGTCAGCCTCTCTAGTATGTTCTGGCTCGTGGGTCCTGATGTAGTCTTTTATGTTCTGTATGGTGGGTCCCCAATGCCAACCTCTCTGCACAAGTATTTAAACTTTTTTTTTCAATCCCACTCCCCAAAATAAACTCGAGGGACGCTGCAGGATGGTGGGTCCATGATATCAGCCTCTCCGTAATACGATATTGCTAGAAGAAAAAAAATGTAAATCCAAGACACACACACAAGCGATTCGAACAAAAGACCTTCAAATCAAATAAACTTAAACTAAGTGTGTTCCCACTACAACAATGATATTTGTAGAAAAAATATCATAGGCCGAATTAAAAAAAGTTTGGCTATTCTACATAAGCTGCTCTATGTGGGTTATACTCCATAGGCTATGCTCTATGGGCTTCTTTCTCAAATTTCACTAGGCTGTGCTCAACAGTCCCCTGACACCTAAAAGGACGAATTAATATGTTCTCGGCTATGCTCCATGGTCTCCTTTCTCAAATTTCACTGGGTTGTGGTCAGTAGTCCCCTAACCCCAAAAATACCGAATTAAAATGGGATAAAGAGGGTCCGAATGAGCTACTAGATTTTTTCTCCTAGTTAATAAAAATTGCATTTTGATGTGCTTGGCCAGATTCGAAACAAAGACCTCAGAGAGGGAGGGGGAAAAGCGATAATTATTTTTGGGAGATATCATGTCAAAATTCAGTAGTACAGAATAAGATAGAAAATTAGCAATAGATTCGAATTTCATATTCAGCAGCACTTGACCAATTCAGCAATACAGACAACGAAATATAATAGCAGTACAGAGAGGAACAGTTCTTGTTTCAGCTCTAAAAACCTTATCGCACGATCAGTTTGCCCTCTTGACCAGAAAGACTCGACCATTGGAGCAAGAAAAACTGACGACCGAGTCTGCTTTGAGTACCTTCTTCTCACATCAATGCCTGTGTGACCCCTGTATGCAACCCAAAATGCCCAAGTCTCATCTAGATTGTGACAAGGCCATGTTCTAAAAGAAAAGTAAGACTATCTACTTCCCTTGATTTAAACAAGTACCAGTACAACAATATATCCACAAAATGCTTTAGTAATAGCAACGATAGACCATTTGAGAGATTCAGTAGCTTTCCTGCTTGAAATTCAATAGCAGTACATAGATAGTAAGTTCTTGTTCCATCTCAAAAAACCTTGGTGCACGATCTGTTTGCCGTGTTCTGCAAACAAGCTCGATCATTGGAACAAGTAAAACTGACGATCAAGTCTGCTTCTATGTGAATACCACCTCATTTCATCAATGCCTGTGTGACCCCCATATGCAACCCAAAATGCCCAAGACTCATGTAGATAATTGTGACAATACTAGGTTTCAAAAGAAAAGCAAGACATTCTACTTCACTTGATCTAAAGAAGTGACAGTACATCACCATTATTTTAACAAAATACTTTGGTAATAGCAACTATAGAACAAAGGCAAAGCAAGACCATCTCCTGCCAAAGTACAAGAACTAGTACTATACTAGTACTACTATGCATCCAAAATCCACCCTCCAACACACAGATATTGATGCATATTGAGTAATGCAGGCCCTGGGTAATATGAGATGGTTCATGGAACAACAAAAGGGAATGCTTTTTCCTCAGGATGATGCCCAACACCGCCCAGCTCCCAGACATGGAGGAACTGCAGATTGCACCATTCCAAAACCCCAGCTCTACTATCGGGTAATAGGCACTAATCATCACATTATACAAGGGCGACGAGCACACGTCCGGTTCACATTTAGCAGCACATGACATATTCAGCAGCAATTTAAAGTTACCGATTCAACGGTGGTAGAAAATGACCAAAAGAATTGACAGATTCAGCAATGCCGACATTAAAATTCAATGGATGTACAACAATGTGACAAGGCCAAGTTTCAAAAGGAAAGTGAGACCATGCATTTTCTCCACTCGATCTGAATAAGTCCCAGTACATAGGTATTACTACAAACTAGATTAGCAGTAGCTGATCTCGATACAAAATACTTAGTAGAAGTGTAGAACTACAAGCTTACACTAAGCTAGGAACCACTACATGTCCCATCATACATACTCGAAGAAAAGAGAATGCTTCAGCGTGTCAAAGTGCTGGCCGGGCTGCACATTTGATTTCTTAACTGGGATGCGCCTCTCATTTCATTGTCGTCTGTCAGCCTCTAGGTTAGTAGCATACATGTAAAATTCACACGATAAACCAGGAAATTCGGGATCCTTAATTTCGGTAATTCCAATTACGAAGAGAATCTGCCACCAACATAAACTAGCTAATTAGTACAACATTACATACACTCGCAGTAGGATCATCACAAGAGGATTAAGATGTGATATCTCACCGGTGAATCTTGTCTGACGACAGGTTTAGTAGTATGCCAGTAAAGCCGCGGCTTGGACAGAAAAGACATGAGGACTTCCTGTGTGGCGTTGGCCGGCGATGGCCTAATCATTGTCTCGGATGACCTAATTACTACAACCTGATTGAAACTAGCGAATAAGACCAACGACCAAAACCTCACCTCATACCGCGGCGATTCGCATGCCACCGACCTGACCGGCCTGACGGACAAGAGCAAGTCCGTGCTATGCCCATCAATTTGGGCGACGAACAACTTGCCCTCCTTCCCGATGCTAATGACCTCAGCTCTGAGTGAGTGATATGTCCAATTTGCATCACTATTCTATTGGTCCACCCCTAGCACTCCCCTCTGGCGAATATTATCCCCCCAAAACCCTAAGACTCGGAGAGTGACCACAGAAAGATTCCGCTGCCTCCGCGGGGCGGAAAACACCGAGAGAGAAAGATCTCTCCGGCAAAAAGATTTCTACCGGGGGAATTCCTTCCCGGAGAGGGGAGATCATCGCCATCAACACCACCATCAAGCTGGACTTCATCGGGATCATCATCATCATCACCACCACCATCATCATCAGCACCCTCATCACCATCTCCATATTGCTGTAACATTTGGGTTGAATATTGCATAGTTCATAGGGGAAACTGTCCCGGTGTTGATTACTCTTTGTAGTTGATGCTATTGAGTGAACCATTGAATTATTGTTTATGTTCAGATTGTTATACATCATTATTCCATCTCTGATCATGATCCATATGATGTCTTGTGAGTAGTTCGTTTTGTTCTTGAGGACATGGGAGAAGTCATGTAGTTAGTAGTGGAGTTGTGTTGAGAAAGATTCAATAGTTTGATATTTAAGTTGTGGTGTACTTCTTCTAGTGGTGTCATGTGAACATCGACTACATGACACTTCACCTATATGGGCCTAGGGGAATGCATTGTGTATTTGGCTACTAATCGTAGGGGTTGCCGGAGTGACAGAAACCTGAACCCTCGTTAGGAAACCATTGCACATGGGACGTAAGGGTCTTAGAGTTTAAAGCTGTGGTTAGATTTTTGCCTTAATTACTTTCTTGTACTTACGGATGTTTGAAAGGGGTATAATCACAAGTATGTATTAGTCCTAGGAAGGTCAGTACATTAGCACAGGTTCACCCACACAACACTTAGCAAGCTAAGGAATATTAATCAACTATATGAAGCGAAAGCACTTGACAGTCTTCCCATGGTCCTCAAGAACGTTTGGTCATCTTAAGTAATACAACCGGCTTGTCCTTTGCTTCATAAAGGATTGGGCCACTTGCTGCATTTATTTCTACTGTCTTTTATTTACTCGTACTTTGTTTACTTGCTTTATCAAAAACCCCTAAAAATCCGTTTGCTAAGTATTTGTAGAGAATTCCTGATCCATACCACTAGCCAGCACCTTCTGGTTCTCTTTGGGTTCGACACTCTAACTTATCGAAAATACTGTGATACACCCCCTATACTTGTGGGTCATCAGTGAGCCCGGTGCACGAATCGACACATCTGGGTCCAATTTTTGGGGGCTGTATCTGGGCACTGTCATGGAGTGGGTAGATATGAGGTGCTCGACGAACACTTTCTTGACGCTGGTGAACTTGCATCCTGGCTCTGTCCGGACATGCCAGCAGTAGTTGCATGTGATCTTGTGGTCATAGACGTCCTTGTAGGAGACCAAACTCCAGCAGATGTCGTTGGGGCATCTACTACCTTTTCCGCTAGTGACTTGGCGGTATAGCTCCTTGGAGCATGCGGCCAGCCGGGCGGCGCCGGTAGTGTCCAGACGCTTAGCTATTCCATTGAAGACGTCGTCGCCGACCTTTTTCCGGACGTTGTTCAGACGGTTGTGCCTCGAATCCACAACCATCACGTTCGGATGGATTGGGGGCAAGGACGAATCTATGTATGACTGTTGGGCTTATTTGGAGGAGAGAGTGGCGGCCTGGAAGGATCGATGGTGCGGGTGAGATGGCGAGAAAAATGTGTGAAGTGCGTGCTCGAGAAGATCCAAATGCGGCCTCTTGGAGTTGGGATGGCTTTTTGAAGGAGGGCTTTTTGCCGTGTTCCTTCAGCTGTCTTCTGACAGCCGTACTGCATCGAGCATGCCGACTAGAGTTGTGGAGTAGGGAGTACTATAGGTACTCTAGACTGGCACGCTGCCATGGAGTGTTCTCTCATCACATCTCAGTTATTAGAACCGAGAGATGATTTATTTACTGCTTCCATTTTTATACTACTCCCTCTAGTTCGTATTCTAATGGCCTCAACTTTGTCTAGATTCGCATCAGTTAGACAGAGTAGTTATAAGTTGAGTCACTTACGTTTTTTGGTACTTCATAGTACGTACCAAAATACCAAGATGCTGAACCTCATATGAACTTTCTAGAAAGGTACCCCTTTGCAAAGATTGTCAAGTCTACTAAAATTTCTCAAATTTCTAGAAAGGCAAGAACGCACGGGCTAAATTGCATCATGCTTGGTAAAATAACGATAGGTTTCCAGTTCATATTCAGTAGCATTTCAAAGTGACTGATTCAGCAATACAGACTCTGAAATTTAATAGCAGGATAGCGAGAATCAATTCTTGTTTCAACACTAAAAACCTTGGTGCCAGATCAGTCGCTTTCCCCCGAACACACTCGGTCATCGGAGCAAGTATAACTGACAATAAAGCCTGCTTTTCTGTGCATACCTTCTACTCACATCAATGACCGTGTGACCCACATATGCAAACCAAAATGCCCCAAGCCTCATCTAGATTGTGATAAGGCCATGTTTCAAAAGAATAGTAAGACCATATACCGCCATGCCAGTATTAGTTCTACAAAACACTTTAGTACTGTAATAAAAATGACAGAACATTTAACAAATTCACTACCATTCAGCAGTACTGAATAAAACAGAAAAATATCAATAGATTCCAAATACATAATCAGCGGCACTTGACAGATTCAACAACATTTCAAAGTGACTGATTTAGCAGTACAGATGATGACCAAAAGAATTGACAGATTTAACAATACAGACACTGAAATTCAACAGATGTAGTAAGGCCATAATTCAAAAGGACAGAGAGAACATATTCTGGCCATGTTCAAAAAGAAGAGCAAGACCATCTACTGGTCTTGATCTAAACAAGTACCAATACATCACTATTAGTTCTAAAAAATACTTTAGTAATAGAAAAATAGAACATTTGACAGATTCACTAGCATTTAAAAGATTCAGCAGTACTGAATAAGATAAAAATATCAACAGATTCCCAGTTCATAATAAGCGACACATGACTGATTTAGCACCATTTCAAACTGACCGATTTAGCAGTACAGATAATGACCAAAGGAATTGACAGATTCAGAAATGTAGACATTGAAATTCGGTAGATGTAGCAAGGCCATGATTCAAAAGGAAAAATAGACCATATTCTGCACTAGATCCGTCGGTCTGAATAAGTACCAGTACATAGGTATTACTCCTACTACAAAATAGATTAACAGCAGCAGAACTCCATACAAAATACGCAGAACTACCTTAAGCTAGGAACCACATGTCCCAAAACGATAAGGAAAATCCTGTCGAGGAGTACATGTGTTCAAGTTAGGATCATCACAAGAAGATAAAGATATGTTAATATCTAAGAATCTTGTCGATACGAAGCTTGTATTCCACGGTGAACTCCGGTGGTTAATTCCGACGACGAGCGACCGAATTAGACCGGCAAACTGCGGCGAAAAGTGCATCGCCGCCCTGACGGACACGACGGATGTCAAGATGACATCACCGCACCCATCAAATAGCACGCAAAAAACCGTGTCACCATAGCAGGTTAGCCCGATATCTACATTTTGCGAGCTCAGTGCCGGCACCGGCTTATTACAGATGTACCTGCCTTTCCTACCATAGTGTAAAATGTGCAACATCATGATGTGGGCTTCTCTAGGGTGGGAGTGGAGCACAAACGGAATTGCGACAAACTCGCAACCAGGCACCACGCAGTTCCATGGGACTGCATCAGCGAGCATTGAACATGAAGGCATATTTGGCTAGACAGCCCATACCAATTTGGTCTGTCACCAACATAAAGTAATTAATTAGTATGACATTACATATATTCATATTAGGATCATCACAAGAAGATTTATATGTGTTAACTCACTCTTGGTTGATATTCTTGTAATCCAGGGGGATTTTGACAATATCTTGAGAAGCTCGCAGGCAACGCCACGGTTTCCACAGGTACGACATGAGCCCTTTCAACATGACTTCAGCCAACAAAGGCCTTCTCTTCTGCTTAGATGTCGCCGCCATTTCGACTGAATGGAGCTTATCCCATGACGACAGCGACCATAACGTCACCTTGTACCCTGGCAATTCGCACGCCGCCAACCCTACATACCTGATGGATAGGAAGATGTCCGCGGTGTACCCTTCAATTAGGGCAGAAAAATCTGTGCCCTCTTTACCGATGCCGATGATCTCTGGTGCGGGCACCGGGTCAGTAGGGTACTAGTGGTTATTGGAGTTGGTCACTTCGGGCAAATAGTACATCTTGTGGGCAAGTTTCAAGTGGTCAAAGAGCTCGTGCACAGTCAATGGCCGGGTGACAAACTGGCATCCTTGCTCCGTGTAGGCTACGCATGGGGCATAGTAGCACTGGATCTTGTGCTCGTAGATGTCATTGTAGGAGACCAATGAACAACAATGGTTGTTGGGGCACTTGCTACCTTTTCCACTGGTGACCTAGCGGTATAGCCCCTTGGAGCATGCAGCCATCCTAACGGTGCTAGTAGTGTCCAGATGCATAGTAATTTCATTGAAGTTGTTATTGCTGACCTTCCTCCAGCCGCAGTGCCACAGGTTGCAACTCGAATCTGCCACCGCGTCCGAATGGAATGGGGGCGAGGGTGGATCTATGTAGAGTTATTGTTGGTTTTTGGAGGAGAGGGCTGGTGGCCTGGAGGGAGTGATGCAGCGGGCAAGATGACGAGTAAAATGTGTGAAGTGCATGTTAGGGGGATAACCCCCAGGTACCCCAACCGAATAAGGAACAAGACAGTCGGATCGCATCTGGCTGACCAGATGCAGCCGGACAGGGCAAGACAGGCCGGCTATCCCCCGGTAGCCGGATCAGCAAGAGATATCCGGATACGTCGACATAGCCGGACTCAATCAATGGGACAGGGCGACGTGTGTATCAGTGCACGGTACGCCCTGTACGGTGACAAGACTGGCAACTACCCGGCCATACCGCTCGTACTCCGACAGGACAAGCCATACTGGACACTGTAGATGACTAGTCGGCTGGGACCCGCCTGTGGGGCTCGCCAGTCGGACTGGCCAGTGAGACCTTTGCCTCTCAGCCTATATAAGGAGAGGCAAGGCCTTAGTAGAAAGGGTTGGTCTTACAACATTTAAGGCAGTAGCTAGCGTATACATCTCAAGGAGCACTTGTAGTTCGTGTATTCCACATAGTCGGATCCGGCAGGAGTAGGGGTTTAACCTCACCACGAGGGCCCCGAACCTGGGTACTTCCTGCGTCCCGCTACGCTCGCTTGTATCCAATCCCGCCTGCGGACGCCGTTGATAGCTTCCCTGCTAGTCGCCACACCTCTATCTAACCTCCTCAGGTACTGCCGTTCCTAATACAACGATAGTTGGCGCCCACCGTGGGGCCAGATGGCTTCGACCGGAGTCACGTTCCGCACGGGACCCCGCACTTCAGCCGGTGAGCGCGTGGCCTCCGGCCTGGTGCTCACGCACGGCAAGTTCGACTGCGTCATCGACAACGCTTCTTGCTTCGCTGGAACCTCCTTCCCAGCGAACGGCACCGTTCTGCTATTCGGCGACCTCCCTGTGTACGTCGCCACCGTCCCAGAGCGTTTCCCTAGGGAAATTGTCTCTGTCGCGGAGCTACCCTGCTCAGACGGCAGCGCCTCCGCCGCACCTCGCGGCGTAGAGGTCATGATGGCCGGTTCTAGCTCCCATCCCTGCCAGCCGCAGGAGCAAGGCGCGGACGAGGTCGGAACTTCCGCTCCCCCGCAGCCCCGGAATCCGGTGGAGGATGCCATTGATCGGCTCCTGACGCCGGTTAACCTCGGGGATAACCCGGAGGAGGCGGAGGCCAACTTCAGCATGGAGAGACAGATCCTCCTCCATGAGGCCATGGAGCTAGCAGCAGCCCGCAAGCAGCTCGAGATCACCCCGCGCGAATACGACCGCGCGCATGGCCTCACTCCGGCTACCGCGGAGCCGAGCCGGCGTGGCCAGGTACGACGTCGGGGCGGCGAGCTTGGCGGTAGGTTGGAAAAGGACGGGGAACCGGATCCCGTGCCCGCCCTCGCACGGCCCACCTACAGCACGCCCATCAAGAACTTGCGCGCGGCGCGAGCCGCGGCAGAGGAACTACCCAGCCTGGAGGGCGAGGAGCGAGCCCGCCAGCAGACTCGCGTGCAGGAGCTCCTCCGCGTCACGGACGAGCAGGTTGGTGCCAACCGGTAGATGCAGGAAGACCTTAGCTACTCCAGGAGGAGCGAGCTACCGGCCAACAGCAGAGGTGCACTGCGCGACACCCAGCAGGCGTCCTCCCTTCAGCCGCCCAGGGCCCGCAGCAGGCGCCGCAGCTCGGGCAATAGGGGCCAGCCGCGCCAGGAGCAGACGGTGAATAGCAACCCGCCGCCTCCCCCTCCGCCAGCCGGAGCACCCAGACCAGCCGGTTCCCGTCTCTCGGGCCGGGTGGGCGCGCCCAACCCGGATTGTCCGCATGCCCGCGACCGCATCGAGGTCCTCGCTCAAGCGTGCGTCACGGAGGAGGAAGATTCTACCGGTCCGGTTTGTTTCGGACCCCGCATCCGGAACGACCCGTTTCCGGATAAATTCTCCCTGCCCAGGGACACCCCCAAGTACGACAGCAGCATGAAACCGGAGGACTGGTTGACCGACTATGCTACGGTAGTCGGCATCGCCCACGGGAACAAGCGCACAGCCGTGCGCTACATCCCCCTCATGCTAACCGGGTCGGCGAGGATGTGGCTCAACAGCCTCGTGCCCAACAGCATCAACGCCTGGCCTGACTTCGAGAAAGTTTTCATCCCCAACTTCAACGGCACGTACAAGCGCCCAGGGCGCCCACGCAACCTAGCCTTGTGCGTCCAGGGCGACCACGAGACTGACCGCGAGTACCTCGCCAAGTGGACGGAACTACGCAACACCTGCGAGGGCATCCTGGAGAGCCAAGCCATCGGTTTCTTCATCGAGGATTGCCGCGAGGGCACCTTGCTTCGCCACCGGCTACTGTGTGACGAGCCGAAAACAATGGCGGAGCTCGTGACGGTCGCGGACCAGTATGCCACGACGGATGCCGCCATGAAGAAGCCCCTCTGAGTAAACGCGGACGGCCATCCGACCCCCACGGAGCCGGCTCGCGACCGACCCAGCAATCCGGCTGGATAAGCCGGATCCTCCAGACGCCACGGCAACGACAACCGGTTCCATGGGGACCGCCAGGCCGGATAGCAGAAGCCTCGCTACCACGCGCGGCAGGTCATTGCTGTGGAGGGCACGCCCAACGCACCGGCAAATGAAGCAAGGAGATAGAAGCCACGGCTCACCTTCGACCATATGTTCGATGGCCCGTGCAAGTGGCATCGCGGTCCCTTCAAGCCGGCTACGCATACCACCCAGAACTGCAGCTGGACCCGCCAGCTAAAGGACCAGGGCAACCAGCCTCGTCCCCCGCCTCCCCCACTGGGTGGACCTCCACCACCAGCTAGGGGAGCTGGCAATGATGGTAATGGTGGCAACAGCGGCAACAACAACAACGGCTACCCCCAGCCGCACGCCGCCTACCATATCTTCGAGACGGAGTAGGACGACAAGCACAGCCGCAGGCGACGCTCCAAGGAGGTCAATACCATCGCCTCTCCGGTCCCCCAGTACCTGAACTGGTCGGAAACCCCCATCACCTAGAGCCGGGCAGATCAGCCTAAGCATCTACCGACTCCCGGATGGTGCTCGACCCCCTCATCATCTCCAATGCGCGCACTTGCCGGTTCTCGCGCGTCCTCATCGACGGAGGCAGCAGCCTCAACCTCCTCTACCAGTCCTCACTAGAGAAGCTGGGCATTCGCGAAAGCGACCTGCGCCTGACTACCATGACGTTCCACGGCATTTTGCCGGGGCCAGCCTGCGCCCCGGTGGGGAAAATCCAGCTGGACGTCATCTTCGGGACCGAGGAGAACTTCCGCCGCGAATCAATCTGGTTCAAGGTGGTAAATCTGACGAGCTCCTACCACGCTCTCCTCGGGCGCCCCGCCCTCGCCAAGTTCATGGCCATCCCCCACTACGCCTACCTCAAGACGAAGATGTCCGGACCCCACGGTGTGATCACTGTCGCCGGCTGCTTCAGGCGATCGATGGAGTGCACCTCAGCCGGTTCCAAGCTGGCAGAGGCCCTCATCATAGCCGAAGAGAAGCGCGTGATCATGCCCAACGTGGCCATGGCCCAGCAGGACATTCCGGCTGGTAGCAAACCGGCTGGAGAACGAGCCTTCCAGCCGGCAAAGGAGACGAAGAGGATCCTGCTCGACCCCTCCGATCCGACCAAGTTCGTCACCATTGGCGCTGGCTTGGACAGCAAATAGGAAGGAGCGCTCATCGACTTCCTCCGTGAGAATCGGGAGATCTTCGCATGGTCCCCCAAGGACATGCCGGGTGTGCCGAGGGTGTTCGCCGAGCACTCGCTTCACGTGCGTCCAGATGCCAAGCCGGTCAAGCAACCTCTGCGCCGGTTCGCAGAGGAGAAGAGAAAGATAATCAGTGACGAGATCACCCGGCTCCTTGCAGCCGGGTTTATCATGGAAGTGTACCACCCAGACTGGCTGGCGAACCCAGTCCTAGAGCTGAAGAAGAGCAAGACCTGGCGCATGTGTATCGACTACACCAGCCTGAACAAGGCGTGCCCGAAAGAACCCTTCGCCTTGCCTCGTATCGATCAAGTCATCGATTCCACGGCCGGCTGCGATTTGTTGTCTTTTTTAGATTATTATTCCGGGTACAATCAGATTCGGCTAAACCCGGCTGATCAGATTAAGACATCATTTATCACCCCCTATGGGGCTTTCTGCTATGTAACCATGCCTTTCGGCCTAAAGAACGCAGGCGCCACCTATCAGCGATGCATCCAGAAATGCTTGCACTCGCAGATAGGCCGAAACGTGCACGCTTACGTGGACGACGTGGTCATCAAGACCAAGGAGAAGCGCACCCTCCTCGAGGACCTGGGAGAAACATTTGGCAACCTCCGCTAGTACCAGATGAAGCTGAACCCAGAGAAGTGCGTATTCGGAGTACCGTCCGGCCAGCTACTCGGTTTCCTCGTTTCGCAACGAGGTATCGAGGAGAATCTGGAGAAGATCGCGGCCATCGAGAGGATGCAGCCGCCCAGGAACCTGCTTGGAGTCCAGAAGTTCATCGGATGCCTGGCATCCCTCAGTCGCTTCGTCAGCCGGCTAGGGGAGAAGGCACTTCCGTTGTACCAGCTGATGAAGAAGACGGACAAGTTCTCCTGGACTTCGCAAGCCGACGCCACGTTCCACGACCTCCAGCACATGCTATCCACAACACCGGTTCTAGCCACGTCAGCTAGTAAGGAACCAATGTTGCTCTATATAGCAGCCATCAGCCGGGTCGTCAGCGTCGTCCTGGTGGTGGAGCGTCCCGAGGAAGGCAAGGCTCAGCCGGTTCAGAGACCCGTCTACTACCTGAGCGAGGTTCTCTCCCTCTCCAAGCAGAACTACCCCCACTACCAGAAGATGTGCTACGGCGTGTACCTGGCATGCAAGAAGCTCAAGCACTACTTCTAGGAGCATCCGATTAAGGTCGTGTGCACATCACCCCTTTCGGAAATCATCGGCAACAAGGACGCCACCGGCCGAGTCACCAAGTGGGCCATCGAGCTCGCCGCCTACTCCATCCAGTACGAGCCCCGGCTCACAATCAAGTCGCAAGTGTTGGCGGACTTCCTCGTCGACTGGGCCGAGACCCAGTATCTCCCACCGGTTCCGGATTCGGACCATTGGCGGATGCACTTCGACGGATCGAAGATGCTCGGGGGCTTGGGAGCCGGCATCGTGCTCACCTCGCCCAAGGGAGACCGGCTGGAGTATGTACTGCAGATTCACTTCAAGGCCTCCAACAACGTAGCTGAATAGGAGGCACTGGCGCATGGGCTCCGGCTGGCCAAGGAGATAGGTGTCAACCGGATCCTGTGCTTCGGTGATTCGGACTTGGTGGTGCAGCAAGTATCCGGAGAATGGGACGCCAGAGACGCAAACATGGCCCTCTACTGGTTCCACATCCAGAAGCTCAGTGCCTCCTTCGACGGATGCGAATTTCACCACATCCCCTGTGTCAACAACAAGGCAGCCGATGGGCTCTCCAAGATCGGCTCCACCAGGCAGGCCATCCCACCGGGGGTCTCCTTGGAGCACCTGCGCAAGCCATCCATCAACCCATCGCCAGAATCGGACTCCATCGTCTGGGCAGGAACTGTTCCGGCTGACAGAACGACGGAAGCGGAGGCAGGAGAACCACCAAAGAAGAAGACCCGCACCAATTCTGGCCAGGCAACGCCTTCCGGCTCGCAAGACCCGGCGGCTGCCGGCTCGCCTAGCGGCTCGGGGGCTGCCGCTCCGTATACACCATGCGGACGACCCCTAGACACCCGTCAACCGGAGAACACGAGCGTCCTTGTCATCCGGGAAGTGCCATCCTGGGCACAACCCTTCATGAGCTACATCACCAATGGAGAACTTCTGGACGATGAGGTGGAGGCCAGGCAAATCCGGCGCCACTCGCACACATACACCATCATAAACGGCGAGCTATACAAGCGTAGTGTATCCGGTATCTTCCAAAGATGTGTTGATGCGGATACGGGCTACCGGCTACTGAAGGACATCCACTAGGGCGAGTGCGGGCACCACGCTTCGTCAAGGCCGATAGTCGTCAAGGCATTCCGCCATGGTTTCTATTGGCCCACCGCCCTCGAGGACGCTGAGCAGCTGGTCCGCGCATGCAATGGGTGCCAGCGCTTCGGACAGCTCAGGCACATGCCAACTTCGGTACTCAAGACCATACCGATCACCTGGCCGTTCGCGGTTTGGGGCCTCGACATGGTAGGTCCCTTCAAGCGAGCGCGCGCGGGCATGACCAACTTGCTGGTCGCGGTGGACAAGTTCACGAAGTGGATTGAGGCCAAGTCTATCCGGAAGCTGGACAGGGCGACAGTTGTCACCTTCTTCACCGACATCATCAACCATTTCAGCTACCCCAATAGCATCATCACCGACAACGGCATGAACTTCGCCAAGGGGGCCTTCGCCCGATTCTGCAGCAACAAGGGCATCCGACTGGACCTCGCCTCCGTCGCGCACCTGCAATCCAATGGGCAAGTCGAACGAGCAAACGGCTTGGTGCTAGCCATCATCAAGCCACGTCTCATCGAGCCGTTAGAGCGGTCACCCGGATGTTGGATCGAAGAACTTCCGGCTGTGCTGTGGAGCCTCCGCACCACGCCGAATAGGTCAACCGGCTACACGCCGTTCTTCCTGGTCTACGGATCGGAAGCCGTCCTCTCCGCCGACATCGAGTTCGACTCCCCTCGCAAGCTCCTCTACAACGAAAAAGTCAACCAGGAGGCGCGGGAGGACGGAGTGGACCTCCTGGAGGAGGCCCGCGAGCTGGCCTTGTCCAGATCAGCCTTGTACCAGCAGCGACTACGTTGCTACCACTCAAGCCGGATCCGCCCAGTCGCATTCCGCGAGGGCGACCTGGTTCTCCGGCTGGTGCAAGACACGAAGGGCATGCACAAGCTATCGCCACCCTGGGAGGGCCCCTTCATCATTAGCCGGGCGGTGCCCAACGACTCCTACTACCTCATCGACGCGCAGCAGCCGCGCAAGAACAAGATGGACAAATCAGACGAGGAGACCGAGCGTCCCTAGAACGCGGCCCTGCTGCGCCCATTTTACACCTAGTCGCCAGACAGTGTATGTATCCCGAAAACCCTATGAATGAAAATGCGGACCCCCACGAGAATCTCGGGAGCTCCTTGCTAGAAATATGTATGCATCCATTTCTCCAGTTGTTATTTTCTGGCTCCGGTAACCCCTACCCGGGGGCTCGCCGGCTGGCCCGGCCTGCTAAGTCAACAAACTGGCTGAGTACTGTGCGAAGATGCCAGAGGCCCACTCTTCGTCTCAGCTACAGACCGCAACCCAGCTGTCCGGCTAGCAAGAGCAAAAGCCCGAGGCATCCCACACGAAAAACGGGGAGGACACGCGACAGATCGGGTGTCCCGGCCCTGCAACTAGCTCGAACCAATCCAGCTGCTAAGCCATTAGTACCGTACGCAACGTATTGTCAGCTCCCTTCGATTCCGGCTGCAGACCGCAACCCGGCTGCCTGGCAAGGACGCAGCAAAAACAGCGAGAGCGCACGGGAAAGCGACTAAGTGTCTAGAAAGGGACAGGCCAGTTTTCGAAAAAACGAGCCGTTTTCCGGCTACAATTTGGCAGACTAACCTACTAACCTATGTGGACATGTGTGTATGCGTATGTACGTTTGTCCGACTACATAGAGTCAGAGTCCAGGAGAAGGAAAGAAGATTCGAAGTCCTTGCCTTCATCAAGCGCTCCGAATCTCGGGGGCTACACCCACTGGGTGCGCTCGCGCACCCCCAGTGGAATCTTGTGGTCCCCGACTGGCTAGAAGGCTTTTAGCCGGCCGTTCGGAGCCTAGGTGAGGGTAAGGGCTGGAGCAAGAGAAGACAAGGGAGATTCGAAGCACCTGGCCACGCCAGCTACTCCGAATCTCGGGGGCTACACCCCCACTGGAATGTTAGTTCCCCCGGCTGAAAGTGTCCAGCCAGCGAAAGAAACCGACTGAGACGAGTCTAGTTGGATAAAGATAGAAGAATTGGAAAAGAAGGAAGATTCGAAGCACTTGTCGTCGCCAACTACTGCGAATCTCGGGGGCTACACCCAGTGGGTGCGCTCGCGCGCTCCCACTGGAGGTGCGGTTCCCCCGGCTAAAAGTGTGTAGCCGGGCAAAGTAAGCTGGGCAAAGTTAACCGGCGAAGTATGGAAAGAAAATTTGAAACACACAAGTCAAGGAAAAAGGATTTCAACAATAACAAGCAAAAGAGAGACGAAGCTCTCGCAAGTTACCCGGCGTCAAAGATGGCCGGCACAAACGGACAAGATCCACAAGTAAATAACACAAGACAATTACACCCGGCATCCCAGGGCAGCAACTAAACGGCAGGACCCTTGCCGTGGGGGAGATCTTGGCCAGCACAAGCTTCGGGCGGCGGAGGAGGCACGGAGCTTGATCCGGTCCCGGCGCCGGCAGGCGGCGGCATCGAGGCCTCCACATCATGAGTGCCAACAGACTCCGAGTCGGTGAGGACCTCGTCGGGGTCCACGTAGTCGGTGATCTTGATGGCAGACCCGTGGAGCTGTGGATGGGCTTGGCGGATAGCGGCAAGATCAGCTCCGGCGCGGAAGCCTCCATCGATCTTCTCGACGCGGGCGTCCTTGTACCAAGAGAGCATCAGAGCCAGGGCCATCTCCGCTCCGGCTCGTGCAGCCAGGTCCCACAGCCGGTCCACCGCAGCCGGCACCTCTCCCACCTTCGTCGCCAGCTGCGCCATTGTCTCCGGAACCGGAGCCTCCGGCCAGACGAATGAGAAGACGTCCCTCGCCGCCTGGCGAAGCTTGGCAGGTTCCTCGCCAAGAAGCACGACGAGCTCCTGGGCCGTCGGCTGCGCTCCCGGCCAGTTCTCCTGCAGCCGGTTGTAGGCCAGCAGGTCTATGCCGGATCTGGAAAGAAAATAAGACGAAAAGAAAGCTCACCCTTAGCAGTGTGGCCGACCTGCATCAGCTCCTCCACCAGCGCCTTCTCCTTGAGCGCTAACCGTTTAATCTCCTTCTCTTGGTCGTTGTTCTAGGCCTCGAGAAGGGAGAAAGCTTCGGGCCGGCTGGCGAGCGAGGTGTCACGCTCCTTGATGGTGGCCGCCAGACCGTCCACCCGCGCGTGCCAATCCTTGTTCTGCAGCCACAGAGTGGAGTTAGACTTGCTTAGCCGGTCGTTCGCTTTCTTCAAGCGATCGATCTCGCGCTGGGCGTACACGAGGATGGCTGCAACAAGACCGGCTGTCAGTTCAAAAAAAGGGCAAGCCGGATGAAGCAAACTTACTCTGGGAGGTCCCGTTGGCGGCAGCAAGCTTCTGCTCCAACGTCCGGTTCCCACCGGTTGTGGCCTCCAGCAGCCGGATCTCCTTCACCGCCAGCTCAAGCGTGGCGGCGAGGTCCGACAAGGAGGCGGCGGAGGACGCGTCATCGTCCACGGCATTGACGGCCAAGGACTCCTTCGCCGTGTCCACCGCCATCTGCCATTCCTTCCCAGGCTCCTCGTCGGAGTTGTCGTAGCCAACGACGACGAGCTCCTTGCCAGAAGCCCCCCGCACGCCTGCGGAGGAGCCTTCCGGCTGGGAGGACCCCGCCTCCGGCTGGGGGACTTCCGGCTGGGCGGAGGCAGTCGGCTCGGCCCAGGGGGGAGGCGAAGGCTGCGCCTCAGAGGAAGGAGGGGCGCTGGTCGGCGCAGTTGGGGCACGGGGCGGCGACCCGGCGGGCGCGCGTGCCGGGCTCGTGGCTCCGAAGGAAACCAGCGTGCTAAGCAAAAAGGGAAGAAGACAACAGCAAAGCAAGCCAAAGTCAAAAAAGGAGGAAAAAGGCAGGCAAACAGAAAACAGGCAGAAAGGGAAGGGGGATAAAGAACATACCCCAGCACAACAGGAGGCGGCCCCTTCTTCCGGCCAAGACGGCTTGACGGCAGGGTGCCAGACCGGCTGGGCGGCAGGGCGCCGGACCGGCTCCTCTTGGGCGCCGGCTCCTCCGTCGCAGGGCAGCGGGAGCCGGAGCGGCTGGAGCCGCTCCCACCCGCTCCCCCGTCCGTTGTGGAGCGCGTCGCCGGCTCCGCGGTCGGCACGGCCTCCTCCTCGTGCACCTCCGGGTGCGGGTCGTCGGCCGGCTCGTCATTCCGGCTGGGGAAGGCGTTGCCGTCCCCATCCGATTCCTCCCCGGACCACCGAGCGCGCGGCTCGGGCAGGTCGGGCGTGAATTCCTCGAGGGCCGCCGCACCCTCCTCGCGGATGATGCATGGGAACATCTGCCAGATACAAAAGTCAGCCAGGCGAAAATAAAGGACAAGCACAAGAAAACACCAAAAATGCATCCGGTTAGAGGAGCTTACCCGGGGTGCGTGGTTCTCTCGAGTATAAGGCACCAGACTAAACTTCCAGTTCTCCGGCAGCCGCTCCTTGGTGATCGTCCACACCCACTCCTTCAGGTTTGGGTAGCGGGGATCGCGGCGCGACAGCCGGGTCGGGTCCAGCCAGCCGGAGTGGTAGCACATCTTGTGTGCTTGCTGCTGCAACGGCATCATCAGGCGGGACATCCAGCTGAGAGTGACGTCCAGGCCAGTCAGCCGGCAGTGGACGAGGGAGCGCATGCGCTTCAGCAGCTCGTCCGTCTCCGCTTTGTCGCCGTGGAACTGCAAGTCCTAGTTCTGCCGGCTGGACTCGACGTCCTGGAAGGCCGGCAGATTGATCCGGTCGACATTGGTGAGGTTCTTCACGTAGAAATACGACTGCTGCCACAGTCGTACCGTATACTGAAGAAGGAATTTGGGGTAGCCGGTCTGCGTGCGGGAGTAGATGGAGGCGCCGCCGCAGGTGACTAGTGGCCCCTGGGTGAACTGCACCTGCGGCCGGACTCGGAAGAGCCGGCAGAAGAGCCCGAGATCCGGCTGGATCCCGAGGTAGCTCTCGCAGAAAGCAACAAAGTGCGCCAACGTTCCTATTGCGTTGGCGCCGAGATGGTGGAGACGAAGGTCGAAGAAAGCGAGGAAGGTCGCGAGGAACGGTTTCGCCGGAAGGGCGAACCCGCGGGCCAAGTGCGAAAGGAAGATGACGCGCTCGCCATCCTCCGGATGCGGCGACACCTCCCCAGCCGGCGCCAGCCGCACCGCCACCTCCTCCGCCTTCCGGAGGACGCGGGTGGTGCGGTATTTCGTGATTTGGTCCTCGGTGACGGCGGAGCCGCACCAGGCCCCGCGGTCGGCGACCATCTCCGGTTGATGAGGGGGAGCGGCGACGGAAGAGTGGCAGTGGCCCGTAACGTCGACGACGGCGAGCGGGCGGCGCAGAGGGCAAGAGCGCAGAAGCAGGAGCACGCGGGGGCGAAGGAAATTGCAGCGGGGGAGCGAAGGAAAGAAATTGCCTCCCCCACGGCGCCCCTTTAAGGGGCCAGAAGGGCAACCGTCGATGGGGCACGTGGCGCGCATCCGGGCGACCCACACCCCAACCGTCGCCTAAGCTCCCGTGTGCAGGAGCAGGATGCGCAGAAGATACTGGAGCGAGAACCGAAGCGCCGGACAACAGTTTCCCGAGGCGACGCGCGACGGGACGTTACGCTCCCCGCCACGGAGTAATGATGGCGCGTGCGCGCGTGGCTGGCGTCAGCACTGACGTCACGGGTAGCGCAACCGCCAAGCTCAGCCGGACACAAATTCAAAAGCAAGAGGAAGCGCGTGCACATTTCTCCTAAGGGCGGAATCCACACGCGCTCGGGGGCTAGTGTCAGGGGGATGACCCCTAGGTGCCCCAACCGAATAAGGAACAAGACAGTCGGATCGCGTCCGGCTGACAAGGTGCAGCCGGACAGGGCAAGACAGGCCGGCCATCCCCGTTAGCCGGATCAGCAAGAGGTATCCGGATACGTCGACGTAGCCGGACTGAATCAATGGGACAGGGCGACGTGTGTATCAGTGCACGGTACGCCCTGTACGGTGACAAGACTGGCAACTACCCGGCCATACCGAAGACTTTGCGTGAGTGATGCGGGAACAGCTGCCGGTGCTGACGACAGGCTCGCACGGCGTCCACTGTGCCTACCATAGCCATACAGCTCGTACTCCGACAGGACAAGCCATACTGGACACTATAGATGACTAGTCAGCTGGGACCCACCTGTGGGGCCCGCCAGTCAGACTGGCTAGTGAGACCTTTGCCTCTCAGCCTATATAAGGAGAGGCAAGGCCTCAGTAGAAAGGGTTGGTCTTACAGCATTTAAGGCAGTAGCTAGCGTATACAGCTCAAGGAGCACTTATAGTTCGTGTATTCCACATAGTCGGATCCGGCAGGAGTAGGGGTTTTACCTCACCACGAGGGCCCCGAACCTGGGTACTTCCTGCGTCCCGCTACGCTCGCTTGTATCCAATCCCGCCTGCGGACGTCGTCGATTGCTGCCCTGCTAGTCCCCACACCTCTATCTAACCTCCTCAGGTACTGCCGTTCCCAATACAACGACAGTGCACGCTAGAGATGCGGCCAGGCGGCATAGACGGGTGGGGATAAACTAAACAAAGATAGGGAAGATGGAATGGCTCTTTAAAACATATTTTTTCTTTTCTTCTGCTATAAGAAGTGGTAGCATTGAGGACGTCGGCTAGCGTGAATGCGTGTAATGCACCCCTGTGTAATAAATTAAACATGTCTCTTCCTAGCATAGTACAGTCTCGTCATGTTAGTTTGACCAGACATATTATTTACTATTTACAACTTCTATTTTCATACTAGTATTAAGGCATCACCTATGTATAAGCTGGGAAGTTTAAGAAAAAGCTTTTCGATAGTTTTCGATGTACTGAATTCCTGGTTAGCTTCCAAAGTTTTCTGGAAAATTTTAAGAGCAATCTATCTATCGTTCTTACTTGTAGTTAAAATTTGACACGGTCGGTGGGAGTACGGTTTACATCGAAGACCTCAAAAAAGAGAAAATTACATAGAGGTCCATAAACTTAGCACAAAAGGCACTAAAGTTAAGCAAGGAAAAGCACGCAGGTCCTTCTCGAGCGAGAAACTGAGCCATACCCTTCGTACTACTATATTTGCTTCACACAAACACACAAAATTCCCCTCACACTTTCGAACCAGCGTGTTGGGTGTGTGTTTGGTGCTTCCTCTTTGCAGGGTGTGAAATGGAACGACAATGCAGGTCGACGCACGTGGAAAGCGCCACGTTGTGGACAAGGGAGAGATCAGCGGGCCAGGGTGTGTGTGGATGGTGATGAGGCAGGGAAGGAGAGAGAAAACACTATTTATTTTGTGTGCATATATATAGTAAAGGTCCCAAAATTTGGGCAAGAGGTTCAACTTCTTGCTAAGATTCTACATCTTGACAACTTAACAAAATTAGGTCGAACTTGAGCTACAAGTTAGCGTGATAGATTGCTCTTGGATTAATTGTTTTTTCGAAGGTAGATGGGTGCATCTTCTTTTAGTAAATGATACCATCGGTGTGAGTTTTCCAAATTTTAGGAAAGAACATTCTTGATATTCCCATGTTTTGCAAATTTTAAAACTTCCTAGCCAACTCTACTGACTTCAATGAGACTCTGTGCCAATTTATCAGAATTAGGTCAAATTTGAACTACAACTAAATTGTAGGTTGCTTTGGAAGTTTTACGAAAAAGATTTTTGGTGGTTTTAGATGTACTGAATTCATGGTTATAGCTTCAAAAGTTTTTTGGAAAATTTTAAGAGGAATCTATCTATCGCGCTTACTAGTAGTTAAAATTTGACACGGTCGGTGGGAGCAAGTATGGTTTACATCGAAGACCTCAAAAAAGATAAAATTACATAGAGGTCCATAAATTTAGCACAAAGGACTCTAAAGCTAAGCAAGGAAAAGCAGTCGGGTCCTTCTCGAGCGAGCAACTAGGCTATAACCTTCGCACTACTATACTCGCTTCACACAAAAAACGCTCCTCACACTATCGAACCAGCGTGCTACGGGTGTGCTTGGTGCTTCCTCTTCATAGGGTGTGAAATGGAACGACAAGGCAGGTCGAGGCACGTGTGGGCAGCGCCACGTTGTGGACAAGTGAGAGATCAGCCGACCGGGGTGTGCGTGGATGGTGATGAGGCAGTGAAGTATAGAGATAACATAATTTGTTTTGCGTGCATATATACAATAAAGGTCTTGAAATTTTGACAACACTTTCCACTTCTTGCTTAAAATATGCATCTTGACAACTTAACAAAATTAGGTCAAACTTGAGCTACAAGTTAGCCTGATAGATTGCTCTTGGATTAATTGTCTTTTCAAAGGTAGATGGGTGCATCTTTTCCAAGGTGACGATGATGGTGACGGCATCGGTGGTGTAGAGCGGCGGCCGAGCACGGCGACGGTGGTCGGTGACGGAGAGGAGGACAACGATAGGTAAATCGTAGGTTTCTATGAAAGTTTTACGAAAAAGCTTTTGGTGGTACCCATCGAGGGTCAATCAGGAGTATATTGTAAACAAAATAAAGAGGCTACACAAGTTTTACGAAAAAGCTTTTGGTGGTACCCATCGAGGGACAACATGGTTAACTTGTTTCTAAGATTTTTCATCTTGACAATTTAACAAAATTTTGTCAAACAGCTACACAAGTAAGAGAACAAGAGGGAGGCAGCACGAGACTTTCAAAATAAAGAGGCAGCACGAGAGGAACACAAAAGAGGACTTGAAGGCGGTGCGATGTCAGAGCAAACCTATAATGGGCCGCTTAGACGATGTACTACATGGTACACTCCACTAGTAGTAATTGTATGGACCTACTACTAGTATATGCACGCAAAACAAGTTGCATTTTCTCTCTCCTTCGCTGGCTCTCACCATCCATCCTCCATCGATTTCTTCTCTATAGCCACGGGTGCACAGTCCGGCTTGTCTCTTCCTCGTCCGTAGTGTGGCGCTTCGCACGTGTGCCTTGGTATGACACACTGATGGCTCTATAGCCATCTACATCCACATTTAAACTGGATATTACACATATTCTTCATGAAATATCCTGCCACTAATGCTAATATTTAGAGGGGATGCAATCCTTTCTTTTATATTTTTCCTATGCAGATAATGTCGTTTAAAGGAGGGAATCACTACATTAAAGTAAAAGATATGAGATTTCCAACAATCAGAAGAAACCAGGAGCCATACAACGTAGGTAGACGCTGACCAACTATGTGACCGGAGCAAAAATTCTGGTCGTATAGCTCCGGTCATATATTTGGCGCCGCCACCGTTAGGTCAAATAGAACAACTTTCGTGAAGGGACCCCTATATAAAGAAGCCTTGGGCGATGAGAAAACAAGCCAGACCTCGCCAAAAAGAGTCTGCCACAGATCACCAGCCGCCTCCAGAACTCCAAACCCTTCTCCATCTCCATAGCCATATTTCACCACTTGTAATAGTAGATCTCTTCTCTGATTGGCGACATTGTAAGACTATTGCTATCAATTTTATGTTTTTCATTACAATGTTTGTGATTGTTGATCTCATATCTATGCGTGAGCAATTCTTCTTGGCCTAAGGGCTTCGGCATAGCCATGTAGCAATTGTGCATGTTATTTATCATGGACGGGTTCATGTATTAGTTTGTATGACATGATGATTATTGTATCCTCTCTTGCCTCAATCCAGGACTTGTCAGGTACCCAAGACCCCAAGGGTTGATCCAGGTATAGGGAGTATGAGTGATGACTAATATGCAGGTTGGAAACCCTAGTGACAGAAGGCGTAGTACGGCTGTATGTGAGGGATTTTCTTGGAATTAACGGTGACATCACTATGCATATCACTAGTTCTCTTTCTTCTATGGATGAGACTAGTAGGTAATTTCTATAAGCGGTTGCGGAGGCCATAGAAATTATGGATGCACTGCCCACATATAATTTATCTTGATCTAACAAGTAGACACATACTTTATTTCTATCTTTTATTTCCATCAGATGTTTTGCACAACTTCAGGTGAAACCGAATGCCCTAGGCCCTCTCTCTCCATCATCGACAACAACAAAAAGACGCAAGCTATTGGTCCGGTAGAAACACAAAAGGAATTCTAAAACTCTCGAAGGTCCGTTAAAGTAACTTCACTATGCATTCGCTTCCCTAGGATTCGACAACCTAGGTCTACTAGGGAAAAAGAAACAACACTACATCTGTAATCCTGATCGAACGTATCACACACCGATCTACTTCTAGCAACAATTTTTTTTCTGTTCCAAAATTCAAAATAAGCAAAAACGCCAGTACAAAAAGGCTCAAAGGTAACAATAATTACAAAAAGGTCCTTGCACCACCTTGCAACGAAAACAAACCATTTGTGTTTCTCAACACATGTCAAAACATCTCAATAGAATGACTCATCATTCCAAGGTTTTCATAATTCATTTTCACCAAGTACTTCCATCTAAAGTGCCTCAAGTTTTTATCTACTCTGAACTACTAAGTTAAGAGTGTTCACTAAGGTGGAAAATGATGGGATCAATCTCATGCCATAGAATGACATCTAAAGCTTATCTAAATAGGCCAAGTTTTATACTCTTTATGCTACCTTCAAAACAAGTAAAGAACTTTGGGTAAAGTAAAGGAAGTAAAGCTTGAAAATAAGACTTGGGGTAAATACTAGTCAAGGTATTGTAACCAAAGCATGCCTAAAGCATCTTTTCTAAACCATCTAGTTTAATCCTAGCTTGCTAAGCATTATACTTGCAAGTGTTAGATTGCCTTGGTTGGTGCAGTGGTTGAAGTTTTCTTCTTCTTATTCTTGGTAGAACTCCTCCTCCTTGAAAGCTTGGTCGGTACTATCATCTATAAATACATATGGAGTACACAATCACCAAACAATACTTCACTAGTCTAATTAGCACTCTAAGGCACATATTTGATGATCTATTATCATCACAAGCATCACAAGTTTTATTTAATAGTTTCCTCCTTTTTATTTTAGAAAAGTAATTTCTACTCATTGATAATTTAACTAAGATTTAATATTCACCACTTCAAATATGGGATCATGTGGACACATGTCATCAGCACATATTCTATCATGTGGGAATGTGATTTAAGGGTTGGATCATAATTATTTTGGTTTAAGTTCATTATTTAATGAATTAAAGTGACTAGAAATTCCTATATAGCATTCTTTTGGTACTAGTCCAAAGTCACTGGATGTAAACATTAATATTATTACATATTCGGATAGGTATGGTGAAATGTGATTTTTGAGAGTTGGAATCAACTCAAAATCTAACTTGGTTGATTTTAAAAAAATGTTGCAAGGTGCCTAATGCTTCTGTCTTATTATTTTTACTAGGAGAAATCTCTAACTCTAATTAAATTAAATCCAACGGGCTTGGGTAGATATTTTCAGTAGCTTTCAAACAAAATTGGAAACACTCTATTTGGATTTGTAAATCTCTCTGAATTGAATTTTAAACTAAGGGATAGAACTAGGTTTAACTAAAATAGAAAAATCCTAATTCAAACTGACTGGGTTGCGCAGGAACGCTAACGGGCCGGCCCAGTGTCACTCCGCGACACGGGGCTCAGTTGACAGGGGGGTCCACCGGTTAGCGGCTCATAACACGCGAAGCGGTACGGGGCGATATGGGTCGTTGGATTAGAACGGGCATCAACGGCTGGGGATCGTTGTCGATGATGAACTGGTCGCCAGCGAACTCTAACCCTAGCGGCTCGCTGGGGGTGCATAGGGGGCGTACCAGGGCTCCAGCGACGACGGCGATGGGGGCAAATAGACTGGTGGTCAACGGCGAGCTCAGGGACGGTCGAGGCAGCTCTGGGGGTGGTCGCAATCAGCGGTGCCCTTCTCCTCCAGAGGCGGCCTGCTCCGGTGCAATTCCGGCAAACTGCTGCTCGCCTTGCTCCGGCTAGAGGTGGGGAATGGTCAGTGAGGTGAGGGGACGTGAGTGGTGTGCCGAATGGGGCTAGGGGTGGCCTCTATTTATAGGACGACGACGTGACGGAGAGGCATGGGCGGGCGGCTCCAGCGAGGGCTGCACAGCGTGCTTGCAGCGTGGCTCGAGGTAGGGGACGGTCGCTGGTCTCCTAGCGGTGCTCCACATGATCAATGCGAGACTAGGCGTGGTGGTATACGGTTGGATGGTGCTGGCGCTCTGAGCAGCAGAGGCGGCGATGTCCACGGCGAGCGGTTGCTGTGGTGCGTTGGGCGGAGAATGGGCATGTCTGGCGTGCTCCCTGGGTCGTGGCAAAGCGGTGGCGCAGGCTACGATCGAGGGGCGGCGTCTACACGCCTGTCGGGCGCGGCGCTCTGGCACGTGCTCGGCATGGCACAGACATGCAGTGCGCGGTGGTTCCTTAGTGGTCCACGGCTTGGCCTAGCTCGGGGAGGGGATAGAGGGTGGCGATGAGGTGAGAGCTAGCTAGTAGACATGGCGAGAGAGAGAGGGAGATGGTCTGCTGCGGTGGGGTAAGGTTGGCCGGCGAGTTGGTGCTCGGCATGGCTTAGCCTTGCCACTAGGGGGTAGGAGATGGGGTTTAAATGGCGTGGTTAGATCATTTGGGGACAGGGGGAGGTTTTTGAGGAAAATTGGGTGCAAAATCTTGTTGCAAATAGTGAGCTATGTTTAGAGTTTGTACCCTGCCTGCCAAGTGTTTGATGAAATGGCCGCAAGAACTTTCTGTTTGAATTTTGAAAAGATTTTTGGTGGGTGTGGTAGTATTAATCTTGAGACTCTGCTGGTGCTTGGGTTTTGAAAATTGAGCTTGTTTGAGTGGTTTTTGAAATAGTGGGATCTTCCTTTATGAAATAGATTCAATTTTCAAATGTCAATTAAAGTTAGTGTTTGAATGTTTCTGGCATATCACAAAGTGGGCCTTGGTACATCATTATGTGTACTATCAAGGGTTTCAAAGATCCACAATTGCTTCTGTTAAGTTTTGAGTACTAGGAATAGCCAAAGTAGTCATTTTGATTAAAATGGCACAAATGACCATTTACTTCATTTATTCATTTTGAGTTGTTTTTCTTTGGGAAATGTTTGGGAATGATTTAGATGATGTTTATTTTATCTAAGAATCATTTTACAAACAATGGATCACAGAACCATGGCAATTCAAATCAACTCCTAATTTAAATGCTCACACACATGAATGCTTTCATATTTTTAAATGGAAAAGTTTTTGTTAACCCTAATTTTGAGGATTTGGATCTTAATAACTTTGGATTAAAGTTTTGGGATGTTACAAACCTTCCCCCCTTAAACAAAATCTCCTCCCGAGATTTACAACGAAAACTAGGAGCTAAAGTGATCTGGGAACTCTGTCCTAATGTAATCATCGCGCTACCAAGTGGCTTCCTCTTCGGTATGGTTGCTCTACTGAATCTTGAGAAACTTGATGCTCCTGGTCCTGGTGGTTCTGTAAGCTTCCTCTAAGATACGGATGGGCACTTCACGATATGTCAGGTCATTGTTGATCTCTACAACTTTGTGATCGATGTTCTTGAAAACTTCTGTCTTCTCTGGCACTTCCAAGCATTTGCGAAGTAACGAGATATGGAACACATTGTGGATGGCTAACCTCTCTTCAGGCAGTTCCAGTTGATACGATTCTTCTCCTCGACGGTTCCAAATTTTGAAGGGCCCGATATATCTGGGGGCTAACTTTCCTTTCAGACTAAAGCGTTGAGTTCCCTTCAATGGTGAAACCTTGAGATATACAAAATCTCCGACATTGAAAGTCAGGTCTCTCCTTCTTTTGTCAGCATAACTCTTCTGTCTGGATTGGGCAGTCTTGAGGTGCTCACGTACTTTGTGAACCTTCTCTTCGGCTTCTCGGAGAATGTCGGGTCCGAAAATCTGACTCTCTCCTACTTGTGACCAATTCAAAGGAGTACGCCACTTTCTTCCGTATAGGAATTCAAATGGTGCCATCTGCAAACTAGCTTGACTACTGTTGTTATATGAGAATTCTGCGAAAGGCAGGCAGTCTTCCCATGTTGATCCGTATTCCAACACACAAGCTCTTAACATATCCTCTAGGATCTGGTTGACTCTCTCAGTTTGTCCATTAGTTTGCGGGTGATAAGCGGTGCTGAAGTTCAACTTGGTTCCCAATCCTTCCTGAAGTTTCTACCAAAATCTCGAGGTAAACTGGGTTCCTCGATCAGATACTATGGTCTTGGGGATTCCATGTAGACTAACAATCCTAGCAATGTGCAGTTCTACTAACTTCGCACTCTGGTAGGTAGTCTTGACAGGTATAAAGTGG
The DNA here is from genome assembly GCA_910589775.1 of Avena eriantha. Classification (NCBI taxonomy): domain Eukaryota; kingdom Viridiplantae; phylum Streptophyta; class Magnoliopsida; order Poales; family Poaceae; genus Avena; species Avena eriantha. The sequence continues at coordinate 48,514,004 of OU342741.1, forward strand.
GCTACCTTGGACAGTCTATCAACTATGACCTAGATCGAGTCATTTCCCCTACTAGAAGTAGGCAAACCGGTGATAAAGTCCATTCCAACAGAATCCCATTTCCATTCCAGAATCTGCAATGGTTGCAACAGTCCTATAGGTCTCTGATGCTCTGCTTTCACTCTTTGACATATGTCACACTTGGCGATATAGCTTCCGATTTCTCTCTTCATCTTGTGCCACCAAAATTTCTCTTTCAAATCCTGATACATCTTCATTCCTCCGGGGTGGATAGAATAAAGAGTATCATGAGCTTCCTTCATGATAACTTGCTTCAGTTCTGAATCTGCTGGCACACAGATACGTCCTTTGTACCACAGTACTCCTTCTTCGTCATAAGTGAATCCAGGTACCTTTCCTGTACCAATACGACATTTGATTCCGTCGATACTTTCATTCCCCTTCTAGGCTTCCTTGATTTGGCTAATCAAAGTGGGTTGGAGTTCAATGCTAGCTAAGAATCCTTTGCTAACTAATTCAGTTCTGAATTGCTCCAACTCCTCATGCAAACTGGGCTGCTTCTCCTTGATCATAGTGTTTAGTCTACACGGCAATCTGCTAAGAGCATCCACTACCACATTAGCTTTGCCGGGGTGATAGTGAATGTCAAGGTCATAATCCTTGATTAACTCTATCCATCTCCTTCGCCTCATATTCAGCTCCTTTTGAGTGAAAATATACTTCAAGCTCTTGTGATCCGACTAAATCTCACAGCGATCACTAATAGGAAACAGCTTATCAGTGGCGCACCTTTTTTCACTATCCATGGTGCATTTCCTAGTCGCCACTGATACCTCGCCACTAATAACTATCTTCTGTGGCGCATTTCAAAATGCGCCACATAAGTCTCAAACTTCAGTGGCGCATATGGCCAATATGCGCCACAGAAGTTTTTTCCAAAATTCAAAAAAAGGCGGGCCAGATCTCAAACTTCTGTGGCGCATATGGCCAATATGCCATATGCGCCACATAAGTTTTTTTCAAATTTCAAAAAAAAACGGGCCAGATCGTGGTGGTGGTGGTGGCTAGTGGTGGTGGTGGCTGGAGGAGGGCTAGGAGGAGTTTGCCGGAGTTGATGGTGGAGGAGGAGGAGGAGGAGGAGGTGGTGGTCGCCGGAGTTGGTCGTCGGAGTTGGTGGAGGAGGAGGAGAAGAAGTGGGGAGAGGAAAAGTGTGGAGGGGAGGAGAAGTAGGGAGGGGAGGAGAAGTGGGGAGGGGAGAAGAAATGGGGTGAGGGAGACAAAGGAAAAAGGGAGGGAGAAGGGCGCCGGTGGGATTCAAATTTCGAATCCCGCCCAAGACTTCTGTGGCGCATATGGGGGAAATGCGCCACAGAAGTTTCTCGCCCTTTTTTATTTTTTGCAGGAAAAAATCTTCTGTCTGCCATAACTTTTTACTCTTTTGGAGTTTGGGAAATCTACAAAATCATTGAAATCGAGTAGAAAATTTCGAGACGATCATTTTGATAGGTTAAAGATTTTTCCCGACATCCTATGCAAAAGTTAGAGCCATTTTACCATGCCATGACCTATTTTTGCAAAATACATCGAAATTCATGTTTTTCAATTTTGTCTAGATCTATACCCTAAAATCTAACTAACAACTTAAAGGATTTTTTTTTGAAGTTTCTATCATTTTTGTTTATTTTTTACAAAATTGAAAAGGCGGTCCACAGGGGGGTGGGATCTGTTTTTCCCTCATATATGCTTGTTCTGTTCTGTGGCGCATACACCTATATGCGCCATAGAAACATCACTTTCTATGGCGCATATGGAAACATGCGGCACAGAAGTTTCTGCCGCTTTTTTTGCTGCTTGGTCCCATCAACCTTCTATGGCGCATGCGTCTATATGTGCCACAGAAGTTTGGCACTTCAGTGGCGCACTTCTGTGGCGCATATTGGTTTCGTGCGCCACTGAAGTGCCAAACTTCTGTGGCGTATTTTTTCTAGTGCGCCACTGATATATATCTGTGGCGCATAGTTTTACATATGCGCCACTGAATATCTTGTCTATCTATAAGTTATTTCCTACTAGTGGATTACCCATCAGATAATGACGCCATGTCTTCAATGCCAATACTACGGCTGCTAATTCCAGATCATGGGTCGGATAGTTCTGCTCATGCTGCTTCGGTTGTCGAGACAGATACGCGATGACTTTGCCTTCTTGCATCAATGCACATGACCAATCTTGGATGCATCACAATACACATGAAACGGCTTTTGATGTCTGGCATGATCAATATTGGGGATGATATCAATCTCTTCTTTAGCTCCTGGAAACTAGCTTCACATTTTTCAGTCCATTCAAACTTCTTGTCCTTCTTCAGGAATTGGGTCATGGGTCTGGCGATCCTCGAGAATCCTTCGACAAACTTGCGGTAGTATCCCGCTAATTCGAGAAATGCATGGACTTGGGTTTGAGTGGTTGGGGCTTCCCATTCTTCGACATCTTTGATCTTGGCGGGATCAACAGAGACTCCTCCGGTAGATACAATATGTCCTAGGAATCCTACTTCTTTGAGCCAAAACTCACACTTGTTGAACTTGGCATATAACTGATGCTCTCTCAGGGTTTCTAGGATGATTCTCATATGTTGCTCATGCTCTTCTTCTGACTTGGAGTAGATAAGGATGTCGTCGATAAACACAACTACAAACTTATCTAGGAAATTCATAAAGATCTTATTCATGAGATTCATGAAATAAGCGGGGGCATTGGTTAATCCAAAAGACATAACTGTATACTCGTATATACCATAGCGAGTAGTAAAGGCGGTTTTCGGAATATCCGTTGCACGAATCTTAAGTTGGTGATAACCAGTCCTAAGATCAATCTTTGAGAATACCTAGGCTCCAGTCAACTGATCAAATAGATCCTCTATCTTTGGCAAAGGGTACTTGTTCTTGATGGTGACGTCATTCAACTTTCGGTAATCTATGCACAAACGATTGCCTCCATCTTTCTTGTCGACGAATAACACTGGTGATCTCCATGGAGATGCGCTGGGTTGAATCAAGCCTTTCGCTAACATGGAATCTAACTACTTCTTCAGTTCCACTAACTCTGAGGGGTTCATGCTATAGGGTCTCTGGGCTATGGGTCCGGTTCTAGGGATTAGTTCGATAATGAACTCAATATACCTATCCGGGGGCATACCTGGCAATTCATCTAGGAATACGTCGGGGTATTCATAGACTACTCTGACTTGGTCTATGGTGGGTAGGGCTAGACTCTTGTTGCACTTGAATTGACGGGGTAAGGTTTCAGAGATATGCTCTATTGTTACTCCAGAGCTACTGGTCATGGCGATGGCTTTCTTAGCACAGTCTATCAGTCCTTTATGCCTTGACATCCATTCCATACCGAGTACAACTTCCAATCCTTTGGTTCCAAGTACAATTAGGTTGGCATAAAAATCTATCCCATGTATTCTGATAGGCACAGGTTTGCAAATTTTTCTAGCTTTGGTTGTTGAACCGGGGATTTGAACTATCATGACATGCTTCAAGTTGGTTGGGTGCATCTTACTAGTGCATGCAAATTCTTTGGTGATAAATGAATGCCATGGTCCCGAATCAACAACACCCTTGCTAAAACTAAGTTGACAGAAAACATACCCAGCACTACTTCTGGCGCTTCTTGGGCTTCTTCTGCGTTCATGTGGAACAGACGACCGTTGCGGTTGTGAGGGTTCTCGGGGGTAAACCTTCTTGCTGGTTGAACACGGCGCTAATGTTGAGCTGGGGCATTCACATTGGTATTGGTGGCAGTCTTCTTGGGACACTCATTGGAATAGTGACCCTTCACTCCACACTCGAAACAAGTGATCTGGGACTTGTCCTTTGCTGCGATAGGCACAACATTGCTACCAGTTCTGGGTGCAGTGTTGTTGTTGTTGTTGTTGTTGCTCTTGGGAGGTGCACAGTTGAAATTGTTGGCATTGCCGGAGTTGTGATTGTTTCCTCTGGACTTCACATTGCCTCCGCTACGGTTTGGGGTAGCTTGGGCGAGACATTGGGGGTCAATTGTTCCTTGGTGCATATCATGGTGAGGGGTTGGGACGGTACTTCTGGTGACTGCTGGATCCAGATTGCTGCATCGTACGATGCTTGCGGTTGTCGTTTGCCTAGTTAGTCTTCCCTTCCATCTGGATGGCAGACTCGACTAGCTCTTCAAGATCCTCGAAACAGATGTTGACGAGGACAGTCTGCATCTCATCATGTAGTCCGTTCAAGAATCTCTCCTTCTTCTTGGCCTCCGTGTTGATCTCATCAGGTGCATATCTGGCAATTGATAGGAATCTGTCACGGTACTTCACCAGAGTCATTCTTCCTTGCTTTAATTCAAGAAAATCATCCCTCATTCGGGTGACTAGACCTTGCGGCACGTGGGTGTGGCTGAACTTGACTTTGAAAGCTTCCCATGTCATCACTTGACCATGGTTCATGTTACGGATACTAGTCCACCAAGCTCTGGCATCTCCCGCCAGATAGTGAGTGGCGAAGAGAACTTTCTCGTTTTCATCAACTCTTGCAACTTCTAAGTTCTTTTCCATTGTCTACAGCCAGGCATCAGCATCTAATGGATTTTCTGCTTGATTAAAGATTGGGGGATTTGTGCTCTAAAAGTTTTTGAGTTTAGATCCATGGTGATCCTGATTTCCATGCCCTTGGTTGTTGAGAGCCATCTGGGCGATCTGTTGTAGTGTTGCTAAGTTGGCTTGGCGCTCTACCCTGCTTGCTTTACGGTCTGCAATGAGATTCTACAAGATCTGCAGCATTAGGTCTTGCGACGAGCTGCTCCCTCCTTGGTTTCCATGAGTCATCTGAAGATGGAGGTAGATACAGGGGTAAGAGGGAAAGTTCTAAGGTTCAGGGTTTTGGTTTCAAATCTAAAACTTTGAGTTAGACTCAGGTTTTTCAACTAACTCCATTTCATTCATGCAAGCAACCACACGATACAAACACACACCACAACAATCAAAAGGGAAAACAGATGGTTTGAAGAACCATTCTGCAAACTACGATATAGTGGGAGTCCTCATTGTCAGTGTAGAAGTCCACAACATCTGCAAACTACGATACATCTCATGCTACGATAGTGCTCTAGTGTATCTACTCATCGTCGATGAAGTCGGAGTCCTCATCGTCACTGTAGAAGTCCACAACATCCTCCTCTAGAAAGTCATCATTGTTGGTGAGGTAAGAATCCATGTATCCCTAGATGTCTTCACCCTCCTCTTCTTCCTCCTTTGCTGCAAGCTGAGCTTCCTGCTCCTTGACGGTCTTCTCTAGGTCGGCCACCTTCTTGCGAAGACGAGCGATGGTGCGATCCTTCTTTGCACACTGGTGGCGACGAGACTGGCGATCCTGGACGAGCAGTGCGAAAGTCTGGGCCTTCTGGTCGGCGATGACACGATTCTGGTTTGCTAACTCTCTAGCATTGTCCAGTTCCTGCTATCTGTCGTGCAGAAAGAAGTCAAGATTCTCCAGTTGACGCCGCAACTCTGGGTGACTTGGCATCTCCATCGGCATTCCCATGAAGTCACGTCTTGCATAGTGAGAAAAACGGGTTCCTTGGATTTGGTTGACACTGAGGGCACATAGACGTGCGAGAGCTTCATGCATTGCCCTGGCTAATCCATCTAGCCAGTTGTTCTCTCTCACGGAGAACTGAATTCTCCCGGATGTTGGTGCTTCGATGCTTACTCTAAGATCCGCGGTGACTAGCCACTTTAAGTCTCCTCCTGGGGGTCCTGGAAGTTGAGCTCCAAGAAACTCCAGATATGGGCGTCCCAGTAACTCCGACAGTGAATCCAGATCCCTCTCGAAGATCAGCTGACCTCCATTTCCCAATTGGTAGAACTTGCTGAACTGAGACTCCATCTACAAGAATTTAGGATGAGGAAGTTAGTGAAGTGATCAAGTGTGTCAAATTTTAAGTAGTAATGTAAGAAGTTTGAGGAACATGAATTTTTGAGAGAAAGAATGAATTCCCAAGGATAAGAGAGAGAATAGTTTTTCATAAATACTCACTTTGGTTTTGAAACTAAGTTTTTGTTTGGACGTCCATTCTAACTAGGGTCTCCTCTGGTCAGGATGGCTCTAATACCAACTTGTCGACACCCGGATTTTTAATCCCCGATGCCCGTTATGCCATACCTCGTAATCCCAGGATTACCATTTTTGCGAGACATAACGGATTGGATATCACAATACATCATCCATTACAAACCATACATAAGGTCTTACACAAATAAGGATCTCATGATCCAGTCTTAATACAACAAGCAGCGGAAATAAAAGATAATCGTAGTAGTGGGGTCCATCTTTAGGGGCACAGGCAATGCTGACGAAGGCAGATAGTCCTAGTTATCATAGCCATCCTGTTGGCCATCATCTTTGTAGTCTCCTTCATGAGTACTCTTTAAGTAATCGCAAACTACCACTAACAAGTAGTATATTGCTAAGTTAAAGTGCTAAATCTAAGTTTAACTATAAAGTTAAGTTTGAAACCTAAGCTGAGTTCAGAAGCAAAGAAAGATAAAATAAAGTTCTAGAATCACTTAAGTTGGGAAGCTATTGTCATAAACACAACCCTGTTGTGGTAAAGTCAAGATTTATCATTCATTTCATAAGTTGTTTTGAAAACATCTGAAAACGAATCAGTATGGCCATTCCAACTGTCCATAACCACGGACGCAGCTATTCGAATAGTTTGACACTCTACAGAGGTGGTACACTTTCACCACAAGATTCGATACATCTGTTAGGGATAACCCTGAATCATCATACTTAGTATGCAGTTAACCAAACATAACCTTTCCTTTACACACCCTAGTATAAGCACCTCTCCTATGAGCATGGCCTCCCAACCACGACCATCAGTCATCTTAGACACTGCATAGGTGCACAACATTGAGAGGTAGCCTCATCTCAACCTCTCCCCCGAGGGAACTAATACTAATGCATATAAACTTCTGGCTAAGCCTTACCCAATTCAGGTAGTGTGGTTGTATGGTAAATTTGGAATGGTATCGCATACGAATCCAACCATCAGTTTTATAAATGGGTTAAGGCTCATGCCTCAACATTTTCATCATCATAAACCATTTGTGTTTCTCAACACATGTCAAAACATCTCAATAGAATGACTCATCATTCCAAGGTTTTCATAATTCATTTTCACCAAGTGCTCCCTTCTAAAGTGACTCAAGTTTTTATCTACTCTAAACTACTAAGTTAAGAGTGTTCACTAAGGTGGAAAATGATGGGATCAATCTCATTCCATAGAATGACATCTAAAGCTTATCTAAATAGGCCAAGTTTTGTACTCTTTATGCTACCTTCAAAACAAGTAAAGAACTTTGGGTAAAGTAAAGGAAGTAAAGCTTGAAAATAAGACTTGGGGTAAATACTAGTCAAGGTATTGTAACCAAAGCATGCCTAAAGCATCTTTGCTAAACCATCTAGTTTAATCCTAGCTTGCTAAGCATTATACTTGCAAGTGTTAGATTCCCTTGGTTAGTGAAGTGGTTGAAGTTTTCTTCTTCTTCTTCTTCTTGGTAGAACTCCTCCTCCTCGAAAGCTTGGTCGGTACTATCGTCTATAAATACATACGGAGTACAAAATCACTAAACAATACTTAACTAGTCTAATTAGCACTCTAAGTCACATATTTGATGATCTATTATCAACACAAGCATCACAAGTTTTATTCAATAGTTTCCTCCTTTTTATTTTAGAAAAGTAATTTCTACTCATTGAAAATTTAACTAAGATTTAATATTCACCACTTCAAATATGGGATCATCTGGACACATGTCATCACCACATATTCTAACATATGGGAATGTGATTTAAGGGTTGGATCATAATTAATTTGGCTGAAGTTCATTATTTAATGATTTAAAGTGACTAGAAATGCCTATATAGCATTCTTTTGGTACTAGTCCAAAGTCACTGCATGTAAACCTTAATATTATTACATATTCAGATAGGTATGGTGAAATGTGATTTTTGAGAGTTGGAATCAACTCAAAAGCTAACTTGGTTGATTTTATAAAAATGTTGCAAGGTGCAAATGCTTCTGTCTTATTATTTTTACTAGGAGAGATCTCTAACTCTAATTGAATTAAATCCAACGGGCTTTGGTAGACCTTTTAAGTAGCTTTCTAACAAAATTGGAAACACTCCATTTGGATTGGTAAATCTCTGTGAATTGAATTTTAAACTAAGGGACAAAACTAGGTTTAACTAAAATAGAAAAATCCTAATTCAAAGTGACTGGGTTGCGTGGGAACGCTAATGGGCCGGCCCAGTGTCACTCCACGGCGCGAGGCTCAGTTGACAGGGGGGTCCACTGGCAGCGGTTCATAACACGTGAAGCGGTACAGGGCGATATGGGTCGTTGGAATAGAATAGGCATCAACGGCTGGGGATCGTCGTCGACGAAGAATTGGTCGCCGGCGAACTCTAACCCTAGCGGCTCGGTGGGGGTGCAAAGGGGGCACACCAGGGCTCCATCGACGACGGCGATGGGGGCAAACAGACTGGTGGTCGACGGCAAGCTCAGGGACGGTCGAGGCAGCTCCGGGGGTGGTCGCAGTCAGCGGCGCCCTTCTCCTCCAGAGGCGGCCTACTCCGGTGCAATTCCGGCGAACTGCTGCTCGCCTTGATCCGGCTAGAGGTGGGGAATGGTGTGAGGTGAGGGGAGTTGAGTGGTGTGCCGAATGGGGCTGGGGGTGGCCTCTATTTATAGGACGACGATGCAACGGAGAGGCATGGGCGGGCGGCTCTGGTGTGGCTCGAGGTAGGGGACGATCGCTGGTCTCCTGGCGGTAGTCTACGTGATCAATGCGGGACTAGGGGTGGTGGTATGCGGTCAAACGGTGCTAGCTCTCTGAGCGGCAGAGGCAACGGTGTCCACGGCGAGCGGTGGCTGTGGTGCATTGGGCGGCGAATGGGCATGTCTGTCGTGCTCCCTGGGTCGTGGCGAAGCGGTGGGCGCGGGCTGCGGTTGAGGGGCGGCGTCTACACGCGTGTCGGGCGCGGCGCTCTGGCGCGTGCTCGGCATGGCACAGACATGCAGTGCGCGGTGGTTCCTCGGTGGTGCATGGCTTGGCCTGGCTCGGGGAGGGGACAGAGGGTGGCGATGAGGTGAGAGCTAGCTAGTAGACATGGCGAGAGAGAGGGAGATGGTCTGATGCGGTGGGTTCAAGGTTGGCCGGCGAGTTGGTGCTCGGCATAGCTTGGCCTTGCCACTAGGGGGTAGGAGATGGGGTTTAAATGGCGTGGTTAGATCATTTGGGGACAGAGGGAGGTTTTTGAGGAAAATTGGGTGAAAAACCTTATTGTAAATAGTGAGCTATGTTTAGAGTTTAAACACTGCCTGCCAAGTGTTTGATGAAATGGCCGCAAGAACTTTCTTTTAGAATTTTGAAAAGATTTTTGGTGGGTGTGCTCGTATTAAACTTGAGACTCTGCTGGTGCTTGGATTTTGAAAATTGAGCTTGTTTGAGTGGTTTTTGAAATAGTGGGATCTTCCCATATGAAATAGATTCAATTTTCAAATGTCAATTAAATTTAGTGTTTGAATGTTTTTGGCATATCACAAAGCGGTCCTTGGTACATCATTATGTGTACTAGAAAGGGGTGCAAAGATCCACAATTGTTTCTGCTAAGTTTTGAGTACTAGGAACAGCTCAAAGTAGGCATGTTGATTAAAATGTCACAAATGATCATTTATTCATTTATTCATTTTGAGTTGTTTTTCTTTGGGAAATGTTTGGGAATTATTTAGATGATGTTTATTTCATCTAAGAATCATTTTACAAACAATGGATCACAAAACCATGGCAATTCAAATCAACTCCTAATTTAAATGCCTAGACACATGAATGCTTTCATATTTTTAAATGAAAAAGTTTTTGTTAACCCTAATTTTGAGGATTTGGATCTTAATAACCTTGGATTAAAGTTTTGGGATGTTACAGGCCCGCTGCACCCGTCTTCGTTTTCTTTTAGCAGATCCTTTAGTTCCAGAAAATATCCTGCTAGGATTAAATCCAAATAAAAATTGAAACCACCATATTATGCCAAGACCTTAATTTCTGGTAGTTCTCTGATGTTTTCTTAAACATGCAGAACTAGTCCCTTGCCAAAAATACTCTTTATTATTGCTTGGAAATTAATCCACTAGAATGTACCTTTTATACCAAATAAATTCCTCTGTGAGCTAGACATACTCAATTGAGTTGAAACAAAGTCCTATTGAGAGGTATTTGAAATACTTATCACCCAGCCCAGGTCCTAGGCCAAAGTGAATAGAAGGATGCATTTAAGAAAAATAATAAAAACAACACTTTCTGTCTTGGATAATTTTTCCAGGTCCAACCAAGTGTGGTAATGACCTGATTCCAACTCCCAGAACCTACTAGGATCTGTATCTCTCTATTCCTAGCAGCTCAGAATTTATTAAGCTCTGGTTGACTTCTGTGATGGGTATTTTCACTAAATATATCACTCCAGGAGTTTGGCAACTCCAAATTGAGTGAATATAATATCTACAGAAAGGTATTCCAAGTGCCTACAACCTGCCCTTGGAAGCAACTCAATATCTTCTGCAGAATTAATCTAGTGAAAAAGATAAAAACCCGACAGAACTGCCTTTGGGAATTTCCTGAGGGCATTCTGGTGATTCTTTTGACAAAATTCCAACTCCAGGTGGTTCAGTACATCAAACACTACCCATTCATACAAGGAAATAATTTCTGAAGCTCCAGAACTCTTCTGGTGAATTATTTCCTTAAACTAGAGTTTATCCCACTATAAAAAGCATAAGTAAACCTAGAAAATTGATATTCAAGTGAAACCACTTGTAGTGGTTTTGTCTTGTCAAGAACTATCTGAGGATATCATGGTTATCCTTTGGTAGCCTACTGACCACAGAACCCTAATCCAAGTTCATGGTATCTAGCCTTGACAACTATCTTCCAAATGGAAAACACCCCCTTGGCAAATTAGTAATTCCACTATCAATACCGAACCTCTCCAAAACCTCACAAGTTCAGTAGTAATTCTTATGTTTTTTTTCTGTATGATTTGATGTTTGCATGCCTCGTATTGATTGTGGACTTGTCTGCTTGCATATGTACCCAATGACGACGATAGTGTGAGTGTTTGACGACAAGAAGGAAGGGACTTCTTATTATTAATTATTTGGGTATTCTGGTTATCTAAAGAATTCCAGGGACTTATTGCTGATTACAGGCAAGCCACCATTCCTGAACTCTGATATATGTCCTATTCTGTTTTACCTGTTTGATATCCTCTTTATAAATTGCATTATCTACCTTCATGTTTTGTTTTACAAATACTGCGATAGTAACTTGGCTCCTCCAGGTTATGACCTCGTGTCCTTCGAGTCACCACCCCGATGTACCTACCATTTTATCCGCTTTAGATTGGGAGTATGATGGTGAGCATTCTACCCCGTGGGAAAACCCCGGTTTTGAGAAAATAAACTGTTTTTGGATTCATCCCACTACTAATGTTTCAAAACCCTTTGGTAAAACCCTTGGAAAAAGGCATCATTCCAAGAAGATGTTTTAGCAAAAGAAATGGCAATGATGAGAAGTCAGAATGTGATGGGATGTTCTACGCCTTTACTAGAACAATTTTTATGCACGCAGCCACATTACCCCAGGTGCTGGGGCTTAATTCGTAGTTTGTCCGCATTAGCCGAGGCAACTTCTACCATGCTTATAGGGAGAGATCCCTAGAATTTTGGGCAGGCGCCACCAGATCACGGATCTGAAGCCTGTTGCTTGTTTCGGCAAGAGTGAGCCTGAACTGGCAGGAGGCCGGTGCAACAATTGGGTCTCCCGCGGACGGTATGACTTGGAGTACGGAAGGAAGTGGTGTCACCAGATTTAAGGTATATGCCAAGTTGCGGCTTGGGTATGCGCGTGTACGGAAGGCAGGACTATGGCTAGGAGCTACATACTCGTTGCCGAGGAGAACAAACCCAAAAGGAAAAGCATGCCTTTTCCAGGGTCGACAAGCGAAAGGTTAGGTTTGATTATCCGGACCACCATCTATAGTGGTAGTGGGCCGTGATTGTATCCCGGCGGATGTATTGATTCTTGTGAGGAAAGTGTGCAAACTCTGCAGAGTATAACCTATTCGAATAGCCATGTCCACGGTCAAGGACGGTTGTAAAGGTGTTGCCTAGGAGTACCCAAACTGTGCTTGTTTTGGAAACAAGGACAAAGAGGACGAAGGTTCCGGGGGAACCCGAGTTCGAAAGCTTCGTTTTGGCCCGAGGTGGTCAATAAGGTTTAAAAAGGGTTTTTACTCCAAAAGTATTTTCAAAACTCTTTTTGAACAAAGATATGGAGATGTCTTGATTTATAAAACCAAAGCATGTTTTCAAAACTCTTTTTCAACAAAGATATGGAGATGTCTTGATTTATAAAACCAAAGCATGTTTTCAAACTCTTTTTCAACAAAGATATGGAGATGCCATAACTTCAAGAGTTAGTTTAGGATTTTCAAAAGCAACCCGCGATAGAGCTACCTCGCCACAGCCAGAATTGCATTTCCTTGTTTCACTTATCTTGGTGGTTTGCGAGTACATCCAATGTACTCATGGCTTTGTCCCTGGCTATTTACTTGGCTAGACTCTCAGAGGTTCGACTTCGGAAGATTCAGGTGATGTCTAGCGAGCTAGGCCGTCTTCCCAGTCAGCTGCCTATAGGTTGAGGCACGATTGGGCTCTGCGTATGATGATATTCCACTGCTAAGGATGATGTAGCCATAATGGCATTTATATAAGTCTTGTAATTGGTTATGTTTCGGATGTTGTAATGATGCCTGTCGGTTATGTTCCACGGCTCACTGATCATGGGAACATGGATGTATGCATAATAGGGATTTCTCCGGTGAATAATCCGGGGAGCCCCACACCATGTTTCAAAAGAATAGTAAGACCATCTACTGCCACGCCAGTATTAGTTCCACAAAACATTTTTGTACTTTAATAAAAATGATAGAATATTTAATAGATTCACTACCATTTGAAAGATTCAGCAGTACTGAATAAAACAGAAAAATATCAATAGATTCCAAATACATAATCAACGACACTTGACAGATTCATAAACATTTCAAAGTGACTGATTTAGCAGTACATATGATGACCAAAAGAATTGACAGATTTAACAATATAGACACTGAAATTCAATAGATTTAGTAAGGCCATAATTCAAAAGGACAGAGAGAACATATTCTGGCCATGTTTCAAAAGAAGAGCAAGTCCATCTACTGGTCTTGATCTAAACAAGTACCAATACATCACTATTAGTTCTAAGAAATACTTTAGTAATAGAAAAAACAGAACATTTGACAGATTCATTAGCATTTGAAAGATTCAGCAGTACTGAATAAGTTAAAAATATCAACATATTCCCAGTTCATAATAAGCGGAACTTGACTGATTTAGCACCATTTCAAACTGACCGATTTAGCAGTACAGATAATGACCAAAGGAATTGACAGATTCAGAAATGTAGACATTGAAATTCGGTAGATGTAGCAAGGCCATGATTCAAAAGGAAACATAGACCATATTTTGCACTAGATCCGTCGGTTTGAACAAGTACCAGTACATAGGTATTACTCCTACTACAAATAGATTAGCAGTAGCAGAACTCCATACAAAATACTCAAAACTACCTTAAGCTAGGAACCACATGTCCCAAAACGATAAGGAAAATCCTGTCGAGGAGTACATGTGTTCAAGTTAGGATCATCACAGGAAGATAAAGATATGTTAATCTCTAAGAATCTTGTCGATACGAAGCTTGTATTCCACAGTGAACTCCGATGGTTGATTCTGACGACGAGCGACCAAATTAGACCTGCAAACTGACAAAGAGAAAGTGGCTTTAGGATTCGCATAGAATACCTTCTCACACAAGCCATTTGGATGTGTAGAGCTCAACTTCACCCTGAACTGCGGCAACAAGTGCACCGTCGGCCTGACAGACACGACGGATATCAAGATGACATCGTCGCACCCGTCAAATAGCACGCAAAATACCATGTCATCATAACCAGTTAGCCTGATATCTACATTTTGTGAGCTCAGTGCCGGCACCGGCTTAGCGATGTACCTGCCTTTCCTACCATAGTGTAAAATGTGCAACCTCATGGCGTGGGCTTCTTTGAGGTGGGAGTGGAGTACAAACAGAATTGCGACAAACTCGCAACCAGGCAACACGCAGTTCCATGGGACTGCATTAGCGAGCATTGAACATGAAGGCATATTTGGTTGGACAGCCCATACCAATTTGGTCTGTCACCAACATAAAATAATTAATTAGTATGACATTACATATATTCATATTAGGATCATCACAAGAAGATTTATATGTGTTAACTCACTCTTGGTTGATATTCTTGTAATCCAAGGGGAATTTCAACAACATCTTGAGAAGCTCGCAGGCAACGACGCGGTTTCCACAGGTACGACATGAGCCCTTTCAACGCGACTTCATCCAACAAAGGCCTGCTCTTCTGCTCAGATGTCGCCGCCATTTCGATCGAATGGATCTTATCCCATGACGACAACAACCATAACATCACCTTGCACCATGGCGATTCGCATGCCGCCGACCCGACGTACCTGATGGATAGGAAGATGTCCGTGGTGTACCCTTCAATTAGGGCGGCAAACTCCATGCCCTCTTTCCCGATGCCTATGATCTCTGGTGCGGGCACCGGGTCAGTCGGGTACGAATGCTTGTTGGAGTAGGTCACTTCGGGCAAATAGTACATCTTGTGGGCAAGTTTCAAGTGGTCAAAGATCTCATGCACAGTCAATGGCCGCGTGAGAAACTCACATCCTTGCTCCGTATAGGCTACGCACGGGGCATAGCAGCACTGGATCTTGTGCTCGTAGATGTCATTGTAGGAGACCAATGAACAACATAGGTTGCAACTCGAATCTGCCATCGGGTCCGAACGGATTGGGGGCGAGGGTGGATCTATGTAGAGTTGTTGTTGGTTTTTGGAGGAGAGGGCTGGTGGCCTAGAGGGAGTGATGCAGCGGGCAAGATGTTGAGTAAAATGTGTGAAGCGCATGCTAGAGATGCGGCCAGGGCGCATCAACGGGTGGGGATAAACTAAACAAAGATGGGGAAGATGGTATGGCTCTTTGAAAGAGCTTTTTTCTTTTCTTCTATTATAAGAAGCGGCTAGATTGAGGACGCCGACTAGCGTGAATGTGTGTAATGCGCCCTAGTGCAATAAATTAAACATGTAACTTCCTAGCACAGTACAGTCTCGTCATGTCAGTTTGACCAGACATATTATTTACTATTTACAACTTCTATTTGCATACTAGTATTAAGGCATCACCTATGTATGTGGCAGAATTTGTCTATAAGCTGGGAAGCTTAGGAAAAACCTTTTCGATAGTTTTCGATGTACTGAATTCCTGGTTGGCTTCAATTTCTTCAACCCTGATTAGTTGTCCAAAATGCAAAAATCAGGGGGAACAAAAAAAATTTCTTGTTCATTGGTGCAGTGTTTGCTTGTTGTTTGTTTGTTCTTATTCATGTGAGTGTATGCCATATGATACTCCTTACCTCACCATCAGTTGACAAAAGCTACCTAACAAAACTATCCTGGCTCATTTTACATATTCTCAAATGTTCTGGCATTTCAAAACATGAGCCAAGATGCTTGTGTAACAAAAACTAGTTTAGTAGCTTCCATTGGCAAAACTATGGAGAGCTATAACCTCCTTATGTTTTCAAGATAGAACCTTCAACTACTCTTACCTCTAGGATCTCCAAAACCTTTTTGTAAGCTTTTGAATTCTACTCTTGGTAGAGATGTGTCAACACCCGGATTTTTAATCCCAGATGCTTGTTATGCCATACCTTGCAATCTCAGGATTACCATTTTTGCGAGACATAACAGATTGGATATCACAGTACATCATCCATTACAAACCATAATTATGGTCTTACACAAATAAAGGATCTCATGATCCAGTCTTAGTATAATCAAATAGCATAGCGGTGGGGTCCATCTTCAGTGTCATAGGCAATGCTGACGATGGGAGATAGTCCTAGTTATCATAGCCGTCCTGCTGTCCTTCATCTTGGTAGTCTCCTTCATAGTCTAGCCACGAGAATAGCCAGGGACAAAATCCATGAGTACTCTTCAATTACTCGCAAACTATCACTAACAAGTAAGATAGTTCTACTAGGAATTCTAACTCTAAGTCTATTTGTAAAGTTAAGTTTGAAACCTAATCTGAGTTCTAAAACAAAGAAAGATAAAATAGGTTTGAAAACACTTAAGTGGGGACTTCATTGTCATAGTCACAACTCTGTTGTGGTCAAGTCATTTCACAATTCATTTCATAAGTTGTTTTGAAAACATCTGACAATGGAACAGTATGGCCACTCCAACTGTCCATAACCGCGGACACGGCTATTCGAATAGTTTGACACTCTGCAGAGGTGGTACACTTTCACCTCAAGATTCGATACATCTTTCAGGGATAACCCTAAATCATCATACTTAGTATGCAGATAATCAAACATAACCTTTCCTTTACACACCCTAGTATAAGCACCTCTCCTATGAGCATGGCCTCCCAACCATGACCATCTGTCATCTTGGACAACATCGAGAGGTAGCCTCAGCTCAAACCTTTCTTGCGAGGGAACTAATACTAATGCATATAAACTTCTGGCTAAGCCTTACCCAATTCAGGTATTGTGGTTGTACGGTAAAATTGGAATGGTATCGCATCCGAACCATTTGTGTTTCTCAACACATGTCAAAACATCTCAATAGAATGACTCATCATTCCAAGGTTTTCACAAATCATTTTCACCAAGTATTCCCATCTAAAGTGCCTCAAGTTTTGATTTAGCTCTAAACTACTAAGTTAAGAGGGTTCACTAAGGTGGAATGCTAATGTCAAGCTCATTCCATAGAATGACATCTAATTCTAACTAGATAGGTCAAGTTTTATACTCTCTATGCTACCTTCAAACATGTAAATGACTTTAGTAAAGTAAAGAAAGTAAAGCTCGTAAATAAAACTGGGATTAGGTATAAGTCAACATGGTATAACCAAAGCATGCCTAATGCCTTTTCTTAGGTTATCTAGCTTGCAAGGGTTAGCTTGCATTGTTAATGATGGCTTGCCTTGTGCAGTGCAGTGGTTGAAGTTTTCTTCCTCCTCCTCTTGGTAGAACTCCTCCTCCACGTAAGCTTGGCCGGTAATATCGTCTATAAATACATTCGGAATACACAATCACCAAACAATACTTAACTAGTCTACTTAGCACACTAAGGCACACATTTGATGATCTATTATCATCACAAGCATCACAAGATTTAATGAACTAGTTTTATTCTTTTCATTTGAGAAAGGTAATTTATACACATTGAAAATAACTAAGATTTTATATTCTCTAATTAAAATATGGGATCACGTGGACACATGTCATCACCACATATTCTAACATATGGGAATGTGATTTAAGGGTTGGATCACATTTTAATAAGTTTAAGTTAAATAATTAATGATTTAAAGTGACTAGAAATGCCTATATAGCATTATTTTGGTACTAGTCCAAAGTCACTACATGAAAACCTTAATATTATTACATATTTAGGTAGGTATGGTTATATCTGATTTTCGAGAGTTGGAATCAACTCAAAAGCTATTATGGTCGATTTTAGAAAAATGTTTGAATGTGCAAATGCTTCTATCTTGTTATTTTTACTAGGGGAGATCTCTAACTCTAAATGACTTAAATCCCACGGGCTTGGATAGATCTTTTCAGAAACATTCCAACAAAATTGGATTCACTCAATTTGGTTCAGTAAATCTTGCTGAATTGATTTTTGAACTAAGGGACAGAAATGGTTTTAAGTCTAAACATAAAAAAATTTATTTGAATCATAGGGCTAGCGCGGGAAACTAAATGGGCCGGTCCAGGGACGCTCAGCGGCGTAGAGGGCTACTGACAAGGGCGGTCCGCATGTCAGCGACACTTAAAACCCGAAACGGTATCGAGCGATCTGGGCCACACGATTAGAACGAGGATCAACTGCTCACAGTCATCGTCGACGACAGACTCGTCGCCGGTGAGACCGAACCCTAAACGGCCGGTGGGGGTCTACTGGGGACGTACCAGGGCTCCAGCTAGTACGGCGAGGCGGGCGATCGAACTGGATAGAGACGGCGGACTCAGGCGAGGTAGCGGCAGGGGCTGAGGTGGACGGAATCGACAACAGCGTCTCTCCTCTACAGCGGCCTCCTCCGGTGCAATTCCAGCGAACGCCGGCTCGTGTGGCTCCGGCGAGAGAGAGGAAATGGTCAGGGGAGAGAGGGGAGTGGAATGGTGTCAAGAGATGGTGCTGGGGAGGCCTGTTTATATAGGCGCGACAGTGAGACCGAGAGGCATGGGCGCGGCTCGTTGGTGATGGCGAAGCAGGGGGGCTACTGGCGTTGCGAGGTAGGCGGACAGTAGGTGGTCTGCTGGCGGTCAGCTATGGCGCAATGGCGCGACTAGGGGTGGTGCCTAACTGTCAGGGGCTTCACGCTCTCTAGGGGACAAATGCGGTGCTCGACGGTGAGCATGGCGAGTTTGGGTAGCGCGGCGGTGCACGGCCGTGTCTAGTGGGTTGCTAGGATCGAGGCGGAGCGGCGTACGCGATATGGCGTCAAGGCACAGTCTGCTGCGTGCTGGAGGCGATCGCGCTCTGGCGCGCTCTGGCTGCGTGCAGAGAGAAAGGGCGGCGATGCTAGGGAGTGGTCCAGGGGCTGGGGTTGATCGAGGGGTGGACCGTGGGCGGCGGTAGGTTGGGCAGAGCTAGTGGGCATGCTGGAATGGCGCGGCTCGGTCTCTGGCGTGCTGCCCGCTTTTGGCCGGCGATGACCTCATTTGGGCGGTGCTGCACTGGTGCTGCGGGGAAGGGGGAGGCTGGTTGATGGCTTGGTTGGACTCAGGGGGGACAGGGGAGAGTAGAGAGGTTCCAATGTGGGACAAGGGCTTAACTAGCAACAATATTAGTTAGGCCATTTGATCTCTACCTGCCACCTGTTCGACAAAATGGCCGCATGAGAGAAATTTTTGAATTTTGAGCTGATTTTTGGTGGATGCTTTGGTTTGATGCTTGGTAGACTATGGTTGCTAGGTTTTTTTAAATGGAATTCATTTGAGTGGTTTTTGAGAAAGTGGGATCTATACATATGAACTACATTCAATTTTCAATTGTCATTTAAATTTAGTGTTTGAAAGTTTTTGTGATAAAACAAAGTGGGCCTTGGCACACCACTACTTGTACTAGCAAGGGGTGCAAAGAACCACAATTGTTTCTGTTAAGATTTGAGTTCTAGGAATAGTCAAAGTAGGCTCTGTGATTAAAATGGCAAAAGTGACCATTTGCTTAATTAATTCTTTTTGATTTCTTTTTCTTAGGGATTTCTTTGGGAATGATCTAGATCTTGTTTAATTCACCTTAGAATCATTTTACAACCAATGGATCACTCAAACATGGCAATTCAAAACAACTCCTAAATTAAATGCACACACATATGAGGGCTTAATCATTTTAAAAGGAAAAGTTTTTGTTAACCCTAAATTGGGTAGATTTGATCTTGATTAACTTTGGATTAAGTTTTGGGATGTTACAAACCTCCCCCCTTAAACAAATCTCGTCCCGAGATTTAAGAAAGAAAACTAGGAACTAAAGAGATCTGGGAACTCCGTCCTAATGTAATCTTCACGCTCCCAAGTGGCTTCTTCTTTGGTATGGTTGCTCCATTGAATCTTGAGAAACTTGATACACCAGGTCCTGGTGGTTTGATGGCTCGGTGTTGATGTGGAAATCATTGGGGAACCCCAAGTGGAAGGTATGATGAGCACAGTAGTAAGTTTCCCTCAGTTATGAAACCAAGGTTTAATCGAACCAGTAGGAGCAAGGACACACCCCAAAGGTGTTGCTAGCTGAGCCTTGGCACAGCGCACTACCGATGCTAGTAGCAACATGGAGACATGCACAACACAACCACAGAACTTTGCCCCCAACCTGCGATGAGGTTGTCAATCTTACCGGTTTTTCTGAAAACAAAGGATTAAACGTATCGAATGGACGGAAGTAATAGTTTGCAGAAAGTAAACACAGAGCAGTAAACATTTTGTAGATTGTATGTAAAAGAAAGGACCGGGGTCCATAGTTCACTACAGGTGGCTCTCCTTAAGATAGATAACATGCTGGTGAACAAATTATAGCGTGGCAATTGACCAACATCGAGAAAGCAATACATGCATTTACTAATCATCTTGAATCCTTTGAGACTTGATTGGGAATTACAACATTATACATAGAACGCCATCCAACTGCATCTATGACTAATAATCTACCTTTAGGTTATCATCCGAACCCCCTCTAGTATTAAGTTGCAAGCAACAGATTATTGCTTTACGAATTGCGTGTAAAGTAAACAATACGATTGTTCTTTGAACAAAGTACTATTGTTTTCTCCCTAGTAGCAACAGCACATCTACTACCTTAGAGATTTCTGTCATTTCCCCAGATTACCAGAGGCATGAACCGACTATCAAGCATAAATACTAACTCTTGGAGTTGCTAGCATTTACTTGGCCAAGATAGCTACTAACAACGGAAAGCATGCAAGATCAAAAATAACAAAGACATGATAGAATCAATAATCAATCTAAAATAACATCTCAATATCCATCGGATCCCTGTAAACACAACATGCAGAATTACAAATAGATGATCTTGATCATGAACAGAGCTCACAAGATCTAGACATGAAAGTAGAAAGGAGGAGAACCTGCCATCTAGCTACGACATGGACCCGTAGTCCAAAGATGGACTACTCACGCATCACACCGGAGGCTTCAATGATGATGAAGAAGGCCTCCAGGGTGAATTCCCCTCTCCGGCAGGGTGCCAGGAAGAGGTTCAGATCCCTCCTGATCTAGGGATGGATATGACGACGGCTACAGACTCTTTCGTGTATTTTTGATTGGGTACATAGCGTTTTGGTCCCGAAGGAAATATATAAGAGGAAGGAGAGACCGAGGGGTGCTGGGGTCGGCCAGACCACCCCCTGGCGCGGGCCAGGCCTAGCCGCGCGGCCACGTGGTGTGGTCGGCCCCCCAGCCCTTCTCCGTCTCATATTCTGGCATCAGATGTCTTCCAGAAAAATAGGCACTTTGGCTTTTGTCCCGTCCAATTCCGAGAATATTCATTTTCTGACTTTCCTGGAACCAAAAACAGCAGAAAACAGGCAGCTGGCACTATGGCTCTTGTTAATAGGTTTGTCCAAGAAATCATATGAAAAGTACTCCAAAGTGTGGACAAAACACAAGAAAGTAGATAAAACCAAGCATGGAGCATCAAAAATTATAGATACATTTGCAATGTATCAACATCCCCAAGCTTAACTCCTGCTCGTCCTCGAGTAGGAAAGTGATAAAAAGAAAGAATAATTTTTTAGGTGACATGCACCATCATAAACTTGATCAAAGTACTTGTAAAACATTCAAAGCTAGGATCATAGTACTTCAATCATAACATGAAAGACAAGGTTCTAGAAATAAGACAAAGAAACTATGATGCATAATAAAAAGGCACAAACAAAAGATTCATGAATAGCAATGCTTTGCAAGACGTTTGTTTGTTTCACATAAGGAAAACATAGCATAATAGTATTCAGCTTGTCCCTCATAGAGTACCAAATATAAATGCATAAGACACCTTCAAAGTTCATAAGAGTGACTAGATACAAATAGTTTAAAATAAGCAATATCAAGTTATGCAACAATCAACTAGTATTGGGACAATGCACATAGAACTAAGAATGGCCACTATGCTCTCAAAGTAGGTGCATAAAGGTAGAAGGTGGATACTCAATATAATGGTGGAAGAAAGGCCTTCATAGAAGGAAGTAGGGATTCAAGTCGCATAAAGAGCTTCCAAAAATTATGGTACTTATAGATTTTAGATCTCATTGAACCTATCATAAGCATCTTGAAGGTGATTAAGGTTAAAGTGACACAACTAAGAGGATATGCTTGACAAGTTATAAACCGAAATCTCATGCCCCTTACTTACGAAGACCGATCCTCATGCTACTCAACTTTAGTCACAAATAAGCTCTTGTCATTGTAAGTACACATGTATCATAAAGAACCACCAACGG
This sequence comes from Avena eriantha, assembly GCA_910589775.1. NCBI lineage: Eukaryota > Viridiplantae > Streptophyta > Magnoliopsida > Poales > Poaceae > Avena > Avena eriantha. The sequence continues at coordinate 48,536,321 of OU342741.1, forward strand.
GGTACCCCTTGCACATGATACAGGAGTTATCCCATAATCAAAATGACAAGGCAAGCAGACAATGAGCATCTCAGCGATCTTTTTATTTGCTACATGCATAGGTTTTTATTGAGGATGCTTCATAGAGTGCTCATTATGGTGATGCTGCAAGTTTCCACCATGATTAGGCATGGCTTAGTCTAGCGGCCCAGGCGTTTCTCTAACACACATAGAAACTCCATGATCTTACAAGTTCCACTTTTATTTCACACCGCCGGGATCCATAAGCGAAAGAACATGATATCAACGGGGTACAAAGTACAAGTGCAATGTTGAAAGCGTTCCCCATGATACATGGTTCTGCTAACTTCAACTTATAAAGCGCATGCATATATGCAACAAAGAAGGACCCAATGGTTCAAGTTTATTAGATGCAAAAAAGTAAAGTGTGCCATCAAGTTCGTGAGAGCTTTAATCACTAGTTTTCTCATAACAAGTTTAATTTGGAAGATAAACAAAAGCATGAATATACTTGGAATAGCATTAGCTAATAGGTAGGTATGGTGGACTCTTTGGAATAACTTGGTTTAGGGAGTTGGATGCATGAGTGGAACTCATACTTGGTTGTGGAGGCTAGCAAAAGACTAGGAGCATTAAACTAAGAGAGCAATAATGGCCATAATCATGCAGAGCGACAAAACATCACTGATCAAAGCATAAAGTGATACTACAAGTTGAAAACTAAAGGATCATAAAGGCTATGGTGACTTGAGATAGTCATAACATGGTGTGAGCATGTGCCGAATCAACCCAAATAAACCATCAAAGGTGAATACCACTATACTATGCTTTAATATGCTAAAACAACGCATGATTCATCCAAGGCACATTAAGCAATCTCAATTGTTTATGACAAGTCATGCTACAGCAAAGAATACTAAGCATAAAGCCAAAACAATACCAAGCATGGCATGACAAAGCATAGGCCACAGTCAAAAACAAGCTCTCTTTACCACATAAGCATGAACTTTCCTACTCTTTTCCAAACCAAACCAAACTATTTGAAAATGAATGTATGAAAGAGGGGGTACAACCAATTTATTCAGAATACTAAGCAAACCAATAAAACAAAAAACTAAAAAAAAATGAAAAAGAAGACGCTCCAAGAACAACACAACTGTGCATGAAACAATAAAAATGAAGCGTTTGGAAGAAACCAGGGATTTTTATTGATGAAGAGGGGGATGCCTTGGGCATCCCCAAGCTTTGACGCTTGTACTTCTTGGATATTTCTTGGGGTGACATGCGCAGAATCCCTAAGCTTGAGCTTTAGTCCATCTTTCATCTCATTACTCATTCCTTCCATACACCTGAAATATTTCCTTCATACAAAACTTCACACAATCTTTATTAGCAACATTAGTCCACTCAAGATAATAAGTCTTTAGGTTCAGTTCTAACACCAATAAACTTCCATTAGAACACTAGCTACTTAAGAAATTCCCTCAAAAAGCTCAATTCCCCAAAAGAACTCAAAAAGGAACCAACAAGAAGCAAATGCAGAAAATGGCAGAAATCTGTCAAAACAGACCAGCAGGTAAAGACGAATTTTTTCGAAGACCTTCTATTGCTCAAAAAGACTTTCAGAGATTTTTTCGAAGACCTTCTATTGCTCCAAACAGACCAGCAGGTAAAGACGAAAGTGTTGAACTAACGAACGTTAGATAACAACCTGGGGAAGAAGCACAAAAAATCACGCCTCAAAAAGACGTTCAGAGATTTTACACGAATTTTTTCACGGTGAAGCACAGAAATCTGTTTCGGGAGAGCAACTTTCCCAATCATTACTTCTCTCTCATTAGAGGTTACTCTTGGAACAAAAAAGCAAATAAAAAGTATAAGGAGAAGTTATTACTGAAGTAATAACTTCCAAGACTCATCTAAAACTTTTGGGTTATCTCCCAATAAGTACTTTTCTTTAACGCCTTTAAGTTAGGGACAAGAAGCATGAAGAATCAAGTGTTCTCAAATGAATAAGAATTAAAACCAAATTTTGTTTTCATAGGAGAAGCAAAAGAAAACTTCTCTCTCTTCTTAGGGAAGTGTTCTATACCTTTATTGAGTGGGAGTTGACATTTAATGGTGCCTTCCTTCATATCAATAATGGCACCAATAGTTCTAAGAAAAGGTCTTCCCAAAGTACTAGGACAAGAAGCATTGCATTCAACATCCAAAACATAGAAATCAACGGGGACATAGGCATTGTTAACGATAATAAGAACATCATTAATACTCCCCATGAGTTTCTTTTTAGCATTATGATCAAGTGGGACATTCAAATAACAATCTTCAAGTGGAGGCAAATAAAGCATATCATAAATCCTACTAGGCGTAATAGAAACACTACTATCAAGATCACATAAACCTTTGAAATCAAAGTCATTCACTTTCATATTAATGATGGGTTCTGATACGTCCATTTTGCATCACTATTCTATGTCATACTTCACTGTTATTCATTGATATATTTCGTATTGAGAGGTGATACTTATGTTATTTCATCTGTTTTTGCATGGTTCATGACTTTTGGAGCATGGATCGCTGCAGTCAGGATTCTGATGGAAAAGGTACTATTTGGAGGAAAAATTCGCGAAGATCAGAAAATCCGGGAAAATATATAGAAAATCCTATTTTTCCAGAAGACGAAGGAAGCCAGAAGGGGGGCTGGACATGGGCCACAGGGGGCCCACACCACCCCCTGGTGCGGGCCAGCCTAGGCCGCGCCACCAGGTGGTGTGGCCGCCCTGGTCCATCCCTGGCACTCCCCTCTGGCGTATATTATCCTCCCGAAACCCTAAGACTCGAGGAGCAACCACAAAAAGATTCCGCCGCCTTTGCGGGTCGGAAAACACCGAGAGAGAAAGATCTCTCCGGCAGACAGATTTCTGCCGGGGGAATTCCTTCTCGGAGAGGGGAGATCATCGCCATCAACACCACCATCAATCTGGACTTCATCGGGATCATCATCCTCATCATCACCACCATCATCACCTTCAGCACCCTCATCACCATCTCCATATTGCTGTAACAATTGTGTTGAATCTTGCATAGTTCATAGGGGAAACTTTCTTGGTGTTGATTACTATTTGTAGTTGATGCTATTGAGTGAACCATTGAAATATTGTTTATTTTTAGATTGTTATACATCATTATTCCATCTCTGATCATGATCCATATGATGTCTTGTGAGTAGTTCGATTTGTTCTTGAGGACATGGGAGAAGTCATGTTGTTAGTAGTGGAGTTATGTTGAGAAAGATTGAATAGTTTGATATTTAAGTTGTGTGTACTTCTTCTAGTGGTGTCATGTGAACGCCGACTACATGAAACTTCACCTATATGGGCCTAGGGGGATGCATTGTGTATTTGGTTACTAACCGTAGGGGTTGCCGGAGTGATAGAAACCTGAACCCCCGTTAGGAAACCACTGCACAAGGGACGTAAGGGTCTTAGAGTTTAAAGCTGTGGTTAGGTTTCTACCTTAATTACTTTCTTGTACTTACGGATGTTTGCAAGGGGTATAATTACATGTATGTATTAGTCCTAGGAAGGTCGGTACATTAGCACAGGTTCACCCACACAACACTTAGCAAGCTAGAGAAGATTAATCAACTATATGAAGCGAAAGCACTTGACAGTCTTCCCATGTGTCCTCGAGAATGTTTGGTCATCTTAAGTAATACAACCGGCTTATCCTTTGCTGCATAAAGGATTGGGCCACTTGCTGCATTTAGTCCTACTGTCTTTTATTTACTCGTACTTTGTTTACTTGCTTTATCAAAAACCCCTAAAAATCTGTTTTCTAAGTAATTGCAGAGAATACCTGATCCATACCACTAGCCCGCACCTTCTGCTCCTTGTTGGGTTCGACACTCTTACTTATCGAAAATACTGCGATACACCCCCTATACTTGTGGGTCATCAAGACTATTTTCTAGCGCCGTTGCCGGGGAATGAAGCGTTATTGGAAAGTGGAACTAGTAAAGGAAACATCTACTGTGAGTATTGTTTACTTCTGTTAGTTGCTTTATTTTCGTTATGGATAATTCGTTGAGTTTCTTATTTGGTAATGCTACTACCCCTGCTAAGGTAGTAGATAAGCCACCACATGCTGAGAATGATGTTTTTAAAACACCTACAACAATAATTGATCGTGTTATGGATAAGTACTATGTTGGGGATGAAACAGTCCATCCCGATGATCATTTACTCTTTATACACGAATTATGCAGTTTGTTATGAAGAAGTATTCTCATTATCACTGAAAGGAAGAGCTGAGGAATGGTATAAGCTGCTGAAGAATGGTCAAGCTCTGGAATGGGAGGAAATAGTGCCTCTCTTTTATTCAAAGTTTTATCCTCCTAGTGAGATTCATAATGATCGGAATCAAATATACAACTTTTGGCCTCTTGATAGAGAGAGTACAGCTCAAGCTTGGGGGAGATTAAAGTTACTAATGCTCAAATGTCCCATTCATGAGCTCCCCAACAATATTATTATCAATAACTTTTATGCAAGGCTCCCTCTACATGACAAGGATTTATTGGATGCTTCTTGTGCTGGATCATTCACTCGCATGGAAGAAGAAGCTAAATGGGATCTTCTGGACCGTATTCAAGACAATGATGAAGCATGGGAGAATGACAAAGGTAGAAGGTATAAATTACGATTATGAATGCATTGAATCTTTAATGGGAACTGATGACTTTCAAAATATTAGTAATGCTTATGGTCTAGACTCTCAAGCTATTGCTTCTTATTTTAAAGCTTTTGCTTCCTATATTGAAGTGCCTAAAAAGAAGTGGAACAAGTATCATGAACCTTATAAAGATATTGCTAAGAGTGTTCCTGCAAGAAATACTGAAGTTTATACTGCTAATCATGTTTTACCTAAACCTTACATTGAGAAAATGCCTTTCCCAGTTAAGATGAAGGAACATTCTATGATAGCTAGTATGGTTAATGAAAGTATGAATGAAGCTGTTGAACCTGATAAACAAATGGTTGATGAACCTATAATAGCAAATGTGAAAGAGTTTGTCACTAAATATATAGAAGAGGGACACACTATCCTTTGTAAGGATACCTCTAATATTATTTCACAAAGTAGTGTTATGACAGCTAGTATGCCTATGTTTTCTGTTAGGATAAGTGATCATTGTTACGATGGTACTTGTGATAGATATATTGTTAAGTTGATGCATGATATTAAAAGTTACTATGAGATAGGGAAAAGTGTTCTTATGTATCTCAATAATATCAAGTTTCCTCGTTTTATGCTGAAAGTTTTCATGTTGCACTTCTTTTGCCTTCTTATGCAAGTAGCCTCTGGTTTCAACAACTTGTTTGTTTACAAAATTCCCTTGCATAGGAAGTGGGTTAGACTTAAATGTGTGTATTTTTGCTTCTTAATGCTCTCTTTTAGTTCAATTCATATATCCTATGTGAGCATCTTCAAAATTATCATGCCCATCTTAATGGCTATAAAGAAAGAGCTTTTTGGGAGACAACCCAATTTAGTTTTTTGCTTTCAGTTTGTTTGTTTTTGTTTCTTTGATTCTTGGAAGTTATTACTGCGGTAATAACCGCTCCTTATCTGTTTTGTTTGGTTTTTGTGTCAAGATCAACCTCTAATGAGAGAGAAGTAAGATTTGGGGAAGTTGCTGTCCCGAAACAGATTTTTGTGCTTCACCGTAAACATTCGTGAGAGATCTCTGTATTTTAGATTGAGCTGTCATTTTTTGTGCTGCTGCGCCAGGTTGTTATTTAACTTACTTTAGTTTTGCACTTTTTGATTTGAGCAATAGAAGATTTTCTAAAAAATTGATCTTTACCTGCTGGTCTGTTTTGACAGATTTTGCCACTCTTGCATTTGCTTCTTTATTCGATTTCCTTTTTGAATTATTTTTGGGTTTTCGTAAGGAGTTGCTACAGTAACTTATGTTTTGATGGTTTTCAGTTGAAGTTGGACTCAAAAGGTTTTATCACTTCATATATACTAATGTTGCTAATGAGAACTGTGTGAAGTTTTGTGTGAAAGAAATTTCTAGGTAAGTGGAGATAATGGTGTAATAAGGAAGAGAAAGGTTTTATGCCTCAAGTAATAAGTGTATGAAGATGAAGATACTAAGGATTATTCAAGTGGTGACTCCAGAAGAATCTACTAGATACCAAATTCAGAGACCTGCAGAGTCCATTTTCAAATAGGTAACAGTTCTGGTAAGAAAAGCTCCGCGAAAATACTATCCAACTATATTTTTGCAGTTTTTAGACAATAAGGAGAGCTACGAAGCGAAAGAGGGACAGAAACGGAGTCATGGTGGCTCACGCCACCCTGTGGCATGGGCCCTACCCTGGCCACACCACCAGGTGGTGAGTCCACCCCGGACTCCGCCTCCGACTCGTTTTCTCCCAGTACCTTCCTTTTGTTATGAAACTACGTAATATATAACCCCCTGGATCCCCCAAGGTTCGTATATCGTGTTTTCGTCCTGTTTTTGTTTCGATCTGTTTCTTCTAGTACATACTCTTTGAAGGTTTATAAGCACAATGGTGTCCACCAAGGATAAAGGGAAGGAGCCTATGGAGGAAGATCCCCAAGACCCCAAGAAGGGGCTGGTACCTTTAGTCACTTGCCCCGTGTCAACACCCGGATTTTTAATCCCAAATGCCTATTATGTCATTCATCGCAATCCAAGGATTACCATTTTTGTTAGACATAACAGATTGGATATCACAGTACATCATCCATTACAAACCATACATAAGGTCTTACACAAATAAGGATCTCATGATCCAGTATTAATACAACAAGTAGCGGAAATAAAAGATAAGCGTAGCGGTGGCGTCCATCTTCAGGGGCACAGGCAATGCTGACGAAGGCAGATAGTCCTAGTTATCATAGCCATCCTGCTGGCCATCATCTTGGTAATCTCCCTCATAGTCTGGCCATGAGAATAACCAGGTACAAAAGCCATGAGTACTCTTTAAGTACTCGCAAACTACCAGTAACAAGTAGTATAGTTCTAAAGTCAAGTGCTAAATCTAAGTTTAATTAATAAGCTGAGTTTGAAACCTAAGCTGAGTTCAGAAACAAAGACAGATAAAATAAAGTTCTAGAATCACTTATGTTGGGAAGCTAGTGTCATAAACATAACCCTGTTGTGGTCAAGTCAAGAGTCATCATTCATTTCATAAGTTATTTTGAAAACATCTGATAACGAAACAGTATGGCCATTCCAACTGTCCATAACTGCGGACGCGGCTATTCGTAGTTTGACACTCTGCAGAGGTGGTACACTTTCACCACAACATTCGATACATGTGTCAGGGATAACCCTGAATCATCATACTTAGTATGCAGATAATCAAATATAACCTTTCCTTTACACACCCTAGTATAAGCACCTCTCTTATGAGCATGGCCTCCCAACCATGACCATCTGTCATCTTGGGCACTTCATAGGTGGACAACATTGAGAGGTAGCCTTAGCTCAAACCTCTCCCGCGAGGGAACTAACTAATGCATATAAACTTCTGGCTAAGCCTTACCCAATTCAGGTATTGTGGTTGTACGGTAAATTTGGAATGGTATCGCATCCGAATCCAACCATCAGTTTTATAAAAGGGTTAAGGCTCATGCCTCAATATTTTCACCATCATAAACCATTTGTGTTTCTCAACACATGTCAAAACATATCAATAGAATGACTCATCATTCCAAGGTTTTCATAATTCATTTTCACCAAGTATTCCCATCTAGAGTGACTCAAGTTTTTATCTACTCTAAACTAGTAAGTTAAGAGTGTTCACTAAGGTGGAAAGATGGGATCAATCTCATGCCATAGAATGACATCTAAAGGTTTCTATATAGGTCAAGTTTTATACTATTTATGCTACCTTCAAAACAAGTAAAGAACTTTGAGTAAAGTAAAGGAAGTAAAGCTTGGAATTAATACTTGGGGTAAATATTAGTCAAGGTGGTATAACCAAAGCATGCCTAAAGCATCTTTTCTTGGGTTATCTAGATTACAAGGGTTAGCATGCATTGTTAATGGTGGCTTGCTAGTATAAGACTTGCAAGTGTTAGCTTGCCAATAGTAGCTTGCCTTGGTTGGTGCAGTGGTTGAAGTTTTCTTCCTCTTTTTCTTGGTAGAACTCCTCCTCCTCGAAAGGTTGGTCGGTACACTCGTCTATAAATACATACGGAGTACACAATCACCAAAAAATACTTAACTAGTATAATTAGCACTCTAAGGCACAAATTTGATGATCTATTATCTTCACAAGCATCACAAGTTTTATGAATTGGTTTCATTCTTTTTATTTTAGAAAAGTAATTTCTACTCATTGAAAATTAACTAAGATTTAATATTCACCACTTCAAATATGGGATCATGTGGACACATGTCATCACCACATATTCTAACATGTGGGTATGTTATTTAAGGGTTGGATCACAATTACTTAGGTTTAAGTTCATTATTTAATGATTTAAAGTGACTAGAATTGCCTATATAGCATTATTTTGGTACTAGTCCAAAGTCACTGCATGTAAACCATAATATTATTACATATTCAGATAGGTATGTTGAGATGTGATTTTTGAGAGTTGGAATCAACTCAAAAGCTGTCATGGTTGATTTAATAAAAATGTTACAAGGTGCAAATGCTTATGTCTTATTATCTTTACTAGGAGAGATCTCTAACTCTCATAGAATTCAATCCAACGGGCTTGGATAGATCTTTTCAGTAGATTTCTATCAAAATTGGAATCACTCCATTTAGATTTGTAAATCTCTCTGAATTGATTTTCAAACTAGGGGACAGAACTAAGTTCAAACTAAATAGAAAAATCCTAATTTGAATTAATGGGTCCCGCGGGAAAGCTAATGTGCCAGCCCAGTGGCACTCCGCAGCGCGGGGCACAGCTGACAGGAGGGTCCACTGGTCAGTGGCTCATAACACGCAAAGCGATATGGGACGATGTGGGCCGTTAGATTAGAACTAGGATCGATGGCTGGGGCTCGTGGTCGACGACGGATAGGTCGTCGGCGAGGTTTAACCCTAGCGGCTCGGTGGGGGTGTCCATGGGGCGTACCAGGGCTCCAGCAGCGACGAAGATGGGGGAAAACAAACTGGTGGACGACGGCGAACTCATGGGTGGTCGAGGTAGCTCCGGGGGTGGTCGCAATCAACAGGGCCCTTATCCTCCGGAGGCGGCCAGCTCCGGTAAAATTCTGGCGACTATGAGCTCGAGCGGCTCCGGGGAGAAGTGGGGACTGATCAGTGGCAAGAGGGGAGGTAAGTGGTGTGCAGAATACGGCTGGGGTGGCCTCTATTTATAGCTCGACGAGGTGACCGAAAGGAATGGGCGGGCGACTCCGGCGAGGGCTGCACAGCGTGCTAGCGGCGTGGCTCGAGGTAGGGGACGGTGGCTGGTCTCCTGGTGGTGCTCTAGGGCTTAAATGCGGGCTTAGGGACGGTGGCTTTTGGTCGGGCGGTGCACACGCTCTAAGCGGCAGAGGCGGCGGTCTTCACGGCGAGCGGTGGCCGTGGTTCGAACGGCGCCGAACGAGCATGTCTAGGGTGTTCCTGCGGTTGTGGCGACGCGGTGGGCGCGGGCTGCGGTCGAGGAGCGGCGTGTGCACGCGTGTCGGGCGCGGCGCTCTAGCGCGTGCTCGGCATGGCATAGACACTCTGGGCGTGGCGCGCTGTGGGTGGTCCACGGCTCGGCTGTTCTCGAGGAGGGGACAGATGGTGGCGCTGGGGTATGGGCTAGCTCATAGACATGGCGAGAGAGAGGGGTGGTCTGCTGCGGTGATGGCAAGTTAGGCCGGCGACATGGTGCTCGGGGTGGCATGGCACTGCTGCTAGGGGGTAGGGGATGGGGTGCTAAGGCTTTGGTTAGATCAATTTGAGACAGAGGGAGTAAATGGAGATCAAATGGGGGCAAAACCCTATAGAAAACAGTGAGCTAGGTTTAGAGTTTGATTCCTACCTGCCAAGTGTTTGTAAAAATGGCCGCAAGAAATTTACTTTTGAATTTTGAAAAGATTTTTGGTGGGTGTGTTAGGCATAGGCTTGAGACTCTGTGGGTGCATGGGTTTTGAAATTTGAGCTCATTTGGGTGGTTTTTTGTAATAGGGTGATCTTGATACCTACACTAGATTCAATTTTCAAATGTCATTTCAATTTAGTGTTTGAATGTTTTTGGCAGATCACAAAGTGGGCCTTGGTACATCATTACATGTACTAGCAAGGGGTGCAAAGATCCACAATTGTTTCTGTTAGGTTTTGAGTTCTAGGAATAGCCAAAGTAGGCATGGTAGTTAATTTGGCACAAATGACCATTTGCTTCTTTTATTCATTTTGATTTGTTTTTCTTTTGGATTTGTTTGGGAATGATCTAGATGATGTTTATTTCACCTAAGAATCATTTTACAAGCAATGGATCACTTAAACAAGGCAATTTAAAACAACTCCTATTTAAATGCACACACATGTGAATGCTTTGATAATTTTAATTGGAAAAGTTTCTGTTAACCCTAATTTTGATGATTTGGGTCTTAATAACCTTGGATTAAAGTTTTGGTATGTTACACCCTGCATCAACGGAAGCCCTACGAGTCACTAAGGAGTTCTGTGATAAGTACCGAGACTTGAGGAGGAAGGTGGACATGCTTCAATGGGAGAATAATAGGCTTCGCAAGATGCTGAAAGATTTTCTCACGTCAACTAAGAAAATATTACCACCACCATCGAAGGAGTAATTCGTCATCAGGTTTGGCATCCTCTTGGTTTGTTCCAAGCTGGGGGGAGTGCCGCAGTATCACATCACTATCTTCTTTCTTTTTACCTTTTTAGTAGAGTCATATCATGAATAGAGAAGTTATTATGTAGTATGCTTTGCATTATGGAAGTGTCCCCTCTCTCGTTAGATATGTATCCCTTGGTGTGAGTTGCCGTTATGGAATATTAATGAGAAGTTCTATCATTTAATCTTTTGCATAGCTTATATTAGTTTTCGATTCGTGGTTATATGATTGATCTTGTTGTTAGTATTGGTATCACTTTGGGATCATTGAGTTAATTTAGTTGGTTTTGGCAAACCTGGCTCGGTCAATAGCAACACTATGTTTGAGAGTTGAAAGAAAAGATAAAGTACTCTAAAGAAATATAATTTCATCATCTTTCTTTCTTGATTTGCTTATAAAACTAGTATTCTCTAGTTAAGATCTTTTGTGCTTCCAAGGAAGATCACTTGTATGTTTGTTTGTTTCCTTCAACTCTTGTACTTGCTACCCAACCTTGCTAGCCAAAAACCTGTACTGAGAGGGAATTCTTCTTGTGCATCCACTTCCTTAAACTAAAACCTCTGCCATTAGTGTCCACCATAACTACCTATTAGCATTATTGCTATTCCAAGTAAATTCTTGTTTTATCTACCTCCCAAATTAAACTTGTTATGTCAAAGCTAGTGATTAAAGCTCTCACGAACTTGATGGCACACTTTACTTTCTTGCATTTAATAAACTTGAACCATTGGGTCCTTCTTTGTTGCGTATATGCTTGCGCTTTATAAGTTGAAGTTAGCAGAACCATGTATCATGGTTAATTCTTTCAACATTGCATTGGTACTTTGTACCTAGTTGATATCATGTTATTTTGCTTATGGATCTCGGCGGTGTGAAATAAAAGTAGAACTTGTAAGATCATGGAGTTTATATGTGTTTTAGAGAAACGCCTAGGCCGCTAGCCTCAGCCATGCCTAATCATGGTGGAAACTTGCAGCATAACTATAGTGAGAATTCTATGAAGCATCCTCAATAAAAAGCTATGCAAATAGCAAATAAAAAGATCGCTGAGATGCTCACTGTTTGCTTGCCTTGTCATTTTGATTATGGGATAGCTCATGTGTCATGTGCAAGGGGTACCCCATTGGCGGTTCTCAATGATATACATGTATTTACAATGACAAGAGCTTGCTCGTGCCTGAAGTTGAGTAGCATGAGGTTCGGTACTCATAAGTAAGGGGCATGAGATTTCAACTTATAACTTGTCAACCATATCGTCTTAGTTGTGTCACTTTTACCTTAATCACCTAAAGATGCCTATGATAGGGGCAATGAGAGCTGAAAGCTAGTAAATACCATAATTTTTGGGAGCTCTTTATGAGACTTGCAATCCCTGCTTCCCTCTGCGAAGGGCCTTTCTTTTACTTTGTAGTTGAGTTAGTAAACCTATTCCTCTCTATCTCAGCAAGTATTTTGAGTTGTTGTATTTCATTCATTCATATGATGATTTATTCAATCATGTTTCTTATGTTCCTTGTTTTGCACATTGCTCTTATCTTGATGTTTACAACTTTGAAAGCTACCATCGAAAACCAGTTATTTGTGAACTCCAGCAAATTATTAACTATTCTTCGACCAAGAGCTAAGTTTGCCATTACCAATTATGATTTACTTTATGTATCCCTATTGTGTTTCCTTTACTCATTGCAATGTTGAGTTATATAATAGTGAGTTGTCTTCTATTATGATCTATGTATTGATGAATGTGATGCTTCTTGTCCGTATTCTTTTATCGACTCTTTACTCCATAAACCTGAGGCCATGTTTATTGAGCTCAGTTTCGCTTGGGGACAAGCAAAGTCTAAGCTTGGGGGAGTTGATACGTCCATTTTGCATCATTATTCTATGTCATAATTCACTGTTATTCATTGATATATTTCGTATTGAGAGGTCATACTTATGTTATTTCATCTGTTTTTGCATGGTTGATGACTTTTGGAGCATGGACCGCTGCAGTCAGGATTCTGATGGAAAAGGTACTATTTGGAGGAAAAATGTGCGAAGATCAGAAAATTTGGGAAAATATACGAAAATCCTATTTTTCCAGAAGACGAAGGAATCCAGAAGGGGGGCGGGCCACAGGGGGCCCACACCACCCCTTGGCGCGGGCCAGCCTAGGCCATGCCACCAGGTGGTGTGGCCACCCTGGTCCACCCCTAGCACTCCCCTCTGGCGTATATTATCCTCCCGAAATCCTAAGACTCGGGGAGCGACCACAGAAAGATTCCGCCGCCTCTACGGAGCGGAAACACCGAGAGAGAAAGATCTCTCCGGCAGACAGATTTCTGCCGTGGGAATTCCTTCCCGGAGAGGGGAAATCGTCGGCATCAACACCACCATCAAGCTAGACTTCATCGGGATCATCATCATCATCATCACCACCACCATCATCACCTTCAGCACCCTCATCACCATCTCAATATTGCTGTAACAATTGTGTTGAATCTTGCATAGATCATAGGGGAAACTTTCCTGGTGTTGATTACTATTTGTAGTTGATGCTATTGAGTGGAACCATTGAATTATTGTTTATGTTCAGATTTTTATACATCATTATTCCATCTTTGATCATGATCCATATGATGTCTTGTGAGTAGTGGTTAGGTTTCTACCTTAATTACTTAGAGTTTAAAGTTGTGGTTAGGTTTCTACCTTAATTACTTTCTTGTACTTACGAATGTTTGCGGGGTATAATCACAAGTATGTATTAGTCCTAGGAAGATCGGTACATTAGCACAGGTTTACCCACACAACACTTAGCAAGCTAGAGAAGATTAATCAACTATATGAAGCGAAAGCACTTGACAGTCTTCCCATGTGTCCTCGAGAATGTTTGGTCATCTTAAGTAATACAAACGGCTTGTCCTTTGCTGCATAAAGGATTGGGCCACTTGCTACATTTATTCCTACTGTCTTTTATTTACTCGTACTTTGTTTACTTGCTTTATCAAAAAACCCTCAAAATCTGTTTGCTAAGTATTTGCAGAGAATTCCTGATCCATACCACTAGCCAGCACCTTCTACTCCTCATTGGGTTCGACACTCTTACTTATCGAAAATACTGCGATACACCCCCTATACTTGTGGGTCATCAGGTTCCCAACCATCTTCTTGTTTTATAGGAATAGAAGCTTCATGTTTCATCTTTTCTTCTTTAATCTTTATGAGAGCATCAGTAATGTGTTTTGTAAAGGCCATGTTCATAGCACTAGCATTAGGACTTTTAGCAAGATTTTGTAGGAACTTAATAACTTCAGAGATGTTGCAACCATCAAGTCAAAATCAAATTTATCATTTAAAGTAGTAGAACTATTACTAGCCTCAACACTAGTGGTAGTGATAGTAGAAACACTAATGTTTCTAGCAATTTCATCTTCTCTTTCCCACCTAGCATGTAAGTCAGCTAATAGTCTAACATTTTCATTAATTCTTACTTGTATAACATTAGTAGCTGCAAAGGGATTATCATTAGTTTCAGGTTTAACAGCCATTTTATTCAAAGAATCCCGAGCTTCAGCCAAAGATGTTATATTTCTTTCAGCATTAGAGAGTTTTTCCTCGATAGTTTTATTGAAAGCAGTTTGCTTACTAATAAAGTCCTTAATCATAACTTCAAGTTCAGAGGGTGCACTCCTATTATTGTTGTATGAATTTCCATAAGCATTACCATTGTTAGGAGGATATGGCTTATAATTGTTGTTACCAAAATTACTCCTATAAGCATTATTGCCAAAATTATTATTTCTTATGAAGTTCACATCAACTTGCTCTTCTTGAGCAACCAAAGAGGCTAAGGGAACATTATTTGGATCAATATGGGCTTTCCCATTCACAAGCATAGACATAATAATATCAATCTTATCACTCAAGGAGGAGGTTTCCGCAACAGAATTTACCTTCTTACCTTGAAGAGTAGTTCAATCCTGCATAAAAGGTTTGGATGATCATCCAAGCAGTCAGTCCATGAGTGGGACAATTCTTTACTAAAGATTTCATTCTTTCCTAAGCTTGAGCAACATGTTCATTATCAGATTGTTTAAACTTCATTATTTCACTTCTCATAGATATAATCTTAGCAAGTGGATAGTATTTTCCAATGAAAGCATCTTTGCATTTAGTCCAAGAATCAATACTATTCCTAGTTAAGGAATTCAACCATTCTTTAGCTTTTCCTCTCAAAGAGAAAGGAAACAATTTCAACTTAATAATATCACCATCTATATCCCTATGATTTTGCATATCACAAAGTTCAACAAAGTTATTTAGATGGGCAACAGCATCTTCATTACCAATACCAGAAAATTGTTCTCTCATAACAAGATTGAGTAAAACAGGTTTTATCTCAAAGAAAGTAGCTTCAGGCACAGGTGGAGCAATAGGTGTGCTCATAAAATCATTGTTGTTGGTGCTAGTGAAGTCACACAACTTAGTGTTTTAAAGAGTAGTCATTTTTGTGTGTTTTCAAATAAGAAAGCAAACTAGTAAAACTAATTTTTTGTATTTTTGATAAACAAACAAAAATAACAAAGTAAGGTATGATGGACTCCCCTTGTGAAGATGTCCTTGACTCCCCGGCAACGGCGCTAGAAAAATACTTGATGGCTCGGTGTTGATGTGGAGCTCATTGGGGAACCCCAAGTGGAAGGTATGATGAGCACAACAGTAAGTTTCCCTCAGTTATGAAACCAAGGTTTAATCGAACCAGTAGGAGCAAGGACACACCCCAAAGGTGTTGCTAGCTGAGCCTTGGCACGGCGCACTACCGGTGCTAGTAGCAACGTGGAGACCTGCACAACACAACCAATGAACTTTGACCCCAACTTGCGATGAGGTTGTCAATCTCACAGGTTTTGCTGAAAACAAAGGATTAAACGTATCGAATGGAAGGAAGTAATAGTTTGTAGAAAGTAAACACAAAGCAGTAAACAGTTTGTAGATTGTATGTAAAAGAAAGGACCGGGATCCATAGTTCACTAGAGGTGGCTCTCCTTAAGATAGATAACATGCTGGGTGAACAAATTATAGCGTGGCAATTGACCAACATCGAGAAAGCAATACATGCATTTACTAATCATCTTGACTCCTTTGAGACTTGATTGGGAATTACAACATTATACATAGACCGCCATCCAACTGCATCTATGACTAATAATCCACCTTTAGGTTCTCATCCGAACCCCCTCCAGTATTAAGTTGCAAGCAACAGATTATTGCTTCACGAATTGCGTGTAAAGTAAACTATACGATTGTTCTTTTAACAAAGGACTATTGTTTTCTCCCTAGTAGCAACAACACATCTACTACCTTAGAGATTTCTGTCATTTCCCCAGATTACCAGAGGCATGACCCCACTATCAAGCATAAATACTAACTCTTGGAGTTGCTAGCATTAACTTGGCCAAGATAGCTACTAACAACGGAAAGCATGCAAGATCACAAATAACAAAGACATGATAGAATCAATAATCAATCTGAAATAGCATCTCAATATCCATCGGATCCCCGCAAACACAACATGCAGAATTACAAATAGATGATCTTGATCATGAACGGAGCTCACAAGATCTAGACATGAAAGCACAAAGGAGGAGAACCAGCCATCTAGCTACTACATGGACCCGTAGTCAAGAGATGAACTACACACGCATCACACCGGAGGCTGGCATGATGATGAAGAAGGCCTCCAGGGTGAATTCCCCTCCCCGGCAGGGTGCCGGGAAGAGCTTCACATCCCTCCCGATCTAGGGATGGAGATGACGGCGGCTACAGACTCTTTCGTGGATTTTTGGTCGGGTACTTAGGGTTTTGGTCCTGAAGGTAATATATAGGCGGAAGGAGAGGCCGAGGGGGTGCTAGGGTCGGCCAGACCACCCCCTGGCGTGGGCCAAGACTGGCCGCACGGCCAGGTGGTGCGGCCGGCCCTCAGATGGTCCAAAATATATTGAGGTCGTTGGGGAACCCCAAGAGGAAGGTATGATGAGCACAGCAACAAGTTTTCCCTCAGTACGAAACCAAGGTTATCAATCCAGTAGGAGCAAGGAAACACCCTAAAGGTGTAGCTAGCTGAACGTTGGCAGGGCGCACTAACGGGGGCAGCAGCAACGTGGATACCTGCACAACACAACCATAGAACTCTGTCCCCAACTTGTGATGAGGTTATCAATCTCACCGGTTTTGCTGAAAACAAAGGATTCAACGTATAGAATGGAAGGAGGTAATAGTTTGCAGAAAGTAAACACAAAGCAGAAAACAGTTTATAGATTGTACGTAAAAGAAAGGACCGGGATCCATAGTTCACTAGAGGTGGCTCTCTTTAAGAAAGATAACATGCTGGGTGAACAAATTACAGCGGGGCAATTGACAAACATCAAGAAAGCAATACATTCATATACTAATCATCTTGACTTGTTTGGAACTTGATTGGGCATTATGACATTATACATAGACCGCCATCCAACTGCATCTATGACTAATAATCCACCTTCAGGTTATCATCCGAACCCCCTCCAGTATTAAGTTGCAAGCAACAGATTATTGCTTTACGAACTGCGTGTAAAGTAAACAATATGATTGTTCTATGAACAAAGGATTGTTGTTTTCTCCCTAGTAGCAACAACACATCTAGTACCTTAGAGATTTCTGTCACTTCCCCAGATTACCAGAGGCATGAACCCACTATCGAGCATAAATACTAACTCTTGGAGTTGCAAGCATCTACTTGGCCAAGATAGCTACTAACAACGGAAAGCATGCAAGATCACAAATAACAAAGACATGATAGAATCAATAATAATCTGAAATAGCATCTCAATATCCATCGGATCCCCGCAAACACAACATGCTGTAATTACAAATAGATGATCTTGATCATGAACGGAGTTCACAAGATCTAGACATGAAAGCACAAAGGAGGAGAACCAGCCATCTAGCTACTACATGGACCCGTAGTCCAAGGATGAACTACTCACGCATCACACCGGAGGCTTGCATGGTGATGAAGAAGGCCTCTAGGGTGAATTTCCCTCTCTCGCAGGGTGCCGGGAAGAGCTTCAGATCCCTCGCGATCTAGGGATGGAGATGACGGCGGCTACAGACTCTTTCGTGGATTTTTGATCGGGTACTTAGGGTTTTCGTCCAGAAGTCAATATAAAGGCGGAAGGAGAGGCCGAGGGGGCGTTGGGGTCGGCCAGACCACCCCCTGGCACGGGCCAGGCCTAGTCGTGTGGCCAGGTGGTGTGGCCGTCCCCTAGCCCTTCTCCGTCTGGTATTCTGGCATCTGATGTCTTCCGGAAAAATAGGCACTTTGGCTTTTGTCCCGTCCAATTCCGAGAATATTCATTTTCTGACTTTCCTGGAACCAAAAACAGCAGAAAACATGCAGCTGGCATTGTGGCTCTTGTTAATAGGTTAGTCCAAGAAATCATATGAAAAGTACTCGAACACAAGAAAGTGGTTAAAACCAAGCATGGAACTAAAAAATAACAGATACATTTGCAATGTATCAACATCCCCAAGCTTAACTCTTGCTCGTCCTCGAGTAGTTAGTGATAAAAAGAAAGAATAATTTTTGAGGTGACATGCACCATCAAAGACTTGATCAAAATATTTGTAAAACATTCGAAGCTGGGATCATAGTACTTCAATCATGACATGAAAGAAAAAGTTCTAGCAATAAGACAAAGAAACTATGATGCAACATGAAAAGGCACAAACAAAAGATTCATGAATAACAATGCGTTGCAAGACGTTTGTTTGTTTCACATAAAGTAAACATAGCATAATAGTATTCAGCTTTTCCCTCAAAGAGTAGCAAATATAAATGCATAGGACACCTTCAAAGTTCAAAAGAGTGACTAGATACAAATAGTTTAAAACAAGAAATATCAAGTTATGCATCAATCAACTAGTCTTGGGACAATGCACATAGAACTAAGAATGGCCACTATGCGCTCAAAGTAGATGCATAAAGGAAGAAGGTGGAGACTCAATATAATGGTGGAACAAAGGCCTTCATAGAAGGAAGTAGGGATTCAAGTCTCATAGAGAACTTCAAAAATTATGGTACTTATAGCTTTCAGCTCTCATTGCCCCTATCATAAGCATCTTGAAGGTGATTAAGGTTAAAGTGACAAAACTAAGAGGATATGCTTGACAAGTTATAAATCGAAATGTCATGCCCCTTACTTACGAAGACCGAACCTCATGCTACTCAACTTTAGTCATGAGTAAGCTCTTGTCATTGTAAGTACATGTGTATCATAAAGAACTGCTACCGGGGTACCCCTTACACATGATACAGGAGCTATCCCATAATCAAAATGACAAGGGAAGCAGACAATGAGCATCTCAACGATATTTTTATTTGCTATTTGCGTAGGTTTTTACTAAGGATGCTTAATAGAGTGCTCATTATGGTGATGCTGCAAGTTTCCACCATGATTAGGCATGGCTTAGGCTAGCGGCCTAGGCATTTCTCTAACACACATACAAACTCCATGATCTTACAAGTTCCACTTTTATTTCACACCGCCGGGATCCATAAGCAAAAGAACATGATATCAACGGGGTACAAAGTACAAGTGCAATGTTGAAAGCGTTCCCCATGATACATGGTTCTGCTAATTTCAACTTATAAAGCGCAAGCATATACGCAATAAAGAAGGACCCAATGGTTCAAGTTTATTAGATGCAAAAAAGTAAAGTGTGCCATCAACTTTGTGAGAGCTTTAATCACTAGTTTTCTCATAACAAGTTTAATTTGGAAGGTAAACAAAAGAATGAATATACTTGGAATAGCATAAGCTAGTAGGTAGGTATGGTGGACTCTTTGGAATAACTTGGTTTAGGGAGTTGGATGCATGAGTGGAACTCAAACTTGGTTGTGGCGGCTAGCAAAAGACTGGGAGCGACAAACTAAGAGAGCAATAATGGCCATAATAATGCAGAGCGACAAACATCATTGATAAAAGCATAAAGTGATACTACAAGTTGAAATATAAAGGATCATAAAGGCTATGGTGACTTGAGATAGTAATAACATGGTGTGAGCATGCGCCAAGTCAACCCAAATAAAGCATCAAAGGAGAATACCACTATACTATTCTTTAATATGCTAAAACAACGCATGATTCATCCAAGGAACATTAAGCAATCTCAATTGTTTATAACAAGTCATTCTACAGCAAAGAATACTAAGCATAAAGCCAAAACAATATCAAGCATGGCATGACAGAGCATAGGCCACAGTCAAACACAAGCTCGTTTTAACACATAAGCATGAACTTTCCTACTCTTTTCCAATCCAAGCCAAACTATTTGCAAACCAATGTATGAAAGAGGGGGTCCAACCAATTTATTCAGCAAATGAAAAACAAAAAAAAAACAAAAAGAAGATGCTCCAAGAACAACACGACTATGCATGCAACAATAAAAATGAAGCGTTTGGAAGAAACCTAGGATTTTTATTGATGAAGAAGGTGATGCCTTGGGCATCCCCAAGCTTTGATGCTTGTACTTCTTGGATATTTCTTGGGGTGACACGCGTGGCATCCCCAAGTTTGATCTTTAGTCCATCCTTCATCTCATTACTCATTCCTTCCATACACCTGAAATTTTTCCTTCATACAAAACTTCACACAATCTTTATTAGCAACATTAGTGCACTCAAGATAATAGATCTTAAGGTTCAGTTCTAACACCAAATAAACTTCCATTAGAACACTAGATACTGTAGCACTTCCCTCAAAAAGCTCAATTCCCAAAAAGAACTCAAAAAGGAACCAACAAGAAGCAAATGCAGAAAATGGCAGAAATCTGTGAAAACAGAACAGCATGTAAACACGAATTTTTTCGAAGACCTTCTGTTGCTCAAATCAAAATGTGTTGAACTAACGAAAGTTAGATAACAACCTGGGGCAGAAGCACAAAAATTCTCGCCTCAAAAAGACGTACAGAGATTTTACACGAATTTTTACGGTAAAGCACAGAAATCTGTTTCGGGACAACAACTTTCCCAATAATTACTTCTCTCTCATTAGAGGTTACTCTTGGCACAAAAAACAAATAAAAAGGATAAGGAGAGGTTTTTACTGGAGTAATAACTTCCAAGACTCATCGAAAAATTTTGGGTTATCTCCCAATAAGTACTTTTCTTTAACGCCTTTAAGTTAGGCATAAGAAGCAAGAAAGAATCAAGTGTTCTCAAATGAAGAAGCATTAAAATCAAATTTCTTGCCCTTACCTCTCTTACTTTTATTTTTAAGCTTGGGGAAAATATGATTATTTGGTGGAGAAGAAAGTTGCATGATCCCCTTTCCCATATCTATTATTGCTCCAAGGAGTTCTAATAGGGACATTCCAAGTGTAATTTGTCCTTTTCCTACACATTCAGTAACGAGATAATCAGTAGAAATCATTTTCCCAAGGATATTTGTAAACACTCCTTCAGCTATTCCAGTAGGTAATATGGTAGCATTATTAGCAAGAGATATTTCTTTTCCTCCTTCAGTAAGCCCCCAAAGGTTCAAAGATTCATAAATATCTTTGGGCATAAGACAAAATTCAGTGTTTATCTCAATCTTTACTGTAGCGAGCCACTTTGATGGTTCAGAATTTATTGGAACATAATTATGATGCTCCCTAAGCATATTATAGCAATCTTTTAAGCTAGCAGCACAAGTACCAAGAGTGTTCAATCTAGCAAATATTCTTGCAAAAGAAATATCAGTTTGGCTAGGCAAGTTGTAAGTAAGGATCAATTTCTTTATAGCATTAATAGCATCATCCTCATTACATTGGAGGAAATCTCCTCCCAGAACAGCATCTAAAGCATATCTATAGCAAAGAGAAATTCCAAGGTAAAAATTACTAAGGAACAAGCTTTGAGTCATTTTAGGCTCAGTTTTTTCATGTAGATCAGAGATTCTAGACCAAGCTTCCTTGAAACTCTCTTCAATTCCTTATTTAAAAGTGAAAATCATTTCCTCGAGTGACATAGTGATTGGAGCAAGGCTAGACATAATGGCAACTTAAGAAAGGAACTGATTTTTTTTGTGTTTTTGATAAAGAAACAAGCAAACAAAACAAAAAGAAACTAAGCAAAACAAAAATAACAAAGTAAAGAGATTGGTTATGAGGGACTCCCCTTGTGAAGATGTCCTTGACTACCTGGCAACGGCGCCAAAATATATCGAGCTCGTTGGGGAACCCCAAGAGGAATGTATGATGAGCACAATAACAAGTTTTCCCTCAGTATGAAACCAAGGTTATCAATCCAGTAGGAGCAACGAAACACCCCAAAGGTGTAGCTAGCTGAACGTTGGCAGGGCGCACTACCTATGCCAACACCAACGTGGAGACCTGCACTACACAACTACAGAACTCTGTCCCCAACTTGCGATGAGGTTGTCAATCTCACCGGTTTTTCTGAAAACAAAGGATTAAACGTATCGAATGGAAGGAGGTAATAGTTTGTAGAAAGTAAACACAAAGCAGAAAACAGTTTAAAGATTGTATGTAAAATAAAGGACCGGGATCCATAGTTCACTAGAGGTGGCTCTCCTTAAGATGGATAACATGTTGGGTGAACAAATTACAGCGGGGCAATTGAAAAACATCGAGAAAGCAATAGATGCATATACTAATCATCTTGACTCCTTTGGAACATTATTGGGCATTACAACATTATACATAGACCGTCATCCAACTGCATCTATGACTAATAATCCACCTTTAGGTTATCATCCGAACCCCCTCCAGTATTAAGTTGCAAGCAACAGATTATTGCTCTACGAATTGCGTGTAATGTAAACAATACGATTGTTCTATGAACAAAGGATTGTTGTTTTCTCCCTAGTAGCAACATCACATCTAGTACCTTAGAGATTTCTGCCCCATCCCTAGATTACCAGAGGCATGAACCCACTATCGAGCATAAATACTAACTCTTAGAGTTGCTAGAATCTACTTGGCCAAGATACCTACTAACAACGGAAAGCATGCAAGATCACAAATAACAAAGACATGATAGAATCATTAATCAATCTGAAATAGCATCTCAATATCCATCGGATCCCCACAAACACAACATGCAGAATTACAAATAGATGATCTTGATCGCGAACGGAGCTCACAAGATCTAGACATGAAAGAACAAAGGAGGAGAACCAGCCATCTAGCTACTACATGGACCTGTTGTCCAAGGATGAACTACTCACGCATCACACCAGAGGCTTGCATGGTGATGAAGAAGGCCTCTAGGGTGAATTCCCCTCTCCGGAAGGGTGCCGGGAAGAGCTTCAGATCCCTCCCGATCTACGGATAGAGATGATGGCAGCTACAAACTCTTTCGTGGATTTTTGATCGGGTACTTAGTGTTTTCGTCTCGAGGGTAATATATAGGCGGAAGGAGAGGCCGAGGGGGTGCTGGGGTTGGCCAGACCACCCCCTGGCACCGGCCAGGTGGTGTGGCCGGCCCACAAGCCCTTCTCCGTCTCGTATTCTGGCATCTAATGTCTTCCAGAAAAATAGGCACTTTGGCTTTTCTCCTATCCAATTCCGAGAATATTCATTTTCTGACTTTCCTCGAACCAAAAATAGTAGAAAACAAGCAGCTGGCCTGTGGCTCTTGTTAATAGGTTAGTCCAAGAAATCATATGAAAAGTACTCCAAAGCATGGACAAAACACAAGAAAGTGGTTAAACCAAGCATGGAACATCAAAAATTATAGATACATTTGCAATGTATCACCCCCAGCCCTTCTCCGTCTCGTATTCTGGCATCAGATGTCTTCCGGAAAAATAGGGACCTTGGCTTTTGTCCCGTCCAATGCCGAGAATATTCATTTTCTGACTTTCCTAGAACCAAAAACAGTAGAAAACAGGCAGCTGGCACTATGGCTCTTGTTAATAGGTTAGTCCAAGAAATCATATGAAAAGTACTCCAAAGTGTGGAAAAAACACAAGAAAGTAGATAAAACCAAGCATGGAGCATCAAAAATGATAGATACATTTGCAATGTATCATGGTTCTATAGGCTTCCTCCAGGATACGGATGGGCACTTCACGATACGTCAGGTCATTGTTGATATCAACAACTCGGTGATCGATATTCTTAAAAACTTTGCTCTTCTTGGGCACTTCTAAGCATTTGCAAAGTAACGAGATATGGAACACATTATGGATGGCAGACATCTCTTCAGGCAATTCCAGTTGATAAGATTCTTCTCCTCGGCGATTCAGAATCTTGAAAGGTCCGATATATCTAGGGGCTAACTTTCCTTTCAAACTAAAATATTGGGTTCCCTTCAATGGTGAAACCTTGAGATATACAAAATCTCCGACATTAAATGTCAGGTCTCTCCTTCTCTTATCAGCATAAATCTTCTGTCTGGATTGGGCGGTCTTGAGGTGCTCACGGACTTTGTGAACCTTCTCTTCGGCTTCTCGAAGAATGTCGGGTCCAAAGATCTGACTCTCTCCTACTTGCGACCAATTCAACGGGGTGCAACACTTTCTTCCCTGTTAGAACTCAAATGGTGCCATTTGCAAACTGGCTTGATAACTGTTGTTATATGAGAATTCTGCGAAAGGCAGACAATCTTCTCATTTTGATCCATACTCCAAAACATAGGCTCTCAACATATCCTCTAGGATCTGGTTGACTCTCTCAGTATGTCCATCAGTTTGCGGGTGATAAGCTGTGCTAAAATTCAACTTGGTTCCCAACCATTCCTAAACTTTCTGCCAAAATCTCGAGGTAAACTGGGTTCCTCGATCTGATACGATGGTCTTGGGGGTTCCATGCAGACTAACAATCCTAGCAATGTACAGCTCTGCTAGCTTCGCACTCTGGTAGGTAGTCTTGACAGATATAAAGTGGGCTACCTTGGACAGTCTATCAACTATGACCCAGATTGAGTCATTTCCCCTACTAGAAGTAGGCAATCCGGTGATAAAGTCCATTCCGACGGAATCCCATTTCCATTCCGGGATCTGCAACGGTTGCAACAGTCCTGCAGGTCTCTGATGTTCTGCTTTCACTCTTTGACAGATGTCACACTTGGCGATGTAGCTGCCGATTTCTGTCTCCATCTTGTGCCACCAAAATTCTCTTTCAAATCCTAATACATCTTTGTTCCTCTGGGGTGGATAGAATAAAGAGTATCATGAGCTTCCTGCATGATAACTTGTTTCAGCTCCGAATCTGCTGGCACACAAATACGTCCTTTGTACCACAGTACACCTTCTTCATCTTCAGTGAATCCAGGTACCTTTCTTGTACCAATACGATGTTTGATGCCATCGATACTTTCATTCCCCTTCCGTGCTTCCTTTATTTGGCTAATCAAAGTGGGTTGAAGTTCAATGCTAGCTAAGAATCCTTTGCTAACTAGCTCAGTCCTAAACTTCTCCAACTCCTCATACAAACTTGGCTGCTTCTCCTTGATCATGGTGTTTAGCCTTCACGCCAATCTGCTAAGAGCATCCGCTACCACATTGGCTTTGCCGGGGTGATAGTGAATGTCAAGGTCATAATCCTTGATTAACTCTATCCATCTCCTTTGCCTCATATTCAGCTCCTTTTGAGTGAAAATATACTTCAAGCTCTTGTGATCTGAGTAAATCTCACAGTGATTACCCATCAGATAATGATGCCATGTTTTCAATGCCAACACTACGGCTGCTAACTCAGGATCATGGGTCGGATAGTTCTGCTCATGCTGCTTCAGTTGTCGAGACAGATACGCGATGCCTTTGCCTTCTTGCATCAATACACATCCGAGACCAATCTTGGATGCATCACAATATACGTCAAACGGCTTCTTGATATCTGGCATGATCAATATTGGGGCTGAAATCAATCTCTTCTTTAGTTCTTGGAACCTGGCTTCACATTTGTTGGTCCATTCAAACTTCTTGTCCTTCTTCAACAATTGGGTCATGGGTCTGGCGATACTAGAGAATCCTTCTACAAACTTGTGGTAATATCCCGCTAATCCGAGAAATGCATGGACTTGGGTTTGAGTGGTTGGGACTTCCCATTCTTCGACATCTTTAATTTTGGCGGGATCAACAAAGACTCCTCTAGTAGACACAATATGTCCTACGAATCCTACTTCTTTTAGCCAAAACTCACACTTGCTGAGCTTGGCATACAACCGATGCTCTCTAAGGGTTTCAAGGATGATTCTCAGATGTTTCTCATGCTCTTCTTCTGACTTGGAGTAGATAAGGATATTGTCGATAAACACAATGACAAACTTATCCCGAAAAATTCATAAATATCTTATTCATGAGATTCATGAAATAAGCAGGGGCATTGGTTAATCCAAAAGATATAACCGTGTACTCATATAAACCATAGCGAGTAGTAAAGGCGGTCTTTGGAATATCCATTGCACGAATCTTAAGTTGGTGATAACCAATCCTAAGATCAATCTTTGAGAATACCTGGGCACCTGTCAACTGATCAAATAGATCTTTTATCTTTGGCAAAGGGTACTTGTTTTTGATGGTGACATAATTCAGCTTTCTGTAATCGGTGCACAAACGGTTGCCTCCATCTTTCTTGTCGACGAATAACACTGGTGATCTCCATGGCGATGCGCTTGGTTGAATCAATCATGTTGCCAACATAGCATCCATCTGCTTCTTCAGTTCCACTAACTCTGAGGGGTTCATGCTATAGGGTCTCTGGGCTATGGGTCCAATTCCGGGGATTAGTTCAATAATGAACTCAATATCCCTATCCGGGGGCATACCGGGCAATTCATCTGGGAATACATCGGGGTATTCACAGACTACTCTGACTTGGTCAATGGTGGGTAGGGCTAGACTTTTGTTGCACTTGAATTGACGGGGTAAGGTTTCAGATATATGCTCTACTGTTACTCCAGAGCTACTAGTAATGGTGATGTCTTTCTTAGCATAGTCTATCAGTCCTTTATGCTTTGACATCCAATCCATTCCTAGTACTACTTCCAAATCTTTGGTTCCAAGTACTATTAGATTAGCATAAAAATCTATCCCATGTATTCTGATAGGCACAACTTTGCAATTTTTTCTAGCTTTTGAAGTTGAACCGGGAATTTGAACTATCATGACATGCTTCAGGTTGGTTGGGTGAATCTTACTAGTGCATGAAAATTCTTCGGTGACAAATGAGTGCGATGCTCCGGAATCAAACAACACTCTTGCTAAAACTGAGTTGACAGAAAACATACCCAGCACTACATCTGGCACTTCTTGGGCTTCTTCGGTGTTCATGTGGAAGAGACGGCCATTGCGGTTGTGAGGGTTCCCTGGGGCAAATCTTCTTCCTGGTTGAACACGACGCTGCTATTGAGCGGGGGCATTCACATTGGAAGTGGCGGCAATTTTCTTGGGGCATTCATTGGAATAGTGACCCTTCACTCCACACTCGAAACAAGTGATCTGAGATTTGTCTTTAGCTATGACCGGCACAGCATTGCTTCCAGTTCGGGGTGCAGTGTTGTTATTGTTGTTGTTATTGTTGCTCTTGGGAGGTGCATGGTTGAAATTGCTGGTGTTGCTGGAGTGATTCTTGATTCCTACGGATTTCACATTTCCTCCACTACGATTGGGGTAGCTTGGGCGGGACATTGGGGGTCCGTTGTTTCTTGGTGCATACCCTGCAGATGGGTTGGGACGGTACTTCTGGTGATTGTTGGATCCAGCTTGGTGCAGCATATGACGTTTGTGGTTGTCGTTTGCTGTGTTAATCTTCCCTTCCATCTGAATTGAAGAGTCGGCTAGCTCTTCGAGATCCTCGAAACGGATGTTGAAGAGGACAGTCTGCATCTCATCATGTAGTCCGTTCAGGAATATCTCCTTCTTCTTGGCCTCAGTGTTGATCTCATCAGGTGCATACCTTGCAAGGGATAAGAATCTGTCACGGTACTCCACTACAGTCATTCTGCCTTGCTTCAATTCTCGGAATTCATCCCTCATTCTGGTGACTAGACCCTGCGGCACGTGGGTACGACTGAACTTGATTTTGAAGGCTTCCCATGTCATCACTTGACCATGGTTCATTGTGCGGATACTATTCCACCATGCTCTTGCATCTCCTGCCAAATAGTGGGTGGCAAAAAGAACTTTCTTGTTGGCATCCACTCTTGCTACTTCTAAGTTGTTCTCCATTGTCTGCAACCAGTCATCAGCATCCAGTGGGTTCTCTGAAGTACTAAAGATTGGGGGATTGGTATTCTAGAAGTTTTCGAGTTTGGATCCATGATGATCCTGATTTCCATGCCCTTGGTTGTTTTGGGCCATCTGGGTGATCTGCTGCAGTGTTGCTAAGTTGGTCTGGCGTTCTGCCCTGCTTGCTTCACAGTCTACAACCAACATTTGCATAATCTGCAGCATTAGGTCCTGCGATGAGCTGCTCCCTCCAGGGTTTCCACGAGTCATCTGAAGATTGAGATGGATAAAGGGGTCAGAGGGAAAGTTCTAAGGTTTATGGTTTTGATTTCAAAGCTAAAACTTTGAGTTTGACTCAGGTTTTACAACTAACTTCTTTTCATTCATTCAAGCAAAGCACACGATACAAACACACACACACCACAACATCAAAGGAAAACAGATGGTTTTAGGAACCATTCTGCAAGCTACGATACAATGGGACCGATACATATCATGCTACGACAGTGCTATAGTGCATCTACTCATCATCGATGAAGTCGTAGTCGTCATCATCGGTGTAGAAGTCCACAGCATCTTCCTCTAGAAAGTCATCATCATTGCTGAGGTAGGAGTCAATATCCCCTTGGATATCTTCACCTTCCTCCTCTTCCTCCTTTACGGAAAGCTGAGATTCTTGCTCCTTGATGGTCTTCTCGAGGTCGGCCACCTTCTTGCGAAGACGGTCGGTGGTGCGATCCTTCTTGACACGCTGACGGCGAAGAGACTGACGATCCTTGACTAGAAGTGAGAAAGTCTGGGCCTTCTGGGTAGCAATAGCAAGGTTGTGGTTGGCTAGCTCTCTTGCTGGCGGTCGTACAGCAGGAAGTCAAGGTTCTCCACTTGACGCTTCAGTATTGGGTGACTTGTCATCTCTATTGGCATTCCCATGGAACCATGCCTTCCCTGGATGAGGTTGACACTTAGGGCACATAGACGTGTGAGAGCTTCATGCATTTTGCTAGCTAATCCATCTAGCCAGTTGTTCTCCCTCACCGAGAACTAAATCCTCCCAGATATTGGTGCTTCTATCTTGCCTCGAAGATCAGCAGTCACTAGCCATTGCAAATCTCCTCCTCGTGGACCCGGGAGTTGAGCTCTAAGGAATTCCGGATGAGCACGCTCCAAGAACTCAAACAGTGCATCCAAATCCCTCTCGAAGATCAGTCGGCCTCTGTTGCCCAACTAGTAGAACTTGCTGTATTGGGCTTCCATCTATAAGAATTTAGGATGAGAAAGTTAGTGAAGTGATCAAGTGTGTCAAAGTTTTATGTAGTAATGTAAGAATAAAGAGGAACATGGATTTTTTTGAGAGAAAGAATTCCCATGGGTAAGAGAGGAAATAGTTTTCATAAGTACTCACTTTAGTTTTTCAAACTAAGATTTTGTTCTGACGTCCATTCTAACTAGGGTCTCCTATGGTCAACCTAGCTTTGATACCAACTTGTCAACACCCAGATTTTTAATCCCAGATGCCTGTTATGCCATACCTCGCAATCCCAGGATTACCATTTTTGCGAGACATAACATATTGGATATCATAGTACATCATCCATTACAAACCATAATTAAGGTCTTACACAAATAAAGGATCTCATGATCCAGTCTTAGTACAATCAAATAGCAGAATAAATAGCGTAGCGGTGGGGTCCATCTTCTGAGTCACAGATAATGCTGGCAATGGGAGATAGTCCTAGTTATCATAGCCGTCCTGCTGTCCTTCATCTTGGTAGTCTCCTTCATAGTTTGGCCACGAGAATAGCCAGGGACAAAAGCCATGAGTACTCTTTAAGTACTCGCAGACTATCACTAACAAGTAAGATAGTTCTAGTAGGAATGCTAACTCTAAGTTTATTTGTAAAGTTAAGTTTGAAACCTAAGCTGAGTTCTGAAACAAAGAAAGATAAAAGAAGTACGGAAAACACTTAAGTGGGGACTTCATTGTCATAGTCACAACTCTGTTGTGGTCAAGTCATGTCACAATTCATTTCATAAGTTGTTTTGAAAACATCTGACAACAGAACAGTATGGCCACTCCAACTGTCCATAACCGCGGACACGGCTATTCGAATAGTTTGACACTCTGCAGAGGTGGTACACTTTCACCTCAAGATTCGATACATCTTTCAGGGATAACCCTAAATCATCATACTTAGTATGCAGATAATCAAACATAACCTTTCCTTTACACACCCTAGTATAAGCACCTCTCCTATGAGCATGGCCTCCCAACCATGACCATCTGTTATCTTGGGCACTGCATAGGTGGACAACATCGAGAGGTAGCCTCATCTCAAACCTCTCCCGCGAGGGAACTAATACTAATGCATATAAACTTCCGGCTAAGCCTTACCCAATTCAGGTATTGTGGTTGTACGGTAAAATTGGAATGGTATCACATCCGAACCTAACCATCAGTTTTGTAAAAGGGCTAAGGCTCATGCATCAATATTTTCATCATCATAAACCATTTGTGTTTCTCAACACATGTCAAAACATCTCAATAGAATGACTCATCATTCCAAGGTTTTCACGAATCATTTTCACCAAGTATTCCCATCTAAAGTGGCTCAAGTTTTGATTTAGCTCTAAACTACTAAGTTAAGAGGGTTCACTAAGGTTGAATGTTAATGTCAATCTCATGCCATAGAATGACATCTAAGTCCAACTAGATAGGTCAAGTTTTATACTCTTTATGCTACCTTCAAACAAGTAAAGGACTTTAGTAAAGTAAAGAAAGTAAAGCTCGTAAATAAAACTGGGAGTAGGTATAAGTCAACATGGTATAACCAAAGAATGCCTAATGCCTTTGCTTAGGTTATCTACCTTGCAATGGTTAGCTTGCCTTGTTAATGATGGCTTGCCTTGTGCAGTGTAGTGGTTGAAGTTTGCTTCCTCCTCCTCTTGGTAGAATTCCTCCTCCTTGTAAGCTTGGTCGGTACTATCATCTATAAATACATATGGAATACACAATCACCAAACAATACTTAACTAGTCTACTTAGCACACTATGGCACACATTTGATGATCTATTATCATCACAAGCATCACAAGATTTAATGAACTAGTTTCATTCTTTTCATTTGAGAAAAGTAATTTCTACTCATTGAAAATTACTAAGATTTAATATTCTCCAATTAAAATAAGGGATCATGTGGACACATGTCATCACCACATATTCTAACATATGGGAATGTGATTTAAGGGTTGGATCACATTTTAATAAGTTTAAGTTAAACAATTAATGATTTAAAGTGACTAGAAATGCCTATATAGCATTATTTTGGTACTAGTACAAAGTCACTACATGAAAACCTTAATATTATAACATATTTAGGTAGGTATGGTTAAATCTGATTTTTGAGAGTTGGAATCAACTCAAAAGCTATTATGGTTGATTTTCGAAAAATGTTTGAATGTGTAAATGCTTCTATATTGTTATTTTTACTAGGAGAGATCTCTAACTCTAAATGAATTAAATCCACCGGCCTTGGATAGATCTTTTCATAATCTTTCCAACAGAATTGGAATCACTCGATTTGGTTCAGTAGATCTTCCTGATTTGATTTTTGAACTAAGGGACAGAAATGGTTTTAAGTCTAAATATAAAAAAAATTATTTGAATCATAGGGCCAGCTCGGGAAACTAAATGGGCCGGACTAGTGACGCTCAGCGGCGTAGAGGGCTACTGACAAGGGCGGTCCGCATGTCAGCGACACTTAAAAGCCGAAACGGTATCGAGCGATCTGGGCCACACGATTAGAATGCAGATCAACGGCTCACGGTCGTCGTCGACGACGGACTCATCTCCGGCGAGACCGAACCCTAAACGACCGATGGGGGTCTACTTGGGACGTACCAGGGCTCCAGCTAGTACGGCGAGGCGGGCAATCAAACTGGGTGGCGACGGCGGACTAAGGCGAGGTAGCGGCAGGGGCTGAGGTGGACGGAATCGACGGCAGCGTCTCCTCCTCTGCAGCGGCCTCCTCCAGTGCAATTCCGGTGAACGATGGCACGAGCGGCTCCGGCGGGAGAGGGGAAATGTTCAGGGAGAGAGGGGAGTGTAATGGTGTGAAGAGATGGTGCTGGGGAGGCCTACATATATAGGCGACGGTGAGACCGAAAGGCATGGGCGCGGCTCGTCGGTGATGGCGAAACAGGTGGGCTACCGGCATGGCGAGGTAGGCGGACGGTGGGTGGTCTGCTGGTGGTCAGCTACGGCGTAATGGCGCGGCTAGGGGCGGTGCCTAACTGTCGGGGGCTTCACGTTCTCTGGGGCACAGAGGCGGTGCTCGACGGCGAGCATGGCGTCTGTGGGTCACACAGCGATGCACGGCCTTGTCTGGTGGGTTGCTGGGGTCGAGGCGGAGTGGCGTACATGATATGGCGTCAAGGTGCGGTCTGCTGCGTGCTGGCGGCGATCGCGCTCTGGCTGCATGTAGAGAGAAAGGGCGGCGATGCTAGGGAGTGGTCCAGGGGATGGGGTTGATCGAGGGGTGGACCATGGGTGGCGGTAGGGTTTCGGGGAGCTAGTGGGCATGCTGTAATGGCGCGGCTCGGTCTCTGGCGTGCTGCCCGCGTTTCACCGATGATGACATCATTTGGGAGGCGTTGCACTGGTGCTGCAGGGAAGGGGACGCTGGTTGATGGCTTGGTTGGCCTCAGGAGGGATAGGGGAGAGTAGAGAGGGTCCAATGGGGGACAAGGGCTTAACTAGCAATAGTATTAGTTAGGCCATTTGATCTCTGCCTGCCACATATTCGACACAATGGCTGCATGAGGGAAAATTTTGAATTTTGAGCTGATTTTTGGTGGATGCTTTGATATGATGCTTGGTAGATTGTGGTTGCTAGGTTTTATTAAATGGAATTCATTTGAGTGGTTTTTGAGAAAGTGGGATCTATACATATGAACTACATTCAATTTTCAGTTGTCATTTAAATTTAGTGTTTCAAAGTTTTTGGGATAAAACAAAGTGGGCCTTGGCACATCACTACTTGTACTAGCAAGGGGTGCAAAGAACCTCAATTATTTCTGTTAAGATTTGAGTTCTAGGAATAGTCAAAGTAGGCCATGTGATTAAAGTGGCAAAAGTGACCATTTGCTTAATTAATTCTTTTTTATTTCTTTTTCTTTGGGATTTGTTTGGGAATGATCTAGATGATGTTTAATTCACCTTAGAATCATTTTACAACCAATGGATCACTCAAACATGGCAATTCAAAACAACTCCTAAATTAAATGCACACACATATGAGGGCTTAATCATTTTAAAAGGAAAACTTTCGTTAACCCTAAATTGGGCACATTTGATCTTGATTAAGTTTGGATTAAGTTTTGGGATGTTACAAGATGCCATGGACACTCATCTTATTCAAAATCCAACCTCTTCAAAATTCCTCAACCTTACCTCAAGCTAAGCTTGATGGTAACCCCAGTAGTAGGTCTGCTTGGTTTATAAGATGAATTGCCTTGATCTGCTGCTTGATTTGTCTGCTTAGGAGATAGTATGAGGTACTCTAGTAGCTCATCACTAGTATCAAAAGGTTTCCAAATCACCACACCCTAAGCAAGAATACAAATCAAGATCTAATCTCTAGATACTAGATGATCATCTAAAACCCTTAACTAGATCTAAAGATATCCCTTCTAGAAGTTTCCAAGTCAATGAAGACCAATATCAAGCATGGATCCTTTCTACTCAATCTACACTTCAACATCATCCACTTGATGATGCTTTGGTACCTTGCAACCCATAAAAAACATCCCCTCTCATGCTCTAGTCAAAAACCCTAAATCTGCCAAATTTGGCTAAGTCTCGAAAGCTATTTCCAACATCACCTTTTTGAATGCCTCCCTTTCTCAACCCTTCTGCATTTTTGAAAATTCATCTGAACCATCTTATTAACCATCCTTAGGAATACCAAGGCCCACTATTTCGCTTGGTTAGATCATCCTCCAACCTACTGGTTCTTGATGGTTTTGCAGGCAAGAAAATAACTAATTCCTGCAAATCTAGTCAACATGCCTATTTTGACAGAAGCTCACACCACCATCCCACCTTCTATGGACTAACTCTTGGAATGGTTGTTTTCTACTCATATAGTTCTATCAATATCTACTTCACTTGTTCCAAGTGTATCTTTGTGCTTCTCAAACCCCCATGGTTTATAAGGTATCAGGACTCATCTGGTATGACAACCTTATTTTCAACAAAGTTTGCCATCACATCCAGACCACCTCAAATGTAACCAATCCAAACTCCTTCTGCCATGGTCATCTATATGACTTGGTGTAACTATCCCTCTCTCCCTTGCATCAAGGTGAGCTCAAAGCTCCCAGATCCAACGAGGTTTTGGTGGTATGAAAATAACATCACCCTAGATCCCCAACTCCTTGTTTTCCATCTAATTCAAGTTGGATTTACAATTCCCAAGTTTGAAAATGCTTGCTACACATTGTCTACATCATCTACCTTGGTCATCAAGATTTATCAAATATTATCCATAATTATTATGGCTCCAAATCTAATTAATCTCCTTAATAGACAATTCTCCAAAACTCCCTTCCCAAGGGAAAGTTTGGTTTTTGCCAAAGCACTTCCCCAACTTTTGGCTCAATTGAGAGCGATATATCATACCCTACATTCCCATCTCAAAATAAATATTTTTGAGATCCTTTATTATTTCTTTTTGCCTTTTTTCTCAAATGGCAGAAGTGGAATAGTAATAGTTTTAAATACTTTTAAACCTCCATAAATCATGGGAAAAGTCCCCTAAGTGTGTATTCACATTTGGGACCATCTCAACTCAAAACCCCACCTTGTCCAATGTAAATATATCAAATGAGCTTCTATATACTACTTCTGCAGTTTTTGAATAAATGAATATAAGTGGACCAAACTTCATCATTTAATTCCCAAATAATTCAAGGATATGTACCTTAACCATATACATCTACCAGTACCATCTCACCACTCTTTAAAACATAAATAAGGGAACTCCTTCACAAGCATTCTTGTGATCAATTAAGCAAAACAATCAAAACTTGAACTAAACAAACAGCAAACCATCACCCAAGCTCACCAACACTCCTCCACAACAACCAATACTCCCCTGGTCGTGAGCACTCTAGCTCTGCCCTAGCCCTTTCCCTTTACCCTTGGATTAGTAGAGAGAGAGAGAGAACCACATCTTACAAAGATATGCCCCATTTAATTACCACAACTGCCCCTACCCTCTCTGCTTGACCAGAGCCCCACACTCCCTCTCTCCACCGCCCCTCGCAGCCAATGGCATGCCCATGGACTTGCCCTTTCCCTCCTTGGACATGGTCCACCCTACACCATTCCCCTTCGGTTTATAAGCCACAGACCACCCCTAGCCCTCCTCCCCTGGCTCATTTCGCTCCCCTCCCCTCCACTTACCTCCCAGAGCTCCTCACCATTTCCCCTTGCTCTGTACTACCTGGAAGAAGAAGAAGAAGAAGAAGCCACGGCCTCTCCCAAAAACTGAGCAAGGCCCCCTCCCCGCAGCTCCTCTCCTCCTGCATGTCACTCTCCCGACACCTCCTTGCTCTCCCGCGTCTAACCCTGCTCTTTTTGTCGACATGCAGCAATCCCTGAAGGCCCTGCGGCGAGCCCCGATGAGCTCCGTTTAGGCACCGCCGCACGAGCTGCTTCCCAGAGGCTAACAACATCGTGCCGCCCATCCCCGAGCTCCCCGCCGTCGACCGCGTCGCCCAGTCGCCTCCACACCTTCCTCCGAGCCCCCAGGTGAGCTCTCTGCCCCGCGCGACCGTCTTCTAGGGTTTGAGCCCTGCCGCCACGTCAAGAGCTGGGAGACAACGATGCCCCGTCAATGTCCCCTCTAATCCGATGGTCACCGTTCGCCCTTACGCCTTCGCCGCCCACAGCCGCTGACCGCCGGGCCCTGCTTGCCAGCTTCAAACGCGCCTCCCGCGCGAGCCAGCGCCGGGTGGGCCGAATCCCCTCCCCGCAGCCCATTTCCCCACAGATCCGGCCCAGCTGCCGCCTATTCCTTTTTATTTAAATTTCCAGATCCAGAAATGAACCAATAGGATTAAATCCTTTTGAAATTATAAATAAGATCCAAATGCCTAGATCTAAATTTCTGATAGTCCTCAGATGTTTTCTTAAACATGTAGAGGTAACCCCTGGTCAAAAATAATTTTTATTATTTGTTGGCAATTAATCTGCAGCAAGGTGTAGTTTACTCTAAATGAATTCCTCAGTGACCTACACATCTCCAAAATATATGAAACCAAGATCCATTGAAATAATATCCATAGACCTACCATCTAGCCTTTATCTCAGGTCAAGGTGAACTAAGGTCACCCTATAGAAAAAATAACAAAAATATCCATAATTTGCCTTTAGGAATTTCTCTAGGTCAACCCAAATGTGGTATTGACCTGATTCCACCTCCCGGTACATCCTAATATCAGCCCCTATCAAACCCCAGTAGCTCAAATATTAATGATCTCTTGTTCAATTTGAAAGATTTAAAATTTTCTGTGTAGACTCACTTCACAAAATAAATCACTACAGTAGCTATGCAACTCCAAAAAGGTTGATTCCAAGTTCTACATAAAGGTACTCTAAATACCTACCATGTGTCCTCAAATCTTCCATAGATTTAATCTGGTTAAAAAGATAAAAACCCCACAAAACTTCCTTTGGGAATTTCCTGAGGACATTCTGGTAATTCTTTTAACTTGATTCCAACTCTCCGCTATTCAGTACATCAAACCCTACAGAATCATGCAAGGAAATAATTTTTGGAGCTCCAAAAATTTTCTAGTGAATTATTTCCTAAAACTAGAGCTTTTATCACTAGATTATTCATAAGAAATTAAAGAAAAGTGATAAAATAGTGAAACCACTTTTGTTGGTCTTGTTTTGTCAAAATATATATTATGGTGTCATATTTGCATAATAATATCATACAGACCGAAGCCTAGGTCTAAATCCCCTTAACAGACGGTATTTGGACAAATACATCATAAAACAAAGACCATACGGGCAATTAAAGTAATTCCAATTACAACCCACTCAATCGACCAAAACCTACTGAATTGCGTATTGTGTGGTATGTTTGTTTGCTGTTTTGTAATGAGGCTTGTAGGACTTGTCTTGATTGTGGTTTGGTTTGCTTGCATGTGCTGTCTTGACGACGATAGTTATGGTGAAATCGGAGATCATAAGATGGATCTTATTATTGGTATTATTGGGTATTCTAAGAAGAAGTCCAGGAAAAATAATGCCATAATTCTGATCTCAGGCAAGCCACCTTCTTGCTCATAAGCCTTGACCTACTGTTTTACTTATGCATGTTTTACTTAATGCTTTATGAAAACTGCATTGTTTTGCTATATGTTTATCTCTACTTGGTAGTGGTTTGGCTCCTCCGAACTATTACACTTTTGTACTATTAAGTACAACACCCTTGAGGACTACTTGTCCCTAGTATGGTAGATGGTGCAACACACCATACCCCTTTGGAGACCCCGATTTAGCCGAAGCAAAGCTATAGGATGGGAAGACCCTTGAAAAGTTTTACCTAATGTTTTATGATAAAACCTTGGTGAGGTGTGACCTCCCAAGAGTTGTTGAAAGAAAAAGGTTTTGTTTTACAAAATGTTGAAGGAAAGCTAGAGGAAAAAGGTTTACAAAAACGCACCCGGTTCTTTGCAGTTTAGCTATAACAACTTAACCTGTGCAACCACATTACTCTGGAATGGGACAGGGCTGGATTTGATGTTTGTTTATTCTGGTATGAGCTACCTCGCAACGACTACATGGGATAAAAATCCCTGGAGGGTGGGCCTTCTCACATAAGGGTCCATGTGGGACATCGACCTGGAGAAGGAACGAAGGGCCTGCAAGCCTCCCCGCGTTACTATGAGCCCCTCATTGAAAGCGCACACTCGTGCAGTGGAAAAAGCACTCCAGTTGGTCCTCGGTACCTGACGTCCCGGTGTTGAGGGGAACACCACTCATAGGGTAGGAACTTATATTGGAATGGGCATCCGGAGAGTCTTGATCGTTTACTCGACCCACGATCGGTGTAGATCAGGCTAGTGTACCCGGATAGTGTGGGTAAAGTGTACAACCTCTGCAGAGTGTAAATCTGTTCGAATAGCCGTGTCCACGGTTATGGACGGGTTGGACAAACTTTTGTAGAGCGGTGCTGGTTTTGTTTTCAAAAAGGATTTCGGAAAAGGAAATGGCTTTGGAAATGTTTTGACCATGGGATGGTCGTAAAGGAGAAAGGTTTTGACCATGGGATGGTCGGAAGGAGGAGAAAGGAGTTTGGTCGTGGGACGACCTAAATACGGGAACAAATGGGTGACCTAGTCCTAATATTTTCCAAAACTTTTCAAAAAGGTTTCCAAAATGTTTTACAAAAGTTCTCAACCAAGATATGTAGATGCTATATCTACAAGAAAAACTATTTGAGAAAAGAACCTCCTTTGGAGCCCTCCTACTACCATAGCCATAATGCATATCCTCTTGTTGTTATTGTTATCTTAAGGTGGTTTGCGAGTACATTAAAAGTACTCACTGGCACTGTCCCTTGCTATTAACTTGGTCAGATATCAAGAAAAGGTGAAGTGGACGACTATGTGAGCTAGGTAATTCTCCCAGTCAGTTGCCTGTAGGTTAAGGCATGGCTCGGGCTCTATGCTTATTGAAGTTCCGCTGATGTTGATCGATGTAGCCATAATGGAAAATAAGGTATGACATGTATTCATTATGTTTTGGATGTTTACTTTGGTACTTGTCGGTTATGTGCCACGACAAACTGATCATGGGATCGTGGTTATATGCATAACAGGGATTCACGGAGGATTAATCCGGGGGCCTCACAGACTTGGTATCAGAGCCATCCTGACTATAGGAGAACCTTAGTTAGCATGGTCTCTAGACAGGAACCTTATTTTGAAAACCCCGGCTTTCGAAAACTAGTTTCCCAATGAGTTTCAAAAAGTTCTACTCCTTCTCTTACTCTAAGTAAAAGCTTTCGAAAATGGTTTCCTCTAACTCTCGTCCAAACTTCAAACCTACGTATTTTTAGTAACTAGGATCTAGACCCGTTGAAGACAATGAGAACAAAATGAAGACAAGCAACTACCAGCAAACACAAGGAGACTACAATATCGTTCTACCAGCGGAATCCTCACAATCAGAAGACATCGGGTGTTGCACTATAAAGAAGCGTCCAAGATACGACGAAGCTTGATCTGCAAGATAGTGACTACGACTCAAAGAAAGACAATATCTAGGATTATTAGTCCTAAGAATAGGATTCCCCTATATCACGAGTAGTTAACTCCTTGGTCCCTATAGTTGGCTGTGTTTGCTTGCCTAAGTGCATGTTGTGTTGTTTGATGTGTGCTATCTACCGAGGACATTGCGAATTCCCTCGCTCTGATCGCCTTGTTTATATGCTCTGATTTGCTTTGACCTCCTTAAAAATGTGACTCGAGGAGCGATAACTCACCTAGTAACTCAGGGAACCCCTGTGTTAGATGTCAGTACCTAGACTAACCTCGAGAGTATATGAGAGGAAAAGCATCGCAAGAACCAGGAGTTCGGAATCGTCAAGTCTGAGTCAACTCGAAGATTTCACCTCAGCAGGACGGCTTACCTCATCAAACTCACCCCTCAAGACTCGGCTATAGCGCAACACTCCCTTGTTTATCAGTCTACTACAGCCAGAAATCCCGTTGAAGCCGGAAGTCCATCACCGAAGGATCCTCAATATCCACAAGAAACCACCGGATAAGTCAACCAAGACAAGAAGTGAAGACCTAACCACACTAACCTTTAGTGTATTAGGGCTTCTGACCACCTCAAGAGACTAACTAATATAGTTGACCCTACCCAAAGTAACGGAATGATCCTCCCTAGAAGGTCAGAACCACCCCTAAAGTCAGATGATTATGAAGCGTGAAGACAACGAGTCCACTCCGCCATCAATCAGAAGCAACGAAGAAATGCCAATGAAGACCGCTTACCCGACGCTGACTGCTTCAACCATGACTCATTTCTAGCAAGAAGAGTCGTAAACCGCTAATTTACTTTGAGCTAACCCCTTAAAGACTGTGTTAGGAAACCACCCCCAGCAAGGTTTGCGAGAATAAGGCGTCACTCGAAGACTCCAATCAAGACCCAGAAAGAAGACAACTTTCCTCTAATCGCCAGGCAGCACTCCCAAACAGAAGATTCGCACCACTCCTAAAGCAACTTAGTGAAGCTCCAAGGTGGAAAGACTGCATCTTCCCACTCAATCTTCAGAAGAATGTCTACCCGAGGATACTTTACAAAGACCACCAGACTTGACACCTTCTCACCGCTCAACAACCCGTGAGACATCAGAAGCGACACTAACTGAAGATTGTACGACTCCAAGAAGAAAGGAATGTGCTATCCCCGTGCTACCCTAGTTTAACTTTAAGGGGGAAAGACTGCATCTTTCCCACAAAATAGAATAACCCTCTGCTAGGAGCAACCTAAGGACTCCCGACCCTAAAATCGTTATATAGGATACGCTACGACCCTAAGGAAGAGTTGTGAATCCTTAGACAGAGGTACTCCCAAGTATAGATTCTATCCTCCGACGAGTACTCCGTAAAGTTCAGCATCAAAATAGTCTTCCCAGTCTAAGCCCCCGAGATATAGAGTTCGGAAGGAAAATAAGGTCATCCATCGCAATCAGGACTGGACTCTTCTCAACTCTCCATGCATCCCGGAAGACTGAAGCTCAACTTCATCGATGTAGTAACCACTTTCAAAGACGGATTCCGTAAGATAGTAGGCGTAAGACACCTAGTATCAACCCGGCTCAAAATCCCCTAACCCTACTCTCCTAAATCTTGGGACGAGATTCTTTTAAGGGGGAAAGGTCTATAACATCCCAATTTCTGCAACCCTGATTAGTTGTCCAGAATGCAAAAATCAGGGGGAACAAAAACTTTTTCTTGTTCATTGGTGCAGTATTTTCTTGTTGTCTATTTGTGCTTTTGCATGTGAGTGTATGCCATATGATACTCCTTACCTCACCATCAGTTGAGAAAAGCTACCTAACAAAACTATCCTGGCTCATTTTACATATTCTCAAATGTTCTGGCATTTCAATACATGAGCCAAGATTCTTGTGTAACCAAAACTAGTTTAGTAGCTTCCATTGGCAAAACTATGGAGAGCTATAAACTCCTTATGTTTTCAAGATAGAACCTTCAACTACTCTTACCTCTAGGATCTCCAAAACCTTTTTGTAAGCTTTTGAATTCTACTCTTGGTAGAGATGCCAAGGACTCTCATCTTATTCAAAATCCAACCTCTTCAAAGTGCCTCAACCTTACCTCAAGCTAAGCTTCATGGTAACCCCAGTAGTAGGTCTACTTAGTTTATAAGTTGAATTAGCTTGATCTGCTGCTTGATTTGTCTGCTTAGGAGATAGTATGAGATATTCTAGGAGCTCATCACTAGGATCAAGAGGTTTCCAAATCACCACACCCTAAGCAAGAAGACAAAGCAAGATCTAATCTCTAGATACTAGGTGATCATCTAAAACCCTTGACTAGATCGATTCAGAAGATATCCCTTCTAGAAGATTCCAAGTCAATGAAGACCAATATCAAGCATGGATCCTTTCTACTCAATCT
This sequence comes from Avena eriantha, assembly GCA_910589775.1. Lineage (NCBI taxonomy): Eukaryota > Viridiplantae > Streptophyta > Magnoliopsida > Poales > Poaceae > Avena > Avena eriantha. The sequence goes on from OU342741.1 coordinate 48,578,108, forward strand.
ACACTTCAACATCATCCACTTTATGATGCTTGGGTACCTTGCAACCCATAAAAAACATCCCCTCTCATGCTCTAGTCAGAAACCCTAAATCGGCCAAATTTGGCTAAGTGTGGAAAACTATTTCCAACATCACCTTTTTGAATGCCTCCCTTTCTCAACCCTTGTGAATTTTTAAAATGCATCTGAACCATCTTGTTAACCATCATAAGGAATACCAAGGCCCATTCTTTCCCTTGGTTAGATCATCCTCCAACCTACTGGTTCTTAATGGTTTTGTAGGCAAGAAAATAACTAGTTCCTGCAAATCTAGTCAACATGCCTATTTTGACAGAAGCTCACACCACCATCCCACCTTCTTTGGACCAACCCTTGGCATGGTTGTGTTCTACTCATATAGGTCTATCAATATCTACTTCACTTGTTCCAAGTAGATCTTTGTGCTTCTTAAAACCCCATGGTTTATAAGGCATCATGACTCATCTAGTATGACAGCCTTATTTTCAACAAAGTTTGCCATCACTTCTAGACCACCTCAAATGTAACCAATCCAAACTCGTTATGCCATGATCATCTGTATGACTTGGTCTAACTATCCCTCTCTCCCTTGCATCAAGGTGAGCTCTGAGCTCCCAGATCCAACAAGGTTTTGGTGGTATAAAAATAACATCACCCTAGATCCCCAACTCCTTGTTTTCCATCTAATTAAAGTTGGATTTCCAATTCCCAAGGTTGAAAATGCTTGCTACACATTGTCTACATCATCTACCTTGATCATCAAGATTTATCAAATATTATCCATAATTATTATGGCTCCAAATCTAATTAATCTCCTTAATAGACAAATCTCCAAAACTCCCTTCCCAAGGGAAAGTTTGGTTTTTGCCAAAGCACTTCCCCAACTTTTGGCTCAATTGAGATCCATATATCATACCCTAAATTCCATATCAAAAATAAATATTTTTGAGATCCTTTATTATTTCTGTTTGCCCTTTTTCTCAAATGGCAGAAGTGGAATAATAATATTTTTAAATACTTTTAAACCTCCATAAATCTTGGGAAAATTCCCCTAAGTGTGTATTCACATCTGGGACCATCTCAACTCAAAAATCCACCTTGTCCAATGTAAATATATCAAATGAGCTTCTATAAACTACTTCTGCAGTTTTTGAATAAATGAATATAAGTGGACCAAAATTCATCATTTAATTCCCAAATAATTCAAGGATATGTACCTTAACCATATCCATCTACCAGTACGATCTCCCCCACTCTTTCCAACATAAATAAGGGAACTCCTTCACAAGCATTCTTGTGATCAATTATGCAAAACAATCAAAACTTGAACTAAATAAACAACAAACCATCACCCAAGCTCACCAACACTCCACCACAGCAACCAATACTCCCCTAGTAGTGAGCACTGTAGCTCTGCCCTAGCCCTTGCCCTTTACCCTTGGATTAGTAGAGAGATAGGGAGAGAGACAACCACATCTTACAAAGATATGCCCCATTTAATTACCATAGTTGTCCCCTACCCTCTCTGCTCGACCAGAGCCCCACACTCGCTCTCTCCACCGCCCCTAGTATGCCCATGGACTTGCCCTTGCCTTCCTTGGACATGGTCCAGCCTACACCATTCTCCATCAGTTTATAAGCCACAGACCACCCCCAGCCCTCCTCCCCTGGCTCATTTCACTCCCCTCCCCTCCAATTACCTCCCTAGAGCTCCTCCCCCTGTCCCCTTGCTCTGTACTGCCTGGAAGAAGAAGAAGGAGCTCCCTCCCCGTAGCTCCTCTCCTCCTGCATGTCACTCTCCCGACACCTCCTTGCTCTCCCGCGTCTAATCCTGCTCTTTTTGTCGACATGCAGCAACCCCTGAAGGCCCTCCGGCGAGCCCTGACGAGCTCCGTTCAGGCACCGCCATGCGAGCTGCTTCCCAGAGGCAAACACCACCGTGCCGCCCATCCCTGAGCTCCCCGCCGTCGACCGTGTCGCCTAGTCGCCTCCACACCTTCCCCCGAGCCCCCAGGTGAGCTTCTCGCCCCGCGCGACCCTCTGCTAGGGTTTAAGCCCCACCGCCGCGTCAATACCTGGGAGACGACGCTGCGCTGACCGTGTGCCCTTACCCCTTCATCGCCCACAGCCGCTGAACGCCGGGCCCTGCTTTCCAGCTTCAAACGCGCCTCCCGCGCGAGCCAGCGCCGGGTGGGCTGAATACCCTCCCCACGGCCCATTTCCCCACAGATCTAGCCCAACTGCCTCCTATTCCTTTTTCTTGAAATTTCCAGATCCAGAAATGTACCAGTAGGATTAAATCCTTTTGAAATTATAAATAAGATCCAAATGCCCAGATCCAAATTTCTGATAGTCCTCAGATGTTTTCTTAAACATGCAGAGGTAACCCCTGGTCAAAAATAATTTTTATTTTTTGTTGCCAATTAATCTGCAGCAAGGTGTAGTTTACTCTAAATGAAATCCTCAGTGACCTACACATCTCCAAAATAGATGAAACCAAGCTCCATTGAAAGAATATCCATATACCTACCATCTAGCCTTTATCTCAGGTCAAGGTGAACTAAGGTCACCCTATAGCAAAAATAACAAAAATATCCATAATCTGCCTTTAAGAATTTCTCTAGGTCAACCCAAATGTGGTATTGACCTGATTCAACCTCCCGGTACATCCTCACACCCGCCCCTATCAAACCCCAGCAGCTCAAATATTAATGAGCTTTTGTTCAATTTTGAAGATTTAAAATTTTCTGTGTAGACTCACTTCACAAAATAAATCACTACAGTAGCTATGCAACTCCAAAAGGTTGATGCCAAGTTCTACATAAAGGTACTCTAAATACCTACCATGTGTCCTCGGAATCAAATCACAATCTTCCGTAGATTTAATCTGGTTGAAAAGACAAAAACCCCACAGAACTTCCTTTGGGAATTTCCTGAGTGCATTCTGGTAATTCTTTTGACTTGATTCCAACTCTCAGCTATTCAGTAAATCAAACCCTACAGAATCATGCAAGGAAATAATTTTTGGAGCTCCAGAACTTTTCTGGTGAATTATTTCCTAAAACTAGAGCTTTTATCACTAGATTATTCATAAGAAATTAAAGAAAAGTGATAAAATAGTGAAACCACTTTTGTTGGTCTTGTTTTGTCAAAATACATATTATGGTGTCATCTTTGCATAATAATATCATACAGACCGAAGCCTAGGTCCAAATCCCCTAAACATATGGTATTTGGACAAATACATCATAAAACAAAGACCATAAGGGCAATTAAAGTAATTCCAATTACAACCCACTCAATCGATCAAAACCTACTGAATTGCGTATTTTGTGGTAGTTTGTTTGCTGTTTTGTAATGATGCTTGTAGGTCTTGTCTTGATTGTGGTTTGGTTTGCTTGCATGTGCTATCTTGACGACGATAGTTATGGTGAAATCGAAGATCATAAGATGGTTCTTATTATTGGTATTATTGGGTATTCTAAGAAGAAGTCCAGGGAAAATTATGCCATATTTATGATCTCAGGCAAGCCACCTTCTTGCTCATAAGCCTTGACCTACTGTTTTACTTATGCATGTTTTACTTACTGCTTTATGAATACTGCATTGTTTTGTTATATGTTGATCTCTACTTGGTAGTGGTTTGGCTCCTCCGAACTATTACACTTTTGTACTATTAAGTACAACCCCCTTGAGGATACCTCCTTGTACCTAGTATGGTAGATGGTGTAACACACCATACCCCTTTGGAGACCCCGATTTAGCCGAAGCAAAGCTATAGGATGGGAAGACCCCGGAAAAGTTTTACCAAATGTTTTATGATAAACCCTTGGTGAGGTGGGACCTCCCAAGAGTTGTTGAGAAAGAAAAAGGTTTTGTTTTACAAAATGCTGAAGGAAAGCTAGAGGAAAAAGGTTTACAAAAACGCACCCGGTTCTTTGCAGTTTAGCTATAACAACTTAACCCGTGCAACCACATTACTTTGGAATGGGACAGGGCTAGATTTGATGTTTGTTTATTCTGGTATGAGCTACCTCGCAACGACTACAGGGGATAAAAATCCCTGGAGGGTGGGCCTTCTCACATAAGGGTCCATGTGGTTCATCGACCTGGAGAAGGAACGGAGGGCCTGCGAGCCTCCACGCGTTACTATGAACCCCTCATTGAAAGCGCACACTCGTGCAGTGGAAAAAGTGCTCCGGTTGGTTCTCGGTACCTGACGTCCCGGTGTTGAGGGGAACACCACTCATAGGGTAGGAACTTATATTGGAATGGGCATCCGGAGAGTCTTGATCGTTTACTCGACCCACGATCGGTGTAGATCAGGCTAGTGTACCCGGATAGTGTGGGTAAAGTGTACAACCTCTGCAGAGTGTAAATCTGTTCGAATAGCCGTGTCCACGGTTATGGACGGGTTGGACAAACTTCTGTAGAGCGGTGCTGGTTTTGTTTTCAAAAAGGATTTCGGAAAAGGAAATGGCTTTGGAAATGTTTTGACCATGGGATGGTCGTAAAGGAGAAAGGTTTTGACCATGGGATGGTCGGAAGGAGGAGAAAGGAGTTTGGTCGTGGGACGACCTAAAGACGGGAACAAATGGGTGACCTAGTCCTAATATTTTCCAAAACTTTTCAAAAAGGTTTCCAAAATGTTTTACAAAAGTTCTCAACCAAGATATGTAGATGCTATATCTACAAGAAAAACTATTTGAGAAAAGAACCTCCTTTGGAGCCCTCCTACTACCATAGCCATAATGCATATCCTCTTGTTGTTATTGTTATCTTAAGGTGGTTTGCGAGTACATTAAAAGTACTCACTGGCACTGTCCCTTGCTATTAACTTGGTCAGATATCAAGAAAAGGTGAAGTGGACGACTATGTGAGCTAGGTAATTCTCCCAGTCAGTTGCCTGTAGGTTAAGGCATGGCTCGGGCTCTATGCTTATTGAAGTTCCGCTGATGTTGATCGATGTAGCCATAATGGAAAATAAGGTATGACATGTATTCATTATGTTTTGGATGTTTACTTTGGTACTTGTCGGTTATGTGCCACGACAAACTGATCATGGGATCGTGGTTATATGCATAACAGGGATTCACGGAGGATTAATCCGGGGGCCTCACACTTACTAGTAGTTAAAATTTGACACGGACGATGGGAGAAAGTAAGTGTGATAGATAGCATAAAGGGCCCAAAGTTAAGCAAGGAAAAGCAGTCGGGTCCTTCTCGAGTGAGTAACTTAGCCATATACCCTTCCTATTAGTGCAGTTGCTTCACAGACACAGAAAAAACGCTCCTCGCACTTCCGAACGAGCGTGCCGGGGTGTGCTTGGTGCGTCATCTTCGTAGGGTGTGAATTGGAAAGACAAGGTAGGTCGATGCACGTGAGCAACACCATCTTGTGGATGATGGAGAGATCAGCCGGTCGTGGTGTCGGTGTGGATGGTGATGAGGCAGTGTGAAGGAGAGAGAAAACACAACTTGTTTTGCGTGCATATATATAGTAAAGGTCCTGAAATTTTGACAATAGGTTCAACTTCGTGCTAAGACTCTACATATTAACAACTTAATGAAATTAGGTTAAACTTTAGCTACAAGTAAGTGTGATAGATAGCTCTTAGATTAATTGTCTTTTTAAAGGTGTAGATGGGTGCATATTCTTTTAGTAAACCAGGTCGTTGGTGTGAGTTTCCAACTATCAGGAAAGAACATTCTTGATTTTCCCATGTTTTGTGAATTTTAAAACTTCCTAGCTAACTCTGCCGACTTGAATGAGACTATGTGCTAATTTATCAAAATTCGGAGAAATTTGAACTATAAGTAAATTGAGGTTGCTTTCGAAGTTCTACGAAAAAGATTTTTGGTGGTTTTCGATGTACTAAATTCCTGATTAGCTACAAAAGTTATTTGGAAAATTTTAAAAGGAAACTATCTATCGCGCTTACTTGTAGTTAAAATTTGACACGATTGGTGGGAGTATGGTTTAGATCGAAGACCTCAAAAAGAGAAATTTACGTGTAGAGGTCCATAAATTTAGCACAAAGGTCCCTAAAGATAAGCAAGGAAAAGGAAGCGGGTCCTTCTAGAGCGACAAACTAAGCCATACCCTTCGTACTACTATAGTCGCTTCACACACAAAAAACGCTCCTCACACTTTCGAACCAATGTGATGGGGGTGTGCTTGGTGCTTCCTCTTCGCAGGGTGTGAAATGAAACGACAAGGTAGGTCGACGCACGTGGGTGTATTCACGTTATGGACGAGGGAGAGATCAGCCGGTCGGGGTACGGTGTGCATTGATGGTGATGAGGTAGCGAAGGAGAGAGAAAATATAATTTGTTTTGTGTGCATATATATAGTAAAGGTCCTGAAATTTAGACAACATGTTCAACTGCTTGCTAAGAAATTGTATCTTGGCAACTTAACGAAATTAGGTCAAACTTGAGCTACAAGTTAGCGTGATAGATTGATCTTGGATTAATTGTTTTTTCGAAGATAGATGGGTGCATCTTCTTTTAGTAAAGGATACCGTCGGTGTGAGTTTTCCAACTTTCAGGAAAGAACATTCTCGATATTCCCATGTTTTGCAAATTTTAAAACTTCCTAGCAAACTCTACTGACTTCAATGAGACTCTGTGCCAATTTATCAAAATTATGTCAAATTTGAACTACAAGTAAATTGTAGGTTGCTTTGGAAGTTTTAAGAAAAAGCTTTTTGGTGGTTTTTGATGTACTGAATTCCTGACTATAACTTCAAAAGTTTTTTGGAAAATTTTAAGAGGAATCTATCTATCGCGCTTACTAGTAGTTAAAATTTGACACGGTCGGTGGGAGTGAGTATGGTTTACATCGAAGACCTCAAAAAAAGAGAAAATTACATAGAGGTCCATAAATTTAGCACAAAGGGCCCTAAATCTAAGCAAGGAAAAGCTGTTGGGTCCTTCTCGAGCGAGCAATTGAGACATACCCTTCGTACTACTATACTCGCTTCACACAAAAAACACTCGTCACACTTTCGAACCAGCGTGCTATGGGTGTGCTTGGTGCTTCCTCTTCGTGGGGTGTGAAATGGAACGACAAGGCAGGTCGACGCACGTGTGGGCAGCGCCACATTGTGGACAAGGGAGAGATCAGCCGGCCGAGGTGTGCGTGGATGGTGATGAGGCAGTGAAGGATAGAGATAACATAATTTGTCTTGCGTGCATATATACAGTAAAGGTCCTGAAATTTTGAAAACACGTTCCACTTCTTTCGTAAAATATGCATCTTGACAACTTAACAAAATTAGGTCAAACTTGAGCTACAAGTTAGCGTGATAGATGTCTCTTGGATTAATTGTCTTTTCGAAGGTGCATGGGTGTATCTTTTCGAAGGTGACGATGATGGTGACGGCAGCGGTGGTGTAGAGCGGCAGCCGAGCACGGCGACGGTGGTCGGTGACGGAGAGGAGGACATTGATAGGTAAATCGTAGGTTTCTATGAAAGTTTTAGGAAAAAGCTTTTGGTGGTACCCATTGGGGGTCAATTAGGAGTATGTCAGAAACAACTGAGAGTTTGGACAACATGTTTAACTTCTTGCTAAGATTTTGCATCTTGACAATTTAACAAAATTTGGTCAAATAGCTACACAATTAAGAGAACAAGAGGGAGGCAGCACGAGACTTTCAAAAAAAGAGGCAGCACGAGAGCAACACAAAAGAGGACTTGAAGGCGGTGCAATGCCAGAGCAAAGCTATGATGGGCTACTGACACGAGGTACTACATGGTACACTCCACTAGTAGTAAATGTATGGACCTACTACTAGTATATGCACACAAAACAAGTTGTGTTTTCTCTCTCCTTCGCTGGCTCTCACCATCCATCTTCCATCGATTTATTCTCTATAGCCACGGGTGCACAGTCCGGCTTCTATCTTCCTCGTCCACAGTGTGGCGCTGCACACGTGTGCCTTGGTACAACACACTGGTGGCTCTGAAATATAGCCATCTACGTCCACATTTAAACTGGATATTACTCATATTCTTGATGAAATATCTTTCTAAACCCTGCCACTAATGCTAATATTTAGAGGGGTATGCAATCCTTTCTTTTATATTTTTCCTGCGCAGATAATGTCGTTTAAAGGAGGGAATCACTACATTAAACTCAAATATACGAGATTTCCAACAATCAGAAGAAACCAGGAGCCATACAACAGAGGCAGACGCTTTAACGACCAACTATACTACCGGAGCAAAAATTCCGGCCGTATAGCTCCGGTCATATCGTTCGCGCCGCCACCCTATATAAAGAAGCCTCAGGCGACGAGAAAACAAGCCAGACCTCACCAAAAAGAGTCTGCCACAGATCACCAGCCGCCTCCAGATCTCCAAACCCTTCTCCATCTCCATAGCCATATTCCACCACTTGTAATAGTAGATCTCTTCTCTGATTGGCAACATTGTAAGACAATTGCTATCAATTTTATGTTATTCATTACAATGTTTGTGATTGTTGATCTCATCTCTATGCGTGACCAATGCTTCTTGGCCTAAGGGCTTCGGCCTAGCCATGTAGCAATTGTGCATGTTATTTATCATGGGCGGGATCGTGTATTAGTGTATGAGATGATGATTATTGTATCCTCTCTTGCCTCAATCCAAGGACTTGTTAGGTACCCAAGACCCCAAGGGTTGATCCAGGTATAGGAAGTATGAGTGATGACTGATCTCCAGGTTGGGAACCCTAGTGACAGAAGGGGTAGTATGGCTGTATGTGAGGGATTTGCTTTGGATTAATGGTGACATCACTATGCATATCATTAGTTCTCTTTCTTCTATGGATGAGACTAGTAGGTTATTGCTATAAGTAGTTGCGGAGGGCATAGGAATTATGGATGCACCGCCCACATATAATTTATCTTGATCTAACAAGTAGACGCATACTTTATTTCTATCTTTTATTTCCATCAGATGTTTTGCACAACTACAGGTGAAACTGAATGCCCTAGGCCCTCTCTCTCCATCATCGACAACAACAAAAAGACGCAAGCTATTGGTCCGGTAAAAACACAAGGAATTCTAAAACTCTCGAAGGTCCATTAAAGTAACTTCACTATGCATTCGCTTCCCTAGGATTCGACAACCTAGGTCTACTAGGGAAAAAGAAGCTACACTACATCCGTAATCCTGATTGAAGGTATCACACAACGATCTACTTCCAACAACCATTTTTTTGTTCCAAAATTCAAAATAATCAAAAACACCAGTACAAAAAGGCTCAAAGGTAACAATAATTACAAAAAGGTCCTCGGACCACCTTGCAATGAAAACAAACCCTAGCGCGATAATAGAAGTGTCTCGCTCCTCCACGACCTCTAGTTCCAAAAAAATGCCACCACTGCAATTTTCAGACAAAGCGTACCATGCTTTCTTACAATTCCCAAGTTTTAGGATTTTTCAAGCGGACATAGAAAGGTTTTTCATTTTATTCATGTTCAATCTTCTTGCGTTTTGATGAGGTTGTTGCATCATAATGCTAGATGTTGTATAGTTTAATCGCTAGGTATTATGTATGCTAGTATAAGGCTACTAGTAAACGACGTGTCACTTTGTTATACCTAGGACTCGGTTATACTATTGAACTTTCTCTCACGCACTTTTGTAGATTATTAAATTAGACCTAATTTGACAAATTGATAGAAAGTCATTTCAGTGGGTGAAATTATGTAGAAAATTAATCCTGAAAAATATAACATGTAAGTTATCCAACCCCTTTATGCACTAGTAAATAAATGGCACATGTTATGAACTCTAATTTAGCCATATTAACCGTACTTTGTTCTGAAAAAAACTTTTACTTCTTTACCATGCTAACATGCATAGACCTATACCAAAATATGGAAAAACCGTCATTGTGAATATATAGAGTATGCCCATGACCTTGGACATTTTCCTTTAAACCCAAGAAAGTTCACACGGAGTACATGATATAGTAGGCCATACCGTGAAGTGAGTTTTTCAAGTATTTTACTGGTAGAATAAATTAAAGAACAAAGAATGCCCCCTCCCCCACAAATTTTCGTACAAAGTGGACAATTCTTTCTTACAGTTTCCCAAGTTTAAGGATTTTTCAAACTCCCAAACCAAAGCTCCACACACCTAAATGACTCTATGTCGATCAAACGAAATTAGGTCAAACTTGAATACATGTGAGCGCGATAGACTATTACTCTTGAAAATTTCCAAAATTCTTCTGAAGGAACCCAGACGGCTAATATATCATGGGCCAACAATAGTTTAAAAAAATGCCAGCACTGGTTAGTATTGGCACAACGACAAATTGGCTTGAGTGACCAATCAAGGTTATGGCCATGTCCACATCATAGTTGAGGACCCAAGAGTCTAGTGCGATGGGGAAGGGAGTACAAGGCACGAGTGTCTAAGGGCATCTATAATGTAGAACCCACCCGGCTTATACTGAAATTACCACAATGTATAAGGTCAACATTGGCCACAAGATAGGACCCACATAGCTTATCATATTGCTCCTTGCAAGAGAGAGGAGAGAGGGGAAATGATGTTTCTATTCTGTATGGCAACCCACAAGCTTGAGGAAATTTTATGTCCTCCACAATGTATAAGGTGAACCGTAGCGGATGCCACAGAGGCCTTAAGGTGTGTTTTCTTACACATTATTGCAGATGCCCTAACGAAAAAAGAAAATAATGGGCCCCCTTGGTAGTCTATGACCAAGCTATAAAACTCCTATGCAAAAGTTAGCATCTTCAGTTTAGTTGGTCCCATGGACCATTTAGTTTAGACATTGTCTAAACGGTGGATCTTACTCGTAGTACAGTAAGTAGTACTCCCTCAGTTTCAATATATATAAGATGTTTTAGGTTGTGAAGGTTATGTATCTATTCATCTTTAAGTGTGTAGATTCAGAGTGAACCTCTATGAACCTATACATTAAAATGTCATCTTGACAGTTTAACGAAATTAGGCCAAACTTGAGCTACAAGTAAGCATGATATATTGCTCTTGAATTAAATGTCATTTCAGAGGTGGATGAGTACATCTTATTGTAGCAAATAATTTTGTTGCATTGAGTATTCAACTATTAGGAAAAAAACATTCTCAATTTTCTGAGTGATGACGAGATTGTTCTTTTCTACAAAGAAAGCCTGAAGAATATTGGATCTTAATGCCACAAGACAAGTTTCAGACATATATAGTGTGTTAACATGTTTTACTTACGATTCCCATGTTTTGTGAGTTTTGGATCTTTCTCTAGCTAACTCCATTCACTTGAATGACTTTATGTCAATGTATCAAAATTAGGTCAAAGTTGACCTACAAGTAAATTGTAGGTTGCTTTGAAAGTTTTATGAAAAAGATTTTGGAGGTACACATCGGGAAGTCAATTAATATATCAGAAACCATCGTACATTTTGATGACGGGTTCAACTTCTTGCTAAGATTTTGCATCTTGACAGTTTAATGAAATTAGGTCAAACCTGAGCTACAAGTAAGCATGATAGATTGCTCTTGAATTAAATGTCATTTAGGAGGTAGATGAGTGCATCTCTTCTTGTAAAGCAGTGCCGTCGGTGTTAGTGTCCAACTACTAGGAAAGAACATTCTCAATTAATGACGAGATCATTCTTTCCTGTAAAGGAAGTGCGAAGAATATTCGATATGAATGCCACAAGCCAAGTTTTCACACATATACAGTGTATCAACAACATGTTGTACTTGTGATTCCGATGTTATATGAGTTTTCAAGCTTCCTAGCTAACTCTGCCCACTTGAATGACTTCATGTTGATGTATTGAAATAAGGTCGAATTTGAACTACAAGTAATAAATTGCAGGTTGCTTTGAAAGTTTTATGAAAAAACCTTTTGGAGGTACCCATCGAGCAATCAATTAATATATCAAAAACCACAAAGAGATTTTACGACTGGTTCGACCTCTAGCTAAGATTTTTCATCTTCCTAAAAAAAGATTTTGCATCTTGAAAATTTTGAACCCCTTTTGAAAACGATCACATGAAATAGGGAGAGAGGGGAAATGATATTTCTATTCTCTATGGACAACCCACAAGCTTGAGGTGTACCTTAGGCCTAAAGATAACTTTATTTTTTCCACTATGTATAAGGTGAACCTTAGCGGATGCCACATATTAGGCCTTATTAATGTGTGCTTTTTTACACAATGCGGGAGTAGTATATTTTGTTTCTTAGACATATGGTCATCTCTGTCCATGTGTTGTACATGCTGAGAGAATAAAACTTTGGCAGGGAAAGAGGGCAACAACAAAGAGAAGTGGAAGGCGGTTCCATATTAGAGCAAAGTTATGATTGGTTCCTGACACAAGGTACTCCTGCGGCCTTACAGTATACACTCTACTAGTAGTAAATTTCAGGACCTATGCACGCAAAACAAATCGTGTGTTTTCTCTCTCCTTCGCTATCCTACATCTCTCCCCCTTTCCCCTCACGCACCTGGTCGGCTGATCTCTCCCTTATCCACAGTGTGGCGCTGCGCACATATGCCTTGGTATGGCGGCTTTGTGTCTGGCGTGTTCGGCAGCTGTGCGTTGGTGTGGAGTAGGGACGAGGAGTACATAGGAAGCAAACCACTTTGGTCCTTGGTGGCACAAAAATTCAAAGTTTTCCGGTTTTTGAAATTTTCACTTCCCAAACATCAGGAGGGAAGGTTATTCAAAAGATCGGCCATTCGCAGTATTGTACTTCTTATCTTATCTTTATCTTGTCTTATGTCTTACAATACCAAACTACTATATTGTACGTAACATTGACCGTTTGATCAAGACTGGAAAAACCAAACATTTCTAACCGTTGGATCTTCTTTTCCATTCTTAGCATCTAAAAAGATTCCACTAACAGTCTTTAGCACCATGCACGCTATTATGCGCAAACCTCAAAACACACACTTAGTTCATTGCTTAGTGTCAGGGTCCTTGTGCTAAATGCATGGACTTGGACGCAATTTTCATTTTTTATGAGATCCTTGATGTAACTTGTACTTCTATCGACCGTGTTAACTCTCAAGCACCTCGCTCCTCACACTTCCGAATGAGCGTTCCGGGGTGTGCTTGGTGGGTCCTCTTTGCAAGGTGTGAACTGGAACGACAAGGCAGGTTGACGCACGTGAGAAACACCATCTTGTGGATGATGGAGAGATCAGCCGGTCGGGGTGTGTGTGTGGATGGTGATGAGGCAGTGTGAAGGAGAGAGAAAACACAACTTGTTTTGCGTGCATATATATAGTAAAGGTACTGAAATTTTTGACAACAGGTTCAACTTCTTGCTAAGACTCTACATATTGATAACTTAATGAAATTAGGTCAAACTTTAGCTACAAGTAAGCGTGATAGATAACTCTTAGATTAATTGTCTTTTCAAAGGTGTAGATGGATGCATCTTCTTTTAGTAAACCATGTCGTTGGTGTGAGTTTCCAACTATCAGGAAAGAACATTCTTGATTTTCCCATGGTTTGCGAATTTTAAAACTTCCTAGTTAACTCTACCGACTTGAATGAGACGATGTGCTAATTTATCAAAATTAGGTGAAATTTGAACTATAAGTAAATTGAGGTTGCTTTCGAAGTTCTACGAAAAAGCTTTTTGGTGGTTTTCGATGTACTAAATTCCTGGTTAGCTACAAAAGTTATTTGGAAAAATTTAAGTGGAAACTATCTATTGCGCTTACTTGTAGTTAAAATTTGACACGATTGGTGGGAGTATGGTTTAGATCGAAGACCTCAAAAAGAGAAAATTACGTGTAGAGGTCCATAAATTTAGCACAAAGGTCCCTAAAGTTAAGCAAGGAAAAGCAAGAGGGTCCTTCTAGAGCGACAAACTGAGCCATACCCTTCGTACTACTATACTCGCTTCACACAAAAAATGCTCCTCACACTTTCGAACCAATGTGATGGGGGGTGTGCTTGGTGCTTCCTCTTCGCAGGGTGTGAAATGGAACGATAAGGTAGGTCGACGCACGTGGGTAGCTCCACGTTGTTGACGAGGGAGAGATAAGCCGGCCGGGGTATGGTGTGCATGGATGGAGATGATGTAGTGAAGGAGAGAGAAAACATAATTTGTTTTGTGTGCATATATATAGTAAAGGTCCTGAAATTTTGACAACACATTCAACTTCTTGCTAAAAAAATGTATCTTGAAAACTTAACGAAATTAGGTCAAACTTGAGCTACAATTTAGCGTTATAGATTGCTCTTGGATCAATTGTTTTTTCAAAGGTAGATGGGTGCATCTTATTTTAGTAAATTATACCGTCGGTGTGAGTTTTCCAACTTCTAGGAAAGAACATTCTCGATATTCCCATGTTTTGCAAATTTTAAAAATTCCTAGACAACTCTACTGACTTCAATGAGACTCTGTGCCAATTTATCAAAATTAGGCCAAATTTGAACTACAAGTAAATTGTAGGTTGCTTTGGATGTTTTATGGAAAAGCTTTTTGGTGGTTTTTGATGTACTGAATTCCTGGTTATAGCTTCAAAAGTTTTTTGGAAAATTTTAAGAGGAATCTATCTATCGCGCTTACTGAAAGAACATTTCATGTTTTCATATGTTTTGCGTGTTAGATAACAATACTATGGAGACTTTTCATGTGTGCTAAGTGTGTAGGAAGTTTTAAGGGGGGCCGGATAATCTGCCCCACCAAGGGCCGGATAATCCGGCCTACCTCAATGCTCAAAGGAAACCAAGGGGCGTCGCTCGGTACCCGGTCGGATTTTCTCCTGGAAAATCCGAACTGGGGCGGTTTTTCCTCCCAGGCCGAATAATCCGGGTGTCGCATGGGCCGGATAATCCGGCCCCCAGTTTTCGAGCAAAAGGAGCCAAGGCGCGTTGCTCGGTGTCCGGTCGGATTTTCTCCTGGAAAATCCGAACTGGGGCGGTTTTTCTTCCCCAGGCCGGATAATCCGGCCCTCGCATAGGACCGGATAATCCGGCCCCCAGAAGGTGATCAAGGGCAAGTTCGGCGCGAAGCTTTGAGAGGGGGCAGATTATCTGCCGGATATTCCGAGTCTGGGGCGGTGTTTTCCCAGACCGGATAATCCGGCCCTCACTTGGGCCGGATAATCTGACCCCAAAGTGTGCAACGGCTGGTTACTGAAGGGGGGGTATAAATACCCTTTCTTCCCCAACGTTCAGAACTCTTGATTCATTCGAAATTGACCAGACATTGTGCAAGAGCTCTCATTCTCGATCTCCCACTTCAACCACCCGAAGGTCTTGATCTTTGGTGGAATTGAACGAGGAGAAGTTCATCATCATCATCAAGAATCAAGCGCTTCAACTCCTCTCCATTCACTTGGAGAAATCCTTGATCTAGCATTCTTGTCAATACCTAGATCTTGTTTATTCTAATTGATAAGTTTGTTTTTGTGGAAGCTTGTTGTCATTTCGGGAGCCTCCAAGTTGTTGTGGAGTTGTTGCCCCGCTAGTTGTGTAAAGGTGCCAGTGCCCACCTCGAAGGGTACCTATAGTGGAAGGTGGATCAGGCCTGTTGTGGCGAGATCCATCGGAGAACAGGGTGAGGCCTTTTGTGGCGTGGTGGTCTTAGTACCGCCCACCCCTCCAACGCAGACGTACTTCCCTTAACAAGGAAGGAACTGCGGTCAAACAAATCCTTGTCTCCACGTGCTTCACTTCGGTTTACTCGTTCCTCTTCCACTCGATCTTTACTCGCTAGTATATAGGTTTGCATATAGGGAAATTCCACCCAATAGTTTATCTAGAGAATTTACCCTTTGTGCTAAGCCTAAAATTGAAAAAGAATTAAAAATTGGTGTAGCACCTATTCACCCCACCCTCTAGGTGCCCACAAGATCCATTTCAATTGGTATTAGAGCCCCGGCTCTTAATTCGGGCTTAACCGCCTAACAGTAGTATGGGTACCAAGGATGATGGAAATGAGGCTGTGGATAAGGTCACAATGGATGATATCAAGTCGTTGGAAACAACCTTGTTGAAATCCTTTGAGGCCAATATGGAGGAGATGAATCAAATGATTGCTCGCCTTACATCATCCATAGCCCCATCTCCATCCTCCTTTGAGGCTCCCACACCATCATCTAAGGAAAAGGGTAACACCGGATCCAAGGATGATGATGTGGAAGGTGAAAAACTAAATGGTTCCACCTCCAAAAAGGGAAGTGGTAAGGAGGAATATAGTGAGGTTCGCCACGTATATTCCCCCGACCCACCTATCCCTCATCCTCATATAAACAATAGGGGTGATCCACCCAAGCTCACTGCATCCTCTTTTAATCAATGGCAATTCCTAATGAAATCTCATGTTTGCAGCTCCTCTATTGAATTGTGGAGGATTATTGAAGAAGGCCTTTATATTGGAGATCAAACCAATCTAACGAGAAGGGAAGTTGTGGATAGCCAGTTGAATGCCACCGCTCTCCACATGATATAGCTGGGTGTGGGTCCCAAGGACATGCCACACATTGAACATCTCAACACTACTAAAGAGGCGTGGGATGCTCTTACGGACCTTTTCGTTGGAAATGAAAGCATGAGAACAAACAGGTATGATGCCCTTAGTAATGAAGCTAAGGTATTCTACATGTTGGATGGTGAAAACCATGAGGACATGTATAGAAGACTCCAGGGCATCGCAACAACATTTCGAAAGCATGGGGCCACTCACATTGATGATGCATGGATAAAAAGAAAATATGTGAGTGCCTTAATGCCTTTCGAGCCAACGGATTTGAAGAGCTTGTAAGGTAGACACAACTATCATCAAATGACATCCAATGAAGTCATGCAAGAAATGGCATCATTCAAAGTGGCGGCACAGAATGCTGAAGATACCCGTGCTCGGGCCATTGGAATGCAAAAGGGTGTCAATGTGGCTCTCAAAGCCAATGTTGTTGAGCAAGAGGAAGATGAAGGAGTTTTTGAGGGGATATCCATGGACTGCCCCGATGAGGTCAAACGTGCTCATGGTGAGTACATGGCATTCTACACAAGGAACTTTTGGAAGGACCCTGCCAAAGCCAAGTCTGACCTTGAGCGCAAGAATGGATCAAATGGAAGAAGAGAAAGTGGCCCAAGATTGAGAACTTGCTTCAACTATGGAGATAGAATGCACTTTGTAGCCGAGTGTCCATATCAAAATAGAGAAGACAATGGTGGCAGGCTCATTCTTAAAGAGAAATCTAAAGCTCCTAAGAAGAAGCCGTTTACTAAGAAGAATGACCCTTTCAAGAAGCAACCCAAGATTGTCCTTGTAGCTCAAGAGGAATACTCCTCTGCAAGTGAAGATGAAGAGGATGACGATAGTTCCAATGAAGTGGCTGCTATAGCCACCACATTGACTCCCTCCTCTCTCTTCGACTCACCGAACGAGAACGCCATCAACAACAACGCCACTTGTCTAATGGCAAGAGGATCCGAGGTATCAACTTCTAGGTCTTCATTTCCTAAGACTAACATAATTTTGGATATGGATGATCATGACAGTCTTGAAATGAAAGAATAAGTTATTACCTTGGATACTTTTTTCACTAACCTACAAGGTGAGCACAAACTCCATTTTGATTCTCTTATGAGTCAACTTGCTCAAGCCTAAGATCTCCTTGAAGAAAAGGGCAGAATTGAAAGAGAAGATGCCTTGGAGATAGCTTCGTTGAAGAATGCCTTGGAAGAGGAAGAGGAAGCTCGAGTATCTTTGGAAGAAAGACTCGAATCCCTTGAGGAGTCACAAGAAGAAGCTGTAGCTCGGCTCATTAAAGAACGTGACCATGCTCTTGCTAAGGTAAAGAAGCTAAAGAAATAAAAGATTGACTTTGGGGCTGTTCATGCTAGACTTTTGGAGAAGTTTGATAATCTTGAAAGTGCCCACAAGGCATTCAAGAGTGATCATTCTACTTTAAATGAGTCTCATGACCAGCTCCAAACTCAATTGAAACGGTATGATGTGCCAAGTAACTCCACTTCATCCTCTGGAAAAAGAAGATCTTGCAAGAAGTTCTCAACACAAAGGTAAAGGGGTTATTGATTAGATACTTAACAGGCAAATGATAAACAATAGTAAAGAAGGTCTTGGTTACATACCGAAGATAAAGAGCAAGAAAAACAAGAAAAAGAAGAAGAAGAAGAAGAAGAAGAGCAAGACTGCTCAATCGGAGACTAGCAACATTACCAATGACAAGACTAATTATGATGGTTTTGCAGGGATCAACAATCCTAACTTTGAACTATATTGTGATTATTATGGTGATGTTTATGCTAGTTATGTAGGCCCTTATGATTGTTACATTCCTTGGTCTATTTGGGTTCCCAAGACCCTTGTTACTAACATGAGAGGACCCATTGAAAAATGGGTACCTAAAACCAAGAAGTAATTTTCTTGTAGGGCTATGCTTCCGGTGGTTCTAAATGGGTACTCGATAGCGGTTGCACGAGTCATATGACCGGAAGCAAGGAGATCATCACGGAGATGCGGCCAAACCTTGATCACATAACCGTCTCCTATGGTGACAAGTCAAAATCTGAGGTATTGGGTCTCGGCAAAGTTGTGGTGGCTCACGATATCTCTCTTGTGGACGTCATGCTTGTTGAGACCCTCGGGTACAACTTACTTTCAGTTCGTGCCCTTCGTAAGATGGGCTTTGCAGTTTACATTGATGCTGATTTGGTGGTGCTCTTGTGGAGCAAGTCTCTAAAAGTCGCATTCGTGGGATATGTCGAAAATGACCTGTACGTGGTGGACTTTTCGGGGAAAACCACTACAGGCCCGATGTGTCTTTTCGGAAAGACTGACGCGGGTTGGCTATGGCATCGGCGACTAGCCCACGTCAATATGAGAACTTTTCAAAGTCTCCACAAGGGTGGCCACATTCTTGGACTAAAAGAAAATGTCTCTTTTGCCAAAGATCGTGTTTGCAGGGTGTGTATTGAAGGGAAAATGCATGATTCACCTCATCGAAGGAAAACCATTATCTCTTAAAAAAGGATTTTGGAGCTCCTTCACGTGGACCTATTCGGACCTCCATCTCATGCAAGCCTCGGTGGGAAGAAGTATTGTCTAGTGATTGTTGATGATTACTCAAGATACACTTGGGTTTATTTCTTCGAGTTGAAGAGTGAAACTCAACAAACTACCATCGACTTCGCCAACGAGGTTCAACGTCAACACAACATCCCCATTCTGGCTATAAGGAGTGATAACGGCTTGGAGTTCAAGAACTACACCTTAAATGAGTTCCTAAGTGAAGAGGGGATAAGACATCCATATTTCGCTGCGTACACCCCTCAACAAAATGGTGTAGCCGAGAGGAAGAATCGAGCTCTAATGGACATGGCAAGATCAATGTTAGCCGAATTTAAATCTCCATATAACTTCTAGGCTGAAGCAATCTCTACTGCTTGTCATTCATCCAACCGATTATACCTCCACAAGATCTTGGACAAGACTCCGTATGAAATACTTACCCGTAACAAGCCAAACATATCATACTTTCGGGTATTCGGGTGTAAGTGTTTCTTTCTTATTAAAGGAGTTTGTTTATCTAAGTTTGAATCTAAGGCTTTAGAAGGTATTTTTGTTGGCTATGGTGCCGAATCTCACACTTATAGAGTCTACAATAAGCTCTTCGGAACTGTTGTAGAATCTTGTAGTGTGGTGTTCGAGGAAAATGACGGTTCCCGTGCGGAGCAAGTTGGTGTTTGTGATGCAGATGTTGAAATACCCCAAGATGCCATAAGAAGAATGGGCGTGGGATTCTTCCGCCCCATTGAGGAACCCCTTGTGGCGAACCGGGAAGGACACTGCTCTACTCATATAGAGCCCTCATCTACACATACTCAACATGCTCCAACCACGGGGGCAACTTCTACACCATCTCCATCAACTGCTAAAGGTCAAGATGTTCCAGAAAGCTCCATGCCAGATTTTCCAGTTGACACTGGATTATCCGGCCACCCTGCTACAGCTGACCATGTTGCTCCTGCTGGTGAAGATTTCAACGCAAGCTCTAGGCCGGATTTTCCGGCTAGTCCCGGATTATCCGGCCCCTCACCAGTTCAAGCAACTCCCAAGCCTCCTGATGAAGCTGCGACAAGTACTCCCCAGCCGGATTATCCAGCCTCTCCATCGGCCGGATTATCCGGCCCTGACTCTCCAGTTCTGCAGCCTCCTGTTACGGCTACGGATTCACCTCAAGGGCATGCGTCTCCACCACCTGCTACTGATGTTCCAGTTACTGATCAAGGTGGATAAAATGCTTCCAATGAAGACTCAAGTGATTAATCTCCTCCTCCAAGAGACAACAAACTTATTGAACTTCGTTGCAAGGCTCGGGCTGATCGTAACCTTGAGTTGAGGGGTCACACTCTCGACAAGGTTGTTGGTGATCTTCGACGAAGGGTTTCTACAAGAAGAGAATTGGCCAGTTTTGGTGAGCATCAAGCTCATATTTCCATGGTGGAACCTAAGAAGGTCTTTGAAGCTCTTGAAGACCCAGACTGGGTTGTTGCTATGCATGAAGAACTGAATAATTTCGAGCGCAACAAAGTCTGGAAACTCGTGGAGAAACCCAAAGAGTGCCGCAATGTTATCGGCACCAAGTGGATTTTCATGAACAAGCAAGATGAGAATGGCATTGTTGTGAGGAACAAGGCAAGCCTTGTGGCACAAGGTTACTCCCAAGTTGAGGTCATCGACTTCGGCGAGACCTATGCTCTAGTGGCTCGCCTTGAGTCCATCCGTATCCTACTTGCTTATGCTGGACATAACAATTTTAAGTTGCAGCAAATGGACGTCAAGAGTGCCTTCCTTAACGGTCCTCTACATGAGTTGGTATACGTAAAGCAACCTCCGGGGTTTGAGGATCCTAACTTTCCGAACCATGTCTACAAACTCGATAAGGCACTCTATGGCCTTAAACAAGCCCCACATGCATGGTATGAGCACCTTAAAGAGCTTTTGTTAGATCGTTGCTTCGAAGTTGGGCAAATCGACCCCACTCTTTTTACTAAGAAGGTTAAGGGGGAGCTCTTCGTATGCCAACTATATGTAGATGATATCATCTTTGGTTCTACTAACAAACCTTTTAACGATGAATTTTCAAAGCTTATGACTGACAGATTTGAGATGTCTATGATGGGGGAATTACGGTTGTTTCTTGGATTTGAGATCAAGCAACTTAGAGAAGGAATGTTTATTAATCAAGCAAAGTACATCCAAGACATGCTCAAGATATTCAAGATGACAGATCTAAATGGTGGCGCCACTCCGATGCAAACAAAGTGTCAGCTTGAACTTAATCCTCATGGTAAAGATGTGGACCAAAAGGTATACCGGTCCATGATCGGCTCTCTTCTTTACCTCTGCGCATCTAGACCCGATATTGTGTTGAGTGTGGGAGTGTGTGCAAGGTATCAAGAAGCTCCTAAAGAAAGCCACTTAGTGGCGGTCAAGAGGACCTTTCGATATTTGGTTCATTCCCCCAACTTTGGTATCTGGTATCCCAAGGGATCCAATTTCTCTTTATGTGGTTATACTGACTCAGATTGGGCTGGTGATAAGGATGATCGGAAATCCACTTCTAGAGCTTGTCAATTCTTGGGAAGATGTCTTGTATGTTGGTCCTCCAAAAAGCAGAATTGTATATCCCTCTCCACCGCCGAAGCTAAATATGTTGCTGCTGCCAGTGCTTGCACTCAATTATTGTGGATGAGGCAAACTTTAAAGGAATACAGTGTCAATTGTGACAAAGTGCCTCTTTTATGTGATAATGAAAGTGCAATCAAAATTGCGTACAATCCTGTTCAGCACAGAAGGACAAAACATTGAGATTCATAATCATTTTATTCGTGACCATGTTGCTCACGGCGATATTGATCTATCCTTTGTGAGCACGAAGAACCAACTGGCGGATATTTTTACAAAGCCACTCGATGAAGCAAGATTCTGCTATTTGAGGAATGAGCTAAATATCATTGATTCTGGGAGCTTCTTGATTACCCATGCACTCACTCGTACATCTCAATCCTTGTTTGGTCTAGGTGTGGGCATGGATATAGGGGGAGTGTGGTCCTAACTCATTGGGCTAACCCTCCCCCCATAATGCCAATAGCAAGATATATCATTTCTCTTAATATCATATTGTGATATGTGAGCTTATTGATGAGTATTGGTCGTGAACCCAAGATATATCTTCGTGGTGTCACACCATACACTCCAACAAGGTGGCTTCGGCCACCGCCCACTCCCTTTAGGACAATTGGATCTTTTTGGATGTTATTTGCTCTCTCATGTTCTTATGGGAATCACACTCACTCTTGGCTTTTATTTGATTTGGTTTTTGCAACTTTGAGTACTACTACCATCTCAGTTTGGCTCTCTTAATCCTAAGCATGTCCCTACCCCTAAGCCATCTATTCTTGCACACAAGTCCCTTGTACACCTTGTGGGGTGTTGTTTCGGGACGCGCGGCCTGGTTCTGTGTGTAACAGAATACCAGATTTGAGGCCGGATAATCTGGCCCAAGTGTTGGCCGGATAATCTGGCCTGGCAGATTTCTTCTTAAAGGGCAGGGCTCGTGGGGAAGGGCTCATAACGAGCAGCACTTCTCCCCCAGCCCTCTCCTCCTCCTCAGCCGCCGCCTGCCGCCCCTCACCCTCCCCGGAGCCTCTCCGGCCACCGGATTTTCCGGGCCACCCCGGATCTTCTTCTCCGCGCCTCCGGGTACCTTCTCCTCTGTGTTCTTCCTCCAATGAGTGAGGGTAACTCCCTCTCTCACCCATCTTTGGCTAGATGTGTAACTTGTTGGGTGGAACGTTGTCTAGAAGGATGTGTTTTCGCATAGAAATCGTAGTCTTGCAGTTTCTAGGCCTAATCTACTTTTTTGCATGCAATCTAGGTGAAATCGAAAATTTCTGCCAGGGCCGGATTATTCGCCCCTGGCCAGGCCGGATTATCCGGCCTGACAGGTTCGATTCTGCTTCAGTTTCACTACGGTGTATGCATTGAGTAGTTTTGTCCTATGAACTTTTTGACTACTTTTTCCATGCTCTCTCCTGGACTTGTGTGTATGCTTATCCCCTTGCTATCGCCCTTATTCTCCTCACAGGTGGTTCCGATGTTTCCAAGACCTACAAGCGTCGTCCTCGCGCCAAATACTTTCGGGATGACGGACAGGGTAACTTAGTGGACGAAGTTGAGTTGAGGAGAAGGAAGAACGAAGAGAAGCACATGGCTGAACAAGCAAAGAGGCCGAGGAAAAGGACTATGATGAGTGATCCCATGGGGCGCTAGCATCGCTCTTCTCCCTTTTTGGTGTCTCGATGCCAAAGGGGGAGAAGTAGTTCTATTAGGTTGTCCGTGGATTTGCATGGGTCGGGCATAAGCACCTGCACTTTTCTATTCGTTTTTTCTTGCTTATGCCCATTTGTGGTTTGTGCTTGTTTGAGACTTTATGTGGTTGTCTAGATTATGCCTATGGACTTCATATCATGGATTATGCTTATGGATGTATCTATTCATATCCTATTGCTGGAGGTTTATCACGGAAGGTTTATCACCGAAGGCGCGCGCTCATAATGGTTATCCGGTAATAATTGTGATTTATGTCAAGGATGCCTATTCTCTACTTCGGTGGTATGTGTTTTTGCTCATATGTCTATGAAATAGATTCACCTATTTGTGTGCATTTGTATTCCAATGCAAAACTCTATTATGCACACATTGAGGGGGAGTCTCTTTCATAGTTATCTCTGTCTGTCTTGTGTCTTTCTCTTGCAAATCCTGGTATTGTCATCTAACACCAAAAAGGGGGAGATTAAAAGAACATTTCATGTTTTCCTATGTTTCGCGTGTTAGATAACAATACTATGGAGACTTTTCATGTGTGCTAAGTGTGCAGGAAGTTTTGAGGGGGGCCAGATAATCCACCCCACCAAGGGCCGGATAATCCGGCCTACCTCATCGCTCAAAGGAAACCAAGGCGCGTCGCTCGGTACCCGGTCAGATTTTCTAATGGAAAATCCGAACTGTGGCGGTTTTTCCTCCCTAGGCCGGATAATCCGGGTGTCGCATGGGCCGGATAATCCGGACCCCGGTTTTCGAGCAAAAGGAGCCAAGGCGCGTCGCTCGGTATCTGGTCGGAATTTCTCCCGGAAAATCCGAACTGGGGTAGTTTTTCTTCCCCAGGCCGGATAATCCGGCCCTCGCATAGGACCAGATAATCCGGCCCCTAGAAGTTGATCAAGGGCAAGCTCGGCGCGACGCTCTGAGAGGGGGCGGATTATCTGCCAGATATTCCGAGTCTGGGGCGGTGTTTTCCCAGACCGGATAATCTGGCCCTCACTTGGGCCGGATAATCCGGCCCCCAAAGTGTGCAACGGATGGTTTCTGAAGGGGGGTATAAATACCCCTTCTTCCCCAACATTCAGAACTATTGATTCATTCGAAATTGACCAGACATTGTGCAAGAGCTCTCATTCTCGATCTCCCACTTCAACCACCCTAAGGTCTTGATCTTTAGTGGAATTGAAGGAGGAGAAGTTTGTCATCATCATCAAGAATCAAGCGCTTCAACTCCTCTCCATTCACTTGGAGAAATCCTTGATCTAGTATTCTTGTGAATACCTAGATCTTGTTTATTGTAATTGATAAGTTCGTTTTTGTGGCAGCTTGTTGTCATATCGGGAGCCTCCAAGTTGTTGTGGAGTTGTTTGCTCGCTAGTTGTGTAAAGTCGCTAGTGCCCGCCTCGAAGGGTACGTATAGTGGAAGGTGGATCAGGCATGTTGTGGCGAGATCCATCGGAGAACAGGGTGAGGCCTTTTGTGGCGTGGTGGTCTTAGTACCGCCCACCCCTCCACCGCAGACGTAATTCCCTTAACAAGGAAGGAACTGCGGTCAAACAAATCCTGTGTCTCCACGTGCTTCACTTCGGTTTAATCATTCCTCTTCCACTCGCTCTTTACTCACTAGTAGATAGGTTTGCATATAGGGAAATTCCACCCAATAGTTTATCTAGAGAATTTACCCTTTGTGCTAAGCCTAAAATTGAAAAAGAATTAAAAATTGGTGTACCACCTATTCACCCCCCCTCTAGGTGCCCATACGAACCATTTCAATAGTAGTTAAAATTTGACACAGTCGGTAGGAGCGAGTATGGTTTACATCGAAGACCTCAAAAAAGAGAAAATTACATAGAGGTCCATAAATTTAGCACAAAGGGCCCTAAAGCTAAGCAAGGAAAAGCAGTCGGGTCCTTCTCGAGCGAGCAACTGAGCTATACCATTCATACTACTATACTCGCTTCACACACAAAAACGCTCCTCACACTTTCGAACCAGCATGCTACGGGTGGGATTGGTGCTTCCTCTTTGTAGGGTGTGAAATGGAACGTCAAGGGAGGTCGACGCACGTGTGGGAAGCGCCATGTTGTGGACAAGGGAGAGATCAGCCGACCGGGGTGTGCGTGGATGGTGATGAGGCAGTGAAGGATAGAGATAACATAATTTGTTTTGCATGCATATATACAGTAAAGGTCCTAAAATTTTGACAACACGTAGCACTTCTTGCTTAAAATATGCATCTTGACAACTTAACAAAATTAGGTCAAACTTGAGCTACAAGTTAGCGTGATAGATTGCTCTTGGATTAATTGTCTTTTCAAAGGTAGATGGGTGCATCTTTTTGAAGGTGACGATGATGGTGACGGCAGCGGTGGTGTAGAGCGGCAGCCGAGCACGGCGACGGTGTTCGTGACGGAGAGGAGGACATCGATAGGTAAATCGTAGGTTTCTATGAAAGTTTTACGAAAAAGCTTTTGGTCGTACCCATCAGGGGTCAATTAGGAGTATATCGGAAACAACAGAGAGTTTAGACAACATGTTTAACTTCTTGCTAAGATTTTTCATCTTGACAATTTAAATGTTTTTGGTCAAACAGCTACACAAGTAAGAGAACAAGATGGAGGCATCACGAGACTTTCAAAAAAAAGAGGCAGCACGAGAGTAACACAAAAGAGGACTTGAAGGCGGTGCAATGTCAGAGCAAAGCTATGATGGGCTACTGACACAAGGTACTACATGGTACACTCCACTAGTAGTAAATGTATTGACCTACTACTAGTATATGCATGCAAAACAAGTTGTGTTTTCTCTCTCCTTCGATGGCTCTCACCATCCATCCTCCATAGATTTCTTCCTATAGCCACGGGTGCACAGTCCGGCTTGTCTCTTCCTTGTCCACAGTGTGGTGATGCGCACGTGTGCCTTGGTACGACACACTGATGGCTCTGAAATATAGCCATCTACGTCCACATTTAAACTGGATATTACTCATATTCTTGATGAAATATCTCTAAATCCTACCACTAATGCTAATATTCATAGGGGTATGCAATCATTTCTTTTATATTTTTCATGCATAGATAATGTTGTTTAAAGGAGGGAATCACTACATTAAAGTCAAAGATACAAGATTTGTGACAACCAGAAGAAACCAGGAGCCGTAAAATGGAGGTAGACGCTTTAACGACCAACTATAATATCGGAGCAAAAATTCCAGCCGTATTGCTCCGGTCGTATAGTTGGCGCCGTCACCATTGGGTCAAACAGAACAACTTTCGTGAAGGGACCCCTATATAAAGAAGCCTCGAGCAACGAGAAAACAAGCCAGACCTCGCCAAAAAGAGTCTACCACAGATCACCAGCCGCCTCCAGATCCGCAAACCTTTCTCCATCTCCATATCCATACTCCACCACTTGTAATAGTATACCTCTTCTCTGATTGGCGACATTGTAAGACTATTTCTATCAATTTTATGTTTTTGTTACAATGTTTGTGATTATTGATATCATCTCTATGTGTGAGCAATTCTTCTTGGCCTAAGGGCTTCGGCCTAGCCATGTAGCAATTGTGCATGTTATTTATCATGGACGGGATCGTGTATTTGTTTGTATGACATGATGATTATTGTATCCTCTCTTGCCTCCATCCAAGGACTTGTCAGGTACCCAAGACCCCAATGGTTGATCCAGGTATAAGGAGTATGAGTGATGACTGATCTGCAGGTTGGGAACCCTAGTGATAGAAGGGGTAGTACGGCTTTATGTGAGTGATTTGCTTGGGATTAACGGTGACATCACTATGCATATCATTAGTTCTCTATCTTCTATGGATGAGACTAGTAGGTTATTGCTATAAGCGGTTGCGGAGGACATAGCAATTATGGATGCATTGCCCAGATATAATTTATCTTGATCTAATAAGTAGACGCATACTTCATTTCTATCTTTTATTTCCATCAGATGTTTTGCACAACTACAGGTGAAACCGAATGCCCTAGGCCCTCTCTCTCCATCATCGACAACAACAAAAAGACGCAAGCTATTGGTCCGATAAAAACACAAAAGGAATTCTAAAACTCTCGAAGGTCCGTTAAAGTAACTTCACTATGCATTCGCTTCCCTAGGATTCGACAACCTAGGTCTACTAGGGAAAAAAGCTACACTACATCCGTAATCCTGATCGAAGGTATCACACACCGATCTACTTCCAGCAACCATTTTTTCTGTTCCAAAATTCAAAATAATCAAAAACACCAGTACAAAAAGGCTCAAAGGTAACAATAATAACAAAAAGGTGCTCGGACCACCTTGCAACGAAAACAAACCCTAGCACGATAACAGAAGCATCTCGCTCCTCCACGACCTCTAGTTCCAAAAAAAATGCCACCACCGCAATTTTCAGACAAAGTGTACCATGCTTTCTTACAGTTCCCAAGTTTTAGGATTTTACAAGCAGACATAGAACGGTTTTTCATTTTATTCATGTTCAATCTTCTTGCTTTTTGATGAGGTTGTTGCATCATAATGCTAGATGTTGTATAGTTTAATCGCTAGGTATTATGTATGTTGGTATAAGGCCAGTAGTAAATGATGTGTCACTTTGTTATACCTAGGACTCGGTTATACTATTGAACTTGCTCTCACGCACTTTTTGTAGATTATTAAATTAGACCTAATTCGACAAATTGATGAAAATTCATTTGAGTGGGTGAAATTAAGTAGAAAATTAAGCCCGAAAAATATAACATGTAATTTATCCAACCACTTTATGTACTAGTAAATAAATGGCACATGCTATGAACTCTAATTTAGCCATATTAACCGTACTTTGTTCTGAAAAAACTTTTGCTTCTTTACCATGCTAACATGCACCGACCTATACCAAAATATGGACACATTGTCATTGTAGATATATAGAGTATGCCCATGACATTGTCCATTTGCCTTTAAACCCAAGAAAGTTCACATGGAGTACATGATATAGTAGGCCATATCGTGAAGTGAGTTTTGCAAGTATTTTACTGGTAGAATAAATTAAAGAACAAAGAATGCCCCCTCCCCCACAAATTTTCGTACAAAGTGGACAATTCTTTTTTACAGTTTCCCAAGTTTAAGGATTTTTCAAACTCCCAAGCCAATGCTCCACGCACTTAAATGACTCTATGTCGATCAAACGAAATTAGGTCAAACTTTAATACATGTGAGCACGATGGACTATTACTCTTGAAAATTTCCAAAATTCTTCTGAAGGAACCCAGACGGCTAATATATCATGGGCCAACAATAGTTTTAAAAAATCGGCTTGAGTGACCAATCAAGGTCATGGCCATGTCCACATCATACTTTAGTACTATTACACTTGTTAGCTGTTGCATAACGACAAATTGGCTTGAGTGACCAATTAAGGTCATGGCCATATCCAGATCATAGTTTAGGACCCACGAGTCTAGCGCAATGGGGAAGGGAGTACAAGGCACGAATGTCTAAGGGCATCCGTAATGTAGAACCCACCGGCTTATACTGAAATTACCACAATGTATAAGGTCAACATTGGCCACAAGATAGGACCCGCATAGCTTATCATATTGCTCCTTGCAAGAGAGAGGAGAGAGGGGAAATGATGTTTCTATTCTCTATGGCAACCCACAAGCTTGAGTGTCAACACCCGAAGTTTTAATCCTAGATGCATGTTATGCCATATGTCGCAATCCTAGGATTACCATTTTTGCGAGACATGACAGATTGGATATCATAGTACATCATCCATTACAAACCATAATAAGGTCTTACACAAATAAAGGATCTCATGATCCAGTCTTACTACAATCAAGTAGCGGAATAAATAGCGTACCGGTGGGGTCCATCTTCAAAGTCACAAGCAATGCTGACGATGGGAGATGATCCTAGTTGTCGTACTCGTCCTGCTGTCCTCCTTCAGGGTAGTCCTCCCCATAGTCTGGCCATAGGAATAGCTAGGGACAAAAGCCATGAGTACTCTTTAAGTACTCGCAAACTACCACTAATAAATAGGATAGTTCTAGTAGGAACGCTAACTCTAAATTTATTTGTAAAGTTAAGTTTGAAACCTAAGCTGAGTTCAGAAACAAAGAAAGATAAAATAAAGTTTGAAAACACCTAAGTGAGAACTTAGTTGTCATAGTCACAACTCAGTTGTGGTCAAGTCATATCACAATTCATTTCATAAGTCATTTTGAAAATATCTGACAATGGAACAGTATGGCCACTCCAACTGTCCATAACCGCGAATGCGGCTATTCGAATAGTTTGACACTCTGCAGAGGTGGTACACTTTCACCACAAGATTCGATACATCTGTCAGGGTAACCCTGAATCATCATACTTAGTATGCAAATAATCAAACATAATCTTTCCTTTACACACTCTAGTATAAGCACCTCTCCTATGAGCATGGCCTCCCATCCATGACCATGTGCCATCCTGGGCACTGCATAGGTGGACAACATTGAGAGGTAGCCTCAGCTCAAACCTCTCCCGTGAGGGAACTAATACTAATGAATATAAACTTCCGGCTAAGCCTTACACAATTCAGGTATTGTAGTTGTAAGGTAAAATTGGAATGGTATCGCATCCGAACCCAACCATCAGTTTTGTAAAAGGGCTAAGGCTCATGCCTCATCATTTTTATCATCATCATAAACCATTTGTGTTTCTCAACACATGTCAAACCATCTCAATAGAATGACTCATCATTCCAAGGTTTTCACAAGTCATTTTCACCAAGTATTCCCATCTAAAGTGAATCAAGTTTTGTTTAGTTCCAACTACTAAGTTAAGAGTGTTCACTAATGTGGGATGCTAATATCAATCTCATGCCATAGAATGACATCTAAGTCTAACTAGATAGGTCAAGTTTTATACTCTTTATGCTACCTTTAAACAGGTAAAGGACTTTGATAAAGTAAAGAAGGTAAAGCTTGTAAATAAAACTTGGAGTAGGTATAAGTCAAAATGATATAACCAAAGCATGCCTAATGCATCTTGCTTGGGTTATCTATCTTGCAAGGTTTAGCTTGCATTGTTAAATATGTCTTGCTAGGTATAATACTTGCAAGTGTTAGATTTCCAATAATAGCTTGCCTTGGTTGGTGCAGTGGTTAAATTTCTCTTCCACGTGTTCTTGGTAGAACTCCTCCTCAAAAACTTGGTCGGTACTATCGTCTATAAATACATAAAGAATACACAATCACCAAACAATACTTAACTAGTCTACTTAGCACACTAAGGCACATATTTGATGATATATGATCATCACAAGCATCACAAGGTTTAATGAACTAGCTTCATTCTTTTATTTGAGAAAAGTAATTTCTACTCATTGAAATTAACTAATATTTAATATTCTCCAATTAAAATATGGGATCATGTGGACACATGTCATCACCACGTATTCTAATATATGGTAATGTTATTTAAAGGGTGGATCATATTTTAATAAGTTCAAGTTTAATAATTAATGATTTAAAGTGACTAGAAATGCCTATATAGCATTATTTTGGTACT
This sequence comes from Avena eriantha, assembly GCA_910589775.1. Taxonomy (NCBI): domain Eukaryota; kingdom Viridiplantae; phylum Streptophyta; class Magnoliopsida; order Poales; family Poaceae; genus Avena; species Avena eriantha. The sequence goes on from OU342741.1 coordinate 48,609,019, forward strand.
AGTCCAAATTCACTGCATGTAAACCTTAATATTATTATATATTCAGATATGTATGGTTAAATGTGATTTTTGAGAGTTGGAATCAACTCAAAAGTTACTATGGTTGATCTTATAAAAATATTTGAATGTACAAAAGCTTCTGTCTTGTTATTTTTTCTAGGAGAGATATCTAACTCTAAATGATTTAAATCCAACGGGCTTGGACAGAGATTTTCATTAGCTTTCTAAGAAAATTGGAATCACTCAATTTGGATTTGTAAAACTCTCTGAAATGATTTTTAAACCAAGGGACAGATTCTAGTTTAAGTCTAAAAAGAAAAAGATTTATTTGAATCACAGGGCCAGTGCGGGAAACTAATTGGGCCGGCCCAGATTCACTCCGCGGCGCTAAGGACTGCTGAGGGGGGTTCGCCTGTCAGTGGCTCATTACACGTGAAGCGGTACGGGGCGATATGGACCGTAGGATTAGAACTAGATCTAACAGCTGGGGCTTATCATCGACGACGGACTCGTCGCCGGCGAGGCCGAACTCTAGCAGCTTGGTGGGGGTGCAGTGGGGACGTACCAGGGCTCCAGCTAGTGCGGCGAGGCCGGCAAACGAACGAGTAGACGATGGCGAGCTCAGGCGAAGTCGCGGCAGAGGCTGGGGTGGACGAAATCAACGGCAGCGTCTCCTCTGCTACAGCTGCCTCTAGTGAAATTCCGGCGACCTACTGCTCAAGCTGCTCTAGCGAGGGGTGGGGAAGGACTCGTGGAGAGAGGGGAGTCGAATGGTGTGGAGATTGAGGCTGGGGGAGGTCTCCTTATATAGGCTCGAGGAGGGGACCGAAGGGGCGACGACGAGCTCGTCGGTGATGATGATACATGGGCCTAGAGGCATGGGTGGTGTAGGCGGATGGTGGCTTGCCTCCTGGTGGTCCTCTATGGATTTATGGCGCAGCTAGGGGTGGTGGTAATCGGTCGGGAGCGTCGCATGCTCTGGGAGACAGGGGCGGTGCTCGACGGGGTTCCTAGCGATTGTGGGACGCGCGGCGGTGCACGGCCGTGTCAGGCGGGGTGATGTGGTCAAGGCGGAGCGGCATGCACGGTCTGCGGTCGAGGTGCGGTCTGTGGCGTGCTGGCGGTGAGGGCGCTCTGGCGTGCTCTGGCGCGGCGCAGAGAGGCATGGGCGTGAGCGAGTGGAGGTGGTCCAGGGGCCGGCTTTGGCCGTGGGGTGGAAAGGGGAGTGATGTAGCGTTGGGCGGAGCTAGTGGTGGTGCTGGAACGACGCGGTCTGGGGAGCGTTGCCCATGTTCGACCGGCAGTGACCAAAAACAAGCGGCCCGGCACTGCTGCTCTAGGCCGGTTAGTATCTTAGTTAGGGGCTGGTTAGAGTTAGAGGGGACAAGGGGTCCAAATGGAGCCCAATTACTCGACAATGCATTGATCATTGAATAGTATAGGCAGATAAATTGTGCATGCCACCGGTTGGACACAATGGCCGCATGAACCAAACTTTCAAATTTTGAGATGATTTTTTGGTGGAGTAGTTGGTCTCATGCTTGAGCATCTCTGGTTGCTAGGATTTGTTAAATGGAATTCATTTGAATGGTTTTTGAAATAGTGGGATCTAGACATATGAACTAGATTCCATTTTCAATTGTCATTTAAAATTAGAGTTTGAATGTGTTTGGCAGATCACAAAGTGTACCTTGGCACATCACTACTTGTACTAGCAAGTGGTGCAAAGATCCACAATTGTTTCTGTTGGAATTTGAGTGCTAGGAATACCCAAAGTGGGCTAGGTGATTAAAATGGCAAAAGTGACCATTTCCTTTATTTAATTCCTTTTGATTTCTTTTTCTTTGGTTTTTTCTTGGAGATGATCTAGATGATCTGACATTCATCATAGAACCATTTTACAACCATTAGAACAAACAATAATGGCATTTCAAAACAACTCCTATTTAAATGCAACACTCATATGCATGCTTAAAGATTTTAAATAGAATTTTTTTTTGTTAACCCTAAATTGGGTAGATTTGATCTTGATCACTTGGATTAAAGTTTTGGGATGTTACAAACCTTCCCCCCTTAAACAAAATCTTGTCATGAGATTTAAGAAAGAAAACAAGGAACTAAAGAGATCTAGGAACTCAGTCCTAATGTAATCTTCTCCCTCCCAAGTGGCTTCTTCTTCGGTATGGTTGCTCCATTGAATCTTGAGAAATTTGATAATCTGGGTCCTGGTGGTTCTGTAGGATTCCTCCAAGATATGGATGGGCACTTCACGATATGTCAGATCCTTGTTGATATCAATAGCTCGTTGATCGATGTTCTTGAAAACTTCAGTCTTCTCCGGCACTTCTAAGCATTTGCGAAGTAGCGAGATATGGAACACATTGTGGATGGCTAACATTTCCTCTGGCAGTTCCAGTTCATACGATACTTCTCCTCGGTGAGTTAGAATCTTGAAAGGTCCAATATATCTGGGGGCTAACTTTCCTTTCAGACTAAAACGTTGGGTTCCCTTCAATGGTGAAACCTTGAGATATACAAAATCTCCGACATTGAAAGTTAGGTCTCTCCTTCTCTTGTCAGCATAACTCTTCTGTCTAGATTGGGCGGTCTTGAGGTGCTCATGAAGTTTGTGAACTTTCTCTTCGGCTTCTCGGAGAATGTCGGGTCCGAAAATCTGACTCTCTCCTACTTGCGACCAATTCAAAGGGGTACGACACTTTCTTCCGTATAAGAACTCAAATGGTGCCATTTGCAAACTGGCTTGCTAACTGTTGTTATATGAGAATTCTGCAAAAGGCATACACTCTTCCAATTTTGATCCATATTCTAACAAACAAGCTCTCAACATATCCTCTAGGATTTGGTTGACTCTTTTAGTCTGTCCAACGGTTTGCGGGTGATAAGCGGTGCTGAAATTCAACTTGGTTCCTAATCCTTCTTGGTCTTTCTGCCAAAATCTCGAGGTAAATTGGGTTCCTCAATCTGATTCTATGGTCTTGGGGCTTCCATGCAAACTGACGATCCTAGAAATATACAACTCTGCTAGCTTCGAACTCTAGTAGGTTGTCTTGACAGGTATAAATTGAGCTACCTTGGACAGTCTATCAATGATGACCCAGATTGAGTCATTTCCCCTACTCGAAGTAGGCAAACAGGTGATAAAGTCCATTCCGATGGAATCCCATTTCCATTTAGGAATCTTCAAATGTTGCAATAGTCCTACGGGCCTCTGATGTTCTGCTTTGACTCTCTGACAGATATCACAATTGGCGATGTAGCTTCCGATTTCTCTCTTCATCTTGTGCCACCAAAATTGCTCCTCCAAATCTTGATACATCTTTGTTCCTCTAGGGAGGATAGAATAAAGAGTATCATGAGCTTCTTGCATGATAACTTGCTTCAATTCTGAATTTGCTGGCACAAAAATACGTCCTTTGTACCACAGAACTCCTTCTTCGTCTTTGGTTAATCCTGGTACCTTTCTTGTACCAATACGATGTTTGACTCTGTCGATACTTTCATTTCCCTTCTGGGCTTCCTTGATTTGGCTAATCAAAGTGGGTTGAAGTTCAATGCTAGCTAAAAATCCTTTGCTAACTAGCTCAGTTCTAAACTGCTCCAACTCCTCATACAAACTTGGTTGCTGCTCCTTGATCATCGTGTTTAGCCTACACGGCAATCTGCTAAGAGCATCCGCTACCACATTGGCTTTGCCGGGGTGATAGTGAATGTCAAGGTCATAATCCTTGATTAACTCTATCCATCTCATTTGCCTCATATTCAGCTCCTTCCCAGTGAAAATATACTTCAAGCTTTTGTGATCTGAGTAAATCTCACAGCGATTACCCATAAGACAATGACGCCATGTCTTCAATATCAAAACTACAGCTGCTAACTCAAGATCATGGGTAGGGTAATTCCGCTCATGCTGCTTTAGTTGTCGAGAAAGATACGTGATGAATTTTCCTTCTTACATCAATACACATCCGAGGCCAATCTTGGATGCATCACAATACACATCAAATGGCTTTTTGATATCTGGCATGATCAATATTGGGGCTAAAATCAATCTCTTCTTCAGCTCTTGGAAACTTGCTTCACATTTGTCGGTCCATTCAAACTTCTTGTCCTTCTTCAACAATTGGGTCATGGGTCTTGCGATGCTCAAAAATCCTTCTACGAATTTGCGGTAATATCCCGCTAATCCGAGAAATGCACGGACTTGGGTTAGAGTGGTTGGGGCTTCCCATTCGACATCTTTGATCTTGGCGGGATCAACAGCGACTCCTTCGGCAGACAAAATATGTCCTAGGAATCCTACTTGTTTCAACCAAAACTCACATTTGCTGAACTTGGCATACAACTGATGCTCCCTAAGGGTTTCAAGGATGATTCTCAGATGTTGTTCATGCTCTTCTTCTGACTTGAAGTAGATAAGGATATCGTCGATAAACACCATGACAAACTTATCTAGAAAATTCATAAAGATCTTATTCATGAGATTCATGAAATAAGCAGGGGCATTGGTTAATCCAAAAGACATGACCGTATACTCGTATAATCCATAACGAGTAGTAAAGGCGGTCTTCGAAATATCCGTTGCATGAATCTTAAGTTGGTGATAACCAGTCCTAAGATCAATCTTAGAGAACACATTTGCTCCAGTCCACTGATCAAATAGATCCTCTATCTTTGGCAAAGGGTACTTGTTTTTGATGGTGACGTCATTCAGCTTCTTGTAATCTGTGCACAAACGATTGCCTCCATCTTTATTGTCGATGAATAACACTGGCCATGGCGATGCGCTTGGTTGAATCAAACCTATCGCCAACATAGCATCCAGCTGCTTCTTCAATTCCACTAACTCTGAGGGGTTCATACTATAGGTTCTCTAGGCTATGGGTCCGGTTTCGGGGATTATTTCCATAATGAACTCAATATCCCTATCCGGGGGCATACCAGGCAATTCATTTAGGAATACGTCAGGGTATTCACAGACTACTCTGACTTGGTCAATGGTGGGCAGGGCTAGACTCTTATTACACTTGAATTGACGGGGCAAGGTTTCAGATATATGCTCTACTGATACTCCAGAGCTACTGGTCATGGTGATGGCTTTCTTTGCACAGTCAATCAATCCTTTATGCTTTGACATCCAATCCATTCATAGTACTACTTCCAAACATTTGGTTCCAAGTACTATTAGATTGGCATAAAAATCTATCCCATGTATTCTGATAGGAACATCTTTGCAAATTTTTCTAGCTTTTGTAGTTGAACCAGGGATTTGAACTATCATGACATACTTCAAGTAGGTTGGGTGAATCTTACTAGTGCATGAAAATTCTTCGGTGACAAATGAGTGTGATGCTCCCGAATCAAACAACACTCTTGCTAAGACTGAGTTGATAGAAAACATACCCAGCACTACATCTGGCGCTTCTTGGGCTTCTTCGGCGTTCATGTGGAAGAGACGGCCGTTGCGGTTGTGAGGGTTCCCTAGGGCGAATCTTCTTCCTGGTTGAACACGATGCTGCTGTTGAGCTGGGGCATTCACATTGGCAGTGGCGGCAATCTTCTTGGGGCACTCATTGGAATAGTGACCCTTCACTCCACACTCGAAACAAGTGATTTGAGACTTGTCTTTCACTGCCACGAGCACAGCATTGCTTCCAGTTCTGGGTGCGATGTTGTTGTTGTTGTTGCTGCTCTTGGGAGGTGCACGATTGAAATTGCTGGCATTGCCGGGGTGATTTTTGTTTCCTCCGGACTTCACATTTCCTCCGCTATAGTTGGGGTAGCTTGGGCGAGACATTGGGGGTCAGTTGTTCCTCGGTGCATATCCGGCAGACGGGTTGGGACGGTACTTGTGGTAACTGTTGGATCCAGCTTGGTGCATCATATGACGTTTGTGGTTGTCATTTGCTTGATTAATCTTCCCTTCCATCTGAATGGCAGAGTCGACTAGCTCTTCGAGATCCTCAAAACGGATGTTGACGAGGACAGTTTGCATCTCATCATGCAGTCCGTTAAGGAATCTCTCCTTCTTCTTGGCCTCCGTGTTGATCTCATCAGGTGCATACCTGGCTAGGGACAAGAATCTGTCACGGTACTCCACTACAGTAATTCTGCCCTGCTTCAACTCTCTTAATTCATCCCTCATTCGGGTGACAAGACCCTGTGGCATGTGGGTGCGGCTAAACTTGATTTTGAAGGCTTCCCATGTCATCACTTGACCATGGTTCATTGTGCGGGTGTTGTTCCACCATTCTCTTGCATCTCCTGCCAGATAGTGGGTGGCAAAAAGAACCTTCTCGTTGGCATCCACTCCTGCTACGTCTAGATTGTTCTCCATTGTCTGCAACCAGTCATCAGCATCCAGTGGGTTCTCCGAAGTGCTAAAGATTGGGGGATTTGTATTCTAGAAGTTTTTGAGTTTGGATCCATGATGATCCTGATTTCCATGGTTCTGATTGTTGTGAGCCATCTGGGCGATCTCCTGCAGTGTTGCTAGATTAGCTTGGCGCTCTGCCCTACTAGCTTCATGGTTTGCAATGAGAGTCTGCAGAATCTGCAGCATTGGGTCTTGCGATGAGCTGCTCCCTCCTTGGTTTCCACGAGTCATCTAAAGATTGAGATAGATAAAGGGGTAAGAGGGAAAGTTCTAAGGTTCATGGTTTTGATTCCAAAGCTAAAACTTTGAGTTTGACTCAGGTTTTGCAACTAACTTCTTTTCATTCATTCAAGCAAGGCACACGATACAAACACACACACCACAACATCAAAGGAAAACAGATGGTTTTAAGAACCATTCTGCAAGCTAAGATACAATGGGAACGATACTCCTTACTCTACGATAGTGCTCTAGTGCATCTACTCATCATCGATGAAGTCGGAGTCATCATCGTCGGTGTAGAAGTCCACGACATCCTCCTCTAGATAGTCATCATCATTGCTGAGGTAGGAGTCAATATCTCCTTGGATATCTTCACCTTCCTCTTCTTCTTCTTTTGCTGCAATCTGAGCTTCTTGCTCCTTGATGGTCTTCTCGAGGTCGGCCACCTTCTTGCAAAGACGGTCGATGGTGCGATCCTTCTTTGCACATTGACGGCGAAGAGACTAACGATCCTTGACGAGCAGTGAGAAAGTCTAGGCCTTCTGGGCGGCAAGGGCGAGGTTGTGGTTGGCAACCTCTCTAGCATTGTCCAACTCCTCCTGTCTGTCATACAGTAGGAAGTCGAGGTTCTGCACTTGACGCTTCAATATTGGGTGACTTGGCATCTCTAGCAACATTCCCATGGAATAACGCCTTGCATAGTGAACAAAGTGGGTTCCTTGGATTAGGTTGACACTCAGGGCACACAGACATGCGAGAGCTTCATGCATTTCCCTGGCTAATCCACCTAGCTAGTTGTTCTCCCTTATAGAGAAATGAATCCTCCTAGATACTGGTGCTTCTATCTTGCCTCGAAGATCAGCAGTTACTTGCCATTGTAAATCCCCTCCTGGTGGAACCGGGAGTTGAGCTCCAAGGAATTCCGGATGAGGACGCTCCAAGAACTCAGATAGTGAATCTAGATCCCTCTCGAAGATCAGTTGGCCTCCGTTGCCCAACTGGTAGAACTTGCTGTATTGGGCTTCCATCTAAAAGAATTTTAGGATGAGAAAGTTAGTGAAGTGGTCAAGTGTGTCAAAGTTTTATGTAGTAATGTAAGAATTTAGAGGAACATGATTTTTTTTTAGAGAAAAAATCCCAAAGGGTAAGAGAGGAAATAGTTTTCATAAATACTCACTTTGGTTTTTGAAACTAAGTTTTTGTTCGGACGTCCATTCTAACTAGGGTCTCCTATGGTCAGGATGGCTCTAATACCAACTTGTCAACACCCGGATTTTTAATCCCAAATGCCTGTTATGCCATACATCGCAATCCTAGGTTTACCATTTTTGCGAGACATAACAGAATGGATATCACAGTACATCATCCATTACAAACCATAATAAGGTCTTACACAAATAAAGGATCTCATGATCCAGTCTTAGTACAATCAAGTAGCAGAATAAATAGCGTAGCGGTGGGGTCCATCTTCAGAGTCACAGGCAATGCTGACGATGGGAGATGATCCTGGTTGTCGTAGCCGTCCTGCTGTCCTCCTTCAGGGTAGTCCTCCCCATTGTCTGGCCATAGGAATAGCCAGGGACAAAAGCCATGAGTACTCTTTAAGTACTCGCAAACTACCACTAACAAATATGATAGTTCTAGTAGGAACGCTAACTCTAAGTTTATTTGTAAATCTAAGTTTGAAACCTAAGCTGAGTTTAGAAACAAACAAAGATAAAATAAAGTTTGAAAACACCTAAGTGGGAACTTAGTTTTCATAGTCACAACTCTGTTGTGGTCAAGTCATGTCACAATTCATTTCATAAGTCATTTTGAAAACATGTGACAACAGAACAGTATGGCTACTCCAACTGTCCATAATCACGGACGCGGCAATTCGAATAGTTTGAAACTCTGTAGAGGTGGTACACTTGCACAAGAAGATTCGATACATCTGTCAGGGTAACCCTGAATAATTATACTTAGTATGCAGATAATCAAACATAACTTTTCCTTTACACACTCTAGTATAAGCACCTCTCCTATGAGCATGGCCTCCCAACCATGACCATCTGTCATCCTGGGCACTCCATAGGTGGACAACACTGAGAGGTAGCCTCAGCTCAAACCTCTCCTGCGAGGGAACTAATACTAATGCATATAAACATCCGACTAAGCCTTACCCAATTCAGGTATTGTGGTTGTACGGTAAAATTGGAATGGTATATCTGAACCCAACCATCAGTTTTGTAAAAGGGCTAAGGCTCATGCCTCAACATTTTTATCATCATCATAAACCATTTGTTTTTCTCAACACATGTCAAAACATCTCAATAGAATGACTGATCATTCCAAGGTTTTCAGAAGTCATTTTCACCAAGTATTCCCATCTAAAGTGAATAAAGTTTTCGTTTAGTTCCAACTACTAAGTTAAGAGTGTTCACTAATGTGGGATGCTAATATCAATCTCATGCCATAGAATGACATCTAAGTCTAACTAGATAGGTCAAGTTTTATACTCTTTATGCTACCTTTAAACAGGTAAAGGACTTTGATAAAGTAAAGAAGGTAAAGCTTGTAAATAAAACTTGGAGTAGGTATAAGTCAAAATGATATAACCAAAGCATGCCTAATGCATATTGCTTGGGTTATCTATCTTGCAAGGTTTAGCTTGCATTGCTAAATATGGCTTGTTAGGTATAATACTTGCAAGTGTTAGATTTCCAATAATAGCTTGCCTTGGTTGGTGCAGTGGTTAAATTTCTCTTCCACCTCTTCTTGGTAGAACTCCTCCTCCTCGAAAACTTGGTCGGTACTATCGTCTATAAATACATACGGAATACACAATCACCAAATAATACTTAACTAGTCTACTTATCACACTAAGGCACATATTTGAGGATCTATGATCATCACAAGCATCACAAGGTTTAATGAACTAGCTTCATTCTTTTTATTTCAGAAAAGTAATTTCTACTCATTGAAATTAACTAAGATTTAATATTCTCCAATTAAATTATGGGATCATGTGGACACATGTCATTACCGCGTATTCTAATATATGGGAATGTGATTTAAAGGGTGGATCATATTTTAATAAGTTCAAGTTTAATAATTAATGATTTAAAGTGACTAGAAATGCCTATATAGCATTATTTTGGTACTAGTCCAAAGTTACTGCATGTAAACCTTAATATTATTACAGATTCATATAGGTATGGTTAAAAGTGATTTTTGAGAGTTGGAATTAACTCAAAAGCTACTATGGTTGATTTTATAAAAATGTTTGAATGTGCAAAAGCTTCTGTCTTGTTATTTTTACTAGGAGAGATCTCTAACTCTATATGATTTACATCCAACCGGCTTGGATAGATATTTTCATTAGCTTTCTAAAAAAATTGGAATCACTCAATTTGGATTTGTAAAACTCTCTGAAATGATTTTTAAACCAAGGGACAGATTCTAGTTTAAGTCTAAAAAGAAAAATATTTGTTTGAATCACAGGGACAGCACGGGAAACTAATTGGGCCGGCCCAGATTCACTCCACGTTGTTGAGGACTGCTGACAGGGGGTCCGCCTGTTAGTGGCTCATTACACTCGAAGCGGTACAGGGCGATATGGACCGTAGGATTAGAACTAGATCTAACCGCTGGGGCTTATCGTCGATGACGGACTCGTCGCGGACGAGGCTGAACCCTAGCGGCTCGATGGGGGTGCAGTGAGGACGTACCAGGGCTCCAGCTAGTGCGGCGAGGCAGGCATACGAACGAGTAGACGACGGCGAGCTCAGGCGAAGTCGAAGTAGAGGTTGGGGTGGACGAAATCAACGACAACGTCTCCTCCTGTACTGTGGCTGCCTCCGGTGAAATTCCGGTGACCTGGTGCTCGAGCAGCTCCGGCGAGGGGTGGGGAAGGACTGGTGGAGATAGGGGAGTCGAATGGTGTGGCGATTGAGGCTGGGGGAGGTCTCCTTATATAGGCTCGAGGAGGGGACCGAAGGGGCGACGGCGAGCTTGTCGGTGATGATGATACAGGGGCCTAGAGGCATGGGCAGCCTAGGCGGATGGCGGCTTGCCTCCTGGTGGTCCTCTACGGCTTTATGGCGAAGCTAGGGGCGGTTGCAATTGGTCAGGAGCGTCGCGCGCTCTAGGAGATAGGGGTGGTGCTCGACGGGGTTCCTGGCGACTGTGGGTCGCGTGGCGGTGCATGGCCGTGTCTGGTAGGGTGAGGTGGTCAAGGTGGAGCGGCGTGCGCGGTCTGCGGTCGAGGCGTGGTGTGTGGCATGCTAGCGGTGAGGGCGCTCTAGCGTGCTCTGTCGTGCTCTGGCGGCGCAGAGAGGCATGGGCGTGAGCGAGTGGAGGTGGTCCAGGGGCTGGCTTTGGCCGTGGGTGGGACAAGGGAGTGAAGTAGGGTTGGGCGGAGCTAGTGGTGGTGCAGGAATGGCGCGGCGCGGTCTGGGAGCATTGCCCACGTTCGGCCGGTGGTGAGCAAAAATGGGTGTAGCGGCACTGCTGCTCCCAGACGGTTAGTAGATTAGTTAGGGGCTGGTTAGAGTTAGAGGGGACAAGAGGACCAAATGGAGCCCAATTACTCGACAATGCATTGATCATTGAATAGTAATAGTTAGGCAGATAAAATGTGCATGCCACCTGTTCGACATAATGGCCTCTTGAACCAAACTTTCAAATTTTGGGATGATTTTTGGTAGAGTTGTTGGTCTCATGCTTGAGCATCTCTGGTTGCTAGATTTGTTAAATGGAATTCATTTGAATGGTTTTTGAAATAGTGAGATCTAGACATATGAACTAGATTCCATTTTCAATTGTCATTTAAAATTAGAGTTTGAATGTGTTTGGGAGATCAGAAAGTGGGCCTTGGCACATGACTACTTGTACTAGCAAGGGGTGCAAAGATCCACAATTGTTTCTGTTGGAATTTGAGTGCTAGGAATAACCAAAGTGGGCTAGGTGATTAAAATGGTTAAAGTGACCATTTCCTTTATTTAATTCCTTTTGATTTCTTTTTTTGGTTTTTGCTTGGGGATGATCTAGATGATGTGACATTCATCATAGAACCATTTTACAACCATTAGAACAAACAATAATGGCATTTCAAAACAACTCCTATTTAAATGCAACACTCATATGCATGCTTAAGGATTTTAAATAGAATTTTTTTTTGTTAACCCTAAATTGGGTAGATTTGATCTTGATCACTTGGATTAAAGTTTTGGGATGTTACATTGAGGAAACTTTATGTCCTCCACAATCTATAACACTACTGCAGAATATGCTATCAGTGACAGGCCCAAAAAGCCCTTTAGTGACAAGCAAAATGTCTGTCAGTGATGACTAGTCACTGGTATATACTAGTGACAAGCAAAAGAAATACATGTCGCTAGTTTTGAACAAATGAGGTAACAATATGGGGTTTGTAGTGACAGGGCCATTATCATGCATGTCGCTAGTTTGAATTTTTATAATAAATATTTTTTAAATGTGTTTTCCACGAATATTTCATATAGCATAATAAGATGTTATAAAAAAATTAAATGCATTTTCCATGAATAATTCAGATAGCACAATAAAATGTACCAATGATACGGTCATCAATATGACATAATACTTAACACAATGGCATAAGAACTTGCAATCTATCGTGATCTAATGATGGATAGTTTCTTGAACAGTTATCGAGCAGTAATTTCAACTCCAAAAAACAACAACACCACGATACATGTAATATAGTCATATGCGTAGCTACAAGTTCCTTTCCTTTTACGGTTATACATTTCCATCATCTCGTTAAGATGTGAATTCTTTCGTTGCTTCTTCCTTGTATGGATTTGAATCGTGCAGGACATTGATGACGTGCATAACCTGATACAAACAAAGAAATGAGCATAGGGGGTATAAGCACCCGTTGGAGAATAAACATATTCTAAGTAAAAAAATCAATAGTAGCATAGAAATTAGCTTTCTCAGTAAACTAATTGGGTGTCACACGCAATTGTGCAGTTAGATGTTCTATTTTCATATATTATAAATGCAAAACTTGAGCAAGTTAATTGTTTAGGATACTTCCATCACGGAGTAGTGTACTCTACTCTTCAACTTCTGTTTCTAACCTCCAGCTCCAACAATTAACTATGATTCCATGCTCCTCATGTAGTTTTGCCACCTATAGTATCATTAACAAAGTTGGGTGATGCATTGAATACATTAGTGACATACACTCCATATTATATATTGCAAATTATATGGACATCAACCATGATATATGATAAAGAGTTCCATACATCGGGTGAATTGATGAATCTATTTATACTAGTGTACATAAACATGCTAGGGATTTGGCCTGATTGTGCCTCCACCTCTTTACGATGTATGATATTGTTTTGAGCAAACTGAAAAAACAAAGAAAAAATAACGTAACCGATATCCAACTAAATTACCGAGATTCCATTGTCATGTATTCAACAACCATTATCCTAAATGATCCGACGTCATTCAACCATCAGCAACGAAGGGATTTTTCTGTTAAGCATATCAAGCAAAATATCATTGTTAGAAAATTTAATGACATCATTAGTTCAGTGATATTGATGTAACATAAAATGTGATATTTACAGTAATAACCGCTCAATCTACATCACTCACAAATATTTGCTTCTTTTTTAAAAAAATAACTTGCATAATTGGTGAAAGTATTCATCTCTACAAAAAAAAAAAAGGAAAAGGTTATACATATAATTTCCAATTCTTCTAACAAATTGGGAATCAAAGTACAACAGTTTACTGTGCACCAATTTCGCACTCAAAAGCTAGACTGCTCCACTTACATCGGAGTTCAAAAGTGATGTAAACATCGGTGATTATTTAAACATGCATGCTTCAGAGACCAGTTAATCACTTTGCTTCACCTAGCCTTCAGTTATCTCGTCCAAGACATCACCTTCAGCTACCATATTGCTTCACCTACATAAAGTTTGCATTCAATTTCTAAACATATTATAGAGTCACATCTTCTACGGGGCTTGTCATCTGGCCATGGCATTAATTCAGAGGTCTTACCACTGGTACCTCGAACCCATCCTTTACATCATTCATGCAAAACAGTAGCACTACAAATTATTTAACTTGTGGAAATACAATCTAATTATCTGATGGCTCTGCATTGTAACACTGATGGATGTCCCTGTAGGCTAATACATGGCAGTAAGCCTAACTCTGTTTGGTGAGTAGTAGATGTAAAATCCCATCACAAAGGTTTAGAGCATCAAGGCCACTAATTTAAGTTTATAAGTTTTTGAAAGAAAAAAATAGCATTAAGTGTAGATTATCAATATTTCGAAACATCATTAATAAGAATGGAGCGACGGGCCGTTATTGTGCATGCTGGTAACAACATCCTGCTTCTCAGTCTCAAATTATAGTACGACGTGTTTAATCCTAATCAAGTCTTGACTAGTAAACGATGGTTTTGCTGAGCCGATAGGAAATTAACACGATGCGTACAGCTGCAGGCTGCAGTATAGAAACTAATGCAATAAGCAAATACGTATCAATTCTGAAAGCTGCAGTAGGGTCGGTGGAAAAGATGCCTTTCTACTACTCGTGTAGTCATCTATCTGTCCACTGCTATCATGGATTCATGAATTATAGTACTCTCTGCCCCCACCACAACGATCATCCAGGAAGCGAAATATACATGAAGGTAATAATACCACAGCTAGAAGATTATATATGTGTAGCACCTGCTTCTGCAAATGCAGGGAGTGGGAGGAGAGAGCACCATAAATTCATGAATGATCTAATCTCTCGGTTAGCTATCCTGAGAAAGACACCAGAATTTGTAGAAAAACAGCCACACAGAAATCATCTATAGTCCCATCTTCCCTACTGTTATCACATATACCATGCAACCACGATCCGGCGATCCGGTGGTTGAACAATAGTACTCCACGAACCAGGATCCATCGTCCCAGATCGAGGGTCGGGAACGATAGTGCCGCTGAGCCCTAATTTGTACCCAAGATAGCAACGAGAAGAGTACATACCAGGGGATCCCGCCGCACTCCACCCGCGCGTCTTATGCGCCAACGATCTCCGTCCCCCCAGGTACGCCGGTAGCCGGCAGCCGGCTGGATGATCTCAGACTCACGCTGCCGTCGCACTGTCGTCTTCCGTTCTCCGTTCTTCCATCGCCGCCGTCGCCGCCTGGGTTGTCGCTAGGGGAGGTCAGAGACTCGGAGGCACCTCTGGGGAGGAACATATGAAGGATGAGTTCATCAGGATTTTTTTTGAACGGGAGTTCATCAGGATTGGGGATGGCTTTTTTTACGGGAAGGATTGGTAATTGTGATGGCTTCGACTACTAGTCAACTAATGTGGTAGTGGTCTGACGCTGACTGTGGACCCATTTGTTTAATCCTTTTTATTTGTTGAGTTTTATCATTTGCCAGACAAATGTTAGGGACGCGATGGATACGTGCGAGATTAGAGGATTTGTTTATTTGGACTGCGGGATTAGACCATATGGTTTGACTAGAATCAGTTTTTGGCAAGATTATCATGATGCCCTACGTACGCCAAAACTTGTAGGCGATGCAAGCGGTGAGATGAGTCGTGTCTAACCACTAACCACGTTTTGACTGGTAATTTTGATGAGTAGATAGTTGAGATGTTTTGGTCTGGTCGGCGAGGGCTAGGCACAAAAATTATACAGGTCACCGGCCACAGACTTTAGAGATTCATGTCACTGAGTAATTTGCACATTCATCCGGTCTCTACAAAAATATTAGTGACGGGCACATTTTAAAGTCGTCACTAATCATAGAATCACGAGTGACAGACATTTATAGATGTCCGTCACTAAGTAATTTTTTCATTCATCCGGTATTCACAAAAAATACTAGTGACAGTCATTTTTATATGCCTGTCACTAGTGTCTCGTACTAGTGACAGGCTTATCATTGCCTGTCACTGGTAATACTTACTAGTGACAGGTCTAGTTTTGTCTGTCAGTAACCACCTGGCAGCTATAAGCCTTTCTGCAGTAGTGTAAGGTGAAGCGTAGCGGATGCCACATAGGCCTTAATGTGTGTTTTATTACACATTATTTTCGATGCCCTAACGCAAAAGCAAATAATGGGCCCACTTGGTAGTGTATGACCAAGCTATAAAACTCCTATGCAAAAATTAGCATCTTCAGTTTAGTTGGTCCCATGGACCATCTCGTTTAGACACTATCTAAATGGTGGATCTTACTCGCAGTACAGTAAGTAGTACTCCCTCAGTTTCAATATATATAAGATGTTTTAGGTTTGTGAAGGTTATGTATCTATTCATCTTTTAGTGTGTAGATTCAGAGTGAACCTCTATGAACCTATACATTAAAATGTCATCTTGACAATTTAATAAAATTAGGTCAAACTTGAGCTACAAGTAAGCATGATATATTTCTCTTGAATTAAATGTCATTTCAGAGGTAGATGAGAACATCTTATTGTAGCAAATAATGTTGTTGAAATTGAGTATTCAACTATTAGGAATAACATTCTCAATTTTCCGAGTGATGACGAGATTGTTCTTTTTTGCAAAGAAAGCTTGAAGAATATTGGATCTTAATGGCACAAGCCAAGTTTCAGACATATACAGTGGGTTAGCATGTTTTACTTACGATTCCCATGTTTTGTGAGTTTTGGATCTTTCTCTAGCTAACTCCATTCACTTGAATGACTTTATGTCGATGTATCAAAATTAGGTCAAAGTTGACCTACAAGTAAATTGTAGGTTACTTTGAAAGTTTTATGAAAAAGCTTTTGGAGGTACCCATCGGGAAGTCAATTAATATATCAGAAACCACCGTAAATTTTAATGACGGGTTCAACTTCTTGCTAAGATTTTGCATCTTGACAGTTTAATGAAATTAGGTCAAACTTGAGCTACAAGTAAGCATGATAGATTGCTCTTGAATTAAATGTCATTTAGGAGGTAGATGAGTGCATCTCTTCTAGTAAAGCAGTGTTGTCGGTGTTAGTGTCCAACTACCAGGAAAGAACATTCTCAATTAATGACGAGATCATTCTTTCCTATAAAGAAAGTGCGAAGAATATTCGATATGAATGCCACAAGCCAAGTTTTCACACATATACAGTGGATCAACAACATGTTGTACTTGTGATTCCGATGTTTTATGAGTTTTCAAGATTCCTAGCTGACTCTGCCCACTTGAATGACTTCATGTTGATGTATCGAAATAAGGTCGAATTTGAACAACAAGTAATAAATTGTAGGTTGCTTTGAAAGTTTTATGAAAATACCTTTTGGAGGTACCCATCGAGAAGTCAATTAATATATCAAAAACCGCAAAGAGATTTTACGACTGTTCGACCTCTAGCTAAGATTTTTCATCTTCCTCAAAAAAAAGATTTTGCATCTTGAAATTTTTGAACCCCTTTTGAAAACGATCACATGAAATAGGGAGAGAGGGGAAATGATATTTCTATTCTCTATGGATAACCCACAAGCTTGAGGTGTACCTTAGACTTAAAGATAACTTCATTTTTCCCACTATGTATAAGGTGAACCTTAGCGGATGCCACATAGTAGGCCTTATTAAGGTGTGCTTTCTTACACAATGCGGGAGTAGTATATTTCTTTGCTTAGACATATGGTCATCTCTGTCCACGCGCTGTACATGTTGAGAGAATAAAACTTTGGTAGGGGAAGAGGGAAGCAACGAAGAGAAGTTGAAGGCGGTTCCATGTTAGAGCAAAGTTATGATGGGTTCCTGACACGAGGTACTCCTAGGGCCTTACAGTGTACACTCTACTAGTAGTAAATTTCAGGACCTATGCATGCAAAGCAAATCGTGTGTTTTCTCTCTCCTTCGCTATCCTACATCTCTCCCCCTTTCTCCTCGCGCACCGGGCCGGCTGATCTCTCCCTCATCCACAGCGTGGCGCTGCACACGTGTGCCTTGGTATGGCGGCTCTGTCTCTGGCGTGTTCGGCAGCCGTGCGTTGGTGTGGAGTAGGGACGAGGAGTACATCAGAAGCAAACCACTTTGGTCATTGGTGGCACAAAAATTCAAAGTTTTCCAGTTTTCGAAATTTTCACTTCCCAAACATCAGGAGGGAATGTTATTCAAAAGATCGGCCATTTGCAGTACTGTACTTACTATCTTATCTTTATCTTTTCTTATGTCTTACAATACCAAACTACTATATATTGTACGGAACATTGACTGTTTGATCAAGACTGGCAAATCCAAACATTTCTAACCGTTGAATCTTCTTTTCCATTCTTAGCATCTAAAAAGATTCCACTAATAGTCTTTAGCACCATGCACGCTATTATGCGTAAACCTCAAAACACACACTTAATTCATTGCTTAGTGTCAGGGTCCTTGTGCTAAATGCATGGACTTGGATGCAATTTTCATTTTTTATGAGATCCTTGATGTAACTTGTACTTCCATCGACCGTGTTAACTCTCAAGCACCTCGCTCCTACGAGACCTACCATTTGATCAGCCATTCGCAGTACTTCTTATCTTATCTTTATATTGTCTTATATCTTACAATACCATACCACTACATAGTGTACGGATTAACTTTGAGCATCAACCGTTGGATCAAGACTAGCTAATACAAACAGTGCCAACCGTTGGATCATCTTTTCCATTCTTAGCATCTAGAAAGATTCTATTTATAGTCTTTAGCATAATGAACTCTAGTATGCGCAAACCTCAAACCACACACTTCATTGCTCAGTTTTCAGGGTCCTTGTGCTAATAAATGCATGGACTTGGATGCAATTTCTATTTTTTATGAGGTCCTTGATCTAACTTGTACTTCCACCGACCGTGTTAACTCTCAAGCACCTCTCTTCTACGAGACCTACCGTTTGATAGGCCATTCGTAGTAATTCTTATCTTCTATTTATCTTGTCTTATATCTTACAATACAATACAATAAACAACCATATATTGTACGTATTAACTTTGAACATTGACCATTGGGTCAAGACTAGCAAATCCAAACATTGCCAACTTTTGGATCTTCTTTTCCATTCTTAGCATCTAGAAAGATTATACTGATAGTTTTTAGCACGATGAACGCTAGTATGCACAAACCTCAAAACACACATTTCATTGCTCAGTTTTAGGGTCCTTGTGCTAAATGCATGGACTTGGATGCAATTATCATTTTTATGAGGTCCTTGATGTAACTTGTACTTCCACCCACCGTGTTAACCCTCAAGCACCTCGCTCCTACGAGACATACCATTAGACCAACCATTCGTAATACTTCTGATCTTATCTTTATCTTGTCTTATATCTTACAATACCATACCATCACTATATAGTGTACGAAACATTTACAGTTTGATCAAGATTGGCAAATCCAAACATTGCTAATAACCGTTGGATCTTATTTTCCATTCTTAGCATCTAGAAAGATTCTACTAATAGTCTTTCGCACGATGAACGCTATTATGCGCAAACCTCAAAACACACACTTCATTAGTCAGTTTCAGGGCCCTTGTGATAAATGCATGGACTTGGATGCAATTTTTATTTTTTACGAGGTCCTTGATGTAACTTGTACTTCCACCGACCACGTGAACTCTCAAGGACCTCGTTCCTACCACACCTACCATTAGATCGGCCATTCCCAATACTTCTTATCTTATTTTTATCTTGTCTTATATCTTACAATACCATACCACTTCATAGTGTACATATGAACTTTGAACAATGGCCGTTGGATCAAGACTAGCAAATCCAAACATTGCTAACCATTGGATCTTCTTTTCCATTCTTAGTATCTAGCAAGATTGTATTGATAGTCTTTAGCACGATGATAAACATTGGTATGCGCAAACCTCAAAATACACACTTCATTGCTCAGTTTCAGGGTCCTTGTGCTAAATGATGCATGGACTTGGATGCAAGAATTTTAATTTTTTATGAGGTCCTTGCTGTAACTTGTACCTCCACCGACCGTGTTAACTCTGAAGCACCTCGCTCCTACGATACCTAAAGCTAGATCGACCATTCCCAGTACTTCTTATCTTATCTTTATCTTGTCTTATGTGTCACAATACCATACCACTGCATAGTGTATGGAACATTGAATGTTTGATCAAGACTGGCAAATCCAAACATTGCTAACCATTTTATCTTCTTTTCTATTCTTAGCATCTATAAAGATTCTCCTGATAGTCTTTAGCACGATGAACGCTAGTATGGGCAAACCTCAAAACACACACTTCATTGCTAAGTTTCAGGGTCCTTGTGCTAAATATATAGACTTGGATGCAAGTTTCATTTTTATGAGGTCCAATTGTACTTGATTAAAGAAGGAAATTAGCATGGTGCTCACTCCTGTAGCCTTACAGTGTGCTACTCCTCCTCTATGCAAGGAAAATAAATTCTGTACTACTCTCTCCTTTGCTGCATCACGTCCATCCTCTAGATGATATCTCCCTCGTCCACAGGGTGGCGCTGCGCACATGTGCCATGGTACTACGACAGCTCTATGTCTATCTCTTTTTTTCATAACTTTGCTCTAACATTGAACCGCGTTCAGCACCTCTTCGCTGCAGCCCTCTCGAGCTGCCTTCTCTAACCCCATAATCTCTTCTATAGTATCTCTTCGTTTCGCCCCTCCATTTCGATCCTTATTTTTCCTAGTACTACTATTTGCTTTACGGAAAACAATGTTCCAGTTTTCGCAAAATATCCTGTCACTTGGAAATTTGAGATCATCTCTTTTCATAATAATTCTTGGAAACTCTCCTTGGCAAAATAGTGTTTACAATAATGCCAACATGCACCAATCTACATAATATGGGGAAATTACCATAAACTATGATGTGGATCCCAAGATATGGCATTGGCCTTGGTCGTCCGACTCGAAACCTATTCATACGTATTGCAGGACGATTTTGTGAACCTGGTTTTTGAAAAGTAGTCAAAACTCAAGTTTATCATTTTGCATGGCATGTGGTACATGCAAAAGGACGCCATGCACATGTCTTCCATGAAATTTTAAGAACAATCCACCTCAGCCTCATATTACAATTCCTTTAGTTTCCAATGAATCAAACACTTCTTTAAGAAAAATTGATGTAGGCTCCAAATCTTGTAGGATTCAACTAGACATGATAATACTGTGTTTTCCCTATTCCTTTGTTTTTCCTATCTCGCGAATCAAATAGGCCCAATGTTGAGACTCCCACGGGAAACATTTCCTACTATGCCAAGATGTACCCATATACCAAATTAATGTGGGAACAGTACATTAACTATGATGTCGATATGGCCATGACCTTTTTTGGTCATCAGGGTTGAAACCTAATAATATTCATACATGGTGGAAAAATATCACGAGGCTGGTTCCTAGAAGTTGTCAAATCCCATGGTTATCAGTTTCCTGGCAGGCTGTACATGTGACGTGATAGGATGCCATGCATAAATATTTGTTTTTCTGTTTTTCTTTATTACATGTGATTGTTTCAAAACTAGTTCAATATTGTCAAGATACAAATTCTTAGCAGGAAGTTGAATTGGTCAAAACTCTTGATTTTTTTTGTTATATTAACTGCATGATGGGTACCTCCAAAATATTTTTGTAGAACTTCGATAGCAATCTACCACTTTCTGGAGCTTCTAGTTCAAATATGACCTGATTTTGTTAAACGAGACATAAAGTCATTTGAGTGGGTCGACTTAGCTTGGATGCTTTGAAAACTCATAAAACTTGGGAATCGTACATAAAACATTGTCCACTATATCTGGAAACTTGGCTTGCGAAATTCAAAACCATGTTCTATGTACTTTATGTGCATAGTATATTCATGGTACTAGAGGCCAACAATAATGGAATCTTCTATACGCTAGACATGACATAATCATGTGTACTAAAAGAGATCCAGTGGTCAACAATGCTAGGTTTTGCTAAACTATATCCAACTATAGATGTTCGAAGTTATTCGTACACTATATAGTGGTATGGAAATTGTGAAGAAAAATAGCAGTTTTTTCTTTTGAAAAGAAGTGTCAAGCACTTATTTCTGATTTTTTAGGGAGAGCAATACGCATAAGAGGATGCAACATGAAAGTATTTGGTTTATTATTTGTTTTATTTCAGTGTCTTCAAAACATTATCAAATTTGTAGGCATGCATATTCTTAGCATGAAATTAGTTGGATTTAATCTCATGATGGTTCTCGATATATTGACAACATTGGTACCAACAAACGGCATTTGCAAAATTCAAGAGCAACCTATCACACTTACTTGTAGTTCATATCTAACCTAATTTTGTTAAATCAGCATAAAGTCCTCTAAGTGGGGGAAGTTACCTAGCTAGGAAGATTCAGCAATTCTAAAACAAGGAAGTTATAAGAAAGCATGGTCCACTTTGTCTGAAATGTGCGGTGGTGGTACCTTTTTTCAACTAGGTTTGGCCTAGAAGGAGCAAGATGCTTTGGTTAACAACTTAACGTGGTTAGTGGAAGTGTACATGTTACATCAAGGACCTCAAAAAAGAGAATATTACACCTAACCCATGTTTTAGTATAAAGGGGCCTGAAAATAAGCATGGAAAAGCAGTCGTGACTGGCTCTCCTTCTCCACCCACTAGCTAAGGCATACTGTTCATACTAGAACAATAGCAACTTGCTTAACAAAAAGGAAATTAGTGTGGTGCTCACTTTTGCTAGATCTTGCTAATGAAATGCATTGAATGCGATGGGACGTGTATATATATGTATACATATCAAGTACAATGTCCCCTTCTCTAGTATTGTGAGTGTCGATCTTTATAATAACATTCCATGCTGGTGTTTGGGATGAAGCAAGTGAGAAAATCAAAACCCGAAAAGTTTGATTCACGACTACTTTTTGCCGCTGCCCCAACCTAAGGCCCAAAGTGGTTCCTTCCTATGTACACCAACACAACATAGTTGACGAACACACGATAGACACAGACATAGCAGTCGTACCATGGCTAGAGTTGAAAGCGGCATCCCGTGAAAGTTTACTTCAAAATGAACTAGAGGCGGGACTTTCGCGGGATCTCGCTCGCAACCCTAACCATGGCACATGTGTTGAGCGCCACACCGGAGATAAGGGAGAGATCAACTGGTAGTTGTGCACGCGGGTGCCGAGAAGATACATACTTGATTACATTGTGTAAAATTTGACTGAATAAATAGAGTAACTAATACACTTGATTACTTTGTGTAAAATTAGTACTATCGGAGGTAGAGTAATACTTTTCAATAATGCTAATTTTCTACCAACATTCTGTATATATAGAGAGAGTAAATCTTGGTCAAAGAAAAAACATGCAAAACAAGGATGCCTTATTCCTCGGGATGGAGGTAGAGTAATACTCCTACCTACTACTCATACTTATGCAAATACTACTATAGTAGAACCTGTAAATAAATAATGTGTCTCATCAAACTGACGTGATGAGACTATACTACGCCAAGAGGTGAGATGGTTAATTTATTACAAGAAAAGAAAAAAACCTCTTTCAAAGAGCCATCCCATCTTCCCCATCTCCGTTTAGTTTATCCCCACTCGCTGACACCGCCTGGCTGCATTTGGGATCCTCTCCACCACGCGGTTCACACATTTTCCTCGCCATCTCGCCTGGTGCAACTCTCCTTCCAGACCACCACCCCTCTCCTCCAAAAACCCCCAAACAATTCTATATAGATCCGCCCTTTCCCCCGATCCTCCTAGACGTGGCGGTAGATCGTCTGTACAAAATTTTGAGAGGTACGAGGGAGTGCTGGCGGTTTAGCGGCTTTAGCATGGTCGGCAATGATGTCGTCAACAAAATTGCTGAGCGTCTGGAGCTACACCGCCAAGTCGCCAATGGAGAAGGTTACAGCTACCCAAACTACAACTGCTCGAAAGTGGTATCCTTCAACGAACTTTATGCCTACATGATCTCCTGCATCCACAACTCGTTTATCTGCATGGAGCTAGGATGAACTGGGTTGGCAACAAATTAATGTTGTATTTGCACCTCAAATTTACCCACTATATCGAGGTGCCCACAGTCCTCTACAACATGAAACAATGGGACCCGTCTAAGACAGTGCCTGCAGGGTTCTCGTGGAGAATAAATGTCATCGGCATCGGGAAGACGGGCACACTGTTCATTGGCCAGATTGACAGGCACAACACGGAGATTGTCCTATGTGTCAGCCGCGTAAGGTTGGCAGTGTGGGAATTGGAGCAGTACGAGGTGAGGATGTCGTCATTGATTTCTTTTCGTGGGTTCTATCCACTCGAGTTTTGTTATTCTGAGCCAAAGATTATGGAGCTGCCAACCGAAGCGGCGCTGGATGCGCTCAACCATTTCCTGCTGGTGCCGCAGACTTATTGTCAAGCTCCCCAATAGTTGGTCGGAGTTCCTCCTGGATTTCAAATATTGGATCTACGACGAAATCAACCCATTGTGAGATATCACATCTTAATTTTCTCCTGATGATCCTAATATGAATGTACTATTGTATGTAATTTTCTAGTCCCTTTGTTCGAATATTAATTAATTTATTTGTTTTAGTGGTATATTCCCTTCGCAATCGGAGTGGTGGAAATTGCTGGAAAGATCCATAAATTTTACACCTATCTTGCTAACAGTGAACATGTGAAAGCCTATTACGAGGATCCACAAACAACGATAAAACGAGAGAAGCGTGCCAGACTGGAAAGCCACTGCTACCTGGCCACGACTTGGACATGCTGAATCATTGGCATACAGATCTTGTGGTGATTCTGACATCTCTCTTTCCTCTCATGCATGTTTGGAGTATATGATGGGACATGTAATCGTTCCAAGCTAGCTTAAGGTACTACTACGAGTAGTTTTATACTTCTACCAAGTATTTTGTATGGAGTTCTGCAACTACTAATATATTTTGTGATAATTCCTATGTATTGGGAATTGTTTAGATCGAGTGCAGAATATGGCTTGTACTGCTGAATCTTTCAAAAGCTACCAAATATCTCAAATGTGCTGATGTTGCTATTATTAAATTATTTTGTAGAACTAATACTATTGTACTGGTACTTGTTTTAATCAATGGTAGTAGATTGTTTTGGTTTTCTTTTGAAATATGGCCTTCTCAATCTAGATGAGGCATGGGCTTCTTGGATTACATATATGTTGGTCACACATGCATTGATGTAAGAACGAGGTATGCACACAAATGCAGACCTGATCGTCAGGTTTGCTTGCTCTAATGATGGAGTGTATTCGGAGAAAAGGGAAAACTCATCCTATGGCAAGTTTTTGAGAGCTAAAACATGAACTGATTCTCTCTGTACTGCTATTGAATTGGTCCCTTTGAAATGCTACTGAATCTATCTAGTGCTGCTGAATATGAATCTGTGATATTTCTTTGTCTTATTATGTACTGCTAAATATTTTAAATTTGAACTACAAGTAAATCGTAGGTTTCTATGAATGTTTTATGAAAAATCTTTTGGTGGTACGCTTCGGGGGTCAATTAGGAGTATATCAGAAACCAGCGACAGTTTGGACTACAGGTTTAACTTCTTGCTAAGATTTTGCATCTTGATAATTTCGAAAAAATTGGTCAAACCTGAGCTACACACGTAAGAGAACAAGAGGGTGGTAGCGCGAGACTTTTAAAAAAAGAGGCAACACGAGAGCAGCGTAGAAGAGTACTTGAAGGCGGTGAGATGTCAGAGCAAAGCTATGATGGGACGCAGACACAAGGTACTGATACCTTCGATCTGGATTCACGGATGTAGTATAATAGCTTTTTCCCTAGAAGACCTAGGTTTAATTGAACCTCGGAAAGCACTGATAAAATTTAATAAGAAAGGACACGTCTACACGACTTTGTTTGCTTGTTTTACCTTAGTTGACAGGACCAATCTAGTTTACTTTATGATGGGTTTGAATCAATGGATGGAGATATTCCAGGCTTGAACATCCACCTGCAGCTGCACATCAAATGGGATGAAAGATAATAATAAGCATAGTCATGTGTAGTGTTTGTATTGAGATAAACTTTTGTGGGTAACACATCCTTATATTCTAGAGCCCCCGTGATGTAGCGGGCATAACAATAGACTTTTAATCCAATCGAGAACACACCGAAGCCACAGATTGCAAACGATTATTAAGTGTAAACACAAATTAAAGCTTTAAGTGATGATGTTGTTTTTGATCCCGAATGGAGTGCTAAGCGAAGACCGTACTTCCCTTTCTGTCACTGAGTTTCCTATGAGATCACCGCTAGCCAAGTATCTCACCTCAAGCCTTTATCAATCTATGGGAACTTGGGTACCTACAAGTCCACAGATCGAGGCGAGAGACGAAGAAACAAAAGATACAAATCACGAATCCAAACAAAATACAATTTTCCCATGATCTAGATGCACATAATTGCTATGAGATTTCTCTCCAACACGCAGCCCTTGAGGCCTTCTCACTCATAACAAATAGACCGGAGATAGAAAACGTCATGCAAATACTTAGATTGAAATCAAATATTCTTACAATGGTCGCCAAATCACAAGGAGATCTAAAAGTACAGAGCAATGGCTATGGCTAGTAGAGGGATGGATGGTGGAAGTGATGAACAATGTATGAACTACGGATGAACAATGGTGTCGATCTCCTTTAGGGGTGATGTGATGCAATCTGATAATGGAGGGCCTCTAGCCGGCGGCTAGAGCATCAAAATATATATGCCTTCACGAAAGTTGTAGGGTTTGTCGAGACAAAGCCGTCACCACTTGGTACGGGCGGGCGGTATAGGTGGACCGTGCCCGTACCAGTGGTCGTTAAGCATGCTGACGCCCTGGTTGGATTCTCCAATTACTTGGTCATGTGTACTTCCTCAAAATCCTTCATTATGACTCCTTATTTCGCCTTAAAAGCAGTGATTTCCTGCACAACATAAATCAAAAGAGGTATTTGCATATCTTTTCAATTATTAGTCATTAGTGGCAAGGCTGAGAGTTTATTTGGCAATTTCTTGACCAAAAACAACATTTAAACAAAGTGGAAGATGGCAAAAATCGGAGCCATCAACTTCCCCAAAGCTCAAACCTTGATCGTCCTCGAGCAAGAAGAACCAAAAGAACTATAAGGAATTCAGCGTTTAAACTTGAAACAACGAGAATAATAATTCACTTACAATAGGTAGTCGTATGTGCTCAACACTTCATTCATTTGCAAAGCTTATCAAAGTTAGAGAGATGATAAGAGTACTATACAAGCTTCGGTAAGTTAGTATAATCAAATTAAAGTTTAATATAAGTATAAATAACTAGAAGTGTAGCAATCAATCCACTTCCTCTAATTAACTCCCAGCTTGCCAAGGAACACTAAGATGTTTAAATAGCATAATTGAGTAAGAGAGCTTCATGTCCCAAGTAGTATAACAATAAAGTGTCTTATTTACACCCACATTAATAGATCAAGTCAATCTAAAACACTTCGAATCCAATTATTGTATTTCAAGAAATTTGTAAAGTAGTAATGAGACCATGCCAAGGACTTGTTATGTGGATCCTCATAGATATGTTTTTTCTTTCTTTCTTTTTCATCTCATTTTTCAAGGATCGTTGTTTTTTTATTTTTGCTAGTATTTGCACAACCTTTGAGAGTACCAATAGTTTTTTCCCATATATTGGCGTAGAGGCCAATCATGTCATCAACTCATAGCCGAAATCTGGGGTTATACCATAGATCGTTCAAAAGGTATCGGAGTTTTTGG
The DNA here is from genome assembly GCA_910589775.1 of Avena eriantha. Classification (NCBI taxonomy): domain Eukaryota; kingdom Viridiplantae; phylum Streptophyta; class Magnoliopsida; order Poales; family Poaceae; genus Avena; species Avena eriantha. The sequence continues at coordinate 48,636,412 of OU342741.1, forward strand.
CATCCCAAAGGTGTGCGTCAGAGAAATAGAACAAAGTTGTCTCGCATCCCTTTTCTCTTTTTTGAGCTAGAACCGCGGTTTGATCCACAAGGTTAGCTTTGGCACGCATCACAATTACCACTAGACTTATTTCAATCAAACAATTCCTTTCATGAGCGTTGTCGCGACTGTAAAAATAGCTATGGGGTTAAGTATAATAAAGGGTATACTCTCAACACAATCATTCATCAAATAAGTCGTAAATTTCAGACTTTTTCTTGTTGTACTTGTTTGGCATTATTATTTCTAAGGCAAGACTCGATTAACTAAAATAACTAGAGCAAGAGCTTCAACAACTAATCATCATACTAATAAAAAGCCTTACTCTAACCATATTAAATTACTTCCCACTAGCATGCATCTTAGCTAATCAACTAACTAAGATGAACAATTCAAACTTCATAAGTGGGAGACATAGGACATACCTCTCATAAGTAACTTCCTGATCCTCTTCCTTATAGGGATGTGTTCCTTCAAAACTCAAACACGATTACTCTCGAAATGATATTAAAGCAAGGAGGCAAAGTATGAATCCACGTTTACTAAAAAAGGATAAACGAAAAAATCTTTTTGTATTTTTGAGGATAGGGATTAAAGAATAGAAAAGAACTTGCGACCAAGCATGGGCTAAAAAAATAAAACAAATAAACTAAAACGAAAGCAAATTTAAAAAGCAAAGGAAAAAAGCAAAGTGTTGGAATAGGCCAACACGAGTGTTTCAAAGCTCACAAGGAGCTAGAGTACAACCTGGTTATTACACAAATAAATTTGCTAGGGGAACACATCCCCAAGCTCAGGCTTTTGCAAGTCCTTTTGTTGTTCATTGTGGTGGTGGTCGATAATCTCCCATGTTCCATTGGCTGCTCCAATCATGGAACTGGGTGGCGAGGCTTGCAGCGACATCTCGAAGGTTGATGGAGAGGTTGTTCATGGTTTGAATATTTTCTTCGAGTGCATAGATATCTTTGATGATTGCAAGTGCACATATCGTTTTTAGCTAGTTTCAAAATAAAGATATCGATCCCATAGGGAGCAGTAGCCAAAAGACTAAAATTCTTTTAACTATAACTAAACAGAGCACTTAAGAAATAACTTTAAGATGCAAGGAAAGTAAAGTTGTTTTTGGGTTTTGGTTGAACAAGGTGATTTAAAGTAAAGCAAAACTTAATGCAGAAAGTAAGAATCGCGTGTGTAATAGAACTTAGGAACTAGAATAGGGAAAAGGCGTTCTCAGGGATTAGTGGATCCACCGCTAGTAATTTAGACTAAGTAATCGGGAGTATTATAACGAATATTCTCATAATGTGTATGTATGTGGGAGGAGCTTGTAACATCCCAAAACTTTAATCCAAGGTTATTAAATCACCAAAATTGGGGTTAACAAAAACTTTTCCAATTAAAATTATTAAAGAATTCATGTGTGTGTGCATTTAAATTAGGAGTTGATTTGAATTGCCATGGTTCTATGATGCATTGCTTATAAAATGATTCTTAGGTGAAATAAACATCATATAAATCATTCCCAAAGAAATCCCAAAGAAAAACAACTCAAAATGAATAAATGAAGTGAATGGTCATTTTTGCCAAATTAACTACCATGCCTACTTTGGCTATTCATAGAACTAAAAACCTAACAGAAACAATTATGGATCTTTGCACCCCTTGCTAGTACACATAATGATGTACCAAGGCCCACTTTGTGATCTGCTAAAAACATTCAAACACTAATTTTAAATGGCAGTTTAAATTGAATCTATTTCATATGGGAAGATCCCACTATTCCAAAAACCACTCAAACAAGCTCAATTTTCAAAACCCAAGCACCCACAGAGTCTCAAGCTTAGTACTAGCACACCCACCAAAAATCTTTTCAAAAATTCAAAAAGAAAGTTCTTGTGGCCATTTCAGCAAACACATGGCAGGTAGAATCAAACACTAATAGCTAGCTCACTGTTTTGAACAGGGTTTTGCCCCCATTTGATCTCCGTTTAATCCCTTTGTCCCCACTTGATCAAACCAAGGCCTAACCAACACATCCCCTACCCCCTAGTGGCAAGGCCAAGCCATGGCGAGCACCAACTCGCCGGCCAACTTAGTCACTGCCGCAGCAAACTGTCCCCCTCTCTCTCACCTTGTCTAGAGCGCCGCGCCCGACAGGCGTGCACAAGCTGCCGCTTGACCGCAGCCCGCGCCCACTGCTTCGCCACGACCCAGGGAGCACGCCGGACATGCCCGTTCGCCGCCCAACGCACCACAGCCACCGCTCGCCGTGGACACCGCCGCCTCTGCCGCTCAGAGCGCTAGTACCGCCCGACGGCATACCACCGTTCCTAAGCCCGCATTAAAGCCCTAGAGCACCGCCAGGAGACCGCGCGTCAATCGCCGCTCGCAGCCATGCCGTTAGTAGCCCGTAGGCATGACGCCACCGTCGCCTGGCCATCCCGCGCTGTCCCGTCGTCGAGCCTATAAAAGGAGGGCACCCCCAGCCTCATTCTGCACACCACTCACCTCCCCTCACCTCACTGACCATGCCCCACCTCTAGCCGGAGCAGGGCGAGCAGCAGTTCGCCAGAATTGCACCGGAGCAGGCCGCCTCTAGAGGAGAAGGGCGCCGCTGATTCCGACCACCCCTGGGCTGCCTCAACCGTCCCTGAGCTCGCCGTCGTCTACCAGTCCGTTTGCCATCTCGCCGTCGTTGCTGGAGCCCTGGTACGCCCCCTGAGCACCCCCACTGAGCCGCTAGGGTTAGAGTTCACCGGCGACTAGTTCGTCGTCGACGACGATCCCTAGCCGTTGATCCCCGTTCTAATCCAACGACCCATATTGCCCTGTACCACTTCGCGCGTTATGAGCCACTGACGTGGACGCCCCTGTCAGCTGAGCCCCATGCCGTGGAGTGTCTCTGGGTCGGCCCGTTAGCTTTCCCGCGCAACCCATTTAGTTTGAATTAGGATTTTTCCATTTAGTTTAAACCTAGTTATGTCCCCTAGCTTGAAAATCAATTCAGAGAGATTTACAAATCTAAATGGAGTGATTCCAATTTTGTTGGAAAGCTACTGAAAATAGCTACCCAAGCCCGTTGGATTTAATTCAATTGTAGTTAGAGATATCACCTAGTAAAAATAACAAAACAGAAGCATTTGCACCTTACAACATTTTTATAAAATCAACCAAGATTGATTTTGAGTTGATTCCAACTCTCAAAAATCACATTTCACTATATCTATCTGAATATGTAATAAGATTAAGGTTTAAATGCAGTGACTTTGGACTAGTACCAAAATAATGCTATATAGGCATTTCTAGTCACTTTAAATCATTAAATAATGAACTTAAACCAAAGTAATTATGATCCAACCCTTAAATCCCATTCCCACATGTTAGAGTATGTGGTGAGGACATGTGTCCACATGATCCCATATTTTAAGTGGTGAATATTAAACCTTAGTTAATTTTTCAATGAGTAGATATTACTTTTCTAAAATAAAAAGGATGAAACTATTGAATAAAACGTGTGATGTTTGTGATGATAATAGATCATCAACTATATGCCTTAGAGTGCTAATTAGAGTAGTTAAGTATTGTTTGGTGATTGTGTACTCCGTATGTATTTATAGACGATACTACAGACCAAGTCTACAAGGAGGAGGAGTTCTACCAAGAAGAAGAAGAAGAAGAAGAAAACTTCAACCACGGCACCAACCAAGGCAAGCCACCATTAACAATGCAAGCTAATATTTGCAAGTATAATTCTTATCAAGCTAGGACTAAACTAGATGGTTTAGCAAAGATGCTTTAGGCATGATTTAGTTATACTACCTTGACTAGTAATTACCCCAAGTATTATTTTCCAAGCTTTACTTCCCTTACTTTACACAAAGTTCTTTACTTGTTTAGAAGGTAGCATAAAGAGTATAAAACTTGGCCTATATAGAACCCTTTAGATGTCATTCTATGGCATGAGATTGATCCCATCTTTTCCACCTTAGTGAACACTCTTAACTTAGTAGTTTATAGTAGATAAAATAACTTGAGTCACTTTAGATGGGAAAACTTAGTGAAAATGAATTATGAAAACCTTATAATGATGAGTCATTCTATTGAGATGTTTTGACATGTGTTGAGAAACACAAATGGTTTATGATGATGAAAATGTTGAGGCATGAGCTTTAACCCTTTTATAAAACTGATGGTTGGATTCGTATGCGATACCATTCCAAATTTATCGTACAATTAGATTACCTGAATTGGGTAAGGCTTAGCCAGAAGTTTATATGCATTAGTATTAGTTCCTTCGTGGGAGAGGTTTGAGCTGAGGCTACCTCTCGATGTTGTCCACCTATGCAGTGCTCAAGATGACAGATGGTCATGGTTGGGAGGCCATGCTCATATGAGAGGTGCTTATACTAGGGTGTGTAAAGGAAAGGTTATGTTTGATTATCTGCATAATAAGTATGATGATTCAGGGTTATCCCTGACAGATGTATCGAATCTTGTGGTGAAAGTGTACCACCTCTGTAGAGTGTCAAACTATTCGAATAGCCGCGTCCGCGGTTATGGACAGTTGGAATGGCCATACTGTTTCGTTGTCAAATGTTTTCAAAATAACGTATGAAATGAATGATGAATCTTGACTTGACCACAATAGGGTTGTGATTATGACAATAGCCTCCCAACTTAAGTGATTCTAGAACTTTATTTTATCTTTCTTTGCTTTTGAACTCAGCTTAGGTTTCAAACTTAACTTTACAGTTAAACATAGAGTTAGCACTTTAACTTAGAATTATACTACTTGTTAGTGGTAGTTTGCGAGTACTTAAAGAGTAATCATGGCTTTTGTCCCTGGCTATTCTCATGGCTAGACCATGAAGGAGACTACCAAGATGATGGCCAACAGGACGGCTATGCTAACTAGGACTATCTGCCTTCGTCAGCATTACCTGTGCCCCTGAAGATGGACCCCACCGCTACGCTTATCTTTTATTTCCGATGCTTGTTTTATTAAGACTGGATCATGAGATCCTTATTTGTGTAAAACCTTATATATGGTTTGTAATGGATGATGTACTGTGATATCCAATCTGTTATGTCTCGCAAAAATGGTAATCCTGGGATTGCGATGAATGACATAACAGGCATCTGGGATTAAAAACCCGGGTGTTGACAGATCTCCATATATGGACGAATAGCCAGCAACCACTACACACATCATCCTCATAACCACAACAAACAATAACCGACAACCATCGCATTACTATGATATTAAGGGATTTCTCCCATGGCATGGACATGGCTTTGTGAGTTCTCCTTGATTCCCCAAGTTAGTATGTAAGGAATGAAAACAACTTTATAGTCACAGTAAGTGTTATCATCCCTCTGTCTACCAACAAGTAATTCCCTTCATCGCGTCCCCATATGAGGAAAATATTGAGGAGGTGCACAACTCCTAATATCAAGATGAAGACAACTAACACATGCACATAATGATGTATAATATAATAATCTCAATCTCATCTCAGTTATATGCTAGGGTTTCTCCATCTACCCAAGAAATAGAGATCTACTTAGACATGGAGGAAATAAACATCATAGCAATGGTAATGGAAACCATCATAAACGAATAGTACTTGTATAAATCCACAATGAATATAGGAATTACAACAAGATCTAGACAAGGTGTAGATGGGATGGATGGAGATGGTGGTGATGTAGCGGTGGATGATGAAGATCGATGCCTTAGCCTCCCAGATCTGTGCAAGGCGAAGATGGGTCCCTTGTGGATGTGTTCCCCCTCCAGATGCCTTTTGGAGATGTGGTTTCTACGATTTCTAGGTGCTCTATATGGCGTCTCCGCAAACCAATTGCACAGGGTGAAACCATTTGATGAGGCGGAGGCGGCGCCAGCTATACGGCAAGAGCTATACTGGCGGAAAATTGCTCCGCCCGTATAGTTGGTCATTGAACTCTCTACCTCCTTTGTTCGCTTCTAGTTTTCTTCTGATATTATTAATATTTCCCAAATAAGCGATTTACATAGTTTTTGACTCCTTTTCTCCACAGTACAAATTCTCCAAGAATTGTATCCATTGGATCCATCATATGTCCTGATCCTAGCGAAAACAGACATAGAATGTGCGTGCGAGAGCCGTAAAATACCAAGATCCTACATCTACAATGTAAAATAATAATGTAAAACATGATGCAAATATGCACTCATCAACTTCCCCAAGCTTAGAATCTTGCTCTTCCCGAGCAAGCTCTAGATTTATGGATGTGATCCTCATAGTCATGAAGCTGAGTCGATAAAATATATGAGGCAATTGCAGCATGTATTTATCATGCATGATATATAGGAATAAGTTCATGAATAGTACCTTACTCGAAACATCGAAATAGTATTAGAATGCTTCCACACCTTAGTGATCAATAGTTCATAAAATATGAATCTCAACATAATGTAAAAGAATCTGGTTCGACCGAATGAGTTAGCGAGGTAGTCCCAAGTTCTTTGGAATCAACGTATTCACTTGGGATTCAGAATCTCAAAAGTATCTCTTTCTCATACTACAATACATTGGTATATGCCTACTTGCTCTTTGCACACTCGCTCTTTTTATTCTTCCTTTTCTTTCGTATATATCTGTGCTCACACTTTTTGTTTAAGTGCTATGCAAAGGAACTAGCCATATATTCCACTTCATGTAGGAATTCAAAGTTTAACGATCTCAATTACCAAATTCCAACTGTATATGAAGCATTCTTATGACTTGGAGATTCTACCTCGACTTGTTCCTACTCTATTTTGATAGCACTTCTATTTTCCTTTGTTCAAGGTTTCTTCTTGAACTTAACTGTGTAGATAATTTTTCTTTATGAATCAAACCGTAGACTTACAGCATATTGACAAAATTATCTTTAGGTGTTCCATTAATACCAATAGTGTGGAAGACTCCTATTGCTATCATCAAGTGCAAGTAAAATTATAATCAAGCCATTCATATATCAATAAAGCAAACACAAACTCAATATTGTTCCATATATAATAATAAACTCAGAATTTCGTAAAAGGGATCGACTATTCCTGAAGGGAATCCTAATGATGCCATCTTTATTTGTAGTTTGAACTAATGCAAAAATGGTAATAAAAACTTGGAAGAAAAATTACAAGGTCTTTAAAGATCTCCCCAAGCTTGCAATCAAGCCAGGTGGGATCAATTAACTCCTCGCTGATACCTATTCTTCCTCCTAGGTAGAAAGAGCATTGCCTTCTTCTTTCACATTGCCCTCTCTAACTATACTTGCAAAGTGGATGCTGAGCTCGACCATGTTGTATTGGAGCTTCAACATTTTCTTCTTGAGGAATTTCTTCTCATCTGTCAACTCAAAAACAGTTTTAATTAAGAAACCAACTCTACCATCGATGTCATCAACCTTTTTCTCAAGATCTTTGCTCATCATCCAGTAGGAGTCAATCCCCTCTCCAATTGTTTCAACGCATGGCTTAGAAGCCTTTTCCAATTCGTAGATCTAATCATGAATCTCATCTTGTCGCACCTTCTTAGATTTAAGAGGTGATGGAGCAAGAGGAGGTTTATAATAGGATCCTATGTTGTAACGATAAGGATTAGGGAGGTACGCATCCTCGTTCCTTCCCCGCTCAGCTTGTCTCATCATCTCCATCCTTTGCGGGAACATGTCCTCCCAATTTGGGAGAGGCTTGATCTCCGAGATGGATGATGACGATGATCCTTTTGGTTCTGCCTCTTCGATCTTCTTCATGGGATTCTCTTGTTTCTTCTTCTAGATCTTGTTGACGTGGAAGGGTTGCATGGCTTCGCTGTGATGTTGTTAAAGGGACCTGTATAGGGAGGACGAAGATCTTTCGAGGCTAGAGGTTGTAGCTCTGCGAAAATTTAATGAAAAAGGTTAGATGCGGTCAACTTTAAAAGGAGGGGTCAAAAACCCTAGCCGCCTTGCGTAACGGGAAACTATACGTGCTGAGACCGTATAGTTCCCGCCATATAGATATGAACCGACTATACATTGGATCTACGGTGGAACCTATCTATACGGCCGGACCTATCCGGGCGGAATTTTTTAATTCCGTCCGTATAGTTGGTTGTTAAAATCTCTATATCCGGCATAAAAAATTTAGAGAAGGGTCGACAACTATATGACCGCGACTATACTGGCATAATTTTTAATTCCAGTCGTATAGTTGGTCGTTAAACTCTTAGTAACCTTGAAATTATTTTGTCAAAGGCATCGACAACTATACAAGCGCAACTATACAGGCGGAATTTTTCATTCCGGCCGTATAGTTCGTCGTTAAACTCTCAGTACCTTTTGTGGATGGATGTGTTGACGTCACAATAACTATTCGACCAGACCTATATGGCCGGAATTTTTATTCCTGCCGAATAGTTGGTCGTTAAACCTTCTGTGTCCACCAAAAATTTCCTGTCTCTCCGAGAATTCTTTGTTAATCTAAAACTTAATGAAATATCAAGTATTGATAGAGAAATGTCAGCTTAAAGTTTCGACCAACTTTGGTATCATCAATCTTCCTTCTTCTTTGCTAGAGAATGAATTGTTTCTCTTTAACACAATACTAAAAATAGACTTTAGCTGAAAATTTAAAAACTTACTCAAACCTTTATTTCACATGGGTTGCCTCCCATGAAGCGCTATTTTATGTTCAATAGCTTGACCGTAGTACCTCTCATCCGTCTTGAGTCTATTGTTATTGTAATTGTTGTTCTTCGTATATCTTCGCTTTATCACTTCTTCAGGGGTGCTCAATTCTATGGTGATTGCACTTATATCTTCTTTCACCCGATAATGCTTCAAGCGTTGTCCATTTACCACCCATGCGAGAGAGAGGGTGTTTTTCCTTGGAGCTTCACTACTCCTGATGAATAGGCTTATTTAACTACATATGGACCTTCCCATTTCGATCTGAGTTTCCCTGGAAACAGCTTAAGACGATAATTATAGAGTAACACTTTGTCTCCACTTTAAGAAGTTTTATTCTCTATTTTTCTATCATGCCATCTCTTAAATTTTTCCTTAAACAACCTAGCATTCTCATAGGCTTCACTTCTGAACTCATCTAAAGCATGTATATCGAATAAACGCTTTCCCCCCGCTGCTTTGAGATCATAATTTAGATTCTTGATTGCCCAAAATGCTTGGTGTTCTAGTTCTCAAGGTAAATGGCATGCCTTACCATACACCATTGTATAAGGTGTCATACCCATTGGATTTTTGAACACAGTACGGTATGCCCATAGAGTGTCATTTAACTTGTATGACCAATCTTTTCTCAATTTGTCTACTGTCTTCTCGAGTATGGTATTCAATTCTCTATTAGAGAATTCCACTTGACCACTTGTTTGGGGATGATATGGTGAAGCAACGCGGTGAGTTACTCCACACTTGCTGAGGATTTTCCTGAAATTGCCTTTCATAAAATGAGAACCACCGTTAGTAATTAAAAAATCTAGGCACTCCAAACCTGGGAAATATGACATCCTTGATCATCTTCACTAAGGTAGCTACATCTGCATGATTTGTTGGGATAGCTTCAACCCACTTAGTAACATAGTCAACAACAACAAGAATATGAGTATAACCATTTGACTCTACAAAGGGCCCCATGTAATACATTCCCCACACATAAAAGGGTTCAATTATGAGACTATAATTCATTGTCATTTCATGGCTCCTACCTATATTACCTCTTCTTTGGCAAGCATCATAGTATTCCACATACCTATGTGCATCCTTGAGTAAGGTGGGCCAGTAGAATCCGGATTGAAGTACCTTTGCTGTAGTTCTTTTACCTGAATGATGCCTGATACATTGCAAATGTATCTATAATTTTTGATGTTCCATGCTTGGTTTTATCTACTTTCTTGTGTTTTGTTCCAACTTTGGAGTACTTTTCATATGATTTCTTGGACTAACCTATTAACAAGAGCCACGGTGCCAGTTGCCTATTTTTTGCTGTTTTTGGTTCTAGGAAAGTCAGAAAATCAATATTCTCAGAATTGGACGAGACAAAAGCCAAAGTTCCTATTTTACCGGAAGACTCACGGAGCCAGAAGCAGAGGAGGGCCAGGTCCTGGCCACACCATATGGTGGCGCAGGGTAGCCCTGGCCGCGCCACTAGGTGGTGTGGGCCCCCTGGCACTCCACCGACCTTGCCTCTTCGCCTATAAGAAGCCTCCCGATGCATAAACCCTAAATTGTCAAGCCTCCAGCCACAAAAAGTTCCGCAGCTCCGCCGCCACCGAAGGGGAGATTCGGGGGACAGAAATTCTCTGTTCTGGCACCCTGTCGGGACGAGGAAATTCCCCCGGAGCCATCTCCATCGATCTCCACTACCATCTCCATCGCCATTGCTGATTGCCATGATGAGGAGGGAGTAGTTCTCTCTCGAGGCTAAGGGTTCTACAGGTAGATGTGTGTTCATCTGTCTCTCTCTATGCATGATCTTGTTGAGATCATGAGCTTGTAATCTATAGATCTATTCTACTACTCAAGTGCTTTAATGAATCTCTGGTCTCCCCATGTGTGTGAAAGTGACAGCGTGCTCACCATGGTGGCACTTAGGCTAGAGATTACAAATACTTGTTATGAGTTATATTTGGAGTTGGATCTTTCTTTGAATTTGTGGTGTTTTTTGGACTCATTTAGTACTCAAGGTGACAGTGTGGGGTTTTCTAGATGGGAAGATGGGCTTTGAAGTGTGCTGTTATAGCCCTACCATCGTTTAGAGTGTCCAACCGGAGAGTAGTTAAGAGTAGTATCATAAAGAGAAGATATTTATATGAGAGTGTTCACTAGTGAAAGTATGATCCCTAGGCCTTGTTTCTAAGCATTGATACACCATTGGCAATTAGATCTGTTACATGTTTTCTTGCTTCCATCTTTATTTCAGTTTGTCTTTAGTCTCTTCCATGCCATTAATCTATTTTCTATCACCATTACCACTTATAATTATCCATACCACTTGTATTTCACTATCTCTTCGCCGAACTAGTGCACCTATACACCTGACAAGTGTATTAGGTGTGTTGGGGACACAAGAGACTTCTTGTATCTTGATTGCAGGATTGCTTGAGAGGGAATACCTTTGACCACTTCCTCCCTGAGTTTGATAAACCTTGGGTGATCCACTTAAGGGAAAACTTGCTGCTGTTCTACAAACCTCTACACTTGGAGGCCCAACAACTGTCTACAAGAATAGAAGTGCGTAGACATCAATGCCCTCCATATGGACTGTCATGACAAGCCTTCAATATTGCATTCATTTCGTGATTAGGCACACACTTACGAATCATTCCATCAAGCCCATGACGATACAGATACGTATCATCCCAAAAATAATATTTAAGATCATTAAAGAATTTCATTCTTTGATTTCTTGACATACTAGGAGGTATAAATTTTGTTGCTAGATAGTTAGCATTATCTACATGCCATGGATCAAAAATTTCTACTTTTGCTAAATATTCTCCCAGAAATGATTCATTAAAAGGTACGGGGTCATTAATTATCCCTCCATCCTAGAAAGATGGTCTGCTATAAGATTATCCTTACCCCTCCTATCTACTATTTGAAAATCATATTCTTATAGTAATAAAACCCACCTCATCAACCTGGGCTTAGCATCCTTTTTTACAAGGAGGTGACGCAAAGCTTGGTGATCCGTATGAATTATTACCTTAGAATTTATTATGTAAGATCTAAATTTGTCGCAAGAAAAAATTATAGCTAGAAACTCTTTTTCTATAGTAGCATAATGTTTCTGAATCTTATTAAGAGGTCTACTAGCATAATAAATAACATTCAAATTCTTTCCACCTCGCTGACCTAAAACAGCCCGTAAAGCATAATCACTAGCATCACAGTCATGATCTAAGTAGAATGGAGTTTTGTTATCAAGAAGATTGGTGATCGGCATAGCTAGCTTGGTAAAATATTTTATAAACAGTTTATAAAAACCTGCATGTCCCAGAAACATTTTTAAGTTTTTAATGTCCTGAGGTATGGGGAGATTTTCTATAGCATTTATGTTAGTTTTATCTATTTCTATTCCCTTTTTAGAAACTTCGTGCCCGAAAAATTTACCTTCTCTTTCCATGAAACGACATTGTTCCCAATTCAAAACCAAGTTTGATTGCCTGCATCTCTGCAAAACTTTGGTTAGATTGTAGAGGAAATTATCAAAAGTTGTTCCACAAACGACAAAATCATTTATTAGGACTTCCATAGTCTTCTCAACAAAATCATCAAAAATATTTAGAACACATTCCTGAAAAGTTGCTGCTGCATTACATAAGCCAAATGGAATTAATCTATAAGCATATGTGCCATAAGGACAAGTGAAAGTTGTTTTGTCTTGATCTTCCGGTTGTATGGCAATTCGAGAGTATCCATAATGACCGTCAAGAAAACAAAAGTAGGAATTATTACTAAGTCTTTCTAGAATTTTATCCATGAATGGTACAGGTTTATGATTTTTCCGTGTCTCACGGTTTAGCTTCCTAAAATCAATGCACATACGATATCCTACAATTGGTCTAACTGGAACTAGCTCACCATCCTCATTCATAACAGCATCAAGACCACCTTGTCTTGGTATGCAATGAGCTGGGCTAACCCACTTACTGTCAGAAATAGGATATATTATGCCAGCATCAAGTAAGCATATAACTTCTTTTCTTACTACTTCCTTCATATTAGGATTAAGCCTTCTTTGTGTATCTGCTACAGGTTCAGCATCATCAATCATGGTAATATTATGCATTACAACTGATGGATCTATTCCTTTAATATCACTTAATGTATATCCAAAGGCTTCACGATGCTTAACCAAAACTGAAATGATTTTATTTGTTTCGCTTTCTGATAGATTCTTGCTAATAATAACAGGACATTTATTTTCATTATCTAAAACATATAGTCTGGAAGTTTTTTCAATTCTATTAGTCGAGGTTCTTCATCTCATGTTCTTACCAATTCTTCATAGTCATGTGGATTTTGTGCTTCCGGGATTGAATCAAGTTAATCATCCATATCTTATTTCTTCTCATCATCTGGTGCCTGCTCCCAATTAATCAAACTTCTTTCTAATTTATCCTATGGAGTACTTGATGACCCACAAGTATAGGGGGTGTATCGCAGTATTTTTGATAAGTAAGAGTGTAGAACCCAACGAGGAGCAGAAGGTGCTGGCTAGTGGTATGGATCAGGAATTCTCTGCAAATACTTAGCAAACGGATTTTTAGGGGTTTTTTGATAAAGCAAGTAAACGAAGTACGAGTAAATAAAAGACAATAAGAATAAATGCAGCAAGTGGCCCAATCCTTTATGCAGCAAAGGACAAGCCGGTTGTATTACCTAAGATGACCAAACGTTCTCGAGGACACATGGGAAGACTATCAAGTGCTTTCGCTTCATATAGTTGATTAATCTTCTTTAGCTTGCTAAGTGTTGTGTGGGTGAACCTCTACTAATGTACCGACCTTCCTAGGACTAATACATACTTGTGATTATACCCCTCGCAAACATCCGTAAGTACAAGAAAGTAATTAAGGTAGAATCCTAACCACAGCTTTAAACTCTAAGACCCTTACGTCCCTTGTGCAATGGTATCCTAACGGGGGTTCAGGTTTCTGTCACTCCGGCAACCCCTACGATTAGTAGCCAAATACACAATGCATTCCCCTAGGCCCATATAGGTGAAGTGATATGTAGTCGACGTTCACATGACACCACTAGAAGAAGTACACCACAACTTAAATATCAAACTATTGAATCTTTCTCAACACAACTCCACTACTAACAACATGACTTCTCCCATGTCCTCAAGAACAAAATGAACTACTCACAAGACATCATATGGATCATGATCAGAGATGGAATAATGATGTATAACAATCTGAACATAAACAATAATTCAATGGTTCACTCAATAGCATCAACTACAAAGAGTAATCAACACCGGGAAAGTTTCCCCTATGAACTATACAAGATTCAACCCAATTGTTACAACAATATGGAGATGGTGATGATGGTGGTGATGATGATGATGATCTCGATGAAGTCCAGCTTGATGGTGGTGTTGATGGCGACGATCTCCCCTCTCCAGGAAGGAATTCCCCCGGCAGAAATCTGTCTTCCGGAGAGATCTTTCTCTCTCGGTGTTTTCCGCCCCGTAGAGGTGGCGGAATCTTTCTGTGGTCACCCCCGAGTCTTGGGGTTTCGGGAGGATAATATACGCCAAAGGGGAGTGCCAGGGGTGGACCAGGGTGGCCACACCACCTAGTGGCGCGGCCTAGGCTGGCCCGTGCCAGGGGGTGGTGTGGGCCCCCTATGGCCCATCTCCAGCCCCCCTTCTGGCTTCCTTCATCTTTTGGAAAAATAGGATTTTCCGTATATTTTCCCAGATTTTCTGATCTTCGCGAATTTTGCCTCCAAACAGCACCTTTTCCATCAGAATCCTGACTGCAGCGGTCCATTCTCCAAAAGTCATCAACCATGCACAAACAGATGAAATAACATAAGTATCACCTCTCAATACGAAATATATCAATGAATAATAGTGAAATATGACATAGAATAGTGATGCAAAATGGATGTATCAACTCCCCCCGAGCTTTAGACTTCGCTTGTCCCCAAGAGAAACTGATCTCAATAAACATGACCTCAGGTTTATGGAGTGAAGAGTCGGTAAAAGAATATGGACATGAAGCATCACATTCATCAAATACATAGATCATAATAGAAGACAACTCACTATTATATAACTTAACTTGCAATGAGTAAAGGAAACACAATAAAGATACATAAAGTAAATCATAATTGGTGATGGCAAACTTAGCTCTTGGTCGAAGAATAGTTGATAATTTGCTGGAGTTCACAAATAACTGGTTTTCAATGATAGCTTTCAAAGTAGTAAACATCAAGATAAGATCAATGTGCAAAACAAGAAACATAAGAAACATGATTGAATAAATCATCATATGAATGAATGAAACACAACAACTCAAAATACATGCTGAGATAGAGAGGAATAGGTTTACTGACTCAACTACAAGGTAACAGAAAGGCCCTTCGCAGAGGGAAGCAGGGATTGCAAGTTTCATAAAGAGCTCCCAAAAATTATGATACTTACTAGCTTTCAGCTCTCATTGCCCCATCTTTAGGTGATTAAGGTTAAAGTGATCAAATATGAGGATATGCATTGACAAGTTGTAAGTTGAGAATCTCATGTCCCTTGAATACGAGGGTCGCTCCTCATGCTACTCAAGTCTAGTCACCGGTAATTTCTGGTCATCGTAAGCATATCTGTATCATAGAGAACCACCAATGGGGTACCCCTTGCCCAATGATACGGATGAATCCCCATATCAAAATGACAAGGCAAGCAGACAACAAGCATCTCAGCAATCTTCTTATTTACCATGGGAATATGGTGCTTTTTTCTCTCTTTCCTCTTTTCATAATCTATTTTTTTCTTTTTCTCTTTTTCTCAATATCTATCTCTTTTTTATAAGAAGAATGCTTCATAGATGCTCATTATTGTTACGCTGCAGGTTTCCACCATGTCAGCATGGATTAGACCAGCGGCCCAGCCGTTTCTCTAACACACATGCATAACTCCATGGACTTACAAGCTGCCCTTTCATTTCACATCGACGACATCCATAGACAAAAGAACATGATATCAACTAGGTACAAAGTACTAGTTCAATGTTGAAAGCGTTCCCCATGACAGCATGGTTCTGCTAATTCACAACTTACAAAGCGCAAGCATTAACGCAACATAGGTGAGCACAATGGTTCAAGTTTATTAAATGCAATAAAGTAAAGTGTGCCATCAAGTTCGTGAGAGCTTTAATCACTAATTTTCACATAACAAGTTTAATTTGGGAGG
Organism: Avena eriantha; assembly: GCA_910589775.1. Lineage (NCBI taxonomy): Eukaryota > Viridiplantae > Streptophyta > Magnoliopsida > Poales > Poaceae > Avena > Avena eriantha. Next base: position 48,652,400 of record OU342741.1, read on the forward strand.
TAGATAAAACAAGAATTTACTTGGAATAGCAATAATGCTACTAGGTAGGTATGGTGGACACAAATGACATAGGTTTTGGTTTAAGGGATGGATGCACGAGAAGAATTCCCTCTCAGTACAGGTTTTTGGCTAGCAAGACTGGGTAGCAAGTACAAGAGTTGAAGGAAACAAACAAACATATATGTGATAAAAACAAACATGCAATCCGTGGAAGCACAAAAGATCTTAACTAGAGAATACTAGACTTATGAGCAAATCAAGAAAGAAGGATGATGAAATTATATTTCTTTAGAGTACTTTTATCTTTTCTTTCAACTCTCAAAACTAGTGTTTCTACTGACCAAGCCAGGTTTGCCAAAACCAACTAAATTAACTTAATGATCCCAAAGTGATACCAATACTAACAACAAGATCAATCATATAACCACGAATTGAAAACTAATATAAGCTATGAAAAAGAGTGAATGATAGAACTTCTCATTAATATTCCATAACGGCAACTCACACCAAGGGATACATATCTAACGAGAGAGGGGACACTTCAATAATGCAAACCATCCTACATAATAACTTCTCTATTCATGATATGACTCTAGTAATAAGGCAAAAAGATAGAAGATAGTGATGTGATACCGTGGCACTCCCCCAAGCTTGGAACAAGCCAAGGGGATGCCAAACCTGATGACGAATTACTCCTTTGTGGTGGTGGTATCCTCTCTATGAGCTCTCTGATAAGTTTCCCCAAGTCCTCTATCTCAATGGTGAGATTACGAATCAGCTGTGAGTTTTGCTCAATGCGGCTCATGATCATGTCGGGTTGAGAATTCCAGCTCTTGCTATTCTTTCCCCACTCTTCCTCCTTGAAGTCTTCGTTTCCTGCATGGCTAGAACAAGGCAAATCCCAATTGGAGGGTAATTTCCCCTTGGGCATATTCTGGTATTGATGCTCATGGATAAGAGTATCGAAAGGATTTTTGGTGCGTGGAGGAAGTGACCGTGGAGCCAAGCAGTGACGAGGAGCTTTCCCCCCAGTCTGCATTCGTGCAGTCCTTCTAACCCTGGCAGGTTTTTTCACCACTCCAATGCTTGCAATGATAGTGCCGGTGTGCGGATGTTGGCCTTGCTCCTCTTCACCTTCACTCTTGATCTCCACTACCTGGAAATTTCTTTCACACAAAACTTCACACAGTTCTCATTAGCAACATTAGTATAAGTGAAGTGATAAAACCTTTTGAGTTCAACTTCAACTGAAAACCATCAAAACATAAGCTACTAAAGCAACTCCTTCCGAAAACCCAAAAAGAATTCAAAAAGGAAATCGAATAAAGAAGCAAATGCAAGAGTGGCAAAATCTGTCAAAACACACCAGCAGGTAAAGATCATTTTTTTCGAAAATCTTCTGTTGCTCAAATCAAAAAGTGAAAAACTAGCGAAAAGTTAAATAACAAACTAGGGCAGACGCACAAAAAATTACAGCTCAATCCAACATACAGAGATCTCTCACGAATTTTTACGGTGAAGCACAAAAATCTGTTTCGGGACAGCAACTTCCCTAAATCTGACTTCTCTCTCATTAGAGGTTGATCTTGACACAAAAACCAAACAAAACGGATAAGGAGCGGTTACTACCGAAGTAATAACTTCCAAGACTCAAAGAAACAAAAACAAACTGAAAGAAAAAACAAATTGGGTTGTCTCCCAAAAAGCTCTTTCTTTATAGCCATTAAGATGGGCATGATAATTTTGAAGATGCTCACATAAGAATATGAATTGAGGTGAAAGGGGGCATGAAGAAGCAAAAATACACACATTTAAGTCTAACCCACTTCCTATGCAAGGGAAATTTGTAAACAAACAAGTTGTTGAAACCAGAGGCTACAAGCATAGGAAGGCAAAAGAAGTGCAACATAAATTTTTTTAGCATAAAACGAGGAAACATGATATTATTGAGATACATAAGAACACTTTTCCCTCTCTCATAATAACTTTCAGTTTTATGCATAAACTTAACAATATAACTATCACAAGGACCATCGTAGCAATGATCACTTATTCTAACAGAAAACACGGGAATACTAGCTCTCATAACACTACTATGTGAAACAATATTAGAGATATCCTTACAAAGGATAGTGTGTCCCTCTTCTACATATTTAGTAGCAAAGTCTTTCACATTTGCTATAATAGGTTTATCAACCATTTGTTTATCAGGTTCAATAGCTTTATTTGCACTTTCCTTAACCATACTAGCTATCATAGAATGTTCCTTTATCTTAACTGGGAAAGGCATTTTCTCAATATAAGGTTCAGGAAAGACATGATTAGCAGTATAAACTTCAGTATTTCTTGTAGGAACACTCTTAGCAACATATTTATAAGGTTCATGATACTTATTCCACTTCTTTTTAGGCACTTCAGTATAGAAAGCAAAAGCCTTAAAATAAGAAGCAATAGCTTGAGAGTCTAGACCATACACATTTTTAATATTTTGAAAGTCATTAGTTCCCATAAAAGATTCAATGCATTCATAATCATAATTTATACCTGACTTTCTACCTTTGTCATTCTCCCATGCTTCAGCATTGTCTTGAATACGGTCTAGAAGATCCCATTTAGCTTCTTCTTCCATGCGAGTGAATGATCCAGCACAAGAAGCATCCAATAAATCCTTATCATGTAGAGGGAGCCTTGCATAAAAGTTATTAATAATAATATTGTTGGGGAGCTCATGAATGGGACATTTGAGCATTAGTAACTTCAATCTCCCCCAAGCTTGAGTTGTACTCTCTCCATCAAGAGGCCAAAATTTGTATATTTGATTCCAATCTTTATGAATCTCACTAGGAGGATAAGACTTTGAATAAAAGAGAGGCACTATTTCCTCCCATTCCAGGGCTTGACCATTCTTCAGGAGCTTATACCATTCCTCAGCTCTTCCTTTCAGCGATAATGAGAATAACTTCTTCTTAACTTGATCTGTAGTAATACCTGCACACTTGAACAACCCGCATAATTCGTGTATAAAGAGCAAATGATCACCGGGATGGACAGTTCCATCCCCAACATAGTAGTTATCCATAACACGATCAATAATTCTTGTAGGTATTTTAAAAACATCATTCTCAGAAAGTGGTGGTTAATCTACTACCTTAGAAGTGGTTGTAGCATTACCAAATAAGAAACTCAGCGAATTATCCATAACGAAAATAAAGCAACTAATAGAAGTAAACAATACTCACAGTAGAAGTTTCCTTTACCAGTTCCACTCTCCAATAGCGCTTCACTCCCCGGCAACGGTGCCAGAAAATAGTCTTGATGACCCACAAGTATAGGGGGTGTATCGCAAAATTTTCAATAAGTAAGAGTGTCGAACCCAATAATGAGCAGAAGGTGCTGGCTAGTGGTATGGATCAGGAATTCTCTGCAAATACTTAGCAAACGGATTTTTAGGGGGTTTTTGATAAAGCAAGTAAACGAAGTACGAGTAAATAAAAGACAATAAGAATAAATGCAGCAAGTGGCCCAATCCTTTATGCAGCAAAGGACAAGCCGGTTGTATTACTTAAGATGACCAAACGTTCTCGAGGACACATGGGAAGACTGTCAAGTGATTTCGCTTCATATAGTTGATTAATCTTCTTTAGCTTGCTAAGTGTTGTGTGGGTGAACCTCTACTAATGTACCGACCTTCCTAGGACTAATACATACTTGTGATTATACCCCTCGCAAACATCCGTAAGTACAAGAAAGTAATTAAGGTAGAATCCTAACCACAGCTTTAAACTCTAAGACCCTTACGTCCCTTGTGCAATGGTATCCTAACGGGGGTTCAGGTTTCTGTCACTCCGGCAACCCCTACGATTAGTAGCAAAATACACAATGCATTCCCCTAGGCACATATAGGTGAAGTGTCATGTAGTCGACGTTCACATGACACCACTAGAAGAAGTACACCACAACTTAAATATCAAACTATTGAATCTTTCTCAACACAACTCCACTACTAACAACATGACTTCTCCCATGTCCTCAAGAACAAAATGAACTACTCACAAGACATCATATGGATCATGATCAGAGATGGAATAATGATGTATAACAATCTGAACATAAACAATAATTCAATGGTTCTCTCAATAGCATCAACTACAAAGAGCAATCAACACCGGGAAAGTTTCCCCTATGAACTATGCAAGATTCAACCCAATTGTTACAGCAATATGGAGATGGTGATGATGGTGGTGATGATGATGATGATGATCCCGATGAAGTCCAGCTTGATGGTGGTGTTGATGGCAATGATCTCCCCTCTCCGGGAAGGAATTCCCCCAGTAGAAATCTGTCTGCCGGAGAGATCTTTCTCTCGGTGTTTTCTGCCCCGCAAAGGCGGCAGAATCTTTCTGTGGTCACCCCCCGAGTCTTAGGGTTTGGGGAGGATAATATACGCCGGAGGGGAGTGCCAGGGATGGACCAGGGTGGCCACACCACCTGCCTAGGCTGGCCCGCGCCAGGGGGTGGTGTGGGCCCCCTGTGGCCCATCTCCATCCCCCTTCTGGCTTCCTTCGTCTTCTGGAAAAATAGGATTTTCCATATATTTTCCCGGATTTTCTGATCTTCGCGAATTTTGCCTCCAAATAGCACCTTTTCCATCAGAATCCTGACTGCAGCAGTCCATCCTCCAAAAGTCATCAACCATGCAAAAACAGATGAAATAACATAAGTATCACCTCTCAATACGAAATCTATCAATGAATAATAGTGAATTATGACATAGAATAGTGATGCAAAATGGACGTATTAGTACTGAAATGAATTGCCGCTAATTTGGCAATCGTCTTTTTTCCCTTGATATCCTCCACTTCATATCGAAAACGCTAGAAAAAGGGCGCCCTCATGGGAGTATGCTCCGCGACGCTGCTCCTGGCAGCACATGGATGATTTTGGTGCGTCCCGTCGAGCGGGGGTGTCTTGTTTTCTCGACACGTGTAGTTCTTGTAGGACAGGGAGGCAGTTCATTGTTTGTATGTTCAGCAGTGCACGACGTGCAGTGCTGAGCATCTGCGCTTTGTTGGGCAGTGCACTGCTTACAGTAGGATTTCGAGTGGCTTTCTGGTAGCACAGGGCCACAGTGCATTGTTTGTATCTTGGGCAGTGCATGGCGTGTAGTGTTGGGCATCTGCATTGTACTTAGTCGTGCACTGCTTACAGGAGTCCATGCACTGCTTACCGGAGTAGTCCAAGTGGTTTGCTGGTATCACAGTGAGGCAGTGCACCAGTTGTAGACTGAGCAGTTCATGGAGTGCCCTGCTCAGCATCTGCTCTGTGCTAGTCCGTGCACTGCTTAGACTAGAAGTTCGAGTGGCTTGCTGGTAGGACATAGAGGCAGTGCATAGCTTGTATCCCAAGCAGTGCGTGGCGTGAAGTGATGTGCATCAGGAGGCCATGCACTTCTTACAGGAGGAGTTCGAGTGGCTTGCTTGTAGGACAGGGAGGCAGTTCATTGTTTGTATGTTCAGCAGTGCACGGCGTGCAGTGCTGAGCATCTGCGCTTTGTTGAGCAGTGCAGTGCTTATAGGAGGAGTCCGAGTGGCTTGCTTGTAGGACAGTGAGGCAGTTCATTGTTTGTATGTTCAGAAGTGCACGGCGTGCAGTGCTGAGCATCTGCGCTTTGCTGGGCAGTGCACTGCTTACAGTAGGATTTCGAGTGGCTTGCTGGTAGCACAGGGCCACGGTGCATTGTTATTATCTTGGGGAGTGCATGGCGTGCAGTGTTGGGCATCTGCGTTGTACTGAGTCGTGCACTGCTTGCAGGAGTCCATGCACTGCTTACCGGAGTAGTTCAAGTGGTTTGCTGGTAGCACAGTGAGGCAGTGCACCGGTTGTAGACTGAGCAGTTCATGGAGTGCCCTGCTCAGCATCTGCTCTGTGCTAGTCCGTGCACTGCTTATACTAGAAGTTCGAGTGGTTTCCTGGTAGGACATAGAGGCAGTGCATAGCTTGTATCCCGAGTAGTGCGTGGTGTGCAGTGTTGTGCATCAGGAGGCCATGCACTGCTTACAGGAGGAGTTCGAGTGGCTTGCTTGTAGGACATGGAGGCAGTTCATTGTTTGTATGTTCAGCAGTACACGGCGTGCAATGCTGAGCATCTGCGCTTTGCTAGGCAGTGCAGTGCTTACATGAGGAGTTCGAGTGGCTTGCTTGTAGGACATGGAGGCAGTTCATTGTTTGTATGTTTAGCAGTGCACGGCATGCAGTGCTGAGCATCTGCGCTTTGCTAGGCAATGCACTGCTTACAGTAGGATTTCGATTGGCTTGGTGGTAGCACAGGGCCGCAGTGCATTGTTTGTATCTTGGGTAGTGCATGGCGTGTAGTGCTGGGCATCTGCGTTGTACTGAGTTGTGCACTGCTTATAGGAGTCCATGCACTGCTTACCGGAGTAGTTCGAGTGGTTTGCTGGTAGCACAATGAGGCAGTGCACCGGTTGTAGACTGAGTAGTTCATGGAGTGCCCTGCTCAGCATCTGCTCTGTGCTAGTCCGTGCACTGCTTAGACTAGAAGTTCGAGTGGCTTGCTCGTAGGACATAGAGGCATTGCATAACTTGTATCCCGAGCAGTGTGTGGCGTGCAGTGTTGTGCATCAGGAGGCCATGCACTGCTTACATGAGGAGTTCGAGTGTCTTGCTTGTAGGACATGGAGGCAGTTCATTGTTTGTATGTTCAGCAGTGCACGGCGTGTAGTGCTGAGCATCTGTGCTTTGTTGGGCAGTGCACTACTTATAGTATGATTTCGAGTGGCTTGCTGGTAGCACAGGGCCCCAGTGCATTGTTTGTATCTTGGGCAGTGCATGGCGTGTAGTGCTGGGCATCTGCGTTGTACTGAGTCGTGCACTGCTTACATTAGGATTTCGAGTGGCTTGCTGGTAACCCAGGGCAGCAGTGCATTGTTTGTATCTTGAGAAGTACATGGCGTGTAGTACTGGGCATCTGCGTTGTACTGAGTCATGCACTGCTTGCAGGAGGCCATGCACTGCTTACAGGAGTGCAGTGCATTGGTTCTAGATTGGGCAGTGTATATAGTGCAGTGTTGATCATCTGCGCTTTGCTGGGTCTTGCACTGCTTATAGGATGAGATCGATTGGCTTGCTCGTAGCATAGGAGGCAGTGCATTTGTCGTAGCTTGAGCAGTGCATAGTATTCAATGTCCAAGATTCACATATGCAATATTTAGAAGATGATTAAAGTGTTCAACTTACTGAGTACATTCATTGACATTAAAGTAGATTAAAGATGTTCAATTTACTAAACAACATGGGTACAATACACTTCAGCACTAGATTAAACAAGAAAATATGACTATCTGAATAGTGTTTTCCCAAGTTAACCACTAGATGACAATCTCAACAAAGTTGAGACCAAGGTGCTCGTGCATATGCTCTACTTTAATGAGAAGTAGTAATGCCCATCCAACATCAGCAGCAAATGTGAAGTTAGACCATCATGTGGTGAAGTTGACACGTCCATTGTCCCTTTGTACAGTATATGCGCATTATCTGTTTAATCTGAACATAAAATATTATTAAATATGTGGAAACTAACCCGTGCATTATGGTCATGGTTATCCATATTCATCATGTGTACCCAGAAATGCTTTTCATCTTTACTTTAAAAAAACTGATGTTCTGTGACATGAAGATCTTTGAAAATGCCAAACAGGATTGAAGCCATTTGCTGCTCAGTTAGTGCATTTATGTCTGAGAAGATGGTCCTGTGCAGAATGCTTCTGATGGATGTGGGCACATCTCCCAGCTCTGATGAATGAGTGGAAATACATGTTGAGTATTAAAGAATGTTATTATGATGAAATAGTAGTAGGACAAGGAAAAACTGTATGTGCAAATTATTTACAGTAAATAAGGGAAATACCAGTTGCTTCATGAAACTTTTTCTCTTCACCATTAGAGTAAACAGTGACATGAAATAAGTTGGTCAAGTTCAAACCAACATCATCAAGTTGCTCGTCATCATATTCAAAATGCACTACATCTCCAAGTGCTATATCATAAACCCTCATCAGGGACTTCCAGTATGGACCACAAATTATTGTCCTAACATTAGACTTTTTGAGGAACAAATCAAAATTCCTTAATGGTTCACTTTTTGCAACCATCCAATTATTTGGAGTGAAATCATTTAGTCTTTCCCTAAATGAGCATGGCACTACCTGAAGGTGAACAACATGGTTCAGTTCATGTCACAACAAGACAGTAAAAGAAACATTACATAAAATGAAAATTTCGAACTTTTTGAATAAAACCTTCGAAAACTTTCTCCTAAATATGTAAAAACTTACCACACCATTGATGGGAAAACCTTAAACAATGTTAACCTGGAAGCTGGCTGCTCACCTCTGTGACCTACCACAATTGTTGGCAGGTTGGCCGCACACTGTACAGTCCATTTCAAGAAACACCTGATAAAATTAATAATGCATTTAAGGAGTGAACTGTGCATTAACTCCTAATCTAGAAAGTGTCAAACAGATAATTTATCAGGCATAAATTACACCATAGTATTACGGGGATAAGATGATAGGAAGAACACATAAAGGATTACGAGGAAACTAAAAAAGATAATTGGAAGTGTGATGCAAAACTCACCGTCGATTTGTACTAAGACAATGGAATGGAGATTAAAATAAAAGAACAAAGCTTCTTGAAATGAAGAAAGAAATAAGGATTAGAACTAAAACCAATAAAGAAAAGGAAAGGGATACGGAATTATAGGAGAAAACTCGATCAGGAGGGGACGAACTTTTCTAAGAAACCGCTCTGCTCTGAGGGACTGTTCTCGGGAACTGTTCTCGGGAAGTGCTCTAGACGTGCGTAGTGGGAGAGCGGTGGAGAGAACTAAACGGAGTCCCTTCGGTTTCCCTGCATTTATAAATCAAGCAACTAAAACAGTTATGTGCTAACGCTTCGACGTGCTGTTTCCCCGCCCACTGTCTGAGGTATCCTATCGTTTACCATCTGAGACTTACAATCCCTCTATCCTATGCAACAAAATTGAAAGTCTAACAGACTAACAACAAATCTGAACTTGTACATCTAGGCAGTTCATAGGTGACACTTTTGGCAGTGCATATTATGTTTTTTTTATTTACGGGTAATTGAATTTTTATAGTTCATTTTACTCAAAGTATTATACTTTCTATCAAATTTCTACATTGAGTACTGCACAGTTTATCTGTATGCACTGCCATATTATTAGCTTGTTGAAGTGCCCTAGTATTGTATTATGTTGAACTACTCTATTTTTATTGAAGTGTCATGGTATTGTTTTTTGCAACCTCGGTAAACTTAACTTTCGATCCGTGTGTGTTGTTTCATTCGCTGAATTGTTAATTGCATTTACATTAGGCATAGTATTATAGCTTTGGTCAATCTTTGGTCTTGGATGATGTGTGGGGTGTGTTTTATTGTTGGTAGGTGAGATGACTGTTCAATGTGTATAAATACATTATAAATTCAGACGTCGATGCTTAACATTTCGCATTCCAGTCCCAGTTCTTCTTCTACTAGACGGTTTGTTTTCCTCTAGACGGTTCTTCTTCCAGTTCTATTTTCAATTCTTTCTGCCATGGATCCAATGAGGAAGCCTATGTCTAGAAAGCAGCAGACAGCTGTTACGAAACATTTGGAAGCTGCTGAGCGGAGGAGACGGGGCTCGGAGGGCGATCCCCTGTTGCTCACCATCGTGGATTCGTTTGCCGAAGGTTCGTCGTCGTCTCGATGCAACCGTCGCAAGATCGAAGAGTCTGGGTTAGTTTTTCTTTTTTTTATCTTTTCTTGTATTCATTTCTAAGTTTTCAGATTAGGTTTTTGAAACTCTTGTTGTGTCATTGACGTTTGGAACTTACATATAGGACTTACTCCTCTGGTGTTCATGGTTGCTCGCATTTGGCATCTACTTCGTCGCCGTTTATTCATGTGGTGCATCCGAGCGGGCTAATCAATGTGCGTGTATTTGTATGTTGGCTATTTTTTAGTACGATTAGTTCTATTTACACTAAATCTTGTTGTTGTTTTCTGCGAAAATATTAGGATTCATTGCCATTAGTTACGGGAGTTTTGGATGGCAGTAATCATGTTGATGCAGAATATCAGAGGCTTCGTAATGAACTTGCTGCTGAGAATGCTGAGGTATCAGAATTGTGTGTCAAGCTCTCCGAGAAGGAGGCAGAAAAGATGACTATTACTGTAGAGTGTGACCGTCTTCGACACGAGATCGTCGGAATGCAGCACGTTGTCGAAGATGCTGCTATGATGAAGGTGTAGCTGAACAAGTATAAAGCTGGCAGTGTAGCCTGGGACTTAGAGCGGGCTACTCTGACGATGGGTATGGCTCAGCTACTAGTTGATAGACAGAAGCTTGATGAGCAATTGGCCGACATGATAGCCAATCGTTTTGAAGACATTGAAACAACAAAAAATGCACGTCTTGACAGGCTACATGCAATGCAATCTCTGAAGGACATTCTTGAGCGCCGTCGTAACTGTATAGAGTGCATGGATGACATTCACAAAGCGGTCAAGGAGCTTGATAAGAAACTGTCCAAATAACTTGTGAAGCGTCTTCCATGTTTTAAATGCTAGCTAAATTTGGCCTATCATGTTGTAAGTGTTTGTAACGGTGTTTGTGAAGAGCACTTAATGAATGTGATGGAGCAAGATTGTATGTAATTTAGTAAGTATGTACGTGCAAGTGTCTGTCTGTCAGTGAATTTTCTATTTGCACTGCTCTGACTAGCTACGGTGCACTGCGGTGTTCTTTCCGTGTGCGCTATACAGCTTATTTATTCTGCCTTGACCAGACTGGTTGCACTGTCGTATTTATTCATGTACACATGGTTCTATGGTAGTGCAAGGATATCTATTTAGACAGTTTTTGAAATGATCATCTAGAAGTAGTTTATACTCAGTTGAGTGCGCAGAAAATATAATTTTCACACATAGGGACGGAAGAGTGTTTTTAGTCGTGCATTCGCTACCCACATAAATTTAGGTGCACTGCCTCGTACATACTTATATTCTTCCTTGTGCTGATTTTTGGCACTGCCTTCTTTACTTATATATGCAATTTGTCCATGGTAGTGCAAGGATACCTATGTAAGCAATTTGTTTAAAGACTACTTAGAGGAAGTTTATACTGGGTTGATTATTATCGTCATGTGGAAGTAGTTTATACTTGGTTCAGTTTGATGAAAATATAATTTTTACACATAGCTATGCAATTGTTTTTATCGCTGTATGTGTTTGTGATATGCACTACTCACATAGATTCCAGTTATTATTTGGTTCATTGTGATGAAATTATAATTTTTACACATAGCTATGCAAGAGTGTATGAAGATGCACTGGCCCATAGATGCCGATACACTACAAGTAGATATTGCCCTACCAACTTAAAATCAGAAATCAAGTTATCTATTACAGATTAACAAGCGTGTACTTACACCCACAGATATTGTTATTTCCTTTGCCTCTGTCTAGTTAGATGCAATATGTGCATGCAATCAGGTTTGACGAAATAATGTACATGTTTCGGAATCTTCTTCTAATCACTTAATGTTATTGCAATTTGTGGCATCTCCATGTCTGGGCCCAACTCCCCAAGATCTGCTGGTAGGTTCTTCAGTGCTTGGTTAGATCTGTGGAACAACATTATATACAGTTGTTCATCTCTGATACTAGAGCTTGTGTCCTGATAAGTATTGTAAAGTCTTGTTAGTTTTCAAGTATATGTAATCAACATTTTTGAAAAAAAATCTATCTAACTATTGCTTACACTTGATGTCTTTCCTTTTTCCATAATTTCGCCATTGTATCTCTACAGGTAATATAATGTCCACAGTCCACATGCGTCTTCATCTTGTTTTTTAGTTCTGACGTAGCGTGCACTTTTGAATGATGCACTCCATCTTAGGAATGTGTCATCTTTGTAAATGCACTCTAGCACTTGTTCGAACCTGCTTAGCTGTATATTGAAACATTATAGTGACATTGTTAGATAAAAAGGCTAGTAAGTTCTGATATGTTTTTTTAGAAATAACACTCTTACTCTAGTAAAAGTTTTCTAGTAATGTCTACATTTTGGTAGGAGTCTTACCATAGTTTGCCCTATGTTACTGTGGTAATCCTGCATCTCTCTACTGTTATTGTATGCGAAGGAGTCTATGATCTCAACCTTTGGATTCCGAGCAAACCCATTTAAGACATAAACTGAAAAATGTTTCTTGCAATGAACTGGTAGTAGTATCTGTGTATGGAAGTAGATATAATACTCAAGTAAGTTTTAAACATGTGGTAATTTTTAGTTTTATGAGGTATCTTAATACTGGATATAGAAATTTATGCTTATTTCTAAAATAACTCACCGTGCCTGCTTTTGTAAGGTTGTATGTTCCTATGAGGTAATCAATTGTGCGTGCAATATCTCCAGGTTCGAAATTTTTGTTTTTGTCCATAAATCTAATACTGATGTTACCTGTGTGGGTAGGATTACCCTTTTACCTTCCTGGAGAAGATATTTGAACTCATGATTACTTCTCCATGTGTGGATGACGGCATCTAAAAATTCATTGTCTATCCATCCATTCTCTTTGAAACTGTCTGCTAGTTCACGTGCAGTATATGTCAGATTAAAATCTCTTGATTCATTGGATCTAGTTGTCTTGATAAAAACTCCCCTGTTGTATTACAAAAAACAGGATTAGTATTACAGGGGTGTTAGTTTAGATTAGATCAAAAAATATCTAGGCTAATTAAAAGAGATCTAGTTGTATCAAGTTAAGCTTTACACTTACTCTCTGTAATCTGGTTTTGATGCATATTCGATTAGTTTTTGCCGTACTTTCCTTGCATTCTCTGTTTCTTTAAATTCTGCTGGAATGAAAACAAGTCTTTCTTTTGGATTTTGATTTTTCTGTTCTTCCATGGAAACCTTGCACCTTTTTTGATTTCTTCTATATCTTTCTCTGAAGATCTCTTTCTCCTTAGTTTCTTTCAGTTCTATCGTTGATTTGTTTGACATCTTTTTTTCTTTCTCTTGAATTCCTTGCAATATATCTCTCTTCAAATCCTGGAAATCTCTTCTTGTGAATAGCTCTTGATATTCGGAATGGCCTGTAGATGCAGCAAATTTATAAATACTTGTGTTGCAATTGATAGTAACAATGTTATGAAACAACATACTATAGTATGAACAATACTAGTCAAAAAATTGTTCAAAGGATTACCTAATATTCTATCATTTAATGTTTTGATGTTTACGTTGAAGATGTCTGATGTCAGCATCCTCATTAGAAGCATTTCCTTGTAACATCCACATAACTATATTTTATGAAGTTCTCGATCATATAGAGGATGAAGAACCCACAGCCACATCAGCATAACGTTTTTCGTTTTAGTTGTTGTCATATGGTTAAAAGTTGACAAAGATATGTAGTTCAATGCGAGATTATATTTTATGTTATGTATGAACATTTACCCGTTATCTTGTAGAGGCATGTGTTCATATACTACCTCAAAATCATCCAGCGTTTGGACTTTGTTTCTGTTGTTCCAAAACCTTCACTCCACAATGTCTTTATTTTCCTGATCAATTTTGAGCATACTTTTTCAAGATCAATATCCCCTAGCTCTCTCAACGAATCATAAATTCTGAACTTCTTCTCCAAAATATCTACTGTCAATTTGAACCAGTGACCTACTGAACCTGAAGTTCCCTTAGGAGGTCGCTCGAGAAAAGGAAACATTATCTACATGAGCAATTATTTAAAATTTGTTAACATATTTTTTCTGTTTAAAAAATGAATATACAAGCTTGTATTTTCCCAGTATGGTGTTCTTCAAGTTGTCAAAAAATATACTGTAATGAACATTATTGTTCTACTTACTAGTTCGTATTTGTCTAGACGGTCTGCTGCGTCTGGTTTAAACAAGTCCTCTACCCAACGCATACTTCTTTTATCGTCTTTCACTGCTGTAATGTTAATAAGTTTTTGCTGCAAAACAACCGTTAGTTTGTTTGATCTTAATATATAAAACCTTTGTTTATTATTTACAGTTGCTTTTTCTGTAGTACTTACAGTTGCTCTGTAATGAATAATTTTCTTCTTCGACTTGGTTCTCCTATGTTGTTCTTCAAGATAGGTTAACACAAATTCACCCTCTGTATCGCCTAACAGTCCTTCATTTCTGAAAGCACTTGATATGTAATATAGTGGCACCTTCATATTGGTTTTCTCGTGCTTCAAGATCGAGATCTGCAGAGTGGAGTAATTTTTATTATAACATAGTATGGTTCTGAAAAAATATACAAAGTGCAAATGATAATTTTTAAAATCATCTCACTTTAATATAGTTGTATCTTCTTTTGACAGTTTTTTGTCTGTGAACTTGCATATCAGGTTATACAATTTTGTCCATTCTAATTGTATTTGCCTGTTGTCCTTGTTTGCTTGGTCTCCACTATCTGTATCTGTGGAAAGAAAAAATAATTAGTGTGTGAAAAAATGAAGTGCAGAAAAAGCAGTGCAATGACTGATGTTAGGCAGTGCATCAGAATGGTAGTTCGATGACAGTTCATTTACAGTAGTTGAGGCAGTTTACTGGTTCAACTCTTGTGTATGACAAGTGCAAATGGTAGACTGGCTAGTACTTGTAACCATAATCATTCATACAAATATGTTCATGGTCATTACAGCCAGATTTTTTGATATGTTTAGCAAGCTCTATTTTGCAAGTGTATCTTTAATTTATTTAGACGAGTAGAAACATGGCATGTTTACAAATGAATCAAATTGTTCAACAAATTAATTTTCATACAGACCTTCTGCTGTCAGATTGGTACTGACTGGCAGTAAATCTTCTACTTTGTGTCCAACTTCACTGTCTTTAACTTTGATCTTCTGTTTTTCTTTATCTTCTGTCTGATGTTCCTCTTGTTTATCCTATTCCTGCCTGTTCGCTGTGTCAGATGAGCGTATGCTTGTTTCTACTGTTGCTGCTTCGTCAGAGGGGGTTTGGTTGTTTGTATCTCCTCCTGCGTCCTCCTACAATCAGAAGTTTATATTAGTTCTTTGTTGAATTGTTATGAATGTTATAACCATCATCGGTTTTTTCTTTTTGCTTTATATTATAGCAAATAGTCTCCTTTCTACTAAATGAGCGTCTACCTTTAGAGATTTGTCTTTTGTTATTGTTGATGTTGCATGCTCCTATCCTTCTGCTGCAGTTTCATTATTGGTATCATCTGCCTGATTGTCCAATCCATTTAGAAATAAAAATACGGCACAGTTAAACTAGGAGCAATCATTCTTATTATATCGTGCAATAACTTGCAATAGGTATATAAATTAACTTTATAGCTTCGATCATTGTGTCTTCTGTTTTTTAGACGTATCAACACTGCCAGAGTTGTTTCTCTCAGTTTCATTCTGCGACAATGAACATGATGCAGGATCTTCCATTCTGACAAGTCCTCTTTTTCCTGTTAATCTAACTGCTATATCTTTCGCCGACTCCATGTATAACTTAAGCTTATCCATTGAGTCTAGAATCTCAAGTCCTGCTCTCTTGACATCTTGTCTGTAGTTACTGATGATGCCTAGTTCGTTGTTACTTTCTAAATTTTGACATATGTTTTCTGGGTTGTCTGCAATCTGTCTCAGGAGATCCATTGCTTGCTGCATCTTCTCAACATCTGTCATGAGACCTCCGATTGGATTTGGCTGGACAGAAGGTTCTTCAGTTGGAATGTTTGAGTTGTCTCCGACAAGAACTATTGCATACTTGTTCTTCCGGTTCTCCTGGTCATTATCCACCACCGTATTTGAGGAACTGTTTTTCTTTGTATGAAAACCTTTGTTGTAGTGCTGTAGCTCGGAACTAGTCTTAACCTGTTTCATGTATAGAGGACAATTTAGATATTTTTATGCTCAATCTTATTATGTTATGGAATTAAATCAGATATGCAATAAGGAAATACAAAGATACGTATTACCAGTATGTGTACTTACATATTTGAATGCTTCGAATTCCTCAATGTTATGTTTCTGTCTGTCCTTCTTCACAATGGATGACAATAATTCATTGTCAAGAACATGCAGTCGTGGTGTTTCAATCATGTTGATTGAATTCTCACACCTTTTAGTGTCCAGATAGACTATTAAAGGCAGAATTGCGCATCCCTCAGCTCCTTTGGTATTTGTTTTTTTAACAGGACCCTTACCCTTTTTCTTTTTTCTGTTTTTCTTTTCTGCAAAAAAATTCTGAACTCCTCTCTTCAGTTCATCCGCTACTATGTGGCAGATATCCATTTTTTGAAGCTTCTTGTAGTCTACATTGTGTATCATTCCAGCCTCTCGGCCTATCGTTGCGTGTAGAGTGGGGCAGACAATACTCTTGAAAATGACCAGAAATATGCATTGCATTGTGAAAGGACTTGTGCCACCTTTCTTTACTTTCTTATACAAATCATTAAGTTGAACTTGTTTTGTCGTTGTTATTCCAAGTTCTTTCCTTAGCCATTTTAGAGCTTCTGTGTTACCATCCACTGATGGTAATGGAGCCGCGTTAGGTCCGTCAGGGTAGCCAAACACTGATTTCACAACTTCTGTTCTTATTTCAATGTCCACGCAGGCTCCAAGTTCCATTACCATTGTAAATCTATCAATTTTCTTGTGTAACCACAAGATCATTGGCCGTGACAGGTTTGATGTTACTCTGTAATTAAATAGGAATCCCCACCCAACATTTGATAGCTCGGTTTTTTGATCTTCGCTAAGGACCCCTGTAAGCAATTTGTTGAGCTCTTTGAGGGAACACCTTACCGTGTAGTTTCTGTCTGTGTCCTTGCGTAGCTTTTTGTCACCTATTGTCAAGGTTCCTTGAATCATATTCTTGCTCTGATCCTTGCGTTTGCGTTTTCTCCCAGCTTGCTGCATGTAAGATTTTATGCTGTCAGTTCATGCTATGGATTTTCCAAAATGAATGTCATATGGTTAATTTATTTATGTAAATCTTTACTAACCTGATTATCCAATTCTCCTTCATTTTCTTCCGTATCACCTTCAGCATCATCATCTTTTGTTTCAGATTTGGTTCCTTCTGGAAAAATGTTGTAGTCTTCATCGTCGTCGTCACTACTCTCATCCTCATCTGTGTTGTTCTCTTGCTCTTTCAGATGTCCTTTTTCTTCCTTTGATATTCTAGATGCTCTCCTCTTTTTTTCCTGAGGGTTATCTTGCTCTTCTGGTACTATTGCTTTCCTCTTCTTCAATCTTCTTGTACTAGATTGTAAATCTACTTTGGTACTGCTGTCTGGAAGCTGAACACTCAGTGGGATTGGCTCATCCTGGGGTATGTTTTGTTCATTTTTTTCATCGTCCACACTTTCTTCAGAGGTTGATGCAAGAGGTAGTTTCTTCTTAACTTTATCCAGGTTCAATTTCCTTTTTTTACTACTTTCTTTTTCTTTTTCTTCTCTTCCTCTTCTGCTAGTTGATCTTCCACTTGCCATTCCTATGTGGGTGTTTTTGTGCAGTCCACACTTTGTGATGGTGTTATTGATAGCTGGCTGGTGTGGACCTGACTGCTGTCCTGGTTATCTGTTTTGGGGCAATATTTTTTCTTACTATATGAAGAAGAAACACTAAGAATATGTACTTTTACTTTGTTTTACAGCATTACCTTGGGTCAGCAATGACCTTTTTTCGTCAACATCCGTATTATCAGGTATGGTCTGCAAAGAAGTTGTATTAAATAAATGTTATTTCTATATTTATGTTAGTGATGACTACAAGGTATGTTGTATATTGCTCTATACCTTCCTAGGACTAGGACTTCTGTTGTCCTCCATTTCACCTAATAATTAAATAATATTTTTAGCATAAGACAATTCTTAATAAGCGTGGCAGAAAATTAGTAATTCTTTATGCAATCTTCTAATCCTTAGTAATTATTATCACTGATTCGATGTTTTAATATATTTGTCTATCCTTTCTATATACGAATTCTATTTCCCTATTTTTCTCAATAATTACTTACGAAAAACAACTATACATATGTAATCTCTAAACTGTTAGTCACATATGCTTTGTATGGCGATAAGGAACTGAAATGAATGAATTAAAAGTGGAGTTAGATAGTACGTACTATGAATTTTACTTTCTGCTACAGATTTGTGAAGAATCTAGTGTTAAAACGGAATTATATGATTTTGATTGATATGAATTCGGCGTACCTCTTGTTGTAGGTTCGTACTCTTACTTGTTTCTTGAATAAGAGGAAGCAAGGGCCTTCCGCCGCGCTCTCGCCTTCCGCCCTTTACTGGGGAGTTCCGTTCCAAATCGGTGCAGGTTGCTGAGGACGAACTTGCTACCGTCGGAGGATTGTTTGGTGCGGGCGGTGGTGGGTTGGATTTGAAGGGTTGGACTAGATTCCGTTGGGGTGGGTCGGCGGGGGCTGGGTGATCTGGGGTGGTTGCTGTTGGCACAGCATGGTGTGTGCTGTTAATGTTGGGGGTGTGGGAAGGTGGTTGTTTTCACGGTTGCCGGCGATGGGCGGTTTGCTCCTGGTCGACGGCGATGACGGTAGCAGAATGAGTCTGTTTTCCGCGGGTTTTGTTTCTTCGGA
This sequence comes from Avena eriantha, assembly GCA_910589775.1. Taxonomy (NCBI): domain Eukaryota; kingdom Viridiplantae; phylum Streptophyta; class Magnoliopsida; order Poales; family Poaceae; genus Avena; species Avena eriantha. The sequence continues at coordinate 48,671,096 of OU342741.1, forward strand.
CTACCTTTCTGTGGGTTGGATACTAGAGGGAACACTAAATCGTGTATGGGGTGGTAGTTTTGGTTGCTCTGCCTTGTTTATAAGCAATGCACTGCCTTGTGTCTGCTTAATTTTGACGCCTCGAGTGATCGTGAGTGATCTGCCGTAATTTTATTTGACTAACTGCCTTATTAGATTTCATTGATGCACTACACCAGCTGTATCTAAGTTGTACAGAGTGTACTGCCTAAGTTGTAATTTGTGCACTGCTTTCTTATTGACCTATATATGTTTACTTCTCTTTGCTTGCACACCCTTTGTATTTGATGTAAGTCCTATTTACTTTAGTGTTGGGGGAGCGACATTGTATTCTCTTGGTCGAGTGCACTGCCTAAGTTCTATTTACTTTAGTTCTGCCATTTGCACTGCCTAGGTTTTAAAGGGTGCACTGCCTAATTTATGCGCAGTTTTGTGTTAACTACTTCTAGGTTGGCGTAAGCACTGCCATAGCCGGTAATCTCAAAACGTGTGTTTTGATAAGTTTTGCACTGCCGGTCATACAGTTTATGTACTGCCCTGTTAAATTTTTTTTCACTGTGTTTTCGGCTTTCGAGTTCTCAGGTTTTGATGCACTACACAAGTTCGGCCATTTGCACTTCATAGGTTTTAAAGGTGCACTGCCTAATGTGTGCGCAGTTTTGTGTTAACTGCTTCTAGGTTGGAATAAGCACTGCCGTAGCCGGTAAGGTCAGAATGTGTGTTTAGATAAGTTTTGCACTGCCGGTCATACAGTTTATGTACTTCCCTGATAAGTTTTTTTTCACTATGTTTTCGGCTTTCGAGTTCCTAGATTTTGATGTACTGCTCTGATAAGTTATTTTTTTCACTACCATTTCGGCTTTCGAGTTCCTAGATTTTGATGCACTGCACAAGTTCTGCCATTTGCACTCCCTAGGTTTTAAAGGGTGGACTGCCTAACTTATGCGCAGTTATGTACTGCTGATCATACGGTTTTATGAGTTGCCTGAATATTTATTTGTTTTTGTCCACTATGTTTTCCGGTTTCCGAGTTTTTATGCGTGGAGTCATACTGACTGATCTGCCTTAACTAGTAAATATGCACTGCCATTGAGTGTTCGTGTATGCACTACATTTTTACTTGTATTTGCGTCTTTATTTATTTTTATATTCTATACAGTTAAATGATGAGAATAACCATCATAATCCTACACAAACTAGAATATTGTATTTAAAATGGATATATGATTTGTTTTAATGGAATAAAACATTCAGAATGCATAGACTATATAAAATTACACATTGTTCAAAGTATTACACACACTAAGCAGTGTTTCAAGCTTTTTAAAATAACATTGTTCGGAAAACATCAAACGCTAAATCAAATCCACATTTTATATGTGGTTATCAACTAAAATCACCAAACTGATATAATATCGTAGCCACGCTACAAAAGTCTTTACTGAATTCACATTTCCTTCTAGCCATCTTCTTGCTTCTCTGATCTGTCGACATCTTCTTCTGGACTGATGCTGTATTGCTCCTTCTGCCATATCTTCTTGGTATCCTCTGATGGACCTGCTTGTTTAAGTCGTTTGTACGGTTTATAACCTCCATGACGTCTGATGCAGAGCTTGTCATCCAAGATTGGTTTATCTAAATCGAGGAGATTCCTGATGAATGTTATCCTCTTGTACAACTCGTACGTGACATATCCATCTATTGCTGAGTAACATAGATTCTCTGGCGGCATTGGCTTCCACTCCCATATGTCATGCATGTTTGAGTTACGGGCTAGTATCTTCATCTCAATGTATGACCTATCAATGAGTGTTGCTGCAATATTGGACATGCAATCGCTGTGATTATCTCGTGGCACTGACTTGAATATACCATGTATGTCGACGTGGTACTCGTTAGGGATATCAAATTTCTCTTTGTGCATCATCTTTATGCTTGTCCTCTTGTCCACACTAACGAACGTGATCTGTTTTTGTTTTAGAAAATCTCGTAGCCCCTGACATTCCTTAGTGCTCCTGGCGTAATGATACACTAGGACATGCTCCCTCATGGCAAGTTGTACTACGACGATGGTTTGTTATTTGCCTCTAGGAGTGTATTCGAGGTCGAGTCCTATGTACCTGCTATTGTCGTCCTGTCAAGTAAAATTTGATCATTTAGTAAGTAACAAAATCTAGTGAAACATGTTTGATTCTTACGGCGTGAAGAATAGGAGTAGGGGAAAATGTAGGATCGCATTTTCCATGCCCACTCTAAGGCTCCGTTTGGCTTCTTGGCTTTTGTCAAACGAAAATATTCTAAAACCATAGTATATCAACGCCGGGCAATCAATACTACAGTTTGCACAAAAACATAGTTTTTGTAAAAAAAATAGGTCCAAACCTCTTTCTTGAAACGTGAAAAAAAACCTCAGTTTTTGCAATACCACATTTTTGAAACTTTTGTGTTCTATTGTGGCCAAACTGCCAAACTATTGAAAACTACAGTATTTTTAGATACTACGTTATCTTCCGAATACTGAGTAAAAACAGCATGTGCCAAACAGGAAAAAACATATGTTTGGGGTTACATTAGTTCGTATTACAAATAGTTTGCTTGATCATGGGAAAAACAATGGATTCTGAAAAGGATGTATGGGGTAAATGTTTGATTCGAATGAAAACTGGTTCAAAGTACTGGTTAGGAAATGGTACTACAAAATTTCTGCATAATTGGATCAGTACTAACCTCGTCAAGCCAATCTTCGTACATTGCGAGTATTTTGTCAACAGTGGGTTCCTCGTTGGTGTACACCACAGTAAGAACCGTCGTTCCATGAGCAGGAATGTGATGAATCTCCGTTGTCTGAAGCCCGTCGTCCATGGGAGGAAGACTTCCGGTACCACGGCTTGAATCTGTTTATTTCTGCAGTAGTAAACAAGGATGGATCTAATAAGAACAAGTATGTGATGGACTACAAAATAATATATAATTATGCGCTAGATAGACACCTTGTTCTTCTGAGTTTCGTCATTGCAAATGATGAACTGGTGCGTCGTTGTTGCAACTTACGCCTTTATCGCTTCCACAACTCCTCGTATCCTTATAACCAACCAATCGTGCAAATCGTGCTAGTACTTATAAAAAAGGCCCACTACGAAACTGTCCATACAAGACCACAAAACTTCGCAACCATGTAATTGTTCCTTATACACAGTAAAGGCCCACTGATATAGTTCACAGGCCCATTGGTAGTTGTAGCATAGCATTGCTTTTGTAAAGTATTATGCACTGCCTCATATTATATAAAAATACAAAAAACTAATTAAGAACACTACATTTTAGACCTTAAAAGTACGTAACCACAGGTCTGCTTCTTAAACACACGCCTGTTATGCACAGGCCCATTTGATTTGGTAACAAACTTAAGGATCCGACAGATTGTCAACCGATGGACTTTTAATTAAAAGAGCCCCAGGATTAGACAAACAGCGCAAAGACTTCTTTGTTGCTTCCATACACTATTGATAAGGAGATGGCAATTTTAAAGCAGGCAGCCCATGAAAAAGAGCACTGCCTTTTAACTACTGCATTTGAAACCTGCTATGCACTGCCTTTGTTTGTAAGATCGGGATGTATATTAATAAAGGTCATGCACTGCCCGGTACGATGACTATGGACTGGATTTCTTCCGTGGTTACTGCTGAATCGATGGTATTTTGCGAATTTAAGATAAATTAATAGTGCATTGAAATTCAGGAGATATTTTACAAGATTTGAATGACATTTATGGATATATAAAGAAAAACGTAATATAAAGCTAGATCCCCTAATCGTCTTGGTCGTTGTATATGTGGATGACGTATGATGGACCTGCCTCGTCGTTGTTCGCCGCCACCGCTGGAGCCACAGCCGCTTGCGCTGCTGCTGCCGCTGCCGCGCGTTGGTTCCTCCTCGCCTCCGCTGCCTGTCGAAACTAATTGGTCATCTCCAGAACTGCTATGTTGTTGGCCTCATGAACGGCGGCCCTATGCGCCGTATAGGCAGCGACCCTCTCGCGGTTCCGGGCATCCTCCCTCCTCTTTTTTCCCTTTCCAATGAGTCGACCTCCTCCTTCTCCTTCTTCGGCGCCGCTGGAGCAGAGATACTCCCGCTCTCCACGGAAGCGAGGAACATGGTCTGTTCCTCGCGGTTCCTTGCATCCTCCCGCCTCTTCTTCTCCTTACCGAACGAGTTGAATTTTGTTGAGGTTGGCAGCAGCATCAGGTCATAGGATTGGTTGTTGTTAGCAGAGGAAGAGGCGTATTCATGTAGGTTCTTATAGCTTCGCTCCTTCTCCGCAGCGGCTACCACACCTTGAGCCGTGACCGACTCCTGCGATGAGACCTCCTCTTTCTCTTCTTCGTCGTCGGAGCTAGGCGGCGTTGGAAGTGGTATGCGAGCACCCGGAGGGAACTTGGCCCAACAGGTCGGTAGGCGGCGAGGCATTATGAAGACGGTGGTAGGTATGTGAGATCGAATAGTTATCCCTGGTACTAATGCTGTTTAGAAGTGTGAAGAGGTGCCGACACTATTTATAAGCCTGAGAGGAGTACATCTCACACCAAATCCATAATGCCTCGCCGCTTGGGTGCTGCGCTATCTTTAATAATGCTGACCGACCGTTTTTAATGCGTGCGCAGGCAGTGCAGTGACCGTGGAATGGACTACACCTACCTTGCACACCAAGATACACTGCGTCTCTTCGCCATCTAGGAAGGCACTGCTATTGACATCTATATGCACTTCCTGTGTTGACTGCATGTCGTGTGCTGCCCTGATAAGTTATGGTTGCACTGCCTGTGCGGTCTGTGCAGTGTGTTCTCCATCCGCGATGAACGTATGGCTGTGCAAAGCGTATGCACTGCGTCCTTATGCTGGAATGCACAAAACTTGCCATGCAGCCGCATATGCACTGCCTGTGGAAATCTTGTGCACTACATCCGTAGGCAGGAGTGAACCGCCCTTTCTCACAATATGCACTACCCCTGTGGAGTGCATGTCGTGTTCTACAATATAGTGTTGTGCGGTATACGCACTGCCTATGTGGACTGCATGTCGTGTGCTACAAATAATTGCACGCTTATAAAGCTCACACCAAATCCATAATGCCTCGCCGCTGGGGTGTTGCGCTATCATTAATAATGCTGACCGACCATTTTTAACACGTGCGCAGGAAGTGTAGTGACCGTGGAATGGACTACACCTACCATGCACACCAAGATCCACTGCGTCTCTTTGCTATCTAGGAAGGTACTGCTATTGACATCTATATGCACTGCCTGTGTTGACTGCATGTCGTGTGCTGCCCTGATAAGTTATGGTTGCACTACCTGTGCGGTTTGTGAAGTGTGTTCTCCACCCGCGATGAACGTATGGTTGTGCAGAGCGTATGCACTGCATCCTTATGCTAGAATGCACTGAACCTGCCATGCAGCCGCATATGCACTTCATGTGGAAATCTTGTGCACTGCATCCGTAGACAGGAGTGAACCGCCCTTTCTTACAATATGCACTGCCCCTATGGAGTGCATGTCGTGTTCTACAATATAGTGTTGTGCGGTATACGCACTGCCTATGTGGACTGCATGTCGTGTGCTACAAATAATTGCACGCTTATAGAGCTCACACCAAATCCATCACTACAAGAGAAAAGAGTTTTTGTGACAAATCACTATCGTCACCGAAAATGCCATTTCCGTCACTAAGTACTCCCTCGTGACGAAAACGTGGCATCACCAGGGTCGTCACGGAAGCTCCGTCACAGATTCTTTTATAGTGACGGAATACAAATTTTCGTCACGCAAGATTGAGCTTCGGTGACGGTCCTTACGGCGTCATCTAAGATAGGTTATCCGTGACGGACCTTCTACGTCACCTCAAATAGGAAAATCTGTCACTGTTTAGCATATTCGTTGACGAAATATGCCGTCACGGAAGATTTATAGCGTCACGAGGATTCTAGCAGGTGGGACCTGCAATGTTGACATGGCAGCTGGCAGGTGGGTCCCCCCACGATGACGTGGCATCTGACAGGTGGGTCCGACGATGCTGACGTGGCAGCTGGCAGGTGGGTCCGACGATGATGATGTGGCAGCTGGCAGGTGGGTCTGACGATGCTGATGTGGCAGCTGGCAGGTGGGTCCGACGATGCTGACGTGGCAGCTGGCAGGTGGGTCCGATGATGATGACGTGGTAGCTGGCAGGTGGGTCCCACCACGATGACGTGGCATCTGATAGGTGGGGCCAATGCGATGACGTGTCACCTTCGTGTGGGGCCCGCGGGGATGACGTGGTAGCTGGCAGGTGGGTCCAGCGATGCTGACGTGGCAGCATGTAGGTGGGGCCGTCAACGATGATGTGGCGTCTACATGTGGGGCCCGCTATGATGACGTGTCATTTTTTGGGCCGGCCCATTCGGAACTGCCTTGTGGGCCGGGAGGAATGTGACGCCGTCACCAATTTTTTTGCACGGACAAATTTGATTAAAAATTGAAATTCCACATAAATTACGAAACAAAATTAAATGGAAGCAAATATTTGAAATGGCAGAAAATTTATAAATATGAATTGTATCACACGCAAACTTTAAAATTCTGGTAGACTGAAACTGCTGTATCAAACTCGAATGACTAAAGGAATAAAAAACAATGTTTCGGCCCACCCGGCCCATTAGCGCGTAGAGATTTTTGGCCCAAGTCACGGGGACTGGGACTGGGAGTTCTGCGACATCCTCAACAGGTAACTAAGCATGCCATCCATTTCCTTCTGCCTCTTCTCAAATGCCAGACGATCCGCTTCGCTAGACTTTTTCACTGCTTCAAGTTCATCATCCTGCTTCTTTCTCATCTCTTCAAATCTCCTTTCCCGCTCTTGCATCCGTTCCTCCATCTCGCGTTGAACCCTTTCAGCTGCATTCAACGAATCATGCTCCTGACTTGATAACTTTTCTTCTAAATCACGGATGCGCCCAGCTGAGATGCTAGACCTCTTGGAAGCAGATGAAACTCCGATGTTGGAAAGGAAAGTAATTGATCTTGAATTGGTCTGGTCTCTCAGGACTTCTTCAACAATCTCCAGATCAGTTTTGGGAATCCAATCTTCTGGGTGTGGTCCCATTTTCTGAAGCACCATCTCAGTCTACAATAGGATAAAAAATAGCAAGTCCAGAGTTAGAAGAAATCAAATAATTATACAAACTAATGAGAAATGCGTAGCACATAAAATAATTTACTTACATAAGCTTCTACTGATTTCTGGGACATCATACCATCCTTGTTAGTGTGGCTTGCCTTAAAGAAAGCAATCGGGGAGGTATCGACGTCCTCGGTCTTCTGAGATTTCTACAAGAATTATGACACGATGAATTATAAGTGTGTATGGCATGTTCACAAAAAGAAGTAGGTGTTGCATCTGAAGAGTTCGAATACTCACAAGTACATGGTAATGTGCAACAAAGCTTCTTGAGCCAGTGGTGTGTTTCTTCGTCACAGCATCCCTGTTCTTCTTGTTACTCTCACAGATTGCCTATGTACAGATGCATGAATTTAGTATTCCATAGTACAGTAGTATGTCTGCGATAGATGTAGCTGAAACAACAGGAATCGTGTACCTTGTAGTGCTCATCATGGCATATATCAAGAAGCTCTGCCCAGCTTTCCTCGTCTACCTCTTTTGGTTTCAACAATAAAGCTTGCTCGCGGGTTAGATCTTTAACTTCTTTCCAATAGACCTTTTTCAGCCTCCAACGTTGTTGGCGAATACCTTTCTGTAAAATGTCGGTGCAAATGTCTTTGCCAAGGTCACCACTGCTATCCATTGCAAATTTTCCCTGCAGATAACATGGAACACAAATTCATATCAACATCGAATGACAGAATTGTTAAAAAATCATCCACCAATGAGACATTTTATATGGAAAATGAATAAGAGGTTAACGTACTTACAGTTATAGACTTAATGGTTTCCGGAATAGTATCTTTCAGACGACCTTCCTTGTCACCATACTGCTTCCAGTGGGTTGCCAGTGGCATCTTGCTGCGTATGTGAATGCCACACTCTGAACTCAGTTTTGCTGCTTGCACAGGATCAGTGGGTCTCCTCATGCCAGGAGTGAAGTTGATCTGCATCTTAGCCCCTCCATTCCTTCTAGACCACTCGTGTACCCCATGCCCCATAGTAGGTTTGCGTACATTTCGCTTTTCCTTTAGAGCACCCGTGTCTACAATTGCAACTGAAACCAGTGACAAAACTAGAGTCAAGACTTCAATTGAAAAAAATTCAAATAAACCAGTGAATAAATTGTAAGACATGCTGTCAATAACTTCCCGTTCGCTGCAGACAAGTACATTCTCCTCGGGTGAGTGCTACCTCTAGAGGTTTGAATTAGCATGGACGAGGATTCATTTCCATTAGTACCCCCTTCCCCTGCTTTCTGGGTAGGGGTCTCTGTTTCACCATCATCTTGAGTCTCTGCATTTGCTGCTGACCTTGTTACAACATTTGGAGGCACAAAGGTTTTTGAGCGCTTCTGCTTCTTTTCTTTTGTAGAACCTTCCGTCACCTGCATTTTAATAGATCAAGCCATAAATATTAAAGCAATATGTACATATCCTACATGTGGAGGAAGGAGAATGCTGCATTTCTTCACCTTAGAGGAAGATTTAACAACATCATGGTCCCCTTCATCCGGAACAAACACATCATCATCAGTGGGCTCGTCGGCAGGATCAGGTTCATAATTAGGGTCCTCGTTGATATCCTTCTCCTGCGGCTGTGCCTCTTTCCGTGTTGTCACTGCCACCGGTTTCTTAGCAGTACCAAACACAAATTCACGCGCCATCGCCGTGAAATCCAACATTGGCTTGCCATGTTCAATAGCATTCTGCTTCAGTGCTTCAGACATACGAGACACATTCTCATCCATCACTTTGACTTGAGTAACTGAAAACAATCAAGCAAAGGCAAGTCATGATCATACTCATTAGTACAAACAGAGTAGACAAGATCATTAAAGCAAAAATTATGTGATCCATACTGTAAAATTAACATGCTCACAAAACATTATTCTATTGCCTCCAAATCTCGTATCGTCATTCAGTTAACCGTCTAAACCCTACTGTCAACAAGTTCACTTAAGTGTCAGGTTCAGTGTATTAGGTATCAAGTTGTTCAGTTGCGTCAGTTAAGACGCCAAGCAGCAGGGTTTATCCAACAAGTTGTGCCCTATTACCTGAACCATTATGTAGGAACAGAAACCTAAATCTAACACATAGTTATAAGATCGGATCATAGGATGTCATGCTCAACACATTCATGGCATCTAGAACCATGATCTATGAAATTAAAACCCAAGACAAGCACATTCTCGAAGGATTCGGATCATAGGGTGTCACGTTCAACACGTGCTAGGCATCTCGAACCATGTCTATGATCTAAAACCTAGATCTTGCACATAAGCTGCAGCATCTTGAACAACGATCTACACATGTTGATCTACTAGAACTCATGCTTGACTGGTCTAGAAAGAGGCATAGACCTAGGGCGGCAGAAAAATGACCTGGGCGTTTACGCTTTTGCTTCGGTGTCGGTGGTAGCACATTCCGGCATGGTGTGCCAGTTCGAAGACTGCCGGACATGTCGCCCGCCGCAGAGGGGAAATCCGCCGGCAACCAACGCCTTGCTTGACGGATCTGGGGTCGAGGAAAGTGGCGATGGGGTTCTAGGTGGGCGGTGAACATGGAACGGAATTAGGGGATGGGTAAGCGGGAGGTGGGGGCACGCCGTTTTTAAAGTGTTGGGGGGGAGGAAATTTGTTAGCGCCAAAATGGGCGGGCGGGTGGAAAAAAAAGAGGTGGGAACGAAAATTTTCGGTACACAAGTGGAGGGAACGAAAACCATTCATTGTAAATTTGATTGGAAAAAACAGAGGGAACGGAACGGGAGGTTTACAAGAAGGGATTATCTCTAGTTACATATTGTAATTAAATAAATCCTAACACATGCAACGGTTTAGGTTTTGCCACTACTTAGACCTCCCGTGCGGAATTTGTAATATGGTTTACAAGCCGGGATTATCTCTAATTCATTGTACTATAAATTTATTTAGCCATGGACCATATTAAATTATTTGAATAAGTCATTTGTTTATATATGAGAAGGAAAACAAAATATGTTCATTCACGTACAATAGTTGGATTACTGAGCAAACAATACCATTAGTTTCCTTCATTCCACAACTCCAACTTGAAAGCTGAAGCACAATATCACTTAACAAGTAAACCTCATTGATACGAAAAACAAACAGAAGAGCAGAATTATTTCACATATTAGATATGTAGCCAGCAAAATTGTCTAACATCCACCAAAAGGTAGGTGATCTCATTAAACTTGACACCTAGAAACTCAGCAAATAGTTTTGCAACTAGGAACAGGGGCGGATCTGCTTGGTGACACCCTGATGCACATGCAACAGGGTAGAAAAAGCATTTTTAGTCTTACATATTAGACTTAAGCATAGTGTATCAGGAAAACTTAAACAGAGTGCATCAGGGTAAGTTTAATCCTAGATCCTCTTCCTAGTCTAGGAAGAGGCAGACATGAAAATCTGATAGGGTCAGGCCACGGTCTGGACGTCCGTACTAGCCCTCTGACATCTCCTCCTCCTTGACGGGCATGGTCTGCGTGTCCCTGTCACCGCCATCGCTGTCATCGTCGCTGCTGGTGGCGTACTCCCGGCGGGAGAGCCTACCGCCGTAGATTCTGACGACCAGCTCCCTGTTGCCAGCATAGTAGTCGAACGCCAGGATGTTGCCTAGCGAAATAGTGTAGCACTTGACAAACTTGGGCCAGCCCCTGCGGAGGTACAAGCGGCCGTCTCGATGATCGAAATACATCTCCACATCGAAGGTCAGCCTGCTGTTACGCTCCCAGACGCGCACAGTGTTGGGCTGGTCGCTGCTGATGTAATCTTTGAAAGCATGGTAGAGGGAGAGCTTGTCCCACTTGTCCTCGTGAAGGATGCGGATGAACATAAAGTCGGGGTTCGGATACAGCAGCAGATGGGGTGGTGGAGACGGTGATGGCGACGGCAATGGCTATGGCGACGGTGATGGCGATGGCGACAGAGAAGTGGCCCTGCCCTTGCCGCTGCCCCTGCCCGTACGACGGCGCCTCTTCTTGACAACGCGCGTTGCCGGCGTACGCGTCTATCCTTCACGTCCCGTGCCCGCCGTCGCCTTGGCACCCCTAAGCATGGACACGGGCGTAGGCGAGAAATCATTTATTCTTCTAAATATGAAGACGAAACCCTCTCGGTTACGCCACCCTTCTGAATGCACTTTCTTTGAGTATATGAGAACAGCTTGTCCCTCTTCTAGATCTGTGCTCTGTACGAAACACTTCCACCCATCTGGATCGAAGAAGAGGCGATCATCCTTTTCTATCTTGAATTCGATGGGGGTGATCTCCTCTTTAGGAAGACACACTCCAGTTGAGCCTCCCTCACAAATTTGTAGAGCATTAACAACCTTGTTAGGCAATTTCTGATCAATACAAAACAAGATATATAAGTTAGTAAGTCGATGTCATAAACCGCATAGACAAATTGCATACACGCATGGCAACAAAAATAATTAAAAGAAAGTTATATGAATGTACCATGTGGTACAGCTTAAGATTCGTCTTGGTCAAGCGGGTTACGAATGGCAACCTGACAATTTTGCCCATGTTCGATAGAAGTTCTAGCAGATGCTCTTGCTCACTCTCAGTAAGTCGGCATCTTTGGGCGATGAGTGGTCCGAGATCACGCTTCTGCGAAGATGCTCCTGCCATGTTAAAGAATGGGCTGCGCATACAAATTTAGCACACATTAATAAATGGTAAAAGTGTAGGAAACACATTATAGGTATTATAGCGTCACAACAACGTATTTCATCACAACAATACAAATATTGTTTCTGCAAATAATTGGAAGTTATTTCAATGCTACAAGCACTAGTCATAGCATAGGAAAGCTCCAGACTCCTATTCTGTCAGATATAAGTTCTCTAAGAACTACATTTGCTGTGTTGGATTTTAGAAACATCGTAAGTACTACATTAGTTCTTGCCATATATAGTAGCTAGATGGCCGATCTTTTTTGGAAGACTAGGAAGTTTAGGCCTATTTCTTATAGAAACAGATCATAGCTAGTAATTATGTTTTGTTTTAGTCACCAGAATATAATGCTTCAGCGATTTAGCACATCAGAGATGGCAAGTTAGTGTAGGTTCTTCCATTTCCAATGTTGTGGTTGCATGTGGTACAGCCGACCCCAAAACTGTCCCTCTATGCATCATGTGGTTGTACTTTCTACGCATGTGTTTCTGGTTCATTGTCAATCATGCTCTGGACCTTGTTTATTGCGAGTTGTTTCCTTGCAACAAGGAAAACAGCCAGGTGGTATTTTCTACACATGAACATCCATCCATAATTCCGGCATCGACAATTTCTTAAGACATGTCATGCCTAACTAATTTATCATCTATATATGTGTGTGTCCAAACAAGTTCCATTTTTCATATCAAGATGTAGCTACCTAACTTGTTATGTTTGATGGAGAGAATGAATGTATCTGGTCATCTTGGTCATGGCAGAATGATGCATTATTGTGCACCAAGGAAATGGACCACCACCAAACTTCACCTTGAATCTCTAGCTTGTCAGTATTGTACATTAGATTTACTTTTTCATGCCTGATGTGCTAAGTTATAGCTATAGTGTATTCCTATCTATTAGGAAAACATTTATTCACAAGTGTTATCTGTTGCTCACCCTTGGCTAAGATTTTCAAGAAGTGGGACATGTTCTAACATGTTCTAGTTTCTCTTATTTGCAGGCACACAATGATGCAACTTCCTATAAGTACAAGGTTATCAAGTATTCGGATATAATTAGCACAATTTACTCAAGGGATCGAGCTACTGAGCGGGGGCTAGGACTACAGCTGAAAGACATGCAGAAATGGCGGACGAGAACGCAGACAATGACAACATCATTGATCAAGCTGTGTTGATATAATGAGAAGACAAGTGTATTTGTGGATACATTGATCTTTATTCATGTTGTAGTTGATTTTTATTTTGAAAATATCATATTTTATTTACATTATGTAATTGAATTTTGAAGCCAAATGTGTTGTTGATTTCACAATTGGCTTAAAATGGCAGCCAAACAGAAGCTGTAAATCATTTCATTTCAGAATTCCAGGTGGCAGCCAAACATAAAAATTCATTAAGGAATTTAAATTCCATCCAAATGAAGTGACATGGGGATTTCATTTCATTTCATTTCAACCAAACGAAATGAATGCATAGGAGCCAAACGAGCCCTAATATATTTTCCTACACATGCATTGTAGAGTTCAGACCTTATGCAATGTTTCCTTCCAGTAGTGTTTGATTCATGGGATTGTAATGTGCAGGAATTATTCCAGTAGGTACACTAGTGTATTTTCATGGGAAATCTAGCTTCAGCACATAGCTCGTGGAAAACCCTACTGGACAAACAATGCAGACATGATTTCAGTGGGCAGCACAAGTAAATCCAACATGATTGGGCTCACCTTCAGCACGGAGCAAGGTTGCGGAGATGCGGTCAACGCCGACGGGCCGGCGTCGCGGTGGTGTGGCCGGAGTCGATGCGGACGTGCACGTCGTTATGGGTGGCGGATGCGTTGCAGAGATGCGCGGCGGCGTGGCTGTGGAGAAGCGCGGTGGCGGGGTTGCAGAAATACGGTCGTTGGTGGCTGGACGATCCTGACGGAGGCGATGCGGACGGCCACGGCGGTGCGGAAGTGCGGCGGCGATGCGGAGATGCGGATGGAGAGGAGCAGTTTGGGGAAGTACGAGAAGGGGCTAGGATATCTGCAGGGATAGATTTTTCCCCCAGTTAGGTAAAATATTATTTGTACTAACATTGGTGCATGTTGGACCCACTGATACTAACATTGGTGCATGTGGGACCCACTTATCAATGTTTAAAATAGCGGGCTATTTGATTTAGCGGCGCCGATTTTAAAAGCTATCAAAAGCTATAGCGGAGCTATAGCGCGCTATGCCCATTTAGCGGGTTTGCTAAATAATGATTTTTTAAAGAAAGAGCAGTACATATTGGTATATATATCAATAATTTACAAATATTTCACAGTTTTACAGATCAATGCTTTGATCAACTCACTTATAACAGGTTTGACAGTGCATAGTGCATATTATTACATAGTAAAATTTGAAACAGAGCCACTTATACTAGCATTGGTGCATGTGGGACCCAATGGCATCTGTGGTTCCTGCTTGGCTGAGTTTGGGCAAAATGTGACCCTGATGACACATGTGGGTCCAGTTACACTAGCATCGGTGCATGCGAGTACCGATGGCATCTGTGGTTATAGTTTGAGTGAGTTTGGGCAAAAGTTTGACTGAAATTGTGCTTAAGTTGACCCTGATGACACACGTGGGTCCACATACACTAGCATTGGTGCATGTGGGCCCAATGGCATCTGTGGGTTCTATGTTGACTCATATCGCCGCAAAAGTTGACCCTGATGACACATGTGGGACAACTTAGCTAACATTGGTGCATGTGGGACCCTATGGCATCTGTGGGTCTAGTTTGACTAAGATTGGGCTTAAGCTGACCCTGATGACACATGTGGGCCCACATAGCTAGCAGCGGTGCATGTGGGACCCTATGGCATCTGTGGGTCCAATTTGACTAAGATTGGGCATAATTTGACCCTGATGACACATGTTGGCCCACATAGCTAGCAACGGTGCATGTGGGACCCTGTGGCATCTGTGGGTCGAGTTTGACTAAGATTGGGCTTAAGTTGACCCTGATGACACATGTGGCCCACATAGCTAGCAGCAGTGCATGTGGGACCCTATGGCATCTGTGGGTCCAGTTTGACTAAGATTGGGCTTAAGTTGACCCGGATGACACACGTGGGCCCAGCTTGACTAAGATTGGGCTTAAGTTGACCCTGATGACACACGTGGGTCCACATACACTAGCATTGGTGCATGTGGGCCCAATGGCATCTGTGGGTTCTATGTTGACTCATATCGCCGCAAAAGTTGACCCTGATGACACATGTGGGTCCACTTAGCTAACATTGGTGCATGTGGGACCCTATGCCATCTATGGGTCCAGTTTGACTAAGATTGGGCTTAAGTTGACCTCGCTGACACATGTGGGCCCACATAGCTAGCACCGGTGCATGTGGGACCCTATGGCATCTGTGGGTCCAGTTTGACTAAGATTGGCCTTAAGTTGACCCTAATGACACATGTGGGCCCACATAGCTAGCAGCGGTGCATGTGGGACCCTATGGCATCTGTGGGTCCAGTTTGACTAAGATTGGGCTATAAGTTAACCCTGATGACACATGTGGGCCCAGTTTGACTAAGATTGGGCTTAAGTTGACCCTGATGACACACGTGGGTCCACATACACTAGCATTGGTGCATGTGGGCCCAATGGCATCTGTGGGTTCTATGTTGACTCATATCGCCGCAAAAGTTGACCCTGATGACACATGTGGGTCCACTTAGCTAACATTGGTGCATGTGGGACTCTATGGCTATTGTGGGTCCAGTTTGACTAAGATTGGGCATAAGCTGACCCTAATGACACATGTGGGCCCACATAGCTAGCAGCGGTGCATGTGGGACCCTATGGCATCTGTGGATCCAATTTGACTAAGATTGGGCTTAAGTTGACCCCGATGACACATGTGGGCCCACTTACACTAGCAATGGTGCATGTGGGACCTAATGGTATATGTGGTTTCAGTTTGCCTGAGATTGGGCAAAAGTTGATCACGATGACAAATGTGGGTCCAATAACACTAGCTTAAAATAACATTGTAACGCTTGCGTTTACAATTCTAGACTTTCATCAAGGCAAGTTTATATCTATTGACAATCATATTCCTTTGAACTAGTATAGCCAGTGCACAAACACAACTGAACACACATATAACATTACATAGATATGTTTGCTAGCTCACGGTACTTTAAGGAACAAGCATACTAAAGTAGTTCAACTTAGAAAGTAAACAACAACAAAGTACCACGCTTTGTACTACATAAACAACATACAGCATCACGAATATAACTGGCTATAGTCTAGTAAAGTGCATTAATTCCAGCCGGTGGCGTTGGAGGCGGTGGGGTCGGTGGCTGTGTCGCCCCAGGCAGTGGTGGTGGTGTCGCGCCAGCCAGCGGTGGTGGTGTTGCCCCAGCCAGTGGCGTCGTTCTGCTTGCCGTCCTGGTCATCTTCGCCCGCTTCCCGTTTGCGTTTGGCGACATGCACCACCTCTCCATCCGCCTCTTCCGCTCCCCGGACCTCCTGCTGCTCTTCCCAGATCGCCGTTGCCTGTTCCCTTTCAGCCTGCTACGTTGCATCATCCTGCTCGTCATCTACATCACTCTGGTCTGCAGCAGTTGCCGCCTCGGCCGCAGCTTTTGCCGCCTCGGTCTTAGCTGCCGCCTTTTCTGCTGCATTAATTGCAGCCTTGCGAGTCCCTCGGTCTAGCCCGTCCCTTGCGGTAATGAGCCTACGATACAGCTCGTAGGCAACATACCCGTCTCTTGCTGCATACTCTAGGTTCATCGCAGAAAGTGGCTTGTTCTCCCATACTTCGTGGCCATCCCTCAGGAGTGCCTTGCAATTCCCGAGATCTCTATCAATGATGATCATTGCTAGAGATAACATCCCGTCCCTGTCATACGGCTGATTCCAATGGAACCGTTCTTCGGTCTTAAACATGTCTTGGATGTCGATGTGGTACTGTTTTGGAATGGTGATATCCTCATGTGCAAGCTTCTCTTTATCACTCCTGATGTCCAGGCTAGCGAAAGTGACCCCTTTTCCTGAAGGAACTCTGCCAGTTTCGGACAAGGCTCCCTTCTCCTGCAGTATAAATGGAAATTAAGACATGAAAATAATTTGGATGATGTACAATTATTTGATGATAATGTTAAACAAGGTAATTGCATAACCGTACCATTAGGCCATGTACAACACACACAGATCATGCATAATACTTGAACTAACATGTCTAAGTATTTGAAATAAACGAGTGCAAGCAATGTATTTGCATTGGCTAATTATACATGATCTCAAATGGAAAATAAAAAAATGCACATAACCAGTTTCGGACAAGGCTCCCTTCTCCTGCAGTATAGATGCAAACTATGACATGACAATAATTTGGATGGTGTACAATTATTTGATGACAACATTGAACAAGAAAATTGCAAAACCGTGCTATTAGGCCACGTACAACGCCCATAGATCATGCATAATACTTCATCTAACAAAATCCACAAGGACTTAAACCTATAGGAATTAAACAATGCACATAGGAAAAATTTCTACGGATCAAAATCCTCCAAAATTCATATGAGATTCCTTTGAATCAAACAAGCCCTGCATCAAAGGAGGCCTGATGTGAAAACGTTCGTACAGGGTACAATCCTATGAATCAAACATGTGCTGATGGAAAAAAACATAGGGATTGAATCCTGTACAAACCCATAGGAAATCCTTTGAATCAAAGGAGGCCTGAAATAGAAATGCCCATCCTTAGTACGTATATTACCTGCAGTAGTGGAACACGAGGACAGTCTCCTTCAGGGAGATCTGGACGACGGCGAGCTTTTGTGACGGAGCTTCGTCCCGCCTATTCCTTGTGTACTCGAGGTCGAGTCCGAGGAAGTTGTAAGTCTCTTTCTCGAGCAATTGCTCGAACTTCTCCAGCATGTGATTCAAGTAGTTCACATCGTTGGTGTACACCACCTCCATAATCTTCGTGCCATAGGCACAAATGGGCTTGATGTCAACCGTGGTTTTCCCGTCATCGAGGATGTCTCCATAGGGATCCATGGATGCTGAGTTCCTCGTCGTGTGGAGGAGGAAGACGCGAGAGGAAGAAGAACAGACGAGAAGCGGACGCGTTGCGGTTATTGTGGTGTTACGGCGGCAGTGGAGTCGAGGTGGAAGGCCCGTACATCGATGTAGTCGACCCGTTACGGTGCGATGCGGTTAGTGCGGTGCAGTGCGGTCAGTTTTGTTACAGTGCGACGCGTTTAGGAGTGGTGCGATGCGGTTATTACGGTGCAGTGGGGTAAGTTTTAATTTGTTACGGTGTGACATGTTTAGGTGTGGTGCATGCGATGTGGTTGTTGCGGTGCAGCCGTGGGATAAGTTTTGTTACGATGCGACACGTGTAGGTGTGGTGCGGTCTAGTCGTGGCTGCAAACTTTCAACAATTGAACGCACGGGGCTTTCACCAATCCTCTGGTCGTGGCTGCAACTTAATTTCAAAAATTGAACCCACGGCTTTCCTACAACTTTCAACTCAAGTTTGACCTTAGCTTGTACAGTGCATAACTAATTCAAAGTATCTCATAAAAATTGAAAACCTACACACTGATAAATTTTACGTGAACTAGTTGACACGAAAAATTTTAAACTTGAAACATTTCATTATCATCAAAATAATAATCCCGCGTATGAGCTTCCACATAGAATGTACCATGACTCCCGGTTTCCATGTTTTGCCCGTTCGGTCCAACGTATCGCCCAGATTTGGCCTGTTTTGAGCGTAACCGACACACGCGAGACGCTAGTCGTGTTTTCCACGATGTCGAGCACCAAGTGTTTCCGCTACTATTGACCAAAATTTGACTTGAGGTAAAATTTGAGCAAACAATCATTTGGCAATGAACAAAGTGGTCACATTCCAACTAAATGACCCCAAATACCATACCATGTTGGTAAAATACAAATTTTATTCATATTTTTGAACTACCTTTACAAAATGTAGTTGAATTTAAATTATTAAAATGGAAAATGGTATTAGAAATTATAATTGGACCAAAAACCCAAAAGATGAAATGTGTGCTATGACAAGATACACCTACATGCCAAATCTTAGACCATTCTGAGAAAGAATGCCATGGAGTTGGGCATCTCCTAGGTAATTTGGGTACTTACACATGAGACTCACACTTGAAACCAAGTGTGACAGAGCAACCTCAACTTTCATTCAACAAACTCAAGGTTTATTATTTTTTGTGCGAACTAGGATACAATGTAAGACACATGGCCAATGTTTTACTTTTTTTTGATTTTTTGAATTTCTAGTGCCCTGCCAAAGTTTGGTCAAAATCGCGTCGAACAAATATAATGCATTATTGTGTGCAAGCTCTCTTTCAAAGTTCTACCAATGTACAAACCGCATGCTATTGTACATGCACCAAGTTTGGAATCTGAAAAACTCTACAAATAAATAATGTGGCCCCTACAGTCCTTCAAATATTAGTAAACGCCTCATGCAATTCAGACAAACACAGCTCGTCAAATCCAAATCTGAATTTTTATCAAAAAATTCTGAAAACTAGTCGGAATCTGCAAAATATTTAAAAATGATAAAAACAAGAGTAAAAAACCTAAGTACATAAAAATATTACATTTAGTTTACATACAGTTATCGAATCTTTATTACAAGCTATATTACAACTTACAAGTAATATTGAAATAATAACAAAATATTTAAAAAAAGGAACTCAGCCCAGCCAGGCCTTCTGCCCGGACAAGCTACCTACGACCGAACTGGGCCTTTTTCAGCCCATTATGTCCCCAATGCCGCACGACGTCAGACGGGTCGGACGGCTGGGAGTTCAGTCCCACCTCGCCAACTAGAGAGGATTGCGACCAGCTTAAATAGCCGCGCGTTCAGCTGCTATCAACAGCCTCTCTGTTCTATCTAACTTGCTATCAGGAATTCTACTTTGGGCCGTTGGGCCTACTGGCAGGTCACGGGCCTGCATCCTGGCCATTCATTTGGTTTCTAGTCATATGCAGGCCGTGATTCCCTTGAAAAATATCCTGCCAGTGGGTGGCCTTTTTTTGCTTTATTTGATCTTTTTTGTCCTATATTTTAACATAAATTCATACGTTTTTAATACAAATTTACATGGCATAGTGCATATACAACACTATCTCTGCACTTAAATGGCCCAAACCATTTCAAATTTTGAAACACTACTACAATTTGCTACACCTATCAAAACCTTCCAATTTAGAATTGACGCAATGAAATACATTTTTCTAACAGGCAGCACAACTATCATGGCACAACACAGATACATATATAAGAAACAAGCAATTAAGAGCATGTAACCATAACCTTACTAGCAGCATAATAACATAGTAGTCTTACGGGAACTTCACCCTACCATCACAAGGTTACCACTTATAACCACAGTACCAAAAGAGCATAGTTCTCAACCACTTCAACCTAGTTAACCAGTTCGACATATTAACCATATATACATAGACATCATCGCTATACTGATGATGTGACCATACATACTAGCAGCTGATATCAATATTCACTCCTCTTCAGTCTCGGAGTCACTGAACACAAACTCATCTGGCTGAAGGACCCTGAGTAGAGCTTCGTGCCTGCCACGATCACGCAGGTCACCCACAAAGTAGTCCTCACAAGACATCCACGAGTGGCTACCTCCCGGACATGCTGCACAAGCCCCACCCTCAATCCCCCATGTGGCTTGAAGTGGTGGAATGGGCACCTGTAGAACTCGGTGCTGAATGGCAGGTAAGAAGAAATCCCATTGTGCCTGAGCTTCTTTTCTTCTTTCCTCACAAAGGACTTGTATGTCCATTGCTCCACTTCAACATCTGAACCAGAGAAGTACCGCACAATAAATAAAACAAGAAAACAGTTAGTACTGCCTACTAAATATAAAAACCTACTACTTTTGTGCATGTCCAAATGCACTACAACTGCTTGGAATAACATACCTCCTCATCAGGCCATGGGGAGAGTACATCATAGGCATCACCTGGGGTTGGTGCCTTCCAGACAATTAAGATAAATGAACACTAGCATTTAAGGTAATTACTAAAAGCATTCAATATTAATAAAAGAAAAACACTAGCAAAAATTAATAGCACAATAATTCGACTTCACAAATCTGATCATAAAAACAACATTGATTCAAGAAAAAAATCATTAAACTACATCAATGCTTTTTATACTAAATTCCATTAAATTACAATGATTATTTGGAGGTTGGAATTGAATGTAAAGAAACTAGACTATACATTCAAACAAAAAAAATATCTAGGATCAATCAGTTTAGTATCAGGTTGCATGAAGCTCCAGCAAGTCAAAATAGAGTAGTACAAAGTCTATAAACTAATTAGTCTACACAAATCTGTTCATACAAGCATAAGCATCTAAAGAAATGTGTCTTAAAATCAATTAGTACAAGTAAAGGAAAACAAAAGTAAGTACACAGATCACTGCTTTGCACACTATTATGAGGCACCACTACAATCAATTAATAACATACATGCCATATGGTTATAACCACATTGTTCAGATCTAGTGCTAGAAGTTAATAAAATTCTATAAGTAATTTTAACACATTTCCCGTAAAAGCAATTAAAGCAAAAAAAAGGAAACTACAAAAGTATACCGAAGCTAGATAACCACATTATATCACAGCAGCTAATTCATACTAGTTGAATAGTTGTAGCCAGCTAACCACATTATACCACATGTACCAAAAAAAAAGCCATACTGTTAACTAGTTGAAACTAACTAACCACATTATATCACAGCAGCTCAAATGAGAATCATGTAAACCATGTTCCTTCAACATAATACAAATTAACTACAAATTAAACTCTGTCAATTTAACAACAAATAAACCATCTTCCTACTAATTGGAAAAACTTCACCAATGGACTATCAGCATTGGTCATCTATACAAAATTACACAACGAATCTACAGACCGAGCCTTCCATCCAATAAATCCCTAAGGCCCCGGTCGTTTTACTCTGGATTGTCCTGGTTTGGCATGGATTGATGTGGTTTAAATCCTATCTAAGTCAAAATATACTCTAATCCAATCTAATCCAGTCCAATCTAACGTAGAGGTGGGTTAACCGAACTTAGCCCAAAGGATATGAATCCCTAACACTGAAAGAGCTGAATCTACAAAACACATCTTACTTCCAAATAATTTGAAGGGATTGAACGGAAATTAGAAGAAAATAATACTAACCTGCATCGCGGTGACCTGTGGAGACTGGACCGGCGCCAGATCCTCCGCGCCGCCGACCGGCACGTTTAGATCCAGCATTTCCACCTTGCCGAGGTCCGCATGCACCAACTCCTCCTCTCCGAGCGCCGCATCGACCAGAGCGACCAGCGCGGACCGACGACCTCCTCTACCGCCATGGCACTCCACCACCTCGACCGCATCTGGGCGGCTCACGGCTCCAAACCCCGCCCTTGCAGAACCGTCTGCATCACCGTCGGACCCCACTCCTGCCATAGTCGCTGTCGAAATATCACGGTATGGGAGAGCTCGAAGGCCTCAGGCGGAGGAGACGATGGGGAGAGCTAGGGTTTTCTCCCGCGCTCTTCTTTCCGTCTCTGGTGAGGCAAAAGGGGGCAAATGGTGGGGATGAGGCCAGGCGAAGCGGCCGAGGGAGCTCTTATACGTCACGTCGGTTCGTTTCAGCTGACGTCACCCGCCCACGTGACACCCACCCGTACAAAACTGAATTTTTTCAGCAGACTACTTCTATTTTCTGGATAACTGAATTTTCAAATTTCTACATGCACCAAGTTTTGAATCTGAAAAAACTCTACCAATGGAAAATGTGTCCCTTGGAGTCCTTCAAACAATGGTGAAAACCTCATGGAATTCAGACATACACAACTCCTGAAATCCAAATCTGAATTTTTAGGTCAAATTCGCGTCGAACACAGAGGACGCATATGTACGAACCAAGCTGACCTAACAATATATCCATGATTAAACCACATCTTGTGGACCTAAAAATGATTTATGCCAAAACAAATTAGGTTGCAATGATGTAGATGTAGATCAATATTTCAATGTTTTGACCATATTGACCAAAATTTGACTTGAGGTAAAATTTGAGCAAACAATCATTTGACAATGAACAAATTGGTCACATTCCAACTAAATGACCCCAAATACTATACCATGTTGGTGAAATACAAATTTTATTCAAAATTTTGAACTACCTTTACAAAATGTAGTTGAATTTCAATTATTAAAATGGAAAATGGTATTTGAAATCATAATTGGACCAAAAACCCAAAAGATGAAATGTGTGCTATGACACGATACACCTACATGCCAAATCTTAGACCATTCTGAGAAAGTATGCCATGGAGTTGGGCATCTCCTAGGTTTACACATGAGACTCACAGTTGAAACCAAGTGTGAGAGAGCAACCTCAACTTTCATTCAACAAACTCAAGCTTTGTTATTTTTTGTGCAAACTAGGGTACAATGTAAGACACATGGCCAATGTTTTACTTTTTTTTATTTTTTTTATTTTCTTAATTTGTATCAATTAGTATCCTATTTGCTTAATTTTAATTTACTTTTTTACCATTTTCTTAATTTGCTGCTTATTAATGTGTTGATTCCATAGTGTGTATCAATTAGTATCCTGTTAAGTGTAATGATCAATGCGTTTGAAACTTAAATTCATCCGAGTCTTGTTTCATTCTAGTGATTATGATTGCTCATATGATATCAATCAGTTAATAGTTATCAGATTACATTCTGAATGTGTTAAGGTAGTTACCTTGCACATGATTGATCAACACAAGCGACTTAAATTTATTTGAGTCTAATTTGATTGTAGAGATTATGATAGCAAGAATTTTTTTTGGGAATAAAGGATTGATCCGATGCATGGAATTCATAATTACCATTATCTAAATGTGCTGCTTATTAATGTGATGATTCCATAGTGTGTTTGAATCAGTATCCTATTTAGTGTAACGATCAATGCGTTTAAAACTTAAATTCATCCAAGCCTTCTTTAATTCTACTTATTATGATTGCTCATATGATATCTATCGGTTCATAGTTATCAGATAACTTTCTGAATGTGTTAAGGTAGTTAACTTGTAAATGATTCATCATTAAGTGCCTTAAATACATCTGAGTCTAATTTGATTATAGAGATTATGATAACAAGAATTTTATTTGGGAAGAAATGATTGATCTGATGAATGGAATTTAATGTGTAATGATCAATGCGTTTGAAACTTAAATTCATCCGAGTCTTCTTTCATTCTAGTGATTATGATTGCAAGAATTTTATTTAGGCAAAATTGGTTATTTGCCGCTAAAGTTCACATGCCTTGAATTATGTCCCCAAGGAATATTGTTCTTTAATAAATTATCCATTATGGACTTTGAAGCAGATAGAAATGAACGCTCAAGCAGATTGAATTCTCATGTTGATGCACACTGCATTTGTTTACTAAATTAGATGGTTTGATGCTTTATTTTGTAGCTAAGAAAGTTTGAAGTAAGTTTGGACTACAAAGAGTTTTTGAAACCAATCTCAAACCACAAAATTATGTACTTTACATACTGATGATCCTTCAGAATGTCTAAAAACATCCACAAACATGAAAGGCAAACTCCTTATTTCCAATACTTTTCATAAAATTTGCAAAATATTCTAAGTAAAGGATTTAATTAATATAGCTAATTCTTTCCTTGTTAGTCTCAAGATTCTATTAAGGATCTTACAGGACCTAACTATGACGACTACGTCAGAGCAATATAAACCAAATCAATTTCCTTGCTCTGCGCACTAAATGTAATCAATATATTTCCTTGTTTTGCATGACGGCTAAAGCTAATCACGTCGAGCCCACAAATTAAGCTTACAACTGGGTCCAGGCCCGGCACGCAAGCATAGTCAAACCATATATATATATATATACGCTCTCCCTCCAACAAACCTTAAAGGCATAGTTGGAGTCAGCAGATCTAAACCACCTTTTCCTAGGCCGCAGATCTGTCGAGAGAGAGGGATGGCGAAGGGCAAGATCGTTGCGGTAAAAATCTAACCTATCTAGTTTGCATGTACTGGATCTATTTGGACGAAAATGTACGGCCAATGATCTTTAAATTTTCTTTTTTTGATTCGTAGTGTCCTTGGTGTTTTGACACCAAGGGTCTGTGTGGCCTAGGCGACAAGATCAAGTCCTTTTTCGTTCTCACCCTTGTAGAGAATTTTGAAGAAATGACGGTACTGGTTTTATTTTTTGTATTATCATCAGTCTTTCCTGTTCCACCCTTTTGTCATGAATTATAGCATCTGTTAGTTTGTCATGTAGTAAACATGTTCCATTTTTCTTTAGTTAATACCCTGCTATGCTAGAGCGAATTTCCTTAAGAAGTTTGCCATCGACTCTGTCGACCACGAGAATGATTTTGTGGTCGAGGTGGTTACGGAAGAAGGGTTCGAATTCAACGTTGATTGTATCAACAAGTATGGCAGAACATATCTTGAAGGCCAATATTGGAGAGAATTTGCTAGAGTCTACAATCTGGATGTTGGAACGGAGCTTGTCTTCTCTACCGACACACAAGGTCCATCTACCCCTGTGATGTGGATCAACCTACCGATCACCCACCCATGTAAGTAACTGCTTATTTGAAGTACTCCCTCCGTTTACAAATATACGATGTTGACGAGTTTGTATAAAATGGATGTATATATGTATATCCACTAAAATATTTAGGTTCACCCATTTTGCTCGGTTTCTAGTCTACTTTGTAATGTGTAGAATGTCACTGATGGAATTGTCTCTAGTTTTTTCCTTATGAAAAAAGAAGTAGTTGCTTTGTGTTTGGCACGATATTTTTTCCTTGTTCCTAAACAATCTTAATGTTGACGTACCTACCATGCATTAATCTTAATTTTGATTCAGTAATATTCATTTAATTAAGTATTTGAACTTGTACAGCATATTACAATCTGACCCAGGATAAGAAAGGCATACTTGACGCTATGCATGCCACTGATGGAACCATAATTAACTGGAGAATGATGGAGTCAGTGGTCAGCACTGTTGACATCATTGACATGCTGGTTGATGAACATGGAGCTGGGCCTTATCAAGTTGGAAAATGTGAGTCTCTGATCCACACATTAAGCTAGACAAATTGCCAGAAGAAAGAGCTGGTAAGTATGAGTGATCTACTTTGTTGTGCCTGTAATTTTCCGATTAACAAATGTTCACATTGTGCATGTGGACCAAGAACAGAAACTCCCGCGACGCCTTGTCCCTGAAGACATGGCTGAATATGATGATATCACAATTGTGTGTGATAAATGTGTGTTCTTGTCACAAACCACACATGGATCCACCAGTGTCATTGCATGTCTGTTCTTCTCACAAACCACAGCTAGAGTCATTGCATGTCTGTTCTTCTCACAAACCACATAAGGATCCATCAAGTGTGATTGCATGTCTGTTCTTTTCATAAACCACATATGGATCCACCAATCTCATTGCATGCATGTTCTTTTCATGAACCACACCCAGTGTCATTGCATGTCTGTTCTTTTCACAAACCACATAAGGATCCACCAGTGTCATTGGATGTGTGTTCTTTTCATGAACCACACCCAGTGTCATTGCATGTTTGTTCTTTTCATTAAACCATACATGGATCCACCAGTGTCATTGGATGTCTGTTCTTTTCATGAACCACAGATGGATCCACCAGTGTCATTGCATATCTGTTCTTCTCACAAACCATGTAAGGATACAGAGTGTCATTGCATGTCTGTTCTTTTCATGAACCACAGCTAGAGTCATTGCATGTCTTTTCTTCTCACAAACCACATAAGGATCCACCAGTGTGAATGGATGTGTGTTCTTCTCATGCACCACACCTAGTGTCATTGCATGTATGTTCTTCTCACAAACCCCACATGGATCCACCAGTATCATTGCATTTCTGTTCTTTTCATGAACCACACATGGATCCACCTAGTGTGATTGCATGTCTTTTCCTCTCACAAACCACATATGGATCCACCAGTGTCATTGCATGTCTGTTCTTCTCATGAACCACACCCAGTGTCATTTCATGTTATTCTTCTCAAAAACCACATAAGGATCCACCAGTGTCATTGGATGTGTTTTTTTCCTGAACCACACCTACTGTCATTGCATGTGTGTTCTTCTCACAAACCACACATGGATCCACCAGTGTCACTGGATGTGTGTTCTTTTCACAAACCACAGCTAGAGTCATTGCATGTCTGTTCTTTTCACAAACCATAGCTAGAGTCATTGCATGTCTGTTCTTTCCACAAAAAACATATGGATCCAATAGTGTCACTGGATGACTGTTCTTTTCATGAACCACACCTAGTGTCATTGCATCTGTGTTCTCACAAACCACACATGGATCCAATAGTGTCATTGCATGTCTGTTCTTTTCATGAACCACAACCAGAGTCCTTGCATGTATGTTCTTCTCACAAACCACATAGAGGATACACCAGTGTCATTGGATGTGTGTTCTTTTCATGAACCACACCCGGTGTCATTGTATGTGTGTTCTTGTCACAAACCACACATGGATCCACCAGTCTCATTGCATGTATGTTCTTCTCACAAACCACAGCTAGAGTCATTGCATGTCTGTTCTTCTCACAAACCACATAAGGATCCATCAGTGTCATTGGATGTGTTTTCTTTTCATGAACCACACCCAGTGTCATTGCATCTGTGTTCTTCTCACAAACCACACATGGATCCACTAGTGTCATTGCATGTCTGTTCTTGTCACAAACCACACATGGATCCACCAAGTGGGATTGCATGTCTGTTCTTTTCATAAACCACATATGGATCCACCAATGTCATTGCATGCGTGTTCTTTTCATGAACCACACCCAGTGTCATTGCATGTCTGTTCTTTTCACAAACCACATAAGGATCCACCAGTGTCATTGGATGTGTGTTCTTTTCATGAACCACACCCAGTGTCATTGCATGTGTGTTCTTTTCATTAAACCATACATGGATCCACCAGTGTCATTGGATGTCTGTTCTTTTCATGAACCACAGATGGATCCACCAGTGTCATTGCATGCCTGTTCTTCTCACAAACCATGTAAGGATACACAGTGTCATTGCATGTCTATTCTTTTCATGAACCACAGCTAGAGTCATTGCATGTCTTTTCTTCTCACAAACCACATAAGGATCCACCAGTGTGAATGGATGTGTGTTCTTTTCATGCACCCCACCCAGTGTCATTGCATGTGTGTTCTTCTCACAAACCCCACATAGATCCACTAGTATCATTGCATGTCTGTTCTTTTCATGAACCACACATAGATCCACCTAGTGTGATTGCATGTCTTTTCCTCTCACAAACCACATATGGATCCACCAGTGTCATTGCATGTTTGTTCTTCTCCTGAACCACACCCACTGTCATTGCATGTTTGTTCTTCTCAAAAACCACAGAAGGATCCACCAGTGTCATTGGATGTGTGTTCTTTTCCTGAACCACACCTAGTGTCATTGCATGTGTGTTCTTCTCACAAACCACACATGGATCCACCAGTGTCACTGGATGTGTGTTCTTTTCACAAACCACAGCTAGAGTCATTGCATGTCTGTTCTTTTCACAAACCATAGCTAGAGTAATTGCATGTCTGTTCTTTCCACGAAAAACATATGGATCCAACAGTGTCACTGGATCATTGTTCTTTTCATGAACGACACCCAGTGTCATTGCATCTATGTTCTTCTCACAAACCACACATGGATCCACCTGTGTCATTGCATGTCTGCTCTTTTCATTAACCACACCCAGTGTCATTGGATGTTTGTTCTTCTCACAAACCACACATGGATCCAACAGTGTCATTGCATATGTGCTCTTTTCGCAAAACACAGCAGGATACACCGGTGTCATTGGATGTGTGTTCTTTTCATGAACCACACCCAGTGTCATTGCATCTGTGTTCTTCTCACAAACCACACATGGATCCAACAGTGTCATTGCATGTCTGTTCTTTTCATGAACCACAGCCAGAGTCATTGCATGTATGTTCTTCTCACAAACCACATAGAGGATACACCAGTGTCATTGGATGTGTGTTCTTTTCATGAACCACACCCAGTGTCATTGGATGTGTGTTCTTGTCACAAACCACACATGGATCCACCAGTCTCATTGCATGTCTGTTCTTCTCACAAACCACAGCTAGAGTTATTGCATGTCTGTTCTTCTCACAAACCACATAAGGATCCATCAGTGTCATTGGATGTGTGTTCTTTTCATGAACTACACCCAGTGTCATTGCATCTGTGTTCTTCTCACAAACCACACATGGATCCACTAGTATCATTGCATGTCTGTTCTTGTGACAAACCACACATGGATCCACCATGTGTGATTGCATGTTTGTTCTTTTCATAAACCACATATGGATCCAGCAATGTCATTGCATGCGTGATCTTTTCATGAACCACACCCAGTGTCATTGCATGTGTGTTCTTTTCATGAACCACACCCGGTGTCATTGGATGTGTGTTCTTGTCACAAACTACACATGGATCCACCAGTGTCATTGCATGTCTGTTCTTCTCACAAACCACAGCTAGAGTCATTGCATGTCTGTTCTTCTCACAAACCACATAAGGATCCATCAGTGTCATTGGATGTGTTTTCTTTTCATGAACCACACCCAATGTCATTGCATCTGTGTTCTTCTCACAAACCACACATGGATCCACTAGTGTCATTGCATGTCTGTTCTTGTCACAAACCACACATGGATCCACCAAGTGTGATTGCATGTCTGTTCTTTTCATAAACCACATATGGATCCACCAATGTCATTGCATGCGTGTTCTTTTCATGAACCACACCCAGTGTCATTGCATGTCTGTTCTTTTCACAAACCACATAAGGATCCACCAGTGTCATTGGATGTGTGTTCTTTTCATGAACCACACCCAGTGTCATTGCATGTGTGTTCTTTTCATTAAACCATACATGGATCCACCAGTGTCATTAGATGTCTGTTCTTTTCATGAACCACAGATGGATCCACAAGTGTCATTGCATGTCTGTTCTTCTCACAAACCCTGTAAGGATACACAGTGTCATTGCATGTCTATTCTTTTCATGAACCACAGCTAGAGTCATTGCATGTCTTTTCTTCTCAGAAACCACATAAGGATCCACCAGTGTGAATGCATGTGTGGTCTTTTCATGCACCACACCCAGTGTCATTGCATGTGTGTTCTTCTCACAAACCCCACATGGATCCACCAGTATCATTGCATTTCTGTTCTTTTCATGAACCACACATGGATCCACCTAGTGTGATTGCATGTCTTTTCCTCTCACAAACCACATATGGATCCACCAGTGTCATTGCATGTCTGTTCTTCTCATGAACCACACCCAGTGTCATTGCATGTTTGTTCTTCTCAAAAGCCACATAAGGATCCACCAGTGTCATTGGATGTGTTTTTTTCCTGAACCACACCTAGTGTCATTGCATGTGTGTTCTTCTCACAAACCACACATGGATCCACCAGTGTCACTGGATGTGTGTTCTTTTCACAAACCACAGCTAGAGTCATTGCATGTCTGTTCTTTTCACAAACCATAGCTAGACTCATTGCATGTCTGTTCTTTCAACAAAAAACATATGGATCCAACAGTGTCACTGGATGACTGTTATTTTCATGAACCACACCTAGTGTCATTGCATCTGTGTTCTTCTCACAAACCACACATGGATCCAATAGTGTCTTTGCATGTCTATTCTTTTCATGAACCACAGCCAGAGTCATTCTATGTATGTTCTTCTCACAAACCACATAGAGGATACACCATTGTCATTGGATGTGTGTCCTTTTCATGAACCACACCCGGTGTCATTGGATGTGTGTTCTTGTCACAAACCACACATGGATCCACCACTGTCATTGCATGTCTGTTCTTCTCCCAAACCACAGCTAGAGTCATTGCATGTGTGTTCTTCTCACAAACCACATAAGCATCCATCAGTGTCATTGGATGTGTGTTATTTTCATGAACCACACCCAATGTCATTGCATCTGTGTTCTTCTCACAAACCACACATGGATCCACTAGTGTCATTGCATGTCTGTTCTTGTCACAAACCACACATGGATCCACCAAGTGTGATTGCATGTCTGTTCTTTTCATAAACCACATATGGATCCACCAATGTCATTGCATGCGTGTTCTTTTCATGTACCACACCCAGTGTCATTGCATGTCTGTTCTTTTCACAAACCACATAAGGATCCACCTGTGTCATTGGATGTGTGTTCTTTTCATGAACCACACCCAGTGTCATTGCATGTGTGTTCTTTTCATTAAACCATACATGGATCCACCAGTGTCATTGGATGTCTGTTCTTTTCATGAACCACAGATGGATCCACCAGTGTTATTGCATGTCTGTTCTTCTCACAAACCATGTAAGGATACACAGTGTCATTGCATGTCTGTTCTTTTCATGAACCACAGCTAGAGTCATTGCATGTCTTTTCTTCTCACAAACCACATAAGGATCGACCAGTGTGAATAGATGTGTGTTCTTTTCATGAACCACACCCAGTGTAATTGCATGTGTGTTCTTCTCAAAAACCCCACATGGATCCAGTAGTATCATTGCATGTCTGTTCTTTTCATGAACCACACATGGATCCACCTAGTGTGATTGCATGTCTTTTCCTCTCACAAACCACATATGGATCCACCAGTGTCATTGCATGTTTGTTCTTCTCCTGAACCACACCCAGTGTCATTGCATGTTTGTTCTTCTCAAAAACCACATAAGGATCGACCAGTGTCATTGGATGTGTGTTCTTTTCCTGAACCACACCTAGTGTCATTGCATGTGTGTTCTTCTCACAAACCACACATGGATCCACCAGTGTCACTGGATGTGTGTTCTTTTCACAAACCACAGCTAGAGTCATTGCATGTCTGTTCTTTTCACAAACCATAGCTAGAGTCATTGCATGTCTGTTCTTTCCTCGAAAAACATATGGATCCAACAGTGTCACTGGATCACTGTTCTTTTCATGAACGACACAAGTGTCATTGCATCTATGTTCTTCTCACAAACCACACATGGATCCACCTGTGTCATTGCATGTCTGCTCTTTTCATTAACCACACCCAGTGTCATTGGATGTTTGTTCTTCTCACAAACCACACATGGATCCAACAGTGTCATTGCATATGTGCTCTTTTCGCAAAGCACGTAAGGATACACCGGTGTCATTGGATGTGTGTTCTTTTTATGAACCACACCCAGTGTCATTGCATCTGTGTTCTTCTCACAAACCACACATGAATCCAACAGTGTCATTGCATGTCTGTTCTTTTCATGAACCACAGCCAGAGTCATTGCATGTATGTTCTTCTCACAAACCACATAGAGGATACACCAGTGTCATTGGATGTGTGTTCTTTTCATGAACCACACCCAGTGTCATTGGATGTGTGTTCTTGTCACAAACCACACATGGATCCACCATTCTCATTGCATGTCTGTTCTTCTCACAAACCACAGCTAGAGTTATTGCATGTCTGTTGTTCTCACAAACCACATAAGGATCCATCAGTGTCATTGGATGTGTGTTCTTTTCTTGAACTACACCCAGTGTCATTGCATCTGTGTTCTTCTCAGAAACCACACATGGATCCACTAGTATCATTGCATGTCTGTTCTTGTGACAAACCACACATGGATCCACCATGTGTGATTGCATGTTTGTTCTTTTCATAAACCACATATGGATCCACCAATGTCATTGCATGCGTGATCTTTTCATGAACCACACCCAATGTCATTGCATGTGTGTTCTTTTCATGAACCACACCCGGTGTCATTGGATGTGTGTTCTTGTCACAAACCACACATGGATCCACCGGTGTCAATGCATGTCTGTTCTTCTCACAAACCACAGCTAGAGTCATTGCATGTCTGTTCTTCTCACAAACCACATAAGGATCCATCAGTGTCATTGGATGTGTTTTCTTTTTATGAACCACACCAAGTGTCATTGCATCTGTGTTCTTCTCACAAACCACACATGGATCCACTAGTGTCATTGCATGTCTGTTCTTGTCACAAACCACACATGGATCCACCAAGTGTGATTGCATGTCTGTTCTTTTCATAAACCACATATGGATCCACCAATGTCATTGCATGCGTGTTCTTTTCATGAACCACACCCAATGTCATTGCATGTCTGTTCTTTTCACAAACCACATAAGGATCCACCAGTGTCATTGGATGTGTGTTCTTTTCATGAACCACACCCAGTGTCATTGCATGTGTGTTCTTTTCATTAAACCATACATGGATCCACCAGTGTCATTAGATGTCTGTTCTTTTCATGAACCACAGATGGATCCACCAGTGTCATTGCATGTCTGTTCTTCTCAAAAACCCCACATGGATCCAGTATTATCATTGCATGTCTGTTCTTTTCATGAACCACACATGGATCCACCTAGTGTGATTGCATGTCTTTTCCTCTCACAAACCACATATGGATCCACCAGTGTCATTGCATGTTTGTTCTTCTCAAAAACCACATAAGGATCGACCAGTGTCATTGGATGTGTGTTCTTTTCCTGAACCACACCTAGTGTCATTGCATGTGTGTTCTTCTCACAAACCACACATGGATCCACTAGTGTCACTGGATGTGTGTCCTTTTCACAAACCACAGCTAGAGTCATTGCATGTCTGTTCTTTTCACAAACCATAGCTAGAGTCATTGCATGTCTGTTCTTTCCACGAAAAACATATGGATCCAACAGTGTCACTGGATCACTGTTCTTTTCATGAACGACACAAGTGTCATTGCATCTATGTTCTTCTCACAAACCACACATGGATCCACCTGTGTCATTGCATGTCTGCTCTTTTCATTAACCACACCCAGTGTCATTGGATGTGTGTTCTTTTCCTGAACCACACCTAGTGTCATTGCATGTGTGTTCTTCTCACAAACCACACATGGATCCACCAGTGTCACTGGATGTGTGTTCTTTTCACAAACCACAGCTAGAGTCATTGCATGTCTGTTCTTTTCACAAACCATAGCTAGAGTCATTGCATGTCTGTTCTTTCCACGAAAAACATATGGATCCAACAGTGTCACTGGATCACTGTTCTTTTCATGAACGGCACCCAGTGTCATTGCATCTATGTTCTTCTCACAAACCACACATGGATCCACCTGTGTCATTGCATGTCTGCTCTTTTCATTAACCACACCCAGTGTCATTGGATGTTTGTTCTTCTCACAAACCACACATGGATCCAACAGTGTCATTGCATATGTGCTCTTTTCGCAAACCACGTAAGGATACACCGGTGTCATTGGATGTGTGTTCTTTTCATGAACCACACCCAGTGTCATTGCATCTGTGTTCTTCTCACAAACTACACATGAATCCAACAGTGTCATTGCATGTCTGTTCTTTTCATGAACCACAGCCAGAGTCATTGCATGTATGTTCTTCTCACAAACCACATAGAGGATACACTAGTGTCATTGGATGTGTGTTCTTTTCATGAACCACACCCAGTGTCATTGGATGTGTGTTCTTGTCACAAACCACACATGGATCCACCAGTCTCATTGCATGTCTGTTCTTCTCACAAACCACAGCTAGAGTTATTGCATGTCTGTTCTTCTCACAAACCACATAAGGATCCATCAGTGTCATTGGATGTGTGTTCTTTTCATGAACTACACCCAGTGTCATTGCATCTGTGTTCTTCTCACAAACCACACATGGATCCACTAGTATCATTGCATGTCTGTTCTTGTGACAAACCACACATGGATCCACCATGTGTGATTGCATGTTTGTTCTTTTCATAAACCACATATGGATCCACCAATGTCATTGCATGCGTGATCTTTTCATGAACCACACCCAGTGTCATTGCATGTGTGTTCTTTTCATGAACCACACCCGGTGTCATTGGATGTGTGTTCTTGTCACAAACCACACATGGATCCACCGGTGTCATTGCATGTCTGTTCTTCTCACAAACCACAGCTAGAGTCATTGCATGTCTGTTCTTCTCACAAACCACATAAGGATCCATCAGTGTCATTGGATGTGTTTTCTTTTCATGAACCACACCAAGTGTCATTGCATTTGTGTTCTTCTCACAAACCACACATGGATCCACTAGTGTCATTGCATGTCTGTTCTTGTCACAAACCACACATGGATCCACCAAGTGTGATTGCATGTCTGTTCTTTTCATAAACCACATATGGATCCACCAATGTCATTGCATGCGTGTTCTTTTCATGAACCACACCCAATGTCATTGCATGTCTGTTCTTTGCACAAACCACATAAGGATCCACTAGTGTCATTGGATGTGTGTTCTTTTCATGAACCACACCCAGTGTCATTGCATGTGTGTTCTTTTCATTAAACCATACAGGGATCCACCAGTGTCATTAGATGTCTGTTCTTTTCATGAACCAGAGATGGATCCACCAGTGTCATTGCATGTCTGTTCTTCTCACAAACCATGTAAGGATACACAGTGTCATTGCATGTCTGTTCTTTTCATGAACCACAGCTAGAGTCATTGCATGTCTTTTCTTCTCACAAACCACATAAGGATCCACCAGTGTGAATGCATGTGTGTTCTTTTCATGCACCACACCCAGTGTCATTGCATGTGTGTTCTTCTCACAAACCCCACATGGATCCACCAGTATCATTGCATTTCTGTTCTTTTCATGAACCACACATGGATCCACCTAGTGTGATTGCATGTCTTTTCCTCTCACAAACCACATATGGATCCACCAGTGTCATTGCATGTCTGTTCTTCTCATGAACCACACCCAGTGTCATTGCATGTTTGTTCTTCTCAAAAACCACATAAGGATCCACCAGTGTCATTGGATGTGTTTTTTTTCCTGAACCACACCTAGTGTCATTGCATGTGTGTTCTTCTCAGAAACAACACATGGATCCACCAGTGTCACTGGATGTGTCTTCTTTTCACAAACCACAGCTAGAGTCATTGCATGTCTATTCTTTTCACAAACCATAGCTAGAGTCATTGCATGTCTGTTCTTTCCACAAAAAACATATGGATCCAACAGTGTCACTCGATGACTGTTATTTTCATGAACCACACCTAGTGTCATTGCATCTGTGTTCTTCTCACAAACCACACATGGATCCAATAGTGTCATCGCATGTCTGTTCTTTTCATGAACCACAGCCAGAGTCATTACATGTATGTTCTTCTCACAAACCACATAGAGGATACACATGTGTCATTGGATGTGTGTTCTTTTCATGAACCACACCCGGTGTCATTGCATGTGTGTTCTTGTCACAAACTACACATGGATGCACCAGTCTCATTACATGTCTGTTCTTCTCACAAACCACAGCTAGAGTCATTGCATGTCTGTTCTTCTCACAAACCACATAAGGATCCATCAGTGTCATTGGATGTGTGTTCTTTTCATGAACCACACCCAATGTCATTGCATCTGTGTTCTTCTCACAAACCACACATGGATCCACTAGTGTCATTGCATGTCTGTTCTTGTCACAAACCACACATGGATCCACCAAGTGTGATTGCATGTCTGTTCTTTTCATAAACCACATATGGATCCACCAATGTCATTGCATGCGTGTTCTTTTCATGAACCACACCCAGTGTCATTGCATGTCTGTTCTTTTCACAAACCACATAAGGATCCACCAGTGTCATTGGATGTGTGTTCTTTTCATGAACCACACCCAGTGTCATTGCATGTGTGTTCTTTTCATTAAACCATACATGGATCCACCAGTGTCATTGGATGTCTGTTGTTTTCAGGAACCACAGATGGATCCACCAATGTCATTGCATGCCTGTTCTTCTCACAGACCATGTAAGGATACACAGTGTCATTGCATGTCTGTTCTTTTCATGAACCACAGCTAGAGTCATTGCATGTCTTTTCTTCTCACAAACCACATAAGGATCCACAAGTGTGAATGGATGTGTGTTCTTTTCATGCACCACACCCAGTGTCATTGCATGTGTGTTCTTCTCACAAACCCCACATGGATCCACTAGTATCATTGCATGTCTGTTCTTTTCATGAACCACACATGGATCCACCTAGTGTGATTGCATGTCTTTTCCTCTCACAAACCACATATGGATCCACCAGTGTCATTGCATGTTTGTTCTTCTCTTGAACCACACCCAGTGTCATTTCCTGTTTGTTCTTCTCAAAAACCACATAAGGATAGACCAGTGTCATTGGATGTGTGTTCTTTTCCTGAACCACACCTAGTGTCATTGCATGTGTGTTCTTCTCACAAACCACACATGGATCCACCAGTGTCACTGGATGTGTGTTCTTTTCACAAACCACAGCTAGAGTCATTGCATGTCTGTTCTTTCACAAACCATAGCTAGAGTCATTGCATGTCTGTTCTTTCCACGAAAAACATATGGATCCAACAGTGTCACTGGATCACTATTCTTTTCATGAACGACACCCAGTGTCATTGCATCTATGTTCTTCTCACAAACCACACATGGATCCACCTGTGTCATTGCATGTCTGCTCTTTTCATTAACCACACCCAGTGTCATTGGATGTTTGTTCTTCTCACAAACCACACATGGATCCAACAGTGTCATTGCATATGTGCTCTTTTCGCAAACCACGTAAGGATACACCGGTGTCATTGGATGTGTGTTCTTTTCATGAACCACACCCAGTGTCATTGCATCTGTGTTCTTCTCACAAACCATACATGGATCCAACAGTGTCATTGCATGTATGTTCTTTTCATGAACCACAGCCAGAGTCATTGCATGTATGTTCTTCTCACAAACCACATAGAGGATACACCAGTGTCATTGGATGTGTGTTCTTTTCATGAACCACACCCGGTGTCATTGCATGTGTGTTCTTGTCACAAACCACACATGGATGCACCAGTCTTATTGCATGTCTGTTCTTCTCACAAACCACAGCTAGAGTCATTGCATGTCTGTTCTTCTCACAAACCACATAAGGATCCATCAGTGTCATTGGATGTGTTTTCTTTTCATGAACCACACCCAGTGTCATTGCATCTGTGTTCTTCTCACAAACCACACATGGATCCACTAGTGTCATTGCATGTCTGTTCTTGTCACAAACCACACATGGATCCACCAAGTGTGATTGCATGTCTGTTCTTTTCATAAACCACATATGGATCCAACAATGTCATTGCATGCGTGTTCTTTTCATGAACCACACCCAGTGTCACTGCATGTCTATTCTTTTCACAAACCACATAAGGATCCACCAGTGTCATTGGATGTGTGTTCTTTTCATGAACCACACCCAGTGTCATTGCATGTGTGTTCTTTTCATTAAACCATACATGGATCCACCAGTGTCATTGGATGTCTGTTCTTTTCATGAACCACAGATGGATCCACCAGTGTTATTGCATGTCTGTTCTTCTCACAAACCATGTAAGGATACACAGTGTCATTGCATGTCTGTTCTTTTCATGAACCACAGCTAGAGTCATTGCATGTCTTTTCTTCTCACAAA
Organism: Avena eriantha; assembly: GCA_910589775.1. Taxonomy (NCBI): domain Eukaryota; kingdom Viridiplantae; phylum Streptophyta; class Magnoliopsida; order Poales; family Poaceae; genus Avena; species Avena eriantha. Next base: position 48,709,726 of record OU342741.1, read on the forward strand.
CCACATAAGGATCCACCAGTGTGAATGGATGTGTGTTCTTTTCATGCACCACACCCAGTGTCATTGCATGTGTGTTCTTTTCATTAAACCATACATGGATCCACCAGTGTCATTGGATGTCTGTTCTTTTCATGAACCACAGCTAGAGTCATTGCATGTCTTTTCTTCTCACAAACCACATAAGGATCCACCAGTGTGAATGGATGTGTGTTCTTTTCATGCACCACACCCAGTGTCATTGCATGTGTGTTCTTCTCACAAACCCCACGTGGATCCACTAGTATCATTGCATGTCTGTTCTTTTCATGAACCACACATGGATCCACCTAGTGTGATTGCATGTCTTTTCCTCTCACAAACCACATATGGATCCACCAGTGTCATTGCATGTTTGTTCTTCTCCTGAACCACACCCAGTGTCATTGCATGTTTGTTCTTCTCAAAAACCACATAAGGATCGACCAGTGTCATTGGATGTGTGTTCTTTTCCTGAACCACACCTAGTGTCATTGCATGTGTGTTCTTCTCACAAACCACACCTAAGGTCATTGCATGTGTGTTCTTTTCATTAAACCATACATGGATCCACCAGTGTCATTAGATGTCTGTTCTTTTCATGAACCACAGATGGATCCACTAGTGTCATTGCATGTCTTTTCTTCTCACAAACCATGTAAGGATCCACCAGTGTGAATGGATGTGTGTTCTTTTCATGCACCACACCCAGTGTCATTGCATGTGTGTTCTTCTCACATACCCCACATGAATCCACTAGTATCATTGCATGTCTGTTCTTTTCATGAACCACACATGGATCCACCTAGTGTGATTGCATGTCTTTTCCTCTCACAAACCACATATGGATCCACCAGTGTCATTGCATGTTTGTTCTTCTCCTGAACCACACCCAGTGTCATTGCATGTTTGTTCTTCTCAAAAACCACATAAGGATCGACCAGTGTCATTGGATGTGTGTTCTTTTCCTGAACCACCCCTAGTGTCATTGCATGTGTGTTCTTCTCACAAACCACACCTAGTGTCATTGCATGTGTGTTCTTTTCATTAAACCATACATGGATCCACCAGTGTCATTAGATGTCTGTTCTTTTCATGAACCACAGATGGATCCACTAGTGTCATTGCATGTATGTTCTTCTCACAAACCATGTAAGGATCCACCAGTGTGAATGGATGTGTGTTCTTTTCATGCACCACACCCAGTGTCATTGCATGTGTGTTCTTCTCACATACCCCACATGGATCCACCAGTATCATTGCATTTCTGTTCTTTTCATGAACCACACATGGATCCACCTAGTGTGATTGCATGTCTTTTCCTCTCAAAAACCACTTATGGATCCACCAGTGTCATTGCATGTCTGTTCTTCTCATGAACCACACCCAGTGTCATTGCATGTTTGTTCTTCTCAAAAACCACATAAGGATCCACCAGTGTCATTGGATGTGTGTTCTTTTCCTGAACCACACCTAGTGTCATTGCATGTGTGTTCTTCTCACAAACCACACCTAGTGTCATTGCATGTGTGTTCTTTTCATTAAACCATACATGGATCCACCAGTGTCAATGTCTGTTCTTTTCATGAACCACAGATGGATCCACCAGTGTCATTGCATGTCTGTTCTTCTCACAAACCATGTAAGGATCCACCAGTGTGAATGGATGTGTGTTCTTTTCATGCACCACACCAAGTGTCATTGCATGTGTGTTCTTCTCACATACCCCACATGGATCCACTAGTATCATTGCATTTCTGTTCTTTTCATGAACCACACATGGATCCACCTAGTGTGATTGCATGTCTTTTCCTCTCACAAACCACATATGGATCCACCAGTATCATTGCATGTCTGTTCTTCTCATGAACCACACCTAGTGTCATTGCATGTTTGTTCTTCTCAAAAACCACATAAGGATCCACCAGTGTCATTGGATGTGTTTTTTTCCTAAACAACACCTAGTGACATTGCATGTGTGTTCTTCTCACAAACCACACATGGATCCACCAGTGTCACTGGATGTGTGTTCTTTTCACAAACCACAGCTAGAGTCATTGCATGTCTGTTCTTTTCACAAACCATAGCTAGAGTCATTCCATGTCTGTTCTTTCCACAAAAAACATATGGATCCAACAGTGTCACTGGATGACTGTTCTTTTCATGAACCACACCTAGTGTCATTGCATCTGTGTTCTTCTCACAAAGCACACATGGATCCAATAGTGTCATTGCATGTCTGTTCTTTTCATGAACCACAGCCAGAGTCATTGCATGTATGTTCTTCTCACAAACCACATAGAGGATACACCAGTGTCATTGGATGTGTGTTCTTTTCATGAACCACACCCGGTGTCATTGGATGTGTGTTCTTGTGACAAACCGCACATGGATCCACCAGTGTCATTGCATGTCTGTTCTTCTCACAAACCACAGCTAGAGTCATTGCATGTCTGTTCTTCTCACAAACCACATAAGGATCCATCAGTGTCATTGGATGTGTGTTCTTTTCATGAACCACACCCAGTGTGATTGCATCTTTGTTCTTCTCACAAACCACACATGGATCCACTAGTGTCATTGCATGTCTGTTCTTGTCACAAACCACACATGGATCCACCAAGTGTGATTGCATGTCTGTTCTTTTCATAAACCACATATGGATCCACCAATGTCATTGCATGCGTGTTCTTTTCATGAAGCACACACAGTGTCATTGCATGTCTGTTCTTTTCACAAACCACATAAGGATCCACCAGTTTCATTGGATGTGTGTTCTTTTCATGAACCACACCCAATGTCATTGCATGTGTGTTCTTTTCATTAAACCATACATGGATCCACCAGTGTCATTGGATGTCTGTTCTTTTCATGAACCACAGATGGATCCACCAGTGTCATTGCATGTCTGTTCTTCTCACAAACCATGTAAGGATACACAGTGTCATTGCATCTCTGTTCTTTTCATGAACCACAGCTAGAGTCATTGCATGTCTTTTCTTCTCACAAACCACATAAGGATCCACCAGTGTGAATGGATGTGTGTTCTTTTCATGCACCACACCCAATGTCATTGCATGTGTGTTCTTCTCACAAACCCCACATGGATCCACTAGTATCATTGCATGTCTGTTATTTTCATGAACCACACATGGATCCACCTAGTGTGATTGCATGTCTTTTCCTCTCACAAACCACATATGGATCCAACAGTGTCATTACATGTTTGTTCTTCTCCTGAACCACACCCAGTGTCATTGCATGTTTGTTCTTCTCAAAAACCACATAAGGTTCCACCAGTGTCATTGGATGTGTGTTCTTTTCCTGAACCACACCTAGTGTCATTGCATGTGTGTTCTTCTCACAAACCACACATGGATCCACCAGTGTCACTGGATGTGTGTTCTTTTCACAAACCACAGCTAGAGTCATTGCATGTCTGTTCTTTTCACAAACCATAGCTAGAGTCATTGCATGTCTGTTCTTTCCACGAAAAACATATGGATCCAACAGTGTCACTGGATCATTGTTCTTTACATGAACGACACCCAGTGTCATTGCATCTATGTTCTTCTCACAAACCACACATGGATCCACCTGTGTCATTGCATGTCTGCTCTTTTCATTAACCACACCCAGTGTCATTGGATGTTTGTTCTTCTCACAAACCACACATGGATCCAACAGTGTTTTTGCATATGTGCTCTTTTCGCAAACCACATAAGGATACACTGGTGTCATTGGATGTGTGTTCTTTTGATGAACCACACCCAGTGTCATTGCATGTGTGTTCTTCTCACAAACCACACATGGATCCAACAGTGTCATTGCATGTGTGTTCTTTTCATGAACCACAGCAAGAGTCATTGCATGTGTGTTCTTCTCAAAAACCAATGTCGTGGTGGTGTCACGGCAGATGCCATGTATAGGCTAAAGGTGGGGACTAATACACGCTAGGGGAATCCAGGGAGGGGTAGTGAAGTGATTCTCCACACAAGAACCGGTATTGATTTCCTTCCAAGGTTACAAGTGGTCCTAGAGCTGTATTGGAGAGAGGAGGAAGAAGGAGCTCTCTTACTCTCACCCACAGATCTCACCTGAAACCCTAAACCTTAACAGAATTGTACAGAGACCAAAACAGCTAACCCCTCCTACTGAAGCCCTAGCCCCCTTTTATAGGGGAGGCTCGGTTTCAGCCTAGGGCTTACGTGGAGGCATATTCCTAAGAATATGCCTCCACCCAAAGTGGCAAGCCGACTGGGGTGCTTTTTCCCCCGCGTCACACATGCTTTTTCTACATTAGCCACTGCGGCGCCCTCGTCAGCTGACACGGGCGTCGTCACGCTTGTCGGCCACGCCCCGGTGGTCCTGTCCTTGCTCGCTTCGCTCAGGCAGTGCGTACCAGGGCTCCTTTTGACCAGCGAGATTCCTTCCTTCTCCTAGAAGCTTGCTGCGACCCAGATGATGGTTCATCCGGCCACACTCCTTTCCTGCATACAGGTAAGACATACGCTTCCGACTTACCGCTTAAGTCGGATGAGGGCTAGTTAGGCGAACGCTCCCAGGTTCGGATTACCCCGTGATTCGGCCTGCCTTGAGGTGACCCGGCCAGCATCTGCTTTAGCCTTGCCGAACCTCGGCTAACTCGGCCTTTATACCATGGCGTGACCCTACCCGGCGGTATCCCCAAAACATTAGTCCCCGAAGCTGGTGCGGTCTTAGCCGCCCTAGCTGCTTAGGCCACACCAGGTTCCATTTTGTGCCACTGTCATTGTTTCCGAGTTACCTCTATACCCCGGACGCTTGGATTTACGTTCCCTTCGCACATTGCAAGTTTTCACTTGCCAGCCGGGTTACCACAGTTCCGTCCGGGTCTTACTTACTTCTCTCGTACGCTTGCCCATGTGAAGGGTAATCATTATTTCATCTTATTTAAGGGACGGTACAGTAACCGCCGCAGTAATTGTCAGTTATCACTGTGCGCGGGTCACGTCACGCCTGCCCCCTCGTTCACCACATCAGTGCGTCACGTCACAGGACTTTCTCCGCCCTGTGGCCTTCCGTGTGGCTCCTTACTGATTGGTCCAAATGGGTAATACACGGCCACAGCTTGTGGCCGGTCCGCCGGGTGCGATCCCACTCACCCCTGATGGGGGTGGTTAAATAGCGGAGGGGTGCGTCCCTTAGGATTTTTCCCCCTCCGCACCCCTCTGCCCGCTTCTATTCCTCTTCGTCTACCTCACGACCGCGCCGCCGCTAGTATTGCCAGAAAGCAGCGTCGCCGCCGCACTTCTCCTTTTCACCTCTGCGTCACCGTCACTGCGACTCAAATCTCCCACTACGGGTCCTCGTCAATCCAAGCCACTGTCCCCCGCCGCCTCTAGCGCCAGCGAGGGATTCGAGGAGCAGATGGCGGAAGAAGAACTCGCCATTGTTGAGCAAGAGATGGAGGAGGACGCCGCTGCTGCGGACCGCGGCGCATGGGCCGGCTCCTGGGTCTGCCAAGACGATCTGGACTGGCTCTACCGGACCAGACGCCTCCCCACCGGCGTCGCCGCTCGCCTCGCCTCTGCCGAGCTAGCTCCTTCACCCAATCTCGGGGAGTTCGTTGTGTTCCTGTCTCATTTTCAATGGGGCTTCGGACTCCCGGTGAGCGATTTTTTCCATGATTGGCTCAGCACCTACCATCTCCAGCCGCACCATCTTCCAGCCAACGCCATTACTTCTCTCTCTGCCTTCGCTTCCACAATCGAGGGCTACGCCGGATTATGGCCCACGAAGGAGCTGTGGATCTGGTTTTTCGCCCTTCGCCGCAATGTTATTCCCGACATTCACACTAATCCGGAGGACAAGCGGCTCACTCAGTTCGGAGTGGCCTCCATCTCACCCTGGAGGTTCTCTGTTTTCCCCCGGGTCACAGGGCTAGAATCCTGCAAAGGGTGGGCCCGGACGTTCTATTACATCCGGAACACGGGCTCTCAAGATTTGATCCGGTTGCTCCCCTATACACCGGGTCCCCCGAACCCGGATCTGTGGGACGCCGTTTGTAGGAAACCTACGGCTCTGGCCAACCAAGTGCACAAGAGGTTCGCGGAGCTGATGGAGCTCAGGTTGCGCAACGAGGATGCAATGATCACTTTCGTGTGCAACCGAATCTCCCCTCTCCAGAAGCGCACCCACAAAGTGTGCCATATGAGCTACGGCCACGATCCCAACCAGACTTCATCTTTCGAATTGAACAACACAGAGATCTTTCGCCGGGTTAAGGCCCTCTTCACTAGTCACAAGGACTTCTCCTCTGACTGGACTTGGGGGATTGAGCATTTCTGCCGGGACCGGCTTCCTCCCGCGGTAAGTTTCATGCTGCAAACTTACCCTGGACTAATCACTCGTCTTTTATTGTTGCATTTTTTACTCGTTTGTTTAATCTTTTCCTCAGCTATTCCTTCAGCAGACACTCGAGGATGGCACCGATCCGACCCTTAAGTGGGCCCCGGATCGTGCGACTTCAGACAAGGAGGAGCCGGACCAAGAGATGTTTCTCCCCATGACTGACGCCACGAAACGACCCACGGGTAACTTATCTTCTGCTAGAGATTGGCCCGATGATGAAGATTACTCGGATATCGAGATAATTGAACCCTTTGAGGCTGTCCCCCTTTCTTTTGCTTTTCCGCCATCAGCTCACGCCGGTAGTCATATCCACGAGGATCCTCCCCTCGCTACGGACGAGCCAGCTCCGGTGGCTTCGAAGAAAAAGCGCGGGGCTTCCTTAAGCTCTTCCTCCGAGCCTTCCTAGCCCGCTAAAAGGCAAAAGAAGGCCACAGTACGAAGGGTTCGGAAACCCAAAGTGGCCGAAAGTTCGGATGCGTAAGCCATTCTTTCTTCTGCAACTTGTTCTTCCTTATTTCGCCGCAATTTTTCTTCTGACGTTACTTGATTTCACAGGGCCCCGGTGGAGGTCCCTCAAAGTGGACCCAGTATCTCATCACCTCTCCGGCCTAGCCCTTCACCCCGTCGTGACGACGAGTCACGTCCGCTGAGCCCTATTCCGGAGAGCTCTGCGGCCGCTCCGGGTCATCCTGGCGCGGGGGGAACTGGCTCAGCTGGAGCAACGACACCCACTACCTCGGCAGTGCCACAACCAGTAGCCACTAAGGCTACCTCGACTTCAGCATCCGTTCTAGTACCAGCAGCCAAACCAACAGCCAGACTAGCAGCCAGACCAGCGCCAACTCCAACCTCGGTAGCAGCAACAACTCCAGCAGTGAAAACTTCAGCGCCGGCACCAAGTCCAGCACCGAGAGTACCAGCGCCCAGTTCCTCTGCATCTTCCGAGTCCTCTCAACCTCGGCAGGGAAAAGCCGCTGCTACAGATTCTTCTTCCCAGCAAGCCAAGGGCAAGAAGACTCAAGATGCTGCCAAGTCCAGTGCTGCCGAGCCTAGGCAGCACACCCTTGAGTCAATGCTACCCAAGAAGACATCAGCGGCAAAGGACGTGTCTGCCGAGCCAACTGAAGCCCAGCAGTTGGTTCTACACACCAGTCCCGACCTTGCCTTGGTGGAGAGGAAGGAAGCACATGCTAAGGGTTTGGTGACGCCTCATATGCCCACAGGTGAGCGGTACCCCCCGAGCCTGACGTAGTTCGTCATGAACTGGAACAAGGCCGAGGTAATCCACAAATCTGATCAGGTGAATACCGCCGCCAAGGCCATTAACCTCGCTGGGCGAATGGTAGAGGTACGTCGTTTCTCCTTTGCAGATTGTAGATAATAACCATTAGTCCCCGAGCCTCCGGGGGAGTAACTTGTTACTCGGCCGGATGCTCTTTTATAGAACTAACGTAGCTCCATGATAACTTCGAACATGCACACACCTAGAGCCGGGTTAAGTTCCACTTGGCCCGGATTTTAGTCCACTTCGAACATGCACACACCTAGAGCCGGGTTAAGTTCCACTGGCCTGGATTTTAGTACACTTCGAACATGCACACACCTAGAGCCGGGTTAAGTTCCACTTGGCCTGGATTTTAGTACACTTCGAACATGTACACACCTAGAGCCGGGTTAAGTTCCACTTGGCCTGGATTTTAGTACACTTCGAACATGCACACACCTAGAGCCGGGTTAAGTTCCACTTGGCCCAGATTTTAGTACACTTCGAACATGCACAAGGCTGACTTAAGTTTCCGTATCTCTTTTAGGTGACCACCAACCGCCGAAGTGCTGAATTCCAGCGCTTGTTGGATACGCACAAAAATCTTCACACGAAACAGGCTGCACTCATCGCGGAGTACGAGAAAAGGGGTAAATTTCTTTCTCGTTCCTTTCCTCATTTTTCTCCCACCTCGCTTGCCAAACTAATCTGATTGTTCGGTTTTCTGCAGCTGGTGTGGAAGCTGAAAACAAAATAATGCGAAAGAACTTGGAGCAGATCAAGGGTACGTCCTTCCTATCTGCTTTTACTGTGCTTTTCATCAGCTTTCCTCCTTTGCTCGGCAATCATTCATACCTCGGCTCTGCCGGGCCAACACACGATTTCAGCATCGCTTGAAGAAAGTGTGCATGTGCCTGACATGATGCTGCATTTTCTCGAACAAGCAGGACAGCACCAAGCCGAGCTGAAGAAGAAAGATGATGAGCTTGCCCTCCTCGGGACCAAAGATGATGAGATAGCCAAGCTCAAAGCTGAAATGGCTAAGATGAAGGCGCAGCACCAAACCGAGCTGAAAAGGGCTGGCCAGGATTACACCGAAGAACGTGAGCGCCTCAAGCTCCAAAATGCTAAGGATCATGAGCTTCTTCAGGAAGCCGAGGTCAAACTTGAGTCGGCGAATGCTGAGCTCGAGCAGCTTCGGAAGAGGCGCGATGCTTGTACCAAGGAACTGACCCGGATTCACAGTCACATCTCACGTAACTTCTTTTCCTTCATCCGCCTTATTTCTCCAGGTTACTTCATATGTCTTGTTTTCTCAACTTCGTCCTTTGCCTTGTTTCCCAGGCCACTTTCCAGAGGGTACCTCCATTGCAAGTGCTGTTGTTGTCATTTCCACCGAGAAAGGGGTACCCCGGTCGCACCTAAGGGTGAGAACACTCCCTCTGACATGGAGGACCTGTTGGTCAGCCTATCGTCTCGCATGGAAATCATCAAGAACTACGGCAAAGACCTCCTTGATGTTGCGGTCCGAGTCTTCAACACTTTCTGGCCCACTGATGACGCTCCGGAGAGAGTTGCGCATCTCGCTAAAAGGCTTTCAGAAGTTGAGACCCAGCTAGACCTCTGGCGAGAATCCGCTGGATGAGCTGCTGCCAATACCGTCCTTCACCACATTTTTACATGGTACGAGAAGATAGATCTCAGCCTCCTCACACGCCTATGCACCGGGTCCAAATGGACGGATGACCTGGAGTGGGTAGCTCGGCGTCAGGCTTGCGCCCACAACCTCATTGAATATGCCTCCATTCATGAATGGACTGAGGGTCCGAGCTTCCTAGAAGCCGCAGGTGAAGAGGAAGCTGAAAACGTTGAAGATGACTCGGGTGAAGACGAGGAGGACACTGCCTCGGATATCGAAGAGGGCGACGATGATGCCGAACTTTCTCCTGCTGCTCCTAAGTAAAAACCCTTGAAAATTCATGAGATCCCCGGTATGTCGGGTGGAATTGTATTCCAAATACATGTGATATTTTTCTACTGAGTACTTATGCCGGATTAACTTGGGCGTAGTCCCCGAGTTTCTTTTTCTTTTGGCTCGGATCATGTCTACCTTAATTCGGTTTTACAACATACGAATCCGAGCATGAAAAATTGTCTTAACAATACTGGGAAACTTTTAGACTTAGCTCAAAAATAAAATTGCATAATAACTTGAAAATAAATACAGGGTTAGTCCGGAAAACAAACGCCGGCTCGAATAAATTCTTTTCCTTAGTCGTTTTTCATGTGCTATGCAATTCCAAACTTGTTCTCTTGCTTGCCATGAAGCCAATTCTTGTTGGACAGCAGCAAGTCGAAGAGTTGGGTTTTTGGTGCTCACACACTACAAATCCGAGCTAAATAGAATAACCTATTCCAACCGACGCACAAATAACAAAAGACAATAAATATTATTAAGGCAGTCCCCGAGTTACTGCTCGAGGTGCCAACATTTCATTGATAAACTCATTGCCGACGTACATACCGACATATGAGATGACTCGGATACATACACCTCTTAGTTAGGTGTAGAAAGGACGAAGTAGAGCTATATTCCATGGTCGCTTAGATTCCTCTCCGGACCTGTCCGCCTTGTTCTTCTCCTGTGGCTTTGCATCTATAAGATAATAAGAATCGTTGTGCAATGCTTTGCTTACGATGAATGGCCCTTCCCATGGGGGGATAGCTTATGCATTCCGGTAGTACGTTGTACCAACCGGAGCACCAGATCACCTTCCCGAAAGACCCGGGGGCACACCTTCCGGCTATGATAGCGTCGGAGATTTTGCTGATATATGGTGGATCTGGACAATGCCAGTTCTCTAGCTTCTTCCACCAGATCAACATCATTTTGCCGGGCTTCTTACACTTCGGCTTCTGTGTATTGGGTGACCCTAGGAGAATCATGCTCTATGTCGGCTGGTAACACAGCTTCTGCCCCATATACCAGAAAAAAGGGCGTATAGCCTGTTGATCGATTTGGAGTTGTTCTTAAACTCCATAGTACCGCTGGAAGTTCTTCTATCCAGCACTCCGCTGATCTTTGCAGCGGCTCAATGAGCCGGGGTTTTATCCCGGATAATACTAATCCGTTGGATCTCTCCACTTGCCCGTTCGATGCGGGGTGGGCTACCGAAGCTACGTCAAGCCGGATCCTCTTATCCCGGCAGAAACAAGCAAATGCCCCTTCCGCAAAATTTGTGCCATTATTAGTTATGATACTGTGTGGATAACCGTACCTCAAGATGATATCTTTGAGAAACATTACGGCCATAGCTCCATCACATTTTCTTATAGTATTTACCTCGATCCACTTCGTAAACTTGTCCACCATTACCAGAATGTGAGTCATGTTTCCTCTTGCTGGTTTGAATGGGCCCACCATATCCAAGCACCATACGGCAAATGGCCAAGTGATTGGGATGGTCTTGAGTTCTGACATTGGCATATGTGTCTTTGTAGTGTACCTCTGACAACCATTACATTTTCTCACCAGATCTTCTGCTTGCTCTAAGGCATTTGGCCAGTAGAATCCGTGTCGGAAAGCTTTTGCTACCAAGGCTCGGGATGACGCGTGATGCCCGCATTCCCCCTGATGTATATCTCGGATGATTTCAAGCCCTTCTTTCGAGTCAACACACCGCTGGAGGACATTGGTCACACTTCTTTTATGTAACTCGGAATTGATGATCGTGTAGGCCTTTGCCCTCCTCTGTGTTTACCTGGACAGCACCTCCTCAGTGGGTAACGTTCCATCCTTTAGGAATTGAAATATAGGCAGTGCCCAAGCCGGTATTGGCCGCACGGGGAACATATCCTCGTCTATCTCCATCCGATCCACCGGCAGAACTTCAACCGGACCATGCTGAGCAGTCCCTGGGTCTTGCGAAGCAGTCCCCGGGTTTTGCGGGGCAGTCCCCGGGTTTTGCACACCACTTCCTGTGTCCACGTCCATGGGCGCAGCTCCGGATTCGGTGTCCTCTGGGACGTAGATTGACTCGGACTCCGGGGATGGCCTGATAGATGGTTTCTTGAGGTGCTCTAATGCTACACCCGGTGGGATTGCTTGTCTGGTTGATCCGAGCTTCGACAGCATGTCGGCAGCCTCATTTTCCACCCGGGGTACATGATGAAATTCGCATCCCTCAAAGTAACCAGAAATCTTCTACACATGAAATCTGTATAGTGCCATGTTTGGATCAAGAGCATCCCACACTCCGGACACTTGCTGCACCACTAAATCCGAGTCGCCAAAGCATATAATCTGATGTATACCAATTTGTTTTGCTACCTTGAGCCCATGCACAAGTGCTTCATACTCAGCGACATTATTTGATGCGGTGAAGTGGATCTGCAGCACATATTTCAACTGGTCCTTCTTTGGTGACGTGAGTACAACTCCGGCACCTAGCCCGGTTTTGGTTTTTGATCCGTTAAAGTGCATCCGCCAATAGTTCGGATCCGGAAGTGGTGGTTCATACTGTACCTCGGCCTAGTCCACGAAAAAGTCCTCCACAGCCTGAGACTTGGTTGCTTCTCTCCGGTCATATTGCGGAGCATAAGGAGCTAGCTCAATTGCCCATTTTGCAATTCTGCCGCTTGCATCCTTGTTACTCATTATCTCGGATATGGGGGCCTCACATATGACCCGGATGGGATGCTCCTCAAAGTAGTGCTTCAATTTCTTGGCGGCCATGTACACGCCATACGCCACTTTTTGATAATTTGGGTAGTTCTGCTTCGAGGTTGACAACACTTCACTCAAATAATACACCGGCCTTTGCACTGATTTACCTTCCTCGTCGCGCTCCACCACTATCACTGCACTTACAACCCGGTTGGTTGCGGCTATATAGAGCAACATTGGCTCCTTTGATAGTGGTGCGGCTAGCACTGGTGCCGTGGCTAACATTCTTTTTAGGTGGGTAAAGGCTTCATCAGCCTGCGGTGTCCAAATGAACTTATCCGACTTTTTCATGAGTTGGTACAGAGGTAAAGCTTTCTCTCCCAACCGACATACAAACCGACTTAACGAGGCCAGGCACCCTGTATACTTCTGGACATCGTTAAGACACTTCGGCAGTTCCATTCATTCGATGGCCCGGATTTTGGTTGGATTAACTTTGATACCTCGGCTGGAAACCAGAAAGCCGAGCAATTTTCCAGCCGGGACACCGAAGGTACATTTTTCCGGGTTAAGTTTCATCCGGAACCTACTTAGGTTTGCAAACGTTTGCCTGATATCGTCAAGGAGCATTTTGCTTTCCTTGGTCTTGATAACCACATCATCCACATACACCTGTACATTTTGACCTATTTGGTCGTGCAAACATTTTTGCATACATCTCTGGTACGTTGCTCCTGCATTACATAGACCAAACGGCATGGTGCGATAGCAATAAGCCCCATATAGGGTAATAAACGCAGTCTTTATTTGATCATCCGCATTAAGAGGTATCTGGTGGAAACCAGAATAGCCGTCAATGAATGACAATAGTTCACATCCAGCAGTTGAGTCTATGCCTTGATCTATTCTTGGTAGCGGAAATGGGTCTTTCGGACACGCCTTGTTCAGGTTCGTGTAATCGATACACATGCGCCAAACCACTGCCACGTTCGGATCATCCTTTTTCTTTTCCACCAGCACCGGATTAGACTGCCAATCCGGGTAGAGGATCTCCATGATTAATCCTGCAGCTAGCAACCGAGATATTTCATCCCCAATGACTTTCCTCCTATCTTCGGCGAAGCGGCGGAGAGGTTGCTTCACCGGCTTGGCTCCGGGTCTCACATTCAAAGAGTGCTCGGCCAACTCCCTCGGAACACCTTGCAAGTCCTGTGTGGACCAAGAAAAAATGTCCCGATCCTCACGAAGGAAACTAACGAGCTCACTTTCCTATTTATCGCTTAGCCCGGCACCAATTATTACGGTGCGCTCTGGGAACATGTCATCAACGGGAACTTTCTTGGTATCTTTTGTGGCCTGGAAGGAAACAGATCCATGCGGGTTACTCATTGCCGGCATATACTGCTGCGCGGACTGGGCCAAAGCTGCTATCTCTTGAATTTTTCTCTTTTCCTGCGTGATCACAAGTAACTCGGCTAAGTTTGATCCGACCGACGCACACTCCATGGAACGTCGGAAGTCTCCAACAATGGTAATCACTCCGTTTGGTCCGGGCAATTTCATTTTCAAGTAGCTGATATGACAACTTGCCATGAACTTGTTCAGCGCCGGCCTTCCGAGCAACGCATGATACGCGCTTTCTAAGTTCACCACCTCGAACTCCAGATTTTCAGTTCGCCAGTTATCCCTCGTTCCGAACAAGACGTCGACCCGGACCTTGCCTATGGGCTCGCAAGAAATGCCGGGCACAATGCCATGGAAAGTTGTCCTCGTGGCCTGGAGCATGTTCTCCAAGATACCCAACTTGCGCATTGTGTCCGCATACATGATATTTATGCTACTGCCATTGTCGATCAGTACCTTGGAGAACCTTACGTTAATGCTTGGTCCAACGGACGTAGGATCTAGCACCAACGCATACGAACCAGGGCTCGGCATGAGCTTGGGATGATCCCTAATGCTCTAGGTGATTTCCTGATCGGACCAAGGCATGTATCTCGTCACTGCCGGCATTACCGCATTCACCTCCATATGCCTACGCTGCAAGCTTTTTCTATCAGTCTCCTATGTGGTAAATACACAGTAGCTCTGATGATGTTCCCTGTACTCATTTCTCCCCTCATTTCCGGGGTGCCTCTGATACGGCTGATGCTGATTTTCTACCTGATGCACTGCGTCTCTTCTTTCATTGCTATCATACCTCGGCGGAGGGGGAGGCAGCATTAGCTGTTGCATGTTTGCTCCGGAGAGCAATTGCTGCCGGGGTAACTCCTGCCGAGGCTGATCATTCCGGGGTGCCTGAGCATTACCCGAACCACCTTGCTGAATCTTGCGCATCCACTCGCATTTCCTCGTCGTATGACCCGCTGGGTTGTTCGGATTTGGCGTGTGAAACTTACACGGCTGGTCCAACATTGACTCGTAAGTATACCTCGGACGGTCTTTCCTTTCTTGCCACTGCCTCTTTTGCTCCGGTGTCCAAGTTTTCTTCCCATCGTTCCTTGGAGTCCATTGGCCTACAGTTTTCTGGCGCTGGCTACCCCCTGCCCCGGGTTGATCTTGATTCACGGCTGCCACTTGGTGCGAACCGTACCGATGGTCCGGTCGATCATCTCTCCTTTTTCCTCTGTAATCATTTCTCCGGGATGATCCGGATCCATCCCTTTGATAGTATTCATCGCTTGACTCATTTGAGGCGAGCCTCGGTTGGGTCGGGTCACCCAACGCATACGAGTCTGCGATCCGGATCATCTCTGCCAACATTGCCGGCATTTTCCGTTGCAACTTCATCCATAGCTCGCTTCCATATCTTCACCCCTGTGCAAACCATGCTATGGCCTGTGATTCTATCACGCCCTCACATGAATTTCTCACGGTACACCACCGGGTCAAAAACTCCCGGTCCGTCTCATTGGGTCTCTGTTTGCACATAGCTAGGGTCTGTGGCCTATTTGGCCTTTGATACATACTCGAAAAATTGCTGATGAACATCTCCTCGAAATCTATCTAGCAGTTGATGCTTCCTGGTGGCAAATTGTTCAACCACACCCTTGCCGGGCCTTCCAACATCTGGGGTACATACCGTACGGCCCATCTCAGGTTGCCAGTGGCAATTTTTACAGCCGTAGCATATTTTATCAGCCAATCCTCTGGCTTGGTACTACCTTCATAGGTTTTGGTGCCCCTGGGCAACTGAAAGTTCGGTACTGGTGGCTCTTTCATGATCCGGGGTCCAAAACACGCTGGACCCGGTGGACCCTGGCACTCAATCTGTTCCGACCTATACAGCCGATCCAGTTTCAACCTAGCATCATCCGACATCAAATCCCTACTTCCCAATCTCGACCCTATCACATGATAATCCGGTCTTGGGTATCCCGCGTTTGCCAGCTCCGAATCACCGTGGTTGTACCGGTTTTGCTCTTGTGGTGCACCTTTCTGTTGCATACCTCGGCCGGCATCGTGCTCTTGCCTTGGTATGTTCCGCTGCTGCGGTTGTCTTGCTCCAGCTGAATTTTGCTGCCCGGCATTGCCGTTGACAACGTTCCTTTGACCGGCATTGCCTTGGTCACGGTTACCTCGGCCAGCTTCGCCTCGGCTCACACTCCGTCGACCATCATTTTTCTGCGCTTCTTTTTCTTTCCTGCCCGCGTCGGGTCATACGGGACAATCTGTTTGTTCCGTCTGGCCGAGGTTACCACCTCTTCTCTTCTTTGACCACCATGGGGGGACGATGCGGCTCCAGCGGATTTCTCCGGGTTACCCACCGCCGAATGGACGATCTTGGAAGCTCCGGCTCTCTCCGGGTTAGCCCTGAGCAGTTCCTCGTTTTGCCTATTTGCAATCCGAACCAGCTCGTTAACCCGATCTTGCTGCCTTTGCCGGGCTTCACCCGTCAGCCCCTCTAACTCGGATGCAGCCGCATCCGCCGCTCTGAGGTTCTTGGCCGGGGTACTATACCTCGGCAGCCCCACGGAAAAACGGTTTTCTGATTCCTCGATTGCAACATCACCTTCTCTGTTCATCTCGCTCATGAGATTTCTCCCTTTAACCTTTACAGTATCAACTTTGTTTGCCTTAGCGTACTCACGCAGCGTCATGTTCAACGACTGCTGGGCCGCGGCTATTTTCTTTGCGCCCTGAAGTATTTTCTGCCTAGTTTCTTCCAGCTCAGCCTGTGCATGAGCCAGATCTACCGCTGCTACTACAGGGTTCGCCAGGCTATCCATTTCCTCTCTCAACACATTTTCCGGCCTCTCTAGCGGAGGACCCCTACCTTTCCTTGCTGCTTTGGGTGTTACCTCCGGATTTGGCACCGGATCTTTGCTCGCACCCGCACCAGTCGCTGTCATCATCACCTCCGCGCGGTCCGGGGAACGAGCGATACGCTCCCCGCGAGCCACAGTGAGGGGCGGTTCGCCTGCTTCGACGACATGGTGCGGATGAACGCCAGACACGTCCACCGCAAGGTAGACCTTGTGCGCGCCGAGCTTGAGGAAGATGCCGTTGCGCGGGAGAGGGCGCGTGCCGAAGCAGCCTGTGTTGTCGCTGACGAAGTCCCGCGCTTCAAAGCGCTGAACGAGCCCGGAGACGATGCGCTCGCCGGTGGCAATGAAGTTTCCCGTCCGGATTTTGACCCGTGCTAGCGCCGCTAGCCCCAAGGTGGGCGCCAACTACCGTGGTGGTGTCACGGAAGATGCCATGTATAGGCTAAAGGTGGGGACTAATACATGCTAGGGGAATCCAGGGAGGGATAGTGAAGTGATTCTCCACACAAGAACCGGTATTGATTTCCTTCCAAGGTTACAAGTGGTCCTAGAGCTGTATTGGCGAGAGGAGGAAGAAGGAGCTCTCTTACTCTCACCCACAGATCTCACCTGAAACCCTAGACCTTAACAGAATTGTACAGAGACCAAAACAGCCAACCCCTTCTACTGAAGCCCTAGCCCCCCTTTTATAGGGGAGGCTCGGTTTCAGCCTAGGGCTTATGTGGAGGCATATTCCTAAGAATATGCTTCCACCCAAAGTGGTAAGCCGACCGGGGTGCTTTTTCCCCCGCATCACACATGCTTTTGCTACGTTAGCCACTGCGGCGCCCTCGTCAGCTGACACGGGCGTCGTCACGCTTGTCGGCCACGCCCCGGTGGTCCTGTCCTTGCTCGCTTCGCTCAGGCAGTGCGTACCGGGGCTCCTTTTGACCAGCGAGATTCCTTCTTTCTCCTAGAAGCTTGCTGCAACCCAGATGATGGTTCATCCGGCCACACCCCTTTCCTGCATACAGGTAAGACATACGCTTCCGACTTACCGCTTAAGTCGGATGAGGGCTAGTTAGGCGAACGCTCCCAGGTCCAGATTACCCCGTGATTCGGCCTGCCTTGAGGTGATACGGCCAGCATCTGCTTTGGCCTTGCCGAACCTCGGCTAACTCGGCCTTTATACCATGGCGTGACCCTACCTAGGGGTATCCCCCCAACAACCAAACATGGCTCCACTAGTGTCATTGCATGTTTGTTCTTTTCATGAACCACAGCCAGAGTCATTGCATGCCTGTTCTTCTCACAAACCACACATGGATCCACTAGTCTCATTCCATGTCTGTTCTTTTCACAAACCACAGCTAGAGTCATTGCAT
This sequence comes from Avena eriantha, assembly GCA_910589775.1. NCBI lineage: Eukaryota > Viridiplantae > Streptophyta > Magnoliopsida > Poales > Poaceae > Avena > Avena eriantha. The sequence continues at coordinate 48,727,696 of OU342741.1, forward strand.
GTGTGTTCTTTCCACAAACCACATATGGATCCACCAGTGTCACTAGATGTGTGTTCTTTTCACAAACCACAACTAGAATCATTGCATGTCTGTTCTTTTCACAAACCACAGCTAGAGTCATTGGATGTTCGTTCTTTCCACAAACCACATATGGATCCACCAGTGTCATTGGAGGAGTGTTCTTTTCATGAACCACACCTAGTGTCATTGCATGTGTGTTCTCACAAACCACACATGGATCCACCAGTGTCATTGCATGTCTGCTCTTTTCATTAACCACACCTAGTGTCATTGGATGTCTGTTCTTCTCGCAAACCACACATGGATCCACCAGTGTCATTGCATGTGTTCTCTTTCATTAACCACAGTTAGAGTCATTGCATGTGTGTTCTTTTCACAAACCACATATCACCAATGTCATTGCATTTGTGTTGTTCTGATTAACCACATACGGATCCTAAACCTAGGAGAGCCCTAACCTTAGCCCCCAAATGGTGGCCGTTAGACTGAGTCTTCTAGAAGGCACGCCCTAACATATTTTTTCTGCTTGACGATTGTTACATACCATTCGATCGGGGTGCTTGGACGATTGGGATGGTCTTTGTGAGAGTGATCCGCGAGTAGGCTGTTCTGAGACATGATTGGCCACGCTTGCTTTGGACAAACTGGCAACACCGGGCGCTCCCCTGCTGCGAGTGTCACGACTCATGAGTTCAGTGGGCCATATTCCAGTGTCACGTCCCCATTACTTCTCTTCCTCCCCGTATTTCTCTTCCTTCCCCTCAAAGCCACTTTCCCCACTTCACTCCCATCCTGCCGTAGCCACAACCCGATGGCGCCTCCATCCCAATCCCCTCTCCTGCAGCCACCCCACCCCTCTTGCCATGTGTTCAAGGGGAGACGGCGAGGAAACGCGTCGTGACGACAAGGACGGTGATTTCGATGTGAGTCGTCTCATCTCTATCTCTATCATCTATGGCCAGTTATCTATTTCGAGCTAGATCTACTTTGTTTACTCATGCGCGTATGATGTGTTAGGCCAACCAAACGATGTATGACTCCGACCATGACGGTTTAGCGGATGAAGATAGTCCTCTGCTATGTAAACATGGATATGTGCCCGCTAAATTTGTAGCGTTCAAAGGATGAAATGCAGGCATGACGTTTTTACGGTGTCAAGGACATCGTGCAATGACGCAAGGCGGAAGTTGCATTCTTGTCAAATGGGTAGATCCAGAGTGGCTCAAATTGATGCAGAAAACACTGGACAAACTATGAGAAATGACTGTTGAGTGGAAAGAATCCATATTCAGCTCACTTCTTGACAGTATTGAGATGAAGCTATGGGAACCATATGACACGACCAAGCTTAACCGAGATCTCAGGAGGGTGCAAGACGAGGTTAGCAAAGTTGAGAAGGAGAGGGACGTGGCGTTGGCCATGAAGGCTAAAGCAGAGCAAGAACTGACTCAAGCAAGGAATGATCTTCACCAGGCCAAAGACCTGCAGTTCACAACTATGAGTATTGACAAGTGCATGAGGAAAAATGTAGAGAAACAATTGAAGCTATGCAAGGAAGATGCTAAAAGGAAGGAGCAGAAATGTGTGATAACTAGTTCTATTTAGCTTGAGCTCCATGCCTTTTTAAGTGGTGGTATTCTGATCATGGTGGTATTCTGACATTGGTGGTTTGTTTAAATGTAATCTACGTGGATTGTGCCGCATGCAAATGGCACAACCAGAATTTATAAAGTGGAAGAACGTACACCAGGTTACTGGAGATCTGGGAGCTTCGCCAGATGCAGGGGATGCAGGAGCAGGGAGGCGGTGAGATAGATGGGCTCAAGATTAGGCTAGAAAGTGGTACCGACTTCCTCCTCACCCGGGCATTATCAGTTGTCATTGCTGTTTCTGTTGCCACATCGTTGTCTAGCATCTGAAATAAGTTGCTGCTTCATGGAGTGTAGCAGCTTAAATAATTTATTTCTGTGCCACTTACATTCCATTGAATTTGGAGACCTCCTGCCCCTCAGCAATCGTGGAACCGGTGTTGCATATTTTCAGATAGTAGTGGCACAATCACAATTTCGGATTCAACTACTGACTCGGGCATTTCCAAACCCTAAGTCGCAGTACATTTTACTCAGAGAACGTGGGTAGATTGTTTCGCCCAGCAAAGTGCCACACAGAGCTTCAGAATTTAAACGAATTACATATATAGGTTCAAGTTCAACACATTACTATGCATCTTCATTGCCAGCATCCGTCTTCCGCAACTTGGGTGCCAAGCCTTCACGTCCACTGGCTTCTTCATTTCCTGCCTTCTTCCTCTTCCTTGGTGCCAATTTTCTAAGCTTCATGTACTCTGCATCGCCGAGACAATCAGCACCAGAATCGTGTCCAGCATCATCTTTCCACTCGTTTTTACCCTCTTCGGGCAGCAAAATGACTGACCCAGCAGTCATGTTTCTAACCTTGTGGCAATTCATGTCACAGAAACAGGACTGTTGCATAACTACCCAATATCTACAGAGTAAAGAAACAATAATTACAATTCCGCACAAATATGCGAACTCCAAGAGAACTTTGCTTACCAGGATCTAATTGAGTTCGAGCGACCACCCTATCCTAGAATAGAAGGGCGACTCCCAGTTGCAGCAGTTCCACATCCAGTACATCACAATTCAGCTCAAACATGAAAGCCGAAGCATACCTTTTCATCAACCCAAATAGTTGACTGTCACACGTTAGAGGAACCATGATGCCACATTCATCCATGAAGCTGAACTTTGCAGTCTTTTTCGGCCATAATTCATCATGATTACGCAGAGCAGCAACCATACCAGATATAGTGCAGATCTGCGCTGGCGCTTCTTCCATCGTGATACAATGGTGTCCATACCACTTGCCCTTCACCCTTGCTGATTTAGAGTCGTACCTGAAGAGGACTACCGTAACCAAGTAAGGGTGGTCCGCGGAGATCCCACTTGACAGAAAACTATGGACAAAATATGTTTGTCAGCATTGGGCTAACAAACAATGGTAGGTTTAGTTGCCAGCTAGTAGTTATAATTAGTGCGAATAGCAAAGAGAAGGGTAGCTCACCCGCATGTAGCCATAACTTCTTCTTCCTTGGTAGTAGGATCTGCCATCCCCTAAGCTGCTCGGCTCGTCAGCGGTGGAGGCGGGCTAGAGCCTCGCAATGGCGGCTACGTCATGCACCATTGGAGCTCGGGACCAGCGACTAGGTGCAGCAACTTGGCGCCGGAAGTCAAGTGTCCGAAGTGATCATCCTGCTTGGAGTGTGGATTTCGACGTCGTCGGTGCTAGGGGAAAGGAGGGAATGGATTTGTGAAATTGGTCAACGCATCCAATCCACTTAGTTCCTCGATTTTCCTAAGAGTTTGTCGTGTTGGCGCTCGCATCACGGACAGATGACCGACATGTGTGTCCCGACCGTCTACTTCATGGGGCAGTTCAACGGAATGTTTGTATTTGGCAGGGGTGAGATGACTTTGCGTCGAAATGGCCCCTCTGAGTAGTTGGCACCCCAACTTTACGAAATGTGGCAATTACAGGCAACCTGGGTCCATGAACTCGCCCATGAACTTTCGGGCCATGAACAAACAATCCCCCTAAAAAGGGGACATCCGCGAGTGCCAGAAATTCATTAGAAAATAAATTAAACAACATTCCGGCAAAATATTAGCATCTCAAATGAAATCCCTGCACAAAAAGAAGCATGCACCACAACACAATCATATAGTCATGGTGTCGCCGACAACGCGCATGAGCATGCAAGCAACGCCTTCACGCTTTCTCCAATGACACCTTGCGCAAGAGATACGTAGGAGAAGTAAAGGGACATGTTGTAGATCTAGAGGAGTAAGAGACTTCACTTACATATGAGTGTCAACCAATGGAGATTGAGCAAGCTTCTATGGTGAATCAATGTGGGAAATGAGGTGGCGAGAAGGAGGGGGGCGACCAAATCTGTCTTTTGGTGGAAAGGAAGAAGTGAGGCAACTGAGTGGGGTGCATGTGCCAAAAAGGTGCAAAAAAAGTGAGCCAGGTTATGCGAGGCGCATATTGCAGTAAATGCGCCTCCTATAGTGTGAACTATCTGAGGCGCACATGCTAACATGCGCCTTGCCTATGCGGCCACCCGGGCCCATAGGGGTTACTGGAGGCGCACATTCCCTAATCCACCTCGCCTATTGTCAAGTAACGGAGGCGCATGTGACTATATGTGCCTCGCATATGGGACCACCGATCTCCACCCGGGCCCACCCAACATATGCGAGGCGCATTTTTCATATATGCGCCTCGCATGTCTAATATTATGGAGGCGCATATAACCAGGATGTGCCTCGCATAATATGGGGGTGCCAGATTTCGTCCGTATAAATGCTAGAGGAGGCGCATCCTGCAAATATGCGCCTCACCTATTTCAGTACTAGAGGCGCATCCCTGGATGGTGCACCTCGCCTATTTTATCAGAGGCACATATAGTATAAACGCGCCTCTAATGTGCATGTCTCCTATAGCCTTTTCTCCTGTAGTGCTTGCCAGACTCCAATTACTGATGGATGCACTTTGATGGGTCAAAATTGCAAGAAGGATTGGGGGCCGGGGTAGTGCTTACCTCGCCCAAGAAAGATCAGTTGAAATATGTCCTCCAAATCCATTTCAGCGCGTTAAACAACATTGCAGAATACGAATCACTTGTGCATGGGCTAAAAGTAGCAAAGGAAGTGGGGATACGCCAGATACAATGCTTTGGATACTCGGATTTGGTGGTCCAGCAAGTATCTGGCAATTGGGATACCTAGGATGCCAACATGGCCCTTTACAGATTCCATGGTCAAAGGATAAGTGTGTTCTTTGAGGGATGTGTATTCCATCACGTACCCTTGATTGAAAATGAGTCAGCCGACGTATTGTCTAAGTTGGGGTCATCCCGGCAACCAATCCCGCCAAATGTTTCTTTGGAAGTCTTGCAGATCCGGGCCAAGTGGAACCTAACTCGGCTCTAGGTCTGTAGATATTTGAAGTCTACAAGATCCAGGCCAAGTGGAACCTAACCCGGCTCTAGGTGTGTGGATATTTGAAGTCTACAAGATCCGGGCCAAGCGGAACTTAACCCGGATCTAGGTGTGTGGATATTCAAAGTCTACAATATCCGGGCCAAGTGGAACTTAACCAGGCTCTAGGTGTGTGGATATTCGAAGTCTACAAGATCCGGGCCAAGTGGAACTTAACCCGGCTCTAGGTGTGTGGATATTCGAAGTCTACAAGATCCAGGCCAAGTGGAATTTAACCCGGCTCTAGGTGTGTGGATATTTGAAAATAAGGACTTGCACTAGTTTTCTAAGAGCATCCGGTCGAGTAATGAATTACTCCCCTGGAGGCTCGGGGACTAGTGTGTATACACTACAAGAAAAGTTGGCTTTTACAACAGACGATTTTCGTGGTTGAGGGCCCATTTTTCGTGGCTAAAAAGTCTTCTATGACGGATGCCCATCGAGGTAAAAGCCCATCACAAAAGAATCTACCACGGTTTTTTCAGACTGTGGCGGATCGCACCCTTCAGCCATGAAAACTTGCTCCGTCATAGATCTGTTCGCCAGCCGCGTTGACTACTGACGTCATCCAAAATGCCACGTGGCAAAGACCGTTAATGACCAGTTACCGCCGTTAACGGCCACAAAAACCATGGTAGAAGCCAGGCCCAGCCAAGGCCTGCTCATAATTAAGTGGGCCGGCCCATCAAGAGAGCAATAAGATTACGGCCCATTACTGTTTCGTCCAACAATGTTTGAAATGGGCCCAATGATGTGGCTAGTAGCGGCCCGCGAATGTCAGGCCCGTTACTGTTTCGTCCTACAAAAGCCCACACTTTTCGAATACTATGCGGCCCGTTAACAGGCTGCGTAAAGTAGGCCCAATACTGTTAAAGACCACGGTCATCCCGTCACTGTTCTCACAGCTCGTCATGGGCCGCCTACGAACGGCCCACTTTTGAGAAGGTCTGATACTGTTCTGGCCTTTACTATTCTGGCTCGTTACTGTTCTGGCCGTCTAATATTTATGTCCGTTATTGTTGTGGCCCTTTACTGATTAGGCCCGTTACTGTGCTTGTTTCCACTATTCTGGCTTGTTACTATTCAGGCATGTTACTGTTCTGTCCTGTTAGTAATCTGGCTTGTTATCGTGCTGGATTGCCACTGTTCTGGTCAGCTTGTGTTTTGGCCTGATACTGTTTGGCCTGTTACTATTTTGGCATGTTACTGTTGCGGCATATTACTGTTTTGGCCTGTTACTGTTTCGGTCTGTTACTTTTTTGGCCAGTTCCCGTTGTTGTTTTGGTCTGTCACTGTTTTATAATGTTACTATTTTGGCCAGTTAGTGTTACTGTTTTGGTAATTCTGAAACCTGATCGACCTGGCTAGCGCAGTTATGGTACCGCCATGAATGGACGGCGTCAACTAAATGCCTACATGGCCTATGCGAGTTATCTAGATATTACATCAGCTGCAAACTTCTTAAAAATATTACAAAATATGAACAAAAGGGAAAGAAAATGCAGCACTTCAGTTGTGAATCAAGTTGATAGCAGATTCCTCAATTTGATTTCTCAATCCATCAACTGCATCTCCCTTTGAGTGTGACAGCTCCATTGGAAAACCACCTTGAGATATGATCTTGCAGTCCCCTCTTTGGTGGCGATAGCAATAATTGCAGTCTGAAACTAACTAATAACAAGTTAATACAGCAAAGAAGACAAACTACTCATAGCTAAGAATGAACTAGATAGGAATTATAACTACATAATACAAACTTGTAGAGAGGGAATGCAAACCATGATTGAACTATATAGTAGAGGATAGTTATGTCATTGCCTAGGAAGAATATGATACGAGATATAATGGTGTGGCTTGTGAACCTGTAGAATAGGACAAACAAGCATTAAACAAGGATGCCAACAATGAAATGAGAAATCAAACAAAGTGTTTCTTAGAATTTTAGTATAAACTAGCCGGGTCATTTCACCAAATATATATGGAAGTAGTGGTATCTCCTGGAATGCAAGACATTGGGTGACTCGGAATTTGCAGTGAGCTACACAATGGCATGCAAGTACTGTCATAGCTAAGAATGAACCAAATAGAAATTATAATCGCATCATACCAGAACTTGTTGAGCAGGAATGGAAAACACGAATGAACTATACAGTAAAGAATAATTATGCCGTTGGTTAGGATGAACCAGCACCATATACAAAAATATATATAATGGAATCGTTGGTCAACCTATAGGCTATGCAAAGCAACATGTTGAGTGTTGCCATTTTGAGCTCTATGCAAAGAAAACGAAAATATTCAGTGTTGCAGCTTTTGAAGAACTAGATGGCAACAACAAAATTATAATAATAGCAGAACGATGCTAGAGAGGAAATAATAGCAGGAACTTACCTTAGGAATAACTAGATAGAGTCAGTAACTATGTAGCAGGGAATCCACACTAATATTTTCTACTAACATTACATTTTGCAAGAACTACACAATAGCAGGCATTTACTGGTGTACGGAGCAGCTAAGATAAGAACATGTGAATGCAAAATAATAGACATGTGCATGACTTGATATTTGTAGAGCAGTGAATGCAAACCAACATGTCTAATGACATTGTATGTACTAGCACGAAGAACAGGCATGCCCAGTGACTTGTATGTACTAGCACGATTACAAAAATGCAGTTCACTACGATAGCATTGAACCTGCTATACTACAGACAAAACAAAAACGGGTTGGAGAATTGGTTAACCTTGGTCGGAGAGGCGTCTAAGCATCGTTGGTACCGTGCAAGTGACGTCCAGGTCACCGAGGGTGTTGCGGTTGCGGTGACTATTGGCATCGGGGAAGCAGATCTTGGGTGGTCGATGCTGGCTTGAAAGCGGTGGACGAGAGAGTCGCTGAGGCAGATCCGGTGCACTGAACGGTGACGGCCGTGCAGCTGGTCTAGAGCGGTGGACATGCAACTCTTTGAACTAGATCACGCCCGATGGACACCGGTGAAGCGGATCCAGTACATTTGGATAGCTTTCAGCAGCGAGGTAGCAGAGCTTGGGCGGTCGATGACACCATCGGTGTGGTGAACGACACTGCAGCTCCTAGATCTAGTGGGTGAGCATCGGTGAAGCGGCTGCGCGGCGGTGCACGAGACCGCAGCTCAAGCCGGTGCGCGCGGTGGTCGTGGAGGGGACAGAGGAGCTTGGGAATTTTGGGAGGGTCGGCGGGAAAAATTAGGGGAATCAGGACCATAGAGGTGAGCAGAAAAAATAATTACGATCATGCCCCCCGAGTTATCGATTTTAGCATGCCTATTTTTCTTCTAAACAATGGGTAGATTTGGAATTTTAAATTATAAAGTTTTTGAAATGGAAGGCCGCCAAATGCTTCAAGGTCGGTGTGTGGTTTTGCCGCTCGATTGATAATTCGAATTTGGCTTGCGCCCATCTAGTAATAATAATAGAAAAATGGTACTCCCCTGGTGGGCGGGATATTTTGGCTCAAAGTTTTTGAAATGGTGCGGCGGGGAATGCTTGGTAGGTGGGTGATTTTGCCGCTCGATTGAGATTTTGAATTTGGCTAGCCTCCATCTACTAATAGAAAAAAGCTAGTAGACCATACACTATCTGTCTAGGAATTCAAGTCTGAGAGTCACATCAACTGACCATCCACAAACATTTTTTTGCATAGAAACTTGGATACCTTCCATTCACACAGCATAGGCGGTAAATTTTGCCGCTTGACTCAGATTTTAAATTTGTCTAGGCTCCATGTAATAATATAAAAATGGTACTACCTCATGATGGGTTCGTAGCAAGGAAAACAAAAAATTTCTACCGCAAGAATGAACAAAACCCAGATCTAATCTAGATAAAAGCCAAGATCTAATCTATTAGACATGTGCAACGAGATAGATCTGTACTAACCCTTGTAGACCCGAAAGCGTTACGAGATTGGATCTCGTGGTTGATGTAGTCGATCACTTGCCGATCTCAAGATCGAGTGGACGATCCTTCCGGCGCCGCATTCCGGCAACGCTTCTGTAGTTGGTCACACGTGCGGAGTCGAAGTAAACCTTCCTCTCCCCGTTCCAGGGAGCGGCGGAGGTAGTAGATCTTCTCCACGAAATCACAGCAGCACGACGGCGTGGTGGTGGTGGTGGAGTAGAGAATTCTGCAAGGCTTCGCCTAAGCCTGAACAGAAGAAAGGAGGAGGAGAGAGGCGGCTAGGGAAAGAGTTTGGATTGGAGGGGGCCAGGGGGTGGCGCCTCCACCCCTCTATTTAAAAGAGGGAGGCGCCATGGGGAGCTGGAGTCCTTGTAGGACTCCCCTCCCTCCTTGGCCGGCGGATTGGGAAGGGGGGAGGAGACCTCCTCCCCCACGACTCCTTGTCTTGCCCCACAAGGATTCCTTGATCCTTTCTTGGTTTTCAAGAAAACTCCAAGAAATCTTCCAGAACCTTCCAGAACATTCCGAAACCTTCTAGAAACCCCATACAAATACTCCGGAACATTTCCTACCTCAGAAAAGATCCCCATTATATGAATCTTACTCCCCGGACAATTCCGGAGCTCCTCGTGATGTCCCGGATCCAATCCGAGACTCCGAACAACATTCGGTCTACAACGCATATTCCATATCTACTTAAAACAACTTCGAGCCTTAAGTGTGTCACCGTACGGTTCGTAAATATATAGACATGACAGAGACACATCTCCTATGAATAACCATCAGCGGGACCTAGATATCCATAATGGCTCCCACATACTCAACGATGACTTCGTGATCGATAGAACCATTTACATACAAGACCAATTCCCTTTGTCACGCGATACTTTACTTATCCGAGGTTTGATTGTCGGTATCTCTATACCTAGTTCTACCTCGTTACTGATAAGTACTCTTTACTCGTTCCGTGATATGTCATCCCTTGTGACCTAGTCACATGCTTGCAAGCTAACTAGATGACATTCCACCGAGAGGGCCCAGAGCATATCTATCAGTCATATGGATGGACAAATCCCAATCTTGGTTCATGCGCTTCAACACATACTTTCAGAATACCCAATGACACCTTTATGACCACCTAGTTACGAAGTGGTGTTTGATGTCATCAAAGTATCCATCCGGTGATGGTGATTAACATAACCTCATGGTCGAAGGATTAGGTTACTATGTATTTTAAAGCTTATAGCAAACGAACTTAATGACTTGATCTTATGCTATGCTTACTACGGGTGTTTGTCCATCACATCATTCTCCTAATGATATGATCTTGTTATTAATGACATCCAATGTCCATGATCAGGGAACCATGATCATCCATTAATCAACAAGCTAGTTTAACAAGAGGCTTACTAGGGACTCTTTTATGTTTACAAAACACACAAGTATTAATGTTTCCGGTTAATACAATTATAGCATGGGATGTAAACATTTATCATAAACATAAATATATAATAATAACCACTTTATTATTGCCTCTTCGGCATATCTCCAACAGTCTCCCACTTGCACTAGAGTCAATAATCTAGTTAAAAACTTGTGCATTCAACACCTATGGCTTTCTGGTGTTGTATAGACACTATTGCTAGTGGTAAACATAATCTTCGGATCTGACACTTCCAGGTCCGTGTGTATTTGCATGTCCTTGCGTCTCTACGCATTACTCATTCTCCAATGAGATGGCATTGTATAAATTTGGTCCTTTGGTGAGACCTTTAGTTCCTTGGGATCAAAATATGTTGATATTATTGTCACACAATATATCTTCATAGTGTTAGCCCACTTTGAACCACACCTAGTTTGATAACAAACTACTTAACACAAATGCCCTCCTTTGCTGCTACTATAGCAATTATATACTTAGCCTTTTGTTGTGGTATCTATCACAATGTTTTAACTTTGGTACTCAACCAAATCCGTTATGGAACTTCCTTTCCATTACATTGTGCCACCCATAGTTTAAATTGAAATAAACTTAATTTGTGACAAAACTAGTATCAATGTAACAATTTACAATGAACTATTTGTCACCACTATATAAATAATATATTCTTAGTTCTTCCAAAGATCATAGGAATATCCCTACTATTGTCCAATGATCATCTTATGAGTCATTCTGGTATATGCTCATAACATTTAGAGCATAGGACATATCTGGATGTGTACATCTCAAAGAATGATTGATCAAAATATTCTTGTGATTTCACCAAGTGTCAAAACACTTGAATCTCGTGTCAACACACTCGAATCTTGATTCAGTCCTTTCCGTGTGTCAAGAACCTTTCTTGTTGTTTCCATATTGAACTCATTCAACATATTATCTATGTACATTTGGCAAAACCATATTAGCGCCTCAATCTATCCATATTGACATTGATGCCTAATTCTTGGGTTATGCCTAAGTCTTTCATCAAAATGAAATTCTTAACCTGTGTCAATACAAGATACATCATTTCCAATCAACAATATGTCCTCTACATAATGTATTAGAAATATGTCTCAGCGCTCCCACTTAATTTCTTGCAAATGCAAGCATCTTCATCATCTCCGATGAATTTAAACTCTTTTGACAGTTTCATCATGGTGAAGATTCCAACTCCGCTATGCTTACTTCAACTATTGAAGTTTACATGCCATTTTAGCACCCTTTGAATTAACAAAACCCTTCGGACCATGTCATGTACATGTCCTAGGTTACCGTTCTATTAGAAGAACCTTGTTTTGTTTATTTAACTACCCTATACCAAATTATATGTAGTGGTTGCTACATCAATCCGTCCAGACTAAATATCGCTATGAAAGATCAAATCTTATCATAGTCAATTCCTTGAACATTGTCGTAAACTTCTTTCTGACATGTCGACTATTTCATAGATGTTAAACATCCATGTCTTACTTCTTTATAAATCCAAACACGACCGATAGGCTTCACGCGTTTCCGGAGGGTCTTCCAAGTTCAGAAACTTGATTTCTCGTGTACGGATACTATCACGGATTCTATGACTTCTAGTCATTTTATGGAGTTAGGGCCCATCATCGCTTCTTTGCATGTAGTCGGTTCATCATTGTCAAAACAATAACGACTTGCTTATCAAATCTTACTATTTGATTCTTACCGACCGACACGGTTCTATAGGAACTCTAATCTCCGAGATCACACCTTTTGTAATCACGAGAGCCATGAGCGTTGTGGCCGTCACCGGGACACTTTCCGGCGCTGCGGTACTTAGCACATATAGCTAAGGTTCAACAACCTTATCAAAGTTCTATTGTCCTCCCACTTAACTTTTCACGAAAAATTCCTTCTCAAGAAACTTGACGTTCCAAGTAACAAACTCTTTTTTCCTCGGTGTTATGGAGAAATTCCCAACAAATTCTTTGGGATAACCTACAAAGACGTGCTTATCCGACCTTGGTTGTAAACATTTTACTTATGCATAACATACCAAAATTTAAGAAAAGACAATTCGGGTTTTATCCCAAACCATAACTCATATGGTGTCATTTCAATGGATCACGATGGTGCTCTTTTCAGTGTAAAAGCAGTAGTCTCTAAAGCTTCAATCCTTAAAACATAATGGCAGTTTTATAAATGACACCCTTGATCTTACCATCTGAAACATGGTTTGATTTCATCTCTCGAATATGCCATACTCCTATGGTTTATCGGGAAACACAAATCATGGAACAATTCCTCAAGTCTTAGGTGTTTTTGCTAAACATGTAACTCAAATATCTTCCTTTATGATCGAATCATAAACTCTTTATTTTCTTGTTACAATGATTTTCAACTTCATCTTGAAAGTCTTTGAACAACTTTCAAATGTTTCATACTTCCTCCTTATTAAGTAAATATACAGATATATTCACTCAATTTTTTGGAGAAAGCATATGAAGCTAAAAGATCCATCGCATATGGCTACACATAATGCACTATGCACATCAGCATGCACAATTTCCAATAAGCTAGTCATCCGTTCCTCTCTGGCCTATGGACGGAGTTTCAATTATCTCGAGGAAAGTCTCACATGCGTCAATTGATCAAAATCAAAGACTCCAAAATTCCATCAACATGGAGTTTCTTCATGTTTTCTTTCAAATATAATTTAAACAGCGATGTCACTTCATAAGTGATCTTTTAATCATTTGTCTTGGGACATTTTAGCAATAGTGTTTATGGATGTGATTTCTCCCACTAGACTTGTAAAAGTTCATGCATCCTTTATGGAATACGGTAATTATTTGAACAACCATTGTTCTCGTAATACCGGAACAAAATAACAATTATTAAAACAAATCTTGAAGGCTAGGTTTGATGACAACGAAAAACACAATAACACTTTATTTGTTTTCGATGAACATCATCACTCATTCTCTTGCTAGTTACTTAGGCCATTGTAGTTCATGAATTGTGTTGTCCTGTATGACACTTCATACCAACCGATTCGGTATCCAATACCGTTATCCAATACCTAAGAGCCACATTGTTTAACAAGCAAGGAATACAACCATAACATGTATATCTTCTATATACCCAAGTTGGACATCTCCAACCTTATAATTTCTGCCAAATATTTTATAGATTCTCTTTCAGGAATTCCTTTTTTCTTTTAAAAGAATCTATCAACATCAATAGTGGTGTCATTCACATGACACATAGTACAAAGCGTATATAGTCAAATACTAATACCTTTGGACTTGCACTTTGAAGTGGATCACCTATCATCAAATGTTTGGCATTCTTTCAAAAATCCATTCTTTAGTAATCTTTTAGTGTAGTAAACATTTTACTTACATCTTCTATTCATCCTTATCATGACAACTTTCATGATCGATTTGCTATAGCTTATAAAGGTGAATTGCGAGTGTAATGTTTCTTTTTCAAAACCTTTTGGAGGATTAGGACGACTAGCGTCTCCAACCTTCACAAATTCTCATCAAATATGAGGATGTATACGCTATCATGTTGTAACCAACACATTATTTTAGATATCGCAATACCTTTCACATATGATGGTTTCTGAAACATTGCTTTCAGCTCTTAGATAAACTTGATATTAAAAACAATCTTTTGAGTATCAAGAATCATGGAGGCAAACATGATACATTAGATACTAACACTAGAATTGTTACTCTTGATTTAATACTATTTATTAAACTTCACAGAGTAAACGGAGTTTGCTGAAAGTTTGCAACAGGACTTTTAAACTTTAGATTGACACTCAAAACAATACGATACCAGTTCGTAAAGCAAATATCCAGAATTTCTATAGTTCCACTATCTCAACTATAACTAAGCGTAAGGTGGTGAACGGATGCCAATGACTACAACAAACTATGCAAATGAACTTTGATTGTGTTTATGATAAATTGAGTTCGATTAATCCAAATTACAAATGAACTCCCACTCAAAACAACATCCCTCGAGTTGTTTTAGTGATTACATGAACCAAATCCACTACAGCAAGTCCGATCATCACGTGAGATGATGTAGCTTTAAAGGCGAACAATCAACATGTTCATCATATCATCCATATGACTCATGCTTTACCTTTCGGTATTCCGTGTTCCGAGACCATGTCTGTACATGCTAGGCTCGTAAAGGTTAACCTTAGTTTCCGCATGTGCAAATCTGGCTTGCACCCGTTGTATGCACACGTAGAGTCTATCACACCCGATCATCATGAGATGCTTCGAAACGACGAGTCTTAGCAACGGTGCCAACTAAGGACGAACACTTTATTACTTGATATTTAGTGAGAGGGATCATCTTATAATGCTACCATCGCGATCTAAGCAATATAAGGTGCATAAAGGATTAACATCACAGGCAATTCATAATTAGTGTGATATGATATGGCCCTTTCTTCTTGTGCCTTTGATCTCCATCTCATAAGCACGGACATGATCTCCATCATCACCAGCATTGCGTCAAGGTCCGTGGTGCCGCTTCATGGTTGTCCATCACCAACAGTAACTATTACAACTACTTGGAATAAAGCTATTACATGATGAATAGACACGCAAGTCTTAAATAAAATTTAAAGACAACCATTAGGCTCCTGCCAGTTGCCATATTACATAAGGATCATTGCATACATCAAATATAATCACAATCACATAATGGCCATATCACATCACAAAACCCCTGCAAAACCGAGTTAGACGCCTCTAATCTTCTTTGCATGTTTTACGTGGCTTGGGGCTTTCGAATAAGAACGGATCTTACCTACGAACATGAACCACAACGTTGATACAATTGCTATCAAGTGCAAAGTGTAGATTGGATCTATACTATGGTGGGAGAGACAGACACCCGCAAAGCCACTTGTGCAAAGCAAGTTACACGTCAAGCGTGGAGCAAGTCTCATGTGCGATGACATGTAAGGTTAGCCCGAGCCGCTTCATCCCACCATACCGCAAGATGCAAAGTACACAAAGCAAAAAACGGCACGAGCACCAACGCCCACAAAACCATTGTGTTCTACTCGTGCAACAGATCTACGCATAGACACGGCTCCGATACCACTGATGGGTTCGTAGCATGGAAAACCAAAAATTTCTACCGCAAGAACAAACAAAACCCAGATCTAATCTAGATAAAAGCCAAGATCTAATCTATTAGACATGTGCAACGAGATAGAACTGTACTAACCCTTGTAGACCCGAAAGCGTTACGAGATTGGATCTCGTGGTTGATGTAGTCGATCACTTGCCGATCTCAAGATCGAGTGGACGATCCTTCCAGCGCCGCGTTCCGGTAGCGCTTCCCCAGTCGGTCACACGTGCGGAGTCGAAGCATACCTTCCTCTCCGCGTTCCAGCGAGCAGCAGAGGTAGTAGATCTTCTCCATGGAATCACAACAGCACGACGGCGTGGTGGTGGTGGTGGAGTAGAGAATTCTGCAGGGCTTCGCCTAAGCCTGAACAGAAGAAAGGAGGAGGAGAGAGGCGGCTAGGGCAAGAGTTTGGAGTGGAGGGGGCCAGGGGTGGCGCCTCCGCCCCTCTATTTAAAGGAGGGAGGCGCCATGGGGAGGTGGAGTCCTTGTAGGACTCCCCTCCCTCCTTGGCCGGCGGATTGGGAAGGGGGGAGGAGTCCTCCTCCCCCACAACTCCTTGTCTTGCCCCACAAGGATTATTTGATCCTTTCTTGGTTTTCAAGCAAACTCCAAGAAATCTTCCAGAACCTTCCAGAACATTCCTAAACCTTCTAGAAACCCCATACAAATACTCAGGAACATTTCCTACCTCAGAAAAAGATCCCCATTATATGAATCTTACTCCCCGGACAATTCCGGAGCTCCTCGTGATGTCCCGGATCCAATCCGAGACTCCGAACAACATTCGGTCTCCAACGCATATTCCATATCTACTTAAAACAACTTCGAACCTTAAGTGTGTCACCCTACGGTTCTTAAATATGTAGACATGACAGAGACACATCTCCTATCAATAACCATCGGCGGGACCTGGAGATCCATAATGGCTCCCACATACTCAACGATGTTTTCGTGATCGATAGAACCATTTACATACGAGACCAATTCCCTTTGTCACGCGATACTTTACTTAGCCGAGGTTTGATCGTCGGTATCTCTATACCTAGTTCTACCTCGTTACTGATAAGTACTCTTTACTCGTTCAGTGATATGTTATCCCTTGTGACCTAGTCACATGCTTGCAAGCTAACTAGATGACATTCCACCAAGAGGGCCCAGAGCATATCTATCCGACATATGGATGGACAAATCCCAATCTTGGTTCATGCGCTTCAACACATACTTTCAGAGTACACAATGACACCTTTATGACCACCCAGTTACGAAGTGGTGTTTGATGTCATCAAAGTATCCATCCGGTGATGGTGATTAACATAACCTCATGGTCGAAGGATTAGGTTACTATGTATTTTAAAGCTTATAGCAAACGAACTTAATGACTTGATCTTATGCTATGCTTACTACGGGTGTTTGTCCATCACATCATTCTCCTAATGATATGATCTTGTTATTAATGACATCCAATGTCCATGATCAGGAAACCATGATCATCCATTAATCAATAAGCTAGTTTAACAAGAGGCTTACTAGGGACTCTTTTATGTTTACAAAACACACAAGTATTAATGTTTCCGGTTAATACAATTATAGCATGGGATGTAAACATTTATCATAAACATAAAGATATAATAATAACCACTTTATTATTGCCTCTTGGGCATATCTCCAACACCTCAGTGGGTGATTTTTCCTAAAAATGTTTGAAATAGAGGGGGTGTGAAATGCTTCGGGGTCGGTAGGTTATTTTTTCACTCGATTACGATTGTGAATTTGGCTGCCGGCCAAGTTTTTATTACTAGAAAAAAGGTTGTGTAGTTCGAATGCCATCTGGTCAGGAATTTAAGGCGAGACTCACATTAACTCATGCCTCCGATTAAAAATGGGGTAGGTGGTAGGTTTTGGCGGTCGATAGTGATTTTGAATATAGAGATTGTCAAAAGAATAATTAAAAAATAGGCCGTTCTCCCTCTATTTCAGGGATCCAAGTCAGAGAGAGTGATTATCTACCACGCGTATGAAAATGCAGATCTCCGACACAAGAATGTTTGTTTAACATAAAAACAAACAAATGTCTGAAGTAGCTCTGATTCAAGCATGTGAAAATGGTGTGCAACCAAGGTCTACTACTTATTTAGGTGTCGCCACAGACTCTTCTACAGGAAGCACTAAATAAATGGTAGTACTAATTCAGATCAAATAAAAAGCCTGCTGTGAAACAAATACTCCTACTACAGCATACTATCAAAACACAAAGAACAACTAAAGTATATGTAGAACAAATAAAACAAGATTTCATCATGCATACACTACTATATAGACAACACCATTTAATCATATAAAAAAATGTTTTATCAAACACACATAGGCCCCCAAAACGAACAGACAACTCTAATATTCCAGCCCCTACAGCTGTGACTGCAGCACAAACAAAGGTGCCGTCACAATTCCATCAGCTACCAAAACAAACAAATATCAGACTGCAACACCAAATAACACAACCTGGGCAAACACATGCTTGCAAAAATAAGCCTTGCTTTTTCATCCGAGTGTTATTTTCATCTCCTTGATGTTGGAGTTTGAATCAGCTGTGTTGCTGACAGGACTTCCTTTTCGTTTATTTGATTTAGCACTCCGAATCACGTTAGTTGCTGAAGGAAATGAATAAAATGATCAGCGAAATCATAGGTGTACAAAAATGCAAGGGTTGCACATGAATGACTGCACTAACTAGGTGTCATAATGTAGGGATGTAAAGTACAACAACGTTTACGAGATCTAAACTTCTTAGACTTGATGCTGCTGAGATATAATTCAAATATTCCCTCCTTCGCCCATATAACCACCATTTCTCTATCCTCAAATGCGTAGAGTAACCTTACTGCATCTTTCCCACCATATGCCCATGATTTATCAAGGCCAATGAGAGTATCCAACTCAACCTTTATATGAGGCACCCAAGCTTCCCATTTTCCTGTTGATGATCTTGCACTAGACCACGTGTTTAGACTGAAGTCTCTTATAACCACAAGGGAAACATCTCTATTATGCCCCTAGAAATATCATGTGTCTCATGGGGGCACTCAATATAACACAGTTTTGTTGTCACGTTATCGAAGGCAATTATATATCTGGAGTTCAGTGTTGGCCAGTACAAAATGTCCCCTATGAGAGTTGACGGCCTGCGATCAATCTTAGCCAGCATCTCAGCAGGTTCAATCCAGTCCTCCCATTTTCCTAACTCTGATGAGTACCTCTGCACCAGTGCTTGGTTACCATTGGTTACTATCCAGACAACCCATAAATTGTTGCAATCGTGTGAAGAAAATTGCCAATGATTTCTCGAACAGAGAATTGTGCCGCTATCATACTCACGTCTCTGCCAAATTGGTGGTTCTGGTATCACTGTTTCACTTCCACTAATTGGATCCTAGGCCTTTATCATGTTAGACCCTTGCGGATAATAAAGTAGCACCCTCCATTGCGACATCCGAATACATATGGTTTGTAGGATTTATATACTTCGACCAGCCTATTCAGCTTCTAGAATCGAGCATCCTCAGAGCTATGGGTGAAAAACCCAAGTAACAGCATTCCTCTGTTGTGTGACTGGGTTAGCCTTTTAAAATCGTTGCTTCCCATGAAGTCCATCCAACATTTTTGGGCGACTGATGCCCTCAGTATGCAGGATGTGTGCACAGGAAGCCTGACAACAATCTGACCAAATACATCGCCTGGCAAGTCATTGATTGTTGCATATGTTCTTCCACCGAAGCTGGTAGGATGATGCAAATAGCAGAAGTGCATCATCAGAATTAAGTAAACAGCACAATGCACAACGCACAACCCTAAAAAAGAATTAAGTAAACACCACAATACATCATACAGTTTGACAGGCAAATTTATCATCGAAATTTCCTAAACTGCACCCATCTGAAAAACTACCTAAAAAGCAGAGTCTGGCAACAAAATAACCTAAACAGCATAAGGAATCAACCAGAGTAGTACGAAAGCACCGCAAAATGCTTCAGCATGTTAGAACTGGGCAAAGGGAATGAATAACTTTTTTTTAGGTCATCAGGGAGGATAGAAAGGCCCCGACCTGAATTTTCTGGTTTTATCATAAAGAAGAGGAGAAAAAACGGATGCAGCTTCAGTGACTTGGTGAACCAAAGTCTCACAATGACTTGCCCCAGGATCCACCTTCCATCTTAGAATGTATGACAGTAGTTCATATTTTGAACTAAAAAGTAAAACTATTCGAAAAAATTGACAAAAAATCAGTAAATCATCGGTGCCTAGGTTTGAATGAAAGTTTCATCCCATTCAGATCACTAGTTTGTGATTAAATAGATTATTATGTTCCCAATACTACTAGTTTAAACTAATATCCACTGCGTCTAGAAAAATCCCGGAGCAGAATACACAAAAGAGGGAGGAAATCAGGGAAACAAAATCCAACGCAGAACTTACAATGGGGTCGACGAGTTCTGAGCAGATGGTGCAGGCACCTCCGACGAATGACGAGCCACAGCTATTGACGCTGAAGAAGCAAGACCACAAGCTGACGCATTCCTAGCATCCCACGCAGCCGTCGCTTTGGCAGCGGTAGTCAACATAGCCGAATTTGTTCCAGCAGCAGCCGACGAGGATTTCAACTGCACCACTCAACACTGCCCAAGACTCTGATGCATTACAAGCATCGGCCTCTACATCCGCTTCACATGTATCGGTTGGTGCTGCTTCAGCATCCACCTCTACTCTACAAGCATTTGCTAACGCAGCAAATGCATCCACCAACGCTGATTCCATTTACTGTAAATGCCACGAGCTTATTTAGCTCGCAATGCCCAAAAATAAATGCATTCTATCCTTCAGAAAGCCTCTAATCGCTGGAGGTTGGGGATGTACATACCAGCGAACGGCGGTGCGGTGGTGTTCAATGGTGGAGCGACAGGGACGGTCCGGTCGAGGGAGGGCGGCCAGGCTGAGAAGATGACGATGGGGTCGAGGGGCACGCGACTAAGCTACCTCGAACTTGAAACAAACTTTCGTCCCACTATTTATTTTTATTTTTTGCGAACCCCACCTTTTTTAGGGGAAACCACGGTTGTATTAATAGTAGCAACCACACGACTGATACAAGTTTGTGCACTTGCGTTGCTCAGTTTCCCTCCTACACACATCAAGTTTGTGCACTTATTCATGTGATACAATCAATTGCTGGGTAAAATATTCCAGGTTGTAGAAGCCTGCCCTTTCTATGACATCAAGATCTAGAGTTCAAACATCGACCTAAAATTTCACAATCTACAACTACAAGTTTTGGTTTACTACCAGAAACATGCTAACAAATCACTCACAACTAGCGTTAACATAATCATTAACAGATCTCAGAAGGAAAAAAATGGAAAGATAAAAAACCGCCACAAGTTCGAATAATATGACTCTTCTTGCCAAATATAGTAACATAAAGCCAAGTACAATATATATGTCATAATAGTACATCAAATATATGGATTCATGGACACCACACACTAGTAGAGCAAAACAAACAGTTATAGTACCTGACTTAACAAACAGTCATCCTCACAAGAGACCCAAACCCTTCAAAAATGGAAGTAGAGCGGTCAATATGGTTTACAAATTTCATCATATTTTGCAGGATCAGGACTGTATGGGCGTGGAGAATCTCGAATTTCTGTCAGGGTCTCATCTGCTTCTAGAGTCGACTTGAAAAGATTGTCAGCTCGCATTCCCAGTTGTTCCAAGATCCGGTCATACACCTGGCCAATCAGCTCGTCGCCATCCACATCAGGCAACTCGGGGACTAAGTTGTTAGCCACGAACGCTTGAAAATAAACAACAACATCATGAGCAACTGTAATTGATGTATTCCATCCTGTAGTCAAATCAGCTATCCCCTTAGTGGATGTGGAAACTTCTTCCTTCAGGCGCCTAATCTATTCGTCCTGGTGTTTCACTTTCTCTTGAAGGCACGAAATCATGAGTCTATGAGCTTTATACGGGAAATTATCAAATCCTTGTAGTGACCAGCACCATTACACCATGAGAAATATGAGAAAGATGGAAACTTGTGGGGCCCCCGGATTTAATCCTCCGAGAATCCCTGTTATGCATACAACCACGATCCCATGATCAGTTAGTCATGGCACATAACCGACAAGTATCAAAGTAAACATCCAATACATAACGAATACACGTCATACCTTATTTGCCAGTATGGCTACATCAATCAACATCTGCGGAACTTCATTAAGCATAGAGCCTGAGCCATGCCTTAACCTACAGGCAACTGACCGGGAGAACGTCCTAGCTCGCATAGTCATCAACGTCACCTTATTCTTGATATCTGACCAAGTTAATAGCCAGGGACAATGCCAGTGAGTACTTTGAATGTACTCGCAAACCACCTTAAGATCACAGTAATAACAAGAGGATATGCATTATGGCTTTGGTAGTAGGAGGGCTCCAAGAGAGGTTCTTTTCTCAATTAGTTTCTCTTCTAGATATAGCATCTACATATCTTTGTTGAAAACCTTTGTAAACATTTTGGAAACCTTTTTGAAAAGTTTTGGAAAAAATCAGGACTGGGTCACCCATTTGTTCCCGTCTTGAGGTCGTCCCATGACCAAAATCCTTTCTCCTCCTTCTGACCATCCCATGATCAAAACCTTTCTCCTTTACGACCATCCCATGGTCAAAACATTTCCAAAGCCATTTATTCTCTGAAATCCTTTTTGAAAACAAAACCAGCACCGCTCTACAGAAGTTTGTCCAACCCGTCCATGACCACAGATGCGGCTATTCAAATAGATTTACACTCTATAGAGGTTGTACACTTTCCCCACATCATCCTGGTAAACTACCCTGAACTACACCAATCGTGGGTCGAGTAACCGATCAAGACTCTCCGGATGCCCACTCCAATATAAGTGCATACCATATGAGTGTTGTTCCCCTCAACACCGGGACGTTGGGTACCGAGGACCAACCGGAGCGCATTTTGCACTTCCCAAGTGTGCGCTTTCAACGAGGGGTCATAGTAACGCGTGGAGGCCCGCAAACCCTTCGTTCCTTCTCGAGGTCGATGTCCCACATGGACCCTTATGTGAGAAGGCCCACCCACCGGGGATTTTTATCCCATGTAGTTGTTGCGAGGAAGCTTATACCAGAGTAAACAAACATCAAATCTAGCCCTGTCGCATTCCAGAGTAATGTGGTTGCACGGGTTATGTTGTTATAGCTAAACTAAAAAGAGCCGGGTGCGTTTTTGTAAACCTTTTTCCTCCATCTTTCCTTCGGCATTTTGTAAAATAAAACCTCTTTGTTTCTCAACAACTCTTGGGAGGTCCCACCTCACCAAGGTTTTATCATAAAACATTTGGTAAAACTTTTCCGTGGTCTTCCCATCCTATAGCTTTCCTTCGTCTAAATCGGGGTCTCCAAAGGGGTATGGTGTGTTACACCATCTACCATACTAGGGAATAATAGGTATCATCGAGAGGGTTGTACTTAGTAGTACCATTGAGTAATGGTTTGGAGGAGCCAAACCACTACCAGATATACAACATCATATGGTGAAACAATGGAGTTTTCATAAAACAGTAAGTAAAACATGCATAAGTAAAACAGTAGGACAAGGCTTATGACAAAGAAGGTAGCTTGCCTGAGTTTAGCAGAATGGCATATATATGTCCCTGGACTTCTTGTTAGGATACCATAATGATAATAACCATAAAAATCATCTTCTTATGATCTCCGAGATAATCGCAACTATCGTCGTCAGGGAGCACACATGCAAACAAACAAAGGTCACAATCAACACCAGGCATACAACCATCAATATATACAGCAATCAAGCATATCACACATTACTCAAATTAGTAATTTTTGGATAGATTTAGTGGGTTGTAATTGAAATTACTTTAATTGCCCTTGTGGTCTTTATTTTATGATGTATTTATCCAAATACCTCCTGTTAAGGGGATTTAGAACTGGGCTTGGGTTTGTATGATATCAATATGCAAGGATGATACCATCAGGTAGGTATTGACAAAATAAGGCCAACAAAAGTGGTTTCACTATTTTATCACTTTTCTTTAATTTCTTATGAATATTCTAGTGATAAAAGCTCTAGTTTTAGGAAATAATTCACCAGAAATATTCTATATGTCCAAAACTTATTTCCTTGGGTGTTTAGGTAAGGATTGATGTACTTTTTCACTGAGAGTCGGAATCATGTCAAAATGGTCACTAGGATGCCCTTAGGAAATTCCCAAAGGCAGTTCTGGAGCTGTATTGTCTTTTTCACCAAATTAAAACTGCAAAATATTTTGATTTTATTCCAAAGTCACAATGTAGGCATTTGGAATAACTTTCTGTAGAAATTGGAATTACCTAGTTTGGATATCCAGAATAGCTGGAGTGATTTTATTAGATAAATTACCAAGAATAGAACAGATTAATTCACAATGATTCAACTCTGGCTTAGAAAATTATGGGCTCCTAAGATTTGATAAAAATGGATGGAGTTCATCCAGGGGAGTTGGAATTGGGTCAATACCACCCTCGGTTTGTCCTGGAGAAAACCCTAAAGCCAGATTGTGACTGTTTTTGTTATTTTTACTATGCGCAAAACAAGAAGGAACTGACTATGGGGACAGAGTTATATGCAAGGTATGGCCAATACATAGCATTAAAAAGTGCATTTACTACATTTGGATTTTCCAAACTCCGTGAAATAATTTATTAGTGTTTTGGACACTTTCTGGTTAATAAAATACTAGGAAAAAATGACATAATATCTGGACCGGTGGTCTGTACTGCATTTTAGGGGAAACATGCAGATATATATGGAAAATTATATGTGGGCATAATTATTTATTTTCATATTTTATTTTGAATTAAACCAAACTGCTGCTTTTCAGATCTCGAATAAAATGTTTAAAGAAGAAGGGAGGCCGGGGTGGGATCTGAAGGAAACGGGCCGCAGTGGGAGGATTCGGCCCATCCGGGCGGAGCACTGCGCGGGACAGGAATTCAAATGGCCTGGCAGGCGGGGCCCACTATCAGCGAGAGTGGCGCTCCGAAGGGGTATAGGGGCCTTTGGGACGTCCGATTAAGAGGGAATCGACGACCCTCATTCGTCTTCCCCCAGCGGAACAGACCCAGCAGCGACAGAACCGTAGGGCGACGGGGGAGGCTTGATAGCTCACTGGGGGCACGGGAGGGGGGAGGAGCCAAGGCTGCAGGATGACGCGGTCCACTGTGGCGACCATATCCATGGGTGGCAAGGCCCTATTCGGTGACCGGAGGCGTCTCGGGCGGGGGCGCCGGCGGTGATGCTCAGAGGCTCGTCGGAGTGTCCCCTGGGATGCATGCATGTCGACGGTGAGTGTGCAGGAAGGACGCTAGGGCCTTGGGGAGCTCTAGGAGGTCTCCGGTCGTGCAGAAATTGCTCGAGAAGGTCGGGGTCACCGGAGGAAGGTCCCTTCGGGTGGGTGCCGGTGGTGGTGGCCTCCGGCCCTTCCTAGAACAAAAGAGAGAAAGGGGAGGTAGGTTAGGGCGCGAAGGTCATGAATCAGAAGAGATAGGGGAAAAGGAGTGGCTTGAGGCGAGGACATGCTCAACCCTTCGAAGAAGGCCGAGAGGAGCTTTCCTCCTTTTCCATGGTGATGGGGAGCCAGGGATCCATATCTGGAGCCTAGGGCGAGGTAGTGGGAGTGTGGAGGCCAAATGAGTCTAGGGGGAGGAGGTGTAGTGGCTTCTGGTCCTTTATTTCCAGTGGGAGTGGCGCATGGTGGAACTTGTCCACCTAGGGTAAAAGAGAGAGGGGTGAGCCGTGGTTGGGCAATGCTGGCGGTGGGAAGGGTGCCCTATGGTCAAGGTGGACAGCGAGGTGGAGAAAGGGATGTTGCAGCTGTTGTGTCCTTCAAGATAAAGAGATCTTGCAAGATATGGGTGTCTCTCTCCTTATTTTGCTTTTAAGCATAAAAGGACAAAATGTGAGAGAAGTTACAATGGTGCTACAGTGGTGTCGACCAGAGAGGTTCAGGGTGCTGGAGAGGCGTTCTAGAGGATCTTTGATAAGGATTTGAGTTGTTTACTCAATGGTTTTATTAGTTTGCCAATTTTGAACAAATAGATAGCTATGAAGGAAATTTGAGAAGTTGCATGTTCACTTGGAATTATTTATTCAAAAAGTGCAGAAATGGTTTATAGAAGCTCATTTGATAAATTTGCATTGGACATATTTTTTTTTGATGTGATATGATTCTAAATATGATTACCTTCTTAGGATAATTTTCCCAAGATTTATTGGGAGATAAAAGTATTTAAAACAACTATTATTCCAATTCAGCCATTTAAGAAAATGGGAAAAAAGAAATAATAAAGCTCTTCAAAAATATTTATTTTTGAAGTGGGATGATAGGGTATGATATATAGGACTCAACTGTGCTTAAAGTTAGGGAAGTGTTTTGGCAAAAACCAAACTTTCCTTCATGGAAGGAGTTGTGGAGGTTTTGCCCCTTAAATGAATTAAATAGTTTGTGAGCCATAATAATTATGGATAGTATTTTATAAATCTTGATGATCAAGGTATATGATGTAGAAAAGGTGTAGCAAGCATTTTCAACCTTGGGATTTGAGAATCAAAGGTGATTTTGGTGAAAACCTAGAGATTAAGGATCTAGGGTAAGATTGTTTTCATGCCCCCAAAACCTTGTTGGATCTTGGAGCTCAAATCTCCCCTTGGGGCATGGGATATATGGACGGATAGACCAAGTTATGTAGATCACCATGGTACAAAAGTTTAGGCTTGATTATGCTTGAGATATCCAAGGATTGTTTCCAAACTTTGAATAAAATAAGCCTGCCAAAGAAGATTATCAAATGGCCTTCAAAACCTTGTGGGTTTAAGAAGCACAAAGATCCACTTGGAACAAGTGAAGTAGATATTGATAGACCTATATGAGTAGAACACAACCATGCAAAGATTTGGTCCATAGAAGGTTGGATGATGGTGTGAGATTCTGTTAAAGTAGGCATGGTGACTAGATTTGCAGCAAAAGTTATTTTCTTGCCTGCAAAACCAGCTAGAACAAGTGGGTTGGAGGATGATTTAACCAAGGGAAAGAGTGGGCCTTGGTATTACTTAGGATGTTTAACAATATGGTTAAAATGAATTGTTAAAAATGCACAAGGGTTGAGAAAAAGAGGCACTCAGAAAGGTGATGTTGAAACAGATTTCAGACTTAGTCAAATTTGGCAGATTTGAGGGTTTTGACTAGAGTGAGAGGGGGTGTTTTTAATGGGTTGCAAGGTACCCAAGCATCATCAAGTGAATGATGTTGAAGTGTAGATTTAGTAGGAAGGATCCTTTAGTGATATTGGTCTTCATTGACTTGGAAGCTTCTAGAAGGGATCACTTCAGAAGGGGTCTGGTTAGGGGTTTTAGATGATCACCTAGTAGCTAGAGATCAGATCCAGATTTGTATTCTTGCTTAGGGTGTGATGATTTGGAAACATCTTGGTCCTAGTGATGAGCTCCTAGAGTAGCTCATACTATCTCCTAAGAATACAAATCAATCAGTAGATCAAGGCAATTCATAAGACAGCAGATCAAGGCAACGCATCTTATAAACTAATCGAACCTACTTCTGGGGTTACCATCAAGCCTGGCTTGAGGGAAGGTTGGGGTATTTTTAAAAGGTTGGAGTTTGAATAATATGAGATTCCTTGGTATCTCTACCAAGAGTAGAATTCAAAAGCTTTAAAAAGAGGTTGTGGGAAACCTAGAGATAAGAATAGTTGAGGTTCTGTCTATAAAACATAAGGAGATTAGAATAGGTTGCTCTCCATAGTTTAGGGAAATAGAAGCTACTAAAAAGGGTGGAGGTTGTAAAGGTATCTTGGCTCAGGTTTTGAAATGCCAGAACATTTGAGAATATGGAAATTAAGCCAAGACAGTTTTGGGAAGTAGCTTTTGTCAACTGGTGTTGAGGTAAGGATTATATTTTATAATACACAATCATAAGCATAAAAATATTCAAACAACAGGCAAACATTTCACCATTAAACAAGATTTTTTTTGTTCCCCTTGATTTTTTCATTCTGGATAACTAATCAGGGTTGCTGATATTGGGATGTGACAGACCTTTCCCCCTTAAAAGAATCTCGTCTCAAGATTCCGGAGAGTAGGGTTAGGGGATTTTGAGTTGGAGTTAGTGCCATGTGTTTCTCGCATACTAACTTGTTGGCTTTGTCTTTGAAGAGGGTCACTACGATGGTGAAGTTGGGCTTCAATCATCTTGGATGCACGAGTGTTGAGCGGTCTTCAATCGGGATTGTGAGGAGTGATCTTTCTTCTGTAAGGATTTAGGATGTTTCTCTTATGGGCTCATTAGATCCTAGTTCACGACTTTGGGTCTAACTGCTGGATTGCTTCTGGCAGAGGTTGTGGGAAAGACACAGTCTTTCCCCCTTAGGATTAAACTAGGGTGGCTCGGAGTTAACGCAGTCCTTCCTTCTTGGAGTCATCGGATCTGGTACTTTTTCTGGAATATCTTTTAGTAGATAATCTTCTGGAAATGAGTGGAAAGACAAAGTCTTTCCACCTTAGAGCTTTACATGAGGTCATCGAGGTTGGGGTAGATCCTTCTTCTTGGAGCATAGGCGTGACACTTGAGTTGGGGTCCTTGGGTGACACCTTATTGCGACTACCTTGCTGCGATGGTTACCTCATGAAGCTTTAAGTAGTTAGGTCGGAGAAAGTTAGCGGTTCACGGCACGTCTTGATTGTGTTCAGTCGAGGTAGGGAAGCTAAATTCGGAGAGACGTCTTCCCTTGAATTCTTTGTGTTTCTTTTGGTCGATGGTGGAGTAAACTCGGTGTCTTCATGCGTCCTTGTCTCGAGGGAACTGAAGTATTCTGGCCTTCTAGTGAGGAACTTCCCGTTGGTTGGGCAGAGGGATCTATTACTAGTTAGTCTCTCGAGGTTGAGGAAAGTTCTAATATACCAAGGGTTAGCGCAGTCAGGTTTTCACTTCTTGTCTTGGTTGACTTATAGGGTGGTTTCTTGTGGATATTGAAGATCCTTCGGTGAATGACTTCCGGCTTCAACGGGAATCTTGCTGTAGTAGACTATGGAACAAGGGAGTGTGGTGCTATTGACGAGACTTGCAAGGTGAGTTGGATGAGGTATGTCATCCTGCTGAGGTGAAGTCTTCGAGTTGTTCTGACTTGATGATGTCGAACTCCTGATTCTAGCGATGCTTTTCCTTTCATATACTCGCGAGGTTAGTCTAGGTTATCGCTCCTCGAATCACATTTTAAAGGAGGTCAAAGCAAACCAGAGCATACAAACAAGGCGAACAGAGAGAGGGGATCGCAATCTCCTCGGCAAACAACACACATCAAGCGACACAGGATGCACTCAGGCAAACACGGTCAACGCTAGGGACCAAGGAGTTAACTACTTGCGACGTAGGGGAATCCTATTCTTAGGACTATTGACCCTAGATATCGTCTTTCTTCAGGGCGGAGTCACTATCTTGCAGATGAAGCCTTCGTCATATCTTGGAAGCTTCTTGATAGTGCAACACTTGATGTGTTCTAATTATTGGGAATTCCGCTGGTAGAGCGATATTGTAGTCTCCTTGTGTTTACTGGTAGTTTCTTGTCTTTATCTTGTTCTCATTGTCTTCACCGGGTTCTAGATCCTAGTTATTTAAAATCCGTATGTTTGATGTTTGGACGAGAGTTAGAGGAAACCATTTTCGACAGCATTTACTTACAGTAAGAGAAGAAGTAGAACTTTTTGAAACTCATTGAGAAACTAGTTTTCGAAAGCCGGGGTTTTCAAAATAAGTTTCCTGTCTAGCGACCATGCTAACTAAGGTTCTCCTACAGTCAGGATGGCTCTGATACCTGTTATGCATACAACCATGATTCCATGATCAGTTAGTCATGGCACATGACCAACAAGTATCAAAGTAAACATCTAATACATAATGAATACACGTCATACCTTATTTGCCAGTATGGCTACATCGATCAACATTAGCGGAACTTCATTAAGCATAGAGTCCGAGCCATGTCGTAACCTACAGGCAACTAACTGGGAGAACGTCCTAGCTCGCATAGTCATCAACGTCACCTCCTTCTTGATATCTGACCAACTTAATAGCCATGGACAATGCGAGTGAGTACTTTGAATGCACTCGCAAACCACCTTAAGATAACAGTAATAACAAGAGGATATGCATTATGGCTATGGTAGTAGGAAGGCTCCAAGAGAGGTCATTTTCTCAATTAGTTTCTCTTGTTGATATAGCATCTACATATCTTTGTTGAAAACCTTTGTAAACATTTTGGAAACCTTTTTGAAAAGGTTTGGAAAACATCAGGACTAGGTCACCCATTTCTTCCCGTCTTCAGGTCGTCCCACGACCAAACTCCTTTCTCCTCCTTCCGACCATCCCATGATCAAAACCTTTCTCCTTTACGACCATCCCATGGTGAAAACATTTCCAAAGCCATTTCTTTTCCGAAATGCTTTTTGAAAACAAAACCAGCACCGCGCTACAGAAGTTTGTCCAACCTGTCCATGACCGCGGACATGGCTATTCGAATAGATTTACACTCTGCAGAGGTTGTACACTTTCCACACATCATCCGGGTACACTAACCTGATCTACACCGATCGTGGGTCGAGTAACCGATCAAGACTCTCCGGATGCCCACTCCAATATAAGTGCCTAACCTATGAGTGTTGTTTCCCTCAACACCGAGGCGTCGGGTACCGAGGACCAACCGGAGCGCATTTTGCACTTCCCAAGTGTGCGCTTTCAATGAGGGGTTCATAGTAACACCTAGAGGCCCGCAAACCCTTCATTCCTTCTCTAGGTCGATGTCCCACCTGGACCCTTATGTGAGAAGGCCCACCCTCCAGGGATTTTTATCCCCTGTAATTGTTGCGAGGCATCTTATACTAGAGTAAACTAACATCAAATCCAGCCATGTCCCATTCCAGAGTAATGTGGTTGCACGGGTTAAGTTGTTATAGCTAAACTGCAAAGAACCATGTGCGTTTTTGTAAACCTTTTTCCTCCAACTTTCCTTCAGCATTTTGTAAAACAAAACCTCTTTCTTTCTCAACAACTCTTGGGAGGTCCCACCTCACCAAGGTTTTATCATAAAACATTTGGTAAAACATTTCCGGGGTCTTCCCATCCTATAGCTTTGCTTCGGCTAAATCGAGGTCTCCAAAGAGGTATGGTGTGTTACACCATCTACCATACTAGGGACAAATAGGTATCATCGAGAGGGTTGTACTTAGTACCATTGAGTAATCGTTTGGAGGAGCCAGACCACTACCAGATATACAACATCATATAGTAAAACAATGCAGTTTTCATAAAACAGTAAGTAAAACATGCATAAGTAAAACAATAGGACGAGGCAAATGAGAAAGAAGGTGGCTTGCCTGAGATTAGCAGTATGGCATATATATGTCCCTGGACTTCTTGTTAGAATACTGATACATTGCAAATGTATCTATAATTTTTGATGTTCCATGCTTGGTTTTATCGACTTTCTTATGTTTTGTCCACACTTTGGAGTACTTTTCATAGGATTTCTTGGACTAACCTATTAACAAGATGCCAGAGTGCCAGTTGCCTGTTTACTGCTGTTTTTGGTTCTAGGAAAGTCATAAAATCAATATTCTCGGAATTGGACGGGACAAAAGCCAAAGTTCCTACTTTACCGGAAGACTCACGGAGCCCGAAGCAGAGACGGAGGAGGGCCAGGGCCTGGCCACACCATATGGTGGCGCGGCCTAGCCCTGGCCGCGCCACCAGGTGGTGTGGGCCCCCTGGCACTCCACCGACCTTGCCTCTTCGCCTATAAGAAGCCTCCCGAGACATAAACCCTAGATCGTCAACCAGAAATCCACGAAAAGTTACGCAGCGCCGCCGCCACCGAAGGGGATATTCAGGGGACATAAAGTCTCTGTTCCGGCACCCTGCCGGGACGGGGAAGTGCCCCCGGAGCCATCTCCATCGATCTCCACCGCCATCTCCATCCCCATTGCTAATTCCCATGATGAGGAGGGAGTAGTTCTCTCTCGAGGCTAAGGGTTCTACCGGTAGCTATGTGTTCATCTCTCTATCTATGCATGATCTTGTTGTGGTCATGAGCTTTGTAATCAATTAGATCTATTCTGCTACTCAAGTGCTTTAATGAATCTCTGCTCTCCCCATGTGTGTGAAAGTGATAGCGTGCTCACCATGGTGGCACTTAGGCTAGAGATTACAAATACTTGTTATGAGTTATATTTGGAGTTGGATGTGTTTATGAAATTGTGGTGTTTGTTGGACTCACCTAGTACTCAAGGTGACAGTGTGGGGTTTTCTAGATGGGGAATACTTACTTTGAGGTGTGCTGTTATAGCCCTACCATCGATTAGAGTGTTCAACCGGAGAGTAGTTAAGAGTAGTATCATGAAGATAATATATTTAGTTCACTAGTGAAAGTATGATCCCTAGGCCTTGTTTCTAAGCATTGATACACCGTTTGCAATTAGATCTATTACATGTTTTCCTTTAGTCTCTTCCACTCCATCAAACTATTTCCTATCACCATTACCACTTATAATTATCCATCCCACTTGTATTTCACTATCTCTTCACCGAACTAGTGCACCTATACACCTGACAAGTGTATTGGGTGTGTTGGGGACACAAGAGACTTCTTGTATCTTGATTGCAGGGTTGCTTGAGAGGGGATACCTTTGACCACTTCTTCCATGAGTTTGATAAACCTTGGGTGATCCACTTAAGGGAAAATTTGCTGATGTTCTACAAACCTCTACACTTGGAAGCCCAACAACTGTCTACAAGAATAGAAGTGCGTAGACATCAAGCTATTTTCTGGCGCCGTTGCCGGGGAGGAAAGGTAAAAGGTATTCACACCGGAGGATTAAAGAAGAAGAACCTCCCACGGCAAACGCCTTTTCTCCGGTGTGTGTGCTCGAAGTTATTTCCTTTAGATTCTGCAATTTTGTCTTCTTGTTTCTTGTTTTAACTAGTTAGGCTTAATGGAAAACAACAACAAAATTAGAGAGCTCTATAGTATTTATCTTGAGTTAGGACATGAAGTGTTTGAAGAGAAAATTAAAAAACCTATGGAACTTTATTTGCATGCTAATAGCAATGTTGTTAGTATGAATTCTTTGGACACTATTATTGCTAATGCTATGGAAAATTCTAAGCTTGGGGAAGCTAGTTTCTATGAAAATGATCTTTTTAGTTCCCCAGCTTTGGAAGATAGCTATTCTATTGCTTATGATGATACAAAACCTCCAATATATGATGATTACAATGATGAATATGATATTTTCAGTCCACCTACTATTGAGGAGAAAATTAATTATGATTACAATATGCTTCCTATATTTGATGATTATGGTGATGAGAATAATGATTATAGCTATTTTGTTGAATTTTCTCTCACTACAATTAATAAGAATGACTATGCTTATATGGGGAGTATTAATTCTTTTATGCATGTGGCCCATGATAAGAATGTTTTATGTGATAGTTATATTGTTAATTTTATTCATGTTGCTACTGAAAGTTATTATGAGAGAGGGAAACATGGTTCTATGCATCTTAATAATATTAAGTTTCCCCTCTTGATGTTGAAAATTTTGAAGTTGCACTTGTTTTGCTTTCCTATGCTTGTTAATTTTTGCTTTCATGACTTGTTTATTTACAAGATTCCTATGCATAGGAAGTGGGTTAGACTTAAATGTGCTTTGAATTTGCTTCTTGATGCTCTCTTTTACTTCAATTCATATTTCTTATGTGAGCATCTTCTGAAACTATCATGCCTAACTTAAAGGCGTTAAATAAAAGTACTTATTGGGAGATAACCTAAAAGTTTTAGATGAGCCTTGGAGGTTATTACCTTTTTATTTTCTTTTTGTGCCAAGAGTAACCTCTAATGAGAGATAAGTAATGATTGGGAAAGTTGATGTCCCGAAACAGATTTCTGTGCTTCACCGTAAAAATTCGTGTACAATCTCTGTACGTCCTTTTGAGGTGTGAGTGTTTGTGCTTCTGCCGCCGGTTATTATCTAACTTTCGGTAGTTCAACACTTTTTGATTTGATCAACATAAGCTCTTCGAAAAAATTCGTCTTCAACTTGCTGGTCTGTTTTGACAAATTTCTGCCATTTTTTGCATTTGCTTCTTGTTGGTTCCTTTTTGAGTTCTCTTTGGGGAATTGAGCTTTTTGAGGGAAGTGCTACAGTATCTTGTGTTTTAATGGAAGTTTTATTGGTGTTGTAACTGAACCTTAAGACTTATTTATCTTGAGTGCACTAATGTTGCTAATAAAGATTGTGTGAAGTTTTGTATGAAGGAAAAATTTCAGGTGTATGGAAGGAATGAGTAATGAGATGAAGAATGGACTAAAGCTCAAGCTTGGGGATGCCACGCGTGTCAACCCAAGAAATATCCAAGAAGTACAAGCGTCAAAGCTTGGGGATGCCTAAGGCATCCCCCTCTTCATCAATAAAAAATCCAGGTTTCTTCCAGACGCTTCATTTTTATTGTTTCATGCACAATTGTGTTGTTCTTGGAGCGTCTTCTTTTTTGTTTTTGTTTTTGGTTTTTCATTTGCTTTGGTTTTCTTAGTTTTCTGAATAAATTGGTTGGACCCCCTCTTTGATACATTGGTTTGCAAATAGTTTGGTTTGGTTTAGAAAAGAGTAGGAAAGTTCATGCTTATGTGGTAAAAAGAGCTCGTTTTTGACTATGGCCTATGCTTTGTCGTGCCATGCTTGATATTGTTTTAGCTTTATGCTTAGTATTCTTTGCTATAGCATGACTTGTTATAAACAATTGATATTGCTTAATGTGCCTTGGATGAATCATGCGTTGTGTTAGCATATTAAAGCATAGTATAGTGGTATTCTCCTTTGATGCTTTATTTGGGTTGACTTGGCGCATGCTCACACCATGTTATGACTATCTCAAGTCACCATAGCCTGTATAATCCTTTAGTTTTCAACTTGTAGTATCACTTTATGCTTTGATCAATGATGTTTTGTCGCTCTGCATGATTATGGCTATTGTTTCTCTCTTAGATTGTCGCTCCCAGTCTTTTGCTAGCCTCCACAACAAAGTATGAGTTCCACTTATGCATCCAACTCCCTAAACCAAGTTATTCCAAAGAGTCCACCATACCTACCTTCTAGCTTATGCTATTCCAAGTATATTCATGCTTTGTTTTCCTTCCAAATTAAACTTGTGATGAGAAAACTAGTGATTATAGCTCTCACGAACTTGATGGCACACTTTACTTTTCTTGCCCTTAATAAACTTGAACCATTGTGTCTTCTATTTTGTATATGCTTGCACTTATTTGTTGGGAAGTAACAGAACCATGCTTTCATGGGGAACGCTTTCAACATTGCACTTGCTACTTGTACCTAGTTGATATCATGCTCTTTTGTCTATGGATGTCGTCGGTGTGAAATGAAAGGTGAGCTTGTAAGTCCATGGAGTTATGTATATGTGTTTGAGAAACACCTGGGCCGCTGGTCTAATCCATGCTGACATGGTGGAAACCTGCAGCGTAACCATAATGAGCTGTCTATGAAGCATTCTTCTTATAAAAAAAGAGTCCTATATTGAGAAAAAAAAGAGAAAAAAAGAGATATGAGAAAAGAGGAAATAGTGAAAAAAAGCACCATATTCCCATGGTAAATAAGAAGATTGCTGAGATGCTCGTTATCTGCTTGCCTTGTCATTTTGATATGAGGATTCTTCCGTATCATCGGGCAAGGGGTACCTCGTTGGCGTTTCTCTATGATACACATGTACTTACGATGACAAGAACTTACCGGTGACTAAACTTGAGTAGCATGAGGAGTCGCCCTCGTATATATGGGACATGAGATTTCTAACTTATACTTTGTCAAGCATGTACACAATAGTTTGTTCACTTTAACCTTAATCACATCAAGATGCTTATGATAGGGGCAATGAGAGTTGAAAGCTATTAAGTACCATAATTTTTGGAAGCTCTTTATGAAACTTGAATCTCTGCTTCCTTCCATGAAGGCCTTTCTTCCACCATTATATTGAGTCTCCACCTTCTATCTTTATGCACCTACTTTGAGAGCATAGTGGCCATTTTTAGTTCTATGTGCATTCTCCCAAGACTAGTTGATTGATGCATAACTTGATATTGCTTGTTTTAAACTATTTGTATCTAGTCACTCTTATGGACTTTGAAGTTGTCCTATACATTTATATTTGCTACTCTATTGAGGGACAAGCTGAATACTATTATGCTATGTTTTCTTTATGTGAAACAAACAAACGTCTTGCAAAGCATTGTTATTCATGAATCTTTTGTTTGTGCCTTTTCATGTTGCATCATAGTTTCTTTGCTTATTGCTAGAACTTTGTCTTTCGTGTTATGATTGAAGTACTATGATCCTAGCTTTGAATGTTTTACAAATACTTTGATCAAGTCTTTGATGGTGCATGTCACCTAAAAAATTATTCTTTCTTTCGATCACTTACCTACTCGAGGACGAGCAGGAGTTAAGCTAGGGGATGTTGATACATTGAAAATGTATCTATAAATTTTGATGTTCCATGCTTGGTTTTATCTACTTTCTTATGTTTTGTCCAAACTTTGGAGTACTTTTCATATGATTTCTTGGACTAACCTATTAACAAGATGCCACAGTGCCAATTGCCTGTTTTCTGCTGTTTTTGGTTCCAGGAAAGTCAGAATATCAATATTCTTGGAATTGGACGGGACAAATGCCAAAGTTCCTATTTTACCGGAAGACTCACGGAGCCCGAAGCAGAGACGGAGGAGGGCCAGGGCCTGGCCACACCATATGGTGCCGCGGGCTAGCCCTGGCCGCGCCACCAGGTGGTGTGGGCCCCCTAGCACTCCACTGACCTTACCTCTTCACCTATAAGAAGCCTCCCGAGATATAAACCATAGATCGTCAACTAGAAATCCACGAAAAGTTCCGCAGCGCCGCCGCCACCGAAGGGGAGATTCGGGGGACAGAAAGTCTCTGTTCCAGCACCCTGCCGGGACGGGGAAGTGCCCCCGGAGCCATCTCCATCGATCTCCACCGTCATCTCCATCACCATTGTTGATTCCCATGATGAGGAGGGAGTAGTTCTCTCTCGAGGCTAAGGGTTCTACCGGTAGCTATGTATTCATCTCTCTATCTATGCATGATCTTGTTGTGGTCATGAGCTTTGTAATCAATTAGATCTATTCTTCTACTCAAGTGCTTTAATGAATCTCTGCTCTCCCTATGTGTGTGAAGGTGACAGCGTGCTCACCATGGTGGCACTTAGCACTGGTATAAAAAGGGCCTTTGGTTCCGGCCACTAGTCCCAGCCGTGGCTGGGCCCGGGACTAATGGTCCGAACCGGACAGCCCGAGGTCGTCGAATTCTGTGTCCCGGTCCGTAAGGGGCCACTAGTCCCGGTTTGAGACACAAACCGGGACTAGTGGGTCAGGGCACGCCCGCGTGGTCCTGGCAGAACCATTAGTCCCGGTTTGTGTCTCAAACCGGGACTAATGGTCTGGCCCTATAAATATGCACCCAGCCCTCCACTCTCTCCTGTTTTGTTCCTATGTGAGGTGGGTATAACTTTGTGCTAACTTTTTTTCTTCATATGCACTAGAGGTGTTCGGTGAAATGCCCGTTAGAGCGATGCCACTTCAGTTCACACAAGACAAAACATGATATGAGGTGCCAGAGCGACACTTAAGGTTTCTCCTCTTTGTTTTGAAGTGTCCTAAAAGGTTAGCAACTATTTTCTTGTTTTGACCGTGCAGTACTAATTTAAGCATCGTGATAGCGTTTGATATATATGCATGGTTGTATATGAAGATGAGCCACCGATGGATGTACGGTGACCGACGCTCTGACGCTTACCAGGACCGGGACTAAAGCCCCTTATGTGTCGGGACTGGAGGCCCTTTTTCCACTAGTGTAGGCTAGAGATTACAAATACTTGTTATGAGTTATATTTGGAGTTCGATGTCTTTATGAAATTGTGGTGTTGGTTGGACTCACCTAGTAATCAAGGTGATAGTGTGGGGTTTTCTAGATGGGGAAGACTTACTTTGAGGTGTGCTGTTATAGCCCTACCATCGATTAGAGTGTTCAACCAGAGAGTAGTTAAGAGTAGTATCATGAAGATAATATATTTATATGAGAGTGGTCACTAGTAAAAGTATGATCCCTAGGCCTTGTGTCTAATCATTGATACACCATTTGCAATTAGATCTGTTACATGTTTGCTTGCTTCCATCTTTATTTCTGTTTGCCTTTAGTCTCGTCCACGCCATCAACCTATTTCCTATCACCATTACCACTTAATAATTATCCATCCCACTTGTATTGCACTATCTCTTCACCGAGCTAGTGCACCTATACACCTGACAAATGTAATGGATGTGTTGGGGACACAAGAGACTTCTTGTATCTTGATTTTAGGCTTGCTTGAGAGGGGATACCTTTGACCACTTCCACCCTGAGTTCGATAAACCTTGGGTGATCCACTTAAGGGAAAACTTGCTGCTGTTCTACAAACCTCTGCACTTGGAGGCCCAACAACTGTCTACAGGAATAGAAGTGCGTAGACATCAAATACCATAATAATAACCATAAAAACCATCTCCTTCTGATCTCCGAGATAATCGCAACTATCGTCGTCAAGGAGCACACATGCAAACAAACAAAGGTCACAATCAAGACCAGGAATACAACCATCAATACATACAGCAATCAAACATATCACACATTACTCAAATCAGTAGGTTTTGGATAAATTGAGTGGGTTGTAATTGAAATTACTTTAATTGCCCTTGTGGTCTTTGTTTTATTATGTATTTGTCCAAATACCTCCTGTTAAGGGGATTTAGAACTGGGCTTGGGTCTGTATGATATCAATTTGAAAGGATGATACCATCAGGTAGGTATTGACAAAATAAGGCCAACAAAAGTGGTTTCACTATTTTATCAGTTTTCTTTAATTTCTTATAAATATTCTAGTGATAAAAGCTCTAGTTTTAGGAAATAATTCACCATAAATGTTCTGTATGTCCAAAAATTATTTTCTTGGGATTTTAGGTAAGTCTTGATGTACTTGTTCACTGAGAGTTGGAATCATGTCAAAATAATCACCAGGATGCCCTCAGGTAATTCCCGAAGGCAGTTCTGGAGCTGTATTGTCTTTTTCATCAAATTAAAACTACAAAAGTTTTTGATTTGATTCCAAAGGAACATTGTAGGCATTTGGAGTAACTTTCTATGGAAACTGGAATTACCCAGTTTGGATACCAGAATTACTAGAGTGATTTTATTGGTGAAATTACCAAGGACATAACACATTAATTCACAATAATTCAACTTTGGCTTAGAAAATTATGGGCTCCTGGGATTTGATAAAAATGGACGAAGTTCATCTAGGGGAGTTGGAATTGGGTCAATACCTATCTTGGTTTGTCCTGGAGAAAATCCTCAAGCCAGATTGTGACTATTTTTGTTATTTTTACTATGGGCAAAACAAGAAGCAACTAACTATGGGGACAGGGTTATATGCAAGGTATGACCAATACATATCATTAAAAAGTGCATTTACTCCATTTGGATTTTCCAAACTCCCTGAAATAATTTATTAGTGTTTTGGACACTTTCTGGTAAATAAAATTCTAGGAAAAATGACATAATATCTGGGACGGTGGTTTGTACTGCATGTTAGGGGAAACATGCAGGTATATATGGAAAATTAGATCTTGGCATAATTATTTATTTTCATATTTTATTTTGAATTAAACCAAACTGTTGCTGTTTAGATCTAGAATAAAAAATTTAAAGAAGAAGGGGGGCCGAGCTGGGATCTGAAGGAAATGGGCCGTAGTGGGAGGATTCGGCCCATCCAGGCGGAGCACTGCGCGGGACAGGAATTCAAATGGCCAGGTAGGCTGGGCCCGCTGTCAGCGAGAGAGGCGCTTTGAAGGGGTATAGGGGCCTTTGGGCCGTCCGATTAAGAGGGAATCGACGACCCTCGCTCGTCTTCCTCGACGGAACAGACCTAGTGGCGACGGAACTCTAGGGCGACGGGGGAGGCTCGGTAGCTCACCTGGGGGCATGGGGGGGTAGAGCCAAGGCTGCAGGATGACGCGGTCCACTGTGGCGACCATATCCATGGGCGGCGAGGCCCTATTCAGTCACCGGAGGCGTCTCGCATGGGGGCGCCAGCGGTGATTCTCGGAGGCTCGGAGGCAGTGGCCCCTAGGATACATGCATGTCGTCGGTGAGCGTGTAGGAAGGACGCTAGGGCCTTGAGGAGCTCCAGGAGGTCTCCGATCGTGTAGAAACTGCTCGACAAGGTCGGGGTCGCTGGAGGAAGGTCCCTTCGGGTCGGAGCCGGCGGTGGTGGCCTCTGGCCCTTCCTGAAAAAAATAGAGAAACGGGAGGTAGGTTAGGGCGCGAAGGTCACGAATTAAAAGAGAGAGGGGAAAAGGAGTGGCTTGGGGCGATGACATGCTCAACCCTTCGAAGAAGGCCGAGAGGATCTTTCCTCCTTTTCCAGGGCGATGGGGAGCCAGCGATCAGGATCTAGAGCCTGGGGCAAGGTAGTGGGAGTGTGGAGGCGAAATGAGTCTAGGGGGAGGAGGTGTAGTGGCTTCTGGTCCTTTATTTCC
Organism: Avena eriantha; assembly: GCA_910589775.1. Lineage (NCBI taxonomy): Eukaryota > Viridiplantae > Streptophyta > Magnoliopsida > Poales > Poaceae > Avena > Avena eriantha. The sequence goes on from OU342741.1 coordinate 48,768,123, forward strand.
AGTGGGAGTGACGCACTGTGGAACTTGTCCAACTAGGGTAAAAGCAAGAGGGGTGAGCCGTGGTTGGGAAATGTTGGCGGTGGGGGCGTGCCCTATGGTCAAGTTGGACAGAGAGGAGGAGAAAGGGACGTTGCAACTGTTATGTCCTTCAGATAAAGAGATCTTGCAAGATATGGGTGTCTCTCTCCTTGTTTTGCTTTTAAGCATAAAAGGACAAAAGGTGAGAGAAGTTACAGTGGTGCTACAGTGGTGTTGACCAGAGTGGTTCAGGGTGCTGGAGAGGAGTGCTATAGGAGCTTTGATAAGGATTTGAGTTGGTTTACTCAATGGTTTTGTTAGTTTGCCAATTTTGAACAAATAGATAGCTATGAAGGAAGTTTGAGAAGTTGCATCTGGTAAGGTGGGAAGATGGCACTGATGTGTAGATAGGGTCAAAACATAGCCCTAGGAATTGTTTGATATTTTTTAGATGATTTTTAGTTCACTTGGAATTATTTATTTAAAAAGTGCAGAAATGGTTTATAGAAGCTCATTTGATAAATTTGCATTGGACATAGTTTGTTTTTGATGTGATATGATTCTAAATATGATTACCTTCTTAGGATAATTTTCCCAAGATTTATTGGGAGATAAAAGTATTTAAAACAATTATTATTCCAGTTCAGCCATTTAAGAAAATGGGCAAAAAGAAATTATAAAGCTCTTCAAAAATATTTATTTTTGAAGTGGGATGATAGGGTATGATATATAGGACTCAATTGTGCTTAAAGTTAGGGAAGTGTTTTGTCAAAAACCAAACTTTCCTTTATGGAATGAGTTGTGGAGGTTTTGCACCTTAAATGAATTAAATAGTTTTTGAGACATAATAATTATGGATAATATTTTATAAATGTTGATGATCAAGGTATATGATGTATACAAGGTGTAGCAAGAATTTTCCACCTTGGGATTTGAGAATCAAAGCTGATTTGGGTGAAAACCTAGAGATTAAGGATCTAGGGTAAGATTGTTTTCATGCCACCAAAACCTTGTTGGATCTGGGAGCTCAAAGCTCCCCTTGGGGCATGGGATATATGGATAAATAGGCAACGTTATGTAGATTACCATGGTACAGAAGTTTGGGCTTGATTATGCTTGAGATATCCAAGGATTGTTTCCAAACTTTGAATAAAATAAGCCTGCCAAAGAAGATTATCAAATGGCCTTCAAAACCTTGTGGGTTTAAGAAGCACAAAGATCCACTTGGAACAAGTGAAGTAGATATTGATAGACCTATATGGGTAGAACACAACCATGCAAAGATTTGGTCCATACAAGGTTGGATGATGGTGTGAGCTTCTGTTAAAGTAGGCATGTTGACTAGATTTGCAGGAAAAGTTATTTTCTTGCCTGCAAAACCATCTAGAACAAGTGGGTTGGAGGATGATTTAACCAAGGTCAAGAGTGGGCCTTGGTAGTAATTAGGATGGTTGACAAGATGGTTTAAATTAATTTTTAAATATGCACAAGGGTTGAGAAAAAGAGGCACTTAGAAAGGTGATGTTGAAACAGATTTCAGACTTGGTCAAATTTGGTAGATTTGAGGATTTTGACTAGAGTATGAGAGGGGATGTTTTTGATGGGTTGCAAGGTACCCAAGCATCATCAAGTGAATGATGTTGAAGTGTATATTTAGTAGGAAGGATCCTTTCGTGATATTGGTCTTCATTGACTTGGAAGCTTCTAGAAGGGATCACTTTAGAGGGGGTCTGGTTAGGGGTTTTAGATGATCACCTAGTAGCTAGATATCAGATCCAGATTTGTATTCTTGCTTAGGGTGTGATGATTTGTAAACATCTTGGTCCTAGTGATGAGCTCCTAGAGTAGCTCATACTATCTCCTAAGCAGACAAATCAAGGAGTAGATCAAGGCAATTCATAAGACATCAGATCAAGGCAACTCATCTTATAAACTAAGCGAACGTACTACTGGGGTTACCATCAAGCCTGGCTTGAGGGAAGGTTGGGGTATTTTGAAAAGGTTGGATTTTGAATAATATGAGAGTCCTTGGTATCTCTACCAAGAGTAGAATTCAAAAGCTTTAAAAAGAGGTTTGGGGAAACCTAGAGATAAGAATAGTTGAGGTTCTGTCTATAAAACATAAGGAGATTATAATAGGTTGCTCTCCATAGTTTAGGGAAATAGAAGCTACTAAAAAGGGTGGAGGTTGTAAAGGTATCTTGGCTCAGGTTTTGAAATGCCAGAACATTTGAGAATATGGACATTAAGCCAAGACAATTTTGGGAAGTAGCTTTTGTCAACTGGTGTTGAGGTAAGGAGTATATTTTCTAATACACAATCATAAGAATAAACATATTCAAACTATAGGCAAACACTTCACCATTAAACAATAAAAGTTTTTGTTCCCTATGATTTTTGCATTCTGGACAACTAATCAGGGTTGCTGAAATTAGGATGTGACAAAACTGCAGATAACAAATCCAAAATTAAACCAGATTCTCATTTAAAAAATAAACCAAATTCTCGTTTCACAATCCAAATTCAGCTTCACACATCATGCAAGCTCGACAGTGGTACTGAAAATGGCAAAGAACCATAGAGGCATAATTCCCAAACATGGGAAACAAAACCGACATGAAAAGGGCCATACTTCCGGGTTTGCCTTCTTAGCTAGCACATGAGCAGTCCTGGCCTTCATAAAAAGTGGCAATATATCGGAATAACTTTGTTTCTGCAAATCATGATGCAACAAACCTATCCGTATATTTTAGGGGACATTTTAATTAATAAAGCGCTCTTTATCGAAAAGCTGAATGTAAAGAAAGATGCGTACAAAGCATAGGTTACTGAAATTCCAGCAAAGTAGCTGGATACATAAAAACACTTGTCACTCGATAATGCCTCCTCCACGGGTGGGACATGCGCATGATGCTAAATGAAATGCAGCAAAACTAGTAAATTTTAGGAAAGTACACATAAACTTCTCAATGTAAAGAAAGATGCGTGCATTAATCTGATGCCAAGGATTGGGAGTGTTTCCCTTTAATGAACAATATAATTTAAGAACTCGGCAATGCAGGACACTAGCAAACAACAATCTGTTTATGAACGATATGTAGAAAATTACATCTGCATTGTTCAGCAAAGGACCGTTCTGTGAAATAAAGCCAGGGGCAAGCTTCCCATCCTCAAAAGACTCTTCTTGGTAGCATATACTTACCTATTTTTAGTGGACCTTATAACTAATTCCATGGCTACATCCATGGTGATCCCAGCTTCCTAATGTGGCATATAGATCTACTATTTCAAATAGCAATCACCTAAACAACCATCCGGATGGTTGTGGACTCACCGGAGATTGCACTGATGTGATGGAAAGGTGGACGCTGCTGGGTAAAGAAGGTGCACGATAGGGGAGGTGCACAAATGTGCAAAAAATGCAGCGATACTCATATATAGATAGAGATAACAGCAACACATAAACTAGATCAATTAGTAGTAAGCACAAACTCCAAAATGGCTATAAGCAGACTATCAACTACTCCCATATTAATTGACCTAGTGTAATTTAACGTGGCAGTACTATGAGATGGTGAGTACTAGTAAACAAAAGGGGATTACTTAATTATTAGTGGAATATACAACTAGCCACCAAAAGCATCATGAGCATGCTAAATATCTAGATTGCATACCATACTTGGTTAAGAACCTAATGTCCAACTCTAATTACCCAAATCTAAGAGCATCTATCCTATTTACGACTGAGTGGAGTGAGTTGGAGACATCTAACTCTGCAGCCATTTCCTCGGCATGCATCTGATGGCGCTTCTGCTCGTCCTCTTCATGGTCATCGCGGATCTCGAGCTGTAACCACAGCGACATCATCGCGTGCTGCAGCGAAAGTGAGTGCGGTTGATCTACCCAGTGGACGAACGTCTAGCGCTCACATTCGTAGTTGCAACCCAAGAACCTACGGCCGAAGTTTGTTCCCTCGAACGTGATGCAGCGACGAGGTGCCAGGGCGCAGTCGCACTAGATCCGCAGATCCGCATCGGTAACGATGCCATACCACTCCATGTCTACCATCTGTGCTGGCATCTGAACCTAGGAAACATCATCGATCGAGATGGGCAGAATAGAGAAAAACCGCAAAAGGAGAGAACCCATAAGCTGAATTCGAGAAAATAAACTGAGACCGTGAACTTTGGCGTACTTACCCTAACTCGGCCTCCTTGCGCATCAACATCCCCCGTTGTTTGCCGGACCGGCATGACTGAATCCGCCGACATTGCTTGAAAAAAGAGCGCGCCTTCAAAGCCTAGCATAGAGGCTTCATGGAGAAGGAAGAGTAGGGGAGCTGGTCCTCACATTCGCTGGCTACTACTCCATATTGGATTTAACTTGACCACCTGATAACTGGGGCCCGCGCTAGAGAGCCTGTGGGCCCCCAAACATCACTCACCTAGTTTGACTTGCATTACATGGAGTACTTTTGGAAAACAGATCAAAATTGAATAAATAAACCAAAGGCCCCCTCCCTTTTTGCGAAAACCCATTACAAAACAGAGACACTCACAAATGCATACACACACTCACCCCTATGAATGCAGGTACGCACACCCTACACCTATGAGCACTTCAGAAAGACTGGATCTTGACACTGATCACGTGGGGCTTGAGCTTGACGAAGTCAATATAGGAACCTCGCTATATATTGACGGGAATGTCGCCTCTCACTACCCTCATAACCATCCTTGAAACTCAAGCGCCAAGGTTTCGTGGCGAAGGAAGTGCTAGGGGGTTGGAGCTCATATTCGTTGGCTGCTATGGGATGTAATTGAAACACTAATAATGTGGCCCTCAGTAGTGAGCCCATGGACCGTAGACACCAGTGACCATTACAATTACTTTGGGAAAACCGAGCAAAACTTAATACAAATGGAAGGCCAATATCTCTCATTTTTGCGAAAATCCACTATAAAACGAACACGCTCACAAATGCATACACACACTCACCCCTATGAACGCATGAACGCACATCCTACCCCTATGAGTACCTCCGAAAGATTGTGTCTTTAGATTGTCTGGTGGGGGGCTTGAGCTTGACAAAGTCACCATAGGCACCTACTGCCCTCGTAACCATCCTTCAAAGCCGAGCGTCGAGGCTTCATCAAGAACGAAAAGCTAGAGGAGTCAGGGCTAACATTCGTTGGCTGTTATGGGATATAACTAGACCACTAATAACAATGGGGTCCCACAATAGTTAGCCCATTGGCCCCAGACATCAAATAAACCACGGTGTCAGGTCTTAAACATATATCTTAACGGTAGAGTGGGTAGTGCTAACAAAAATATTCTTCAAGGTAATTCTAGTGCTAGACTTATGTCTAAGAGAATCAATTAGAAGGGCCCACTTTTCAGTGGATAATAGTCTATTTTTATTTTTAGCATGGTTGTGTGGACCCACTTCAATTCTAAACGCTAGACTAAAAATAATTTTCATAGCTACTTGTAGACACTACACACGCCCTTACTATACATAGCTTAGAAATTTACTAGCCTCGTGTCTAAGAAAATTGTAGGTTGCTTTGAAAGTTTTTCAAAAAAGCTTTTGGAGGTACCCATCGAGGGGTCAATTAATATATCACAAAACACCAAGAGTTTTGACAATAGTTATAACTTCTTCCTAAGATAGATTTTGCATCTTGACAATTTAACGAAATTAGGTCAAACTTCAGCTACAAGTAAGCACGATATAGATTTCTCTTGAATTAAATGTCTTTTCGGAGGTCTACAGGTGCATCTTGTTGTAGTAAACAATTCCATCACTATGAGTTTCCTACTATCTCAGGAAACAACATTCTCAATTTTTCAAGTGTGATGACGAGATTGTTCTTTCCCGTAAAGGAAGTCTGAAGAATATGGATCTGAATGACACACGAGGCAAGTTTTCAGACATATATTGTGGACCAACATGTTGTACTTACGATTTCCCATGTTTTATGAGTTCTCAAACTTCGTAGCTAACTTCGCCCACTTGATTGATTTTATGCCGATTGATCGAACTTATTAGGTACAAATTAAACTACTACAAGTAAATTTTTTGAAAGTTTGACGGAAGATCTCTTTTGGAGGTACCCATATATATCGAGTGCAGGGGTCAAGTAATATATGGGAAACCACCAAGAGTTTTGATGATATATAGGTACGGTTCAACTTATTGCTAAGATTTTGCATCAATTTAATGAAATTAAGCTTGAATTGAGCTACAAGTAAGCATGATAGACTACTCTTGAATTAAATGTTTTTCCAAAGGTAGATGCGTGCATCTTCTTGTAGTAAACAATGTCGTCGATGTGAGTTTCCAACTACCAGGAAAGGACATTCTCAATTTTCCGAGTGATGTCATGATCATTCCCTCATGTAAAGGAAATCCGAATAATATTGATCTAAATAAATGCCACAAGCCAAAGTTTTTTCACACACACACGCGCGCGCGCACACACACACACACACAAGCACATGACAAACTCATATATACTATATGAAATGTGATTTAATGATCATTAAGTTGTTATTAACCAATAGTCTTGTTAGAGAAAAAGGTATAAATTAAGTATATTAACAATAACTATCTAGAACATGGTGGAGTTTGCTCTAGATACTGTTCAACACGAATCCAACCACTCTGAACCATTGGAGCTAACAACCCAACGGTCACGATTGGTACTATGGATACAATTCAAAACTGCCTACCTAACTCCACCCACTTGAATGACTTTATGTCAATTTATCGAAAATAGGTCAGATTTGAACTAGTATAAGTAAATTTTAGGTTACTGTGAAAGTTCTACGAAAAAGCTTTTGGAGGTACCCATCGAGGGTCACAATTAATATATGAGAAACAATACAATGAGAGGTTTGACGACAAGTTGGATCAAGACTCGCAAATCCAAACATTTTGCTAACTATTGGATCTTCTTTTCCATTCCTAGCATCGAAAAATATTCTACTAGTAGTCTTGATGAGAACGATGAATGCTTGTATGCGCAAACCTCAAAACACACACTTCATTTCTTAGTTTTAGGGTCCTTGTGCTAAATGCATGGACTTGGATGCAATTTTCGTTTTTATGGGGTCCTTGATATGTAACTTGTACTTCCACCAACCGTGTTCACTCTCAAGCACATCGCACATACTAGACCAACCATTAAATCGGCCATTCATAGTACTTCTTATTATCTTATCTTTATCTTGTCCTATCTCTTACAATACCATACCATACGACGCACTACATATAGTGTACGGATTAACTTTGAACATTGACCATTGGATCAAGACTGGCAAATCCAAACATTGCTAACCGTTGGCTCTTATTTTCCATTCTTAGCATCTATAAAGATTCTACTAATAGTCTTTAGCACGATGATCGCTAGTATACATAAACCTCTAGCTCAAAACACACACTTCATTGATTAGTTTCAGGGTCGTCATTGTGCTAAATGCATGGAGTTGGATGCAATTTTCATTTTTTATGAGGTCTTGATGTAAATTGTAATTCTACCCACCGTGTTAACTCTCAAAGCACCTCGCTTCCTATGAGACCTACCATTAGATCGGCCATTCGCAGTACTTCTTATCTTACCTTTATCTTTTTCTCTTATCTCTTACAATACCATGCATACCACCACTACATAGGGCAAGGATTAACTTATTTGAACATTGACCGTTGGATCAAGACTGGCAAATCCAAATATTGCTAACCGTTGGATATTCTTTTCTATTCTTAGCATCTAGAAAGATTCTATGGATAGTCTTTAGCATGATGAACACTAGTATGCACAAACCTCAAAACACATAGTACTTCATTACTCGGTTTAAGGGTCCTTGTGCTAAATGCACAGAATTGTTGGATGAAATTTTCATTTTTTATTAGGTCCTTAATGTTACTTGTACTTCCACCGACCATGTTAACTCTCAAGCACCTCGCTCTTACGGGACCTACTATTAGATCGTGCATTTGAAGTACTTCTTATCTTCTCTTTATCTTGTCTCTTATCTCTTACAATACCATACCACTACATATAGTGTAGAGATTAACTTTCAACATTAACAGTTGGATCAAGACTGGCAAATCCAAACATCATTGCTAACCAATGGATCTTCTTTTCCATTATTAGCATCTAGAAAGATTCTACTGATAGTCTTTAGCACGATGAACGCTAGTATGCGCCAACCTCAAAACACAGTACTTCATTGCTCAGTTTCAGGGTCCTTAGCTAAATGCATGCATGGACTTGGATGTAATTTTCATTCTTTATCAGGTCCTTGATGTAACTTGTACCTAGTTCCACCGACCGTGTTAACTCTCAAGCACCTCGCTCCTACGAGACCTACCAAGGTTAAAATAAAATGCAACCGCCCCAATTATCACACAAACAGGACCACGGTTTCTTATACGTAATACCCAAGTTTTTTACTACTAGGATTCCTAGCTAACTTCACGCACTCCGGTGACTTCTTGTCAATTTAACGAAATTAAGTCAAACTTTAGCTACATGTAAGTGTGATAGGTTGCTCTTGAATTAATTGTCTTTTCGGAGGTAGATGTGTGCATCTTCTTGTAGTAAACCATGTCATCGGTGTGAGTTTCCAACAATTAGGAAATAAAATTCTCAGTTTTCTCAGTGATGACAAGATGATTCTTTTCCGTAAAGAAAGTCCGAAGAATATGGACTTCAATGCCATAAGCCAAGCTTCTAGACATATTAGCTAGGTGGACCAATGTGTTTTACTTAGGATTCCCATATTTTATTAGTTTTCAAGGTTCCTAGCTGACCCCGTCCAATTGTTGAATGACTTTATGTCGATGTATCGAAATAAAAGGTCAAATTTGAACTACAAGCAATAAATTGTAGCTTGGTTTGAAAGCTTTATGTAAAAAGATTTTGGGGGTACCCATCGAGCAGTCAATATATATATCAGTTGAGACTGTTTGACTTCTAGCTACTAAGATTTTTCCTCTTGAAAATTTTGAACCCCTTTTGAAAACGATCACATGAAATAAGGAGAGAGGGGAAATGATTTTTCTATTCTCTAAGGTCAACACACAAGCTTGAGGTGCACCTTAGGCTTAAAGATACTTTATAGTTTCCACTATGTATAAGGAGAACCTTATCGGATGCCACATACTAGGCTTTATTAAGGTGTGCATTTTATTTATATATCTACTACTATAATGGAGCAGTTTTGAATTGGATCCATATATAGCACCAATCTTGATCGTTGGGATGTTAGGTCCAATGGTTCAGAACAGCTAGATTCGTGTTGAATAGTACCTAGAGCAAACTCCACCCAAAATATAAGCCACCTAAGGATTGGTCAAAAGTCAAACCTTACTAACTTTGACCAAATATTTAGAAAAAATATCTACATCTACAATGTTGAATGAACATTATTGAGAAAATATACTTTATGGTGAATCTATTGATATTAATTTAGTATTCTAATTTTTTTGTGTATAATCATATTGACTTTTGACTAATCCTTAGGCGCCTTATATTTTAGTGGAGGGAGTACTATTCAACACGAATCCAGTTGCCCTGAACCATTGGATCTAACAGCCCAACGGTCATGATTAGTGTTATGGATTCAATTCAAAACTGCTCCACTATAGTAGTATAAGTAGAGAGAATATAATATACTCTGCTATGCAATTTTGGGGGTGGTGACATGATGGCTCTAGAACATGCATGGTGGAGTTTGCTCTAGGTACTATTCAACACCAATCCAGCTTCTCTGAACCATTGGATCCAACAGCCCAACATTCAGGATTGGTGCTATGGATCCAATTCAAAACTGCTCCACTATAGTAGTAGAGATAGAGATATCTTATCTTATCTTACGACTATATAGTGTACGAATAACTTCGAATATTGACCGTTGGATCAAGACTCGTGAATCCCAACATTTCCAGTTGTTGGATATTCTTTTCTATGCTAGCATTTAGAAGATTCTATTGATAGTCTTCAGCATAATGAATGCTATGCACAAACCTCAAAACACACTTCTCCATCATACTAGAATCTTCTCCTTCGTAGCTAATAATCGTTGACTTCTACATGATCTTAGCTTATCTTATCTTGTCTTATCTTACCACTATATAGTGTACGGATAACTTTGGATGTTGACTGTTGGATCAAGACTCACGAATCCCGGCATTTCTAACCGTTGGATCTTCTTTTCCATTCTAGCATCTAGAAGATTCTATTGATAGTCTTGAACACAATGAATGCACTATGCATAAACCTCTCATAACACACTTCTCCATCATACTAGAATCTTCTCCGTTGTTTCTCTAGACCATGTTAACAAAAATTTCAAGTGTTAGGTAGTTAATAATCTTTGACTTCTACACATGATGATACAAAGTACAAGGACCAAATATTAATCCATACTTTATTGATGTTGATCAAATTTATAATTTTTTGTGCTTTACCAATTATAATTTTATATAGTGATGATTTGGCATACGTTTACTATATGAGCCTTATTAAGGTGTGCTTTTTTACACAATGTGGGACTAGTATATATCTTTGCTTAGACATATGGTCACCTCTGTCCACGTGTTGTACATGCTGAGAGAAAAAAACGTTGGCTGGGGAAGAGGGCAGAAGCGAAGAGAAGTTGAAGGCGGTTCCATGTCAGAGCAAAGTTATGTTGGGTTTCTGGAACGAGGTACTCCTGCGGCCTTACAGTGTACACTCTACTAGTAGTAAATTTCAGGACCTATGCACATAAAACAAATCATGTGTTTTCTCTCTCCTTCCCTATGCTCCATCTCTCCTCCCCTTTCCCCTCGCGCACCGGTCTGGCTGATCTCTCTCCCCTCGTCCATAGCGTGGCGTTGTGCACGTGTGCCTTGGTACGGCGGCTCTGGGTCTCTAGCATGTTCGGCAGCCGCGCGTTGGTGTGGACTAGGGATGAGGAGTACATAGGAAGGAAACCACTTTTGTCCTTGGCGGTACAAAAAATCAAAGTTTTCCAGTTTTCGATTTTTTCACTTGCTTCCCAAACATCGGGAGGGAAGGCAATTTTGAACCCATTTTGAACATTTACCGTTGGATCAAGACTGGCAAATCCAAACTTTGAACATTGATCGTTGGATCAATACTGGCAAATCAAACCTTTGCTAACCGTTGGATCTTCTTTTCCATTATTAGCATTTAGAAATATTCTACCGATAGTCTTTAGCACAATGGATGCTAGTATGCGGAACCCTCAAAACACACACTTCATTGCTCAGTTTCAGGGTCCTTGTGCTAAATGCATGCATGGACTTGGATGTAATTTTCATTTTTTTAACTTATCTTTATGGACCCACACTTCCAACATTAACCGCTGGATCAAGACTGGCACATCCAAACGTTGCTAATCGTTAGATCTTCTATTTTCCCTTAGCATTGAGAAAGATTCTATGCATAGTCTTTAGCATGATGAACGCTAGTATGCGCAAACCACAAAACACACACACTTCATTATTCAGATTTTGGGTCATTGTCTTAAATGGATGGACTTGGATGCAATTCTCATTTTTTATGAGGTCCTTGATGTAAGTTGTACTTCCATCGATTATGTTAACTCTCAAGCACCTCTCTCCTATGAGACCTACCATAGTTAAAAGAAAATACAACCACCCCAATTATCACACAAACTAGACCAGCGGTTTCTGATACATAATGCCCAAGTTTTTAGTACTAGGATTTTTCAAGCTTCCTAGCAAACTTTGCACACTTCAGTGACTTCTTATCGATTTAACGAAATTAGATCAAACATGAGCTATAAGTAAGCGCGATAGATTTCTCTTGAATTAAATGTATTTTTATAGGTAGATGGGTGCATCTTCTTCTAGTAAACAATGCCATCTGTGTGAGTTTCTAACTATGAGGAAAGAAAATCCTCAATTTTCTAAGTGATGATGAGATGGTTCTTTGATGTAAAGAAAGTCTGAAGAATATGGATCTCAATGCCATAAGCCAAGCTTTTAGACATATTAAGTGGACCAACGTGTTTTACTTACGATTCCCATGTTTTATTAGTTTTCAAACTCCCTATGTAGCTAATTAACTTTGTGCCACTTGAATGACTTCATGCCTATATTTATCGAAATTTGGTCAAACTTGAACTACAACAACTAAATTATTGTAGGTTGCTTCAAAAGAATTACAAAAAACTATTGGAGGTGTACCCATTTGGGGCTCAGTTAATATATCAGAAAACAATCGAGAGTTTTGACAATAGGTTTTTAACTCCTTTCTAATTGAGATTTTGCATCTTGACAATTTAATGAAAAATTAGCTCAAACTTGAGCTACAATTAAGCGCGATATATTTTTCTTTAATTAAATGTCTCTTTGGAGGGTTATGATGCATCTTCTTGTAGTAATTAGTACCGCTGGTGTGAGTTTCCAACTATCAGGAAAGAACATTCTCAATTTTCTGAGTAATGATGAGATTATTGTTCGTTTTCGTAAACAAAGTCCAAAGGATATGGACCTGAACACCACAAGCCAAGCTTTCATACCTATATAGTGGACCCTCATGTTGTACTTATGATTCCTGTGTTTTATGAGTTTTCAATGTTATTCCTATAGCTAACTTTTCCCACTTGAAATTGATTTTATGTCGATTTATTGAAATTAGTTGAATTTTGAACTACATGTAAATTGTAGGTTGCATTGAAAGTTTTATTTTTTTTGGAGGTAACCATTAGGTGTTGATTTAATATATCACAAACCACCACCGATAGTTTTTACAATAAGTTCAACTTCTTGCTAAGATTTTGCATCTTGACAATTTAATGAAATTATATCAAACTTGAGCTACAAGTAAATGCGATAGATTGCTCTTGAGTTAATTGTCTTTTCGGAGCTAGACGGGTGCATCTTCTTGTAGTAAACAATGTCATCTATGTGAGTTTCCAAATATCAAGAAATATCATCCTTAATTTTCTGAGTGACGACCATATTGTTCCTTTCTGTAAACACAGTCTGAAGATTATGGATCTGAATGCCACAAGCCATGTTTTTAGACATCTTATCTTACCACTATATAGTGTACGAATAACTTTGAATATTTACCGTTGGATCGAGACTCGCGAATCCGAACATTTCCAACCATTGGATCTACTTTTCCATTCTAGCATCTAGAAGGTTCTATTGATAGTCTTGAACACAATGAATGCACTATGCATAAACATCTCAAAACACACGTCTCCATCATACTAGAATCTTCTCCCTCATTTCTCTAAACCATGTTACCAAAAATTTCAAGTGTTAGGTAGCTAATAATCTTTGATTTCTACACATGATGATACAAAATAGAAGAACCAAATATACACCCATACTTTATAGATGTTGATCAAATTTACATTTTTTCCACTTTACCTATTATAATTTTATATAGTGATGATATGCCAGACGTCTATTATCTGAGCCTCACGGGCAGGGCGTGCAAGTTACTAGTATATTATGTTATCTTATCTTATGTAGTGTACGAATAACTTTGAATGCTGACCGTTGGATCAAGACTCACGAATCCCTGAATTTCTAGCCGTTGGATCTTCTTTTTCGTTCTAGCATCTAGAAGATTCTATTGATAGTCTTCGGCATAATGAATACTATGCACAAACCTCAAAACACACGTCTCCATCATACTAAAACCTTCTCCCTTGTTTCTCTATACCATGCATGTGATCAAAAATTTCATGTGTTAGGTATCTAATAATCTTAGACTTCTACATGATGATACAAAGTACAAGGACCAAATATACACCCATACTTTATAGATGTTGCTCAAATTTATAATTTTTTTTGCTTTACCAATTACAATTGTATATAGTGATGATATGGCATACGTCTACTATCTGAGTCTCACGCGCAACTTACTAGTAGCTAATAATTGTTGACTTCTACATGATCTTACCACTACATAGTGTAAAAACAACTTTGAATATTGACCGTTGGATCAAGACTCGCAAATCCCAACAGTTCCAGCCGTTGGATCTTCTTTTCCATTCTAGCATCTTCAAGATTCTATTGATAGTCTTCATTACAAACCACTATATAGTGTACGGATAACTTTGAATGTTGACCATTGGATCAAGACTCGTGAATCCCAGCATTTCTAGCCGTTGGATCTTCTTTTCCATTCTAGCATTTAGAAGTTTCTATTGATAATCTTCGGCATAATGAATGCTATGCACAAACCTCAAAACACACTTCTCCACCATACTAGAATCTTCTCCCTTGTTTCTCTAGACCAGGTTATCAAAAATTTCATGTGTTAGGTAGCTAATTATCTTTGACTTCTACATGATGATACAAAGTACAAGGATCAAATATACACCCATTCTTTATAGATGTTGATCAAATTTATAATTTTTTGTTCTTTACCAATTATAATTTTATGTAGTGATGATATGTCATACGTCTACTATCTGAGTCTCATGTGCAACTTACTAGTAGCTAATAACCGTTAACTTTACCACTATATAGTGTAAAAACAACATACTGAATATTGACCGTTGGATCAAAAGTCGCGAATCCCAACATTTCCAGTCGTTGGATCTTCTTTTCCGATCTAGCAACTTGAAGATTCTATTGATAGTCTTCATTACAAATCAATATATAGTGTACAAATAACTTTGAATGTTGACTGTTGGATCAAGACTCGCGAATCCCAGCATTTCTAGCTGTTGGATCTTCTTTTCTATTCTAGCATCTAGAAGATTCTATTGATAGTATTCGGCATAATGAATTCTATGCACAAACCTCAAAACACACGTCTCCATCATACTAGAATCTTCTCCCTTGTTTCTCTACACCATGTTATCAAAAATTTCATGTGTTAGGTAGCTAATAATCTTTGACTTCTACACATGATGATACAAAGTACAAGGACCAAATATACACCCATACTTTATAGATGTTGATCAAATTTATAATTTTTTGTGCTTTACAAATTATAAATTTATATAGTGATGATATGTCATACGTCTACTATCTGAGTCTCATGTGCAACTTACTAGTAGCTAATAATCGTTGACTTCTACATGAGCTTACCACTATATAGTGTACAAACAACTTTGAATATTGATCGTTGGATCAAGACTCGCGAATCCAAACATTTCTAGTCATTAGATCTTCTTTTCCATTCTAGCATCTTGAAGATTCTGCTGATATTCTTCATTACAAACCACTATATAGTGTACGGATAACTTTGAATGTGGACCGTTGGATCAAGACTCGCGAATCCCAGCTTTTCTAGCCGTTGGATATTCTTTTCCATTCTAGCATCTAGAAGATTCTATTGATAGTCTTCGTCAAAATGAATGATATGTACAAACCTCAAAACACACTTCTCCATCATACTAGAATCTTCTCCCTTGTTTCTCTAGACCATGTTATCAAAAATTTCATGTGTTAGGTGCTAATAATCTTTGACTTCTACAAGATGATACAAAGTACAAGGACCAAATATACACCCATACTTTATAGATGTTGATCGAATTTATATTTTTTAGTGCTTTACCAATTATAATTGTATATAATGATGATATGGCATACATCTACTATCTAAGTCTCACGTGCAAGGCATGTGCAACTTACTAGTATATATAGTGGACCAACATGTTGTACTAACGATTCCTATGTTTTATGAGTTTTCAAAGTTCCTAGCTAACTCTGCCACTTGAATGACTCTATGTAGATTCATCAAAATTATGTCAAATTTGAACTACAAGTAAATTGTAGGTTGCTTTGAAAGTTTTAAGAAAAAGCTTTTGGAGGGACCCATCGGACAATTAATTAATATACTCCGTATCAGAAACCACAAAGAGTTTTGACAAGAGGTTCGAATTCTTCCTAAGATTTTGGATCTTGACAAACTTGAAATACAAGTATGCGTAGATACTTGTCTCGAATTAAATGTCTTTTTAGAGTTATTTAATGAAAAAAGAAAGTGACGTAATAACTTAGCTAGTTACCATAACATCACACATACCAAGACTAGTAGTATATGATTCTACTCCCTCCGTTCAGAAATATAAGGCGCTTTATGTTTGTGAGATGAATGTATCTAGACTCCTTTTAGTGTATAGGTTCACTCTTAACCTCTACGAACTCATACACTAAAAGGCATCTAGATACATTAAATTCACAAAGCTAAAACATCTTATATTTCTAAATGGAGGGAGTACAACCTAATTAATTAGGAGTTTGTGTGACACTACACACATGTTGTTACCCACTATGATGAAGGTACATGTGCAAGTTACTGGAGTAGTCTAAGTTATTTAGCACTATGTGACCATCCTAAATCAGAACGGAGGTGTACATACTATATGCCTTAAAGGCACCTGTTCTATTGCGCTTCAAGTTGTTCACCACTCGTGTCGACTCTCACTGGTCAGACGGATAAAGCCACTGACTTGTCGATTTGGTATTGTATATCGTCGATCTTCTTCCATCACTGACAGATAATAAATTCTTCTACCGCTTCCAGGCGCGTGCTTTCGCGGAGCTACAACCAGTAGCTCAGATGACTACTACTCTCGGGCGGCGCTCGAGCAATCGCGACCGTCCGTTCATAATGAACGGGAAGCATTAGACAATGGATTCTTTTGGTGAATGGTTGATTTTTTTGAGAGTCGACTTTTTTTATTTATTGAACTGAGAGATGTTCGATTTTGGGTCCGGTAACGGGGGCGTAGAGGCCGATAGGGGAGAGGAAATTAGCGGCATGGCAGCGTGTGGGTGTATAGATGGTACTGCCATACTGGTAGCCAATTTTGTGAGCATTTTGTTGTTATACTACATAAGAGTTCGAGAGTAGTAGTATTCCAGTTTTGGTTCCTTAATTACCGGTGGAACCTTTATGTGTTTATTAGTTACAGTAGTAGTAGTACAGCAGTACTTGTTCCAAATGTGACTACACGAATGTAGAGGATCCAAGGATTATTATGTTTGGCAAGAGGAGCTCCGAGTATACTCCAAACTGTCTCTCTGCCATGACCATTTATTTGAGAGGATAGTACAGCTCCATCCCGTGCTAGGCTAGCTTATGTTGTACTACTCCTAGAAAGGCCCGACCTATTTACTCGATAGGCACCAGGAAACACATAGAAGAGAGGAAAAGCACGCTCGGTAGGTGGTACGATTTCAATCAATTTATTCTACTTTCCTTTACTCTCTGTCCTCTTCCTCTCCATCTTCTTGCTGATCCCCACTCGCCCACCTTTAGCACACGCCAATGCCGCCATGCCACTTTTGGAGCATCTCCGTAGCCCAGTTCAATAGCCACTGTAGATTTAGCAGAGAGAAAGAAGGCACAATTGGTTTTATTTCATTCTGCATTTCTCTTGTCCTCGATATCCATCCTGCCATCACCTCCAGCGTCCTGGTGACGACCATTACCATTCGCACACCAATACAGGCACGCGCCAATGCTGCCATGCCGCTTTAGGATCAGCTCCGGCGCCCAGGTTGATAGACTGTTTTCCGTCTCGCCCTACCAGCTATCGCTCGCTCTCTCCTCCAAAACCCCCAATCAAAACCAAATTGTCGTCGAATTGATGACAAGTACGCCATGAGGGGGTCCTCGAGGCGTGCATAAGAGAGGGGTGTGAGATGAAAGGTGTTCCGGGACGGTGAGCACACAAGGTTACCCAGGTTCGAATCCGCCTGCTTTGGACGGATCCTACTCCTTCTAGCAATCCAGTAATACGGTAGAGCCGGAATATGGGTTACAAGGGTTTCTCCTGTGCGAGTTGAGATTGTAGACTATTGTGAGGGTAGGTGCCCTAAAGGCTCTCCCTAGGACGGCTTATATAGATATCTGGCCTAGGGTTTACAGGAGAGATCTATCCGGCTATGACTAAGAGACAGTTACAGAATACATCTTGAACTACAAGTAACACTATGGGCCTATGTCGGTAAGTCTCATGAGCCTTGCCATAGCCGGATTGGACTCTGTCTCTTCTCCCTGACTGGGCTGCCCGTGGAGCAAAGCTCTAACCCGAAATGGGCCACCCTGGTCAGTGAGGAGTTGTGAGGATACCCGGAAAGTATATCCCCAACAGCAGCCCCGGGAAGTCTCCAAGATCCAAAGTCAGATTCATCATCATCTAGCTTGATCTTCGGCTTGTAGAATCTTGAAGGGTTCCTGAAACTTCAAAACAAAAGATATGATCCGGGTCTTAAAAATAAGTCGGACCTATGAGTGAGTTTATTCGTGCTTCCAGCTTGAAATTCAAACTAAGCCAGAACCTTGTTTCTGACGTAATCTGACAATAGTCATGGTCAAGTCACGTCACTGACAGACATTTCCTGTCAGTACGACCGTTGGTGGGTCCATCTTTCGTGGAACCGAGGCGCTGTTTCAATGCGTGTGTGGAGATCGAGGCGGCGTAATCATCGCGCGGGGGTTTCCCCATCCTTTCCACGACGCATGGCACGTTAATTATAGCGTTTACACGAATCTTGACGCGCCTGGCGGATATAAGTGGTGTGAATTCTTTCCCCCATCTTCTCACCAGTTCTCAGTGCCCTTTCCTTCTCCTCTACGCCACCCACGAACTTAGCGCTCCTCTGCCCCCAGAAAAAACCTCCAGCGCCGCCCTACCAAGGTCACCGACGCACCGGAAAGAATGGCTTCTTCATCATCCTCCGGCTTGGCAGCGGCAGCATCGGCGGCAGCGATAGCGGCGGTGGCAGAGAAGGAGAGCCACTATGGAGTTTGGATCCCATGCGTACTCGATGACCCCAAATTCCATGTCATTGAATATGAAGGGCTCCTCCGCGCCGGTGACTGGTAGAGCGGCTTTGGCAAAACCATCCCCAACCCCCGCAACGATGAGCGAGTGCACTTCGGCACTCACCTTGACAGAGGTCTTTCTTTTCCTCCGTCAGATTTCTTTTCCGAGGTGATAGATCATTATGGTGTTCATCTCCACCATCTCCCCCCGAACTCCATCTTAGAGATGAGTCCGTATGCCTCTTTGTTCGAGGGGTATCTCGGCATTAGGCCGAGCCTTACTATTTTTCCGGTACAATTTTCATGTCCGGAGAAATTCCATCACTGCCGGTAATCCTTATATTACTGGTACCATTAGTTTTTCGGTTAGGTGAGAGCGCGTTTATCCCTGCATTATGGAAAGTGAGTCGGTCAAACAATGGTCGTCCACCTTTTTCTATCATAAGGATATCCCCGCCCCCGGCAAAGATCATGCTTTGCCGGCTTTCGTCGATGGAGCCGCCATGCCCCAAGAGTCCTGGGACGAGGTCGCTCCAACTCTCAGTGACGATCTGTTTCTCGCCAAGAGATGGATCGAATATCTGATGAAGCACAAGGGCCTGAAAGGGTCCGGCTTGGTTCAATGCTGGGTGGCACGCCGGATCCAACCCCTTCAACATCATGGAGACTGACTGATGCATTTCATCACGTCGTCGAAGAAGGATTCCCTTCGCATCAACTCCAAGACCTTAAAGCCAAAAGATTATTTATGCCAAGTCAAATGGCTGATAAGGGAGCAGATTGAGAGGAATATTCCGGAGCTATCCCTGGACATGCATACAGCGGAAAATCCTATTGTGCCAGTAAACTTCAGCATTAACTCTTTTTATGTGCTCATCTTTATGTTATTTTTGCAATACTGAGATACTTTTCCTTTTCACCTTACTGACCTCCCCTAGTCGGAGTTCGCTCCTATCGAGGGATATCCTCTTGAGTTTTCTCAGGATGAGGGTGAATTGGTCCCAATGCCAGATGTCGTTCCTCGGAAACGCAAGGCTCCGACATTGGCCATCAGCACCAAAGAAGTGCCCGTTGTGAAGAGGTAATCTTTCCTCACAGGGTCTTTGTATTTTACTTGCAATTCCTTCTGAGATGTAATGTTCCTTGTTCTATTATCTTCTAAGAGCTAAACAGCTCATCAAGGGCAAGGGGAAGGAAGTTGCCTCGAAACCCCTGCGCCAGTCGAAGCTCAAACTAGCTTCTCCTGTCGTGGCTCCTCCGACTCTTGCCCCTCAGCCTTCTGCAGCGCTAGAGATTATTCCATCTCCGACTGTTGTAGAAGATCCAGCTCAACCTTCAGAGCCAGCAATCCTTGAATCGCAAACTGATGTCGCCATGTGTGACTCAGGTATTGATAAGGGTGAACCTTCTTCCGGTAATGATCCCTTGGCAGAGACCTTTGCCGAGAATCTCCTGGACAATCTGGGACTTGCCAAACTTGGCTTATCTCGGAATTCTGTGGAGGAGATTCAACGGCTGGCCAATGAATGCCTGGAGAGGCAGACTCTCTTTGCCGAAGAAGAATAGCAAGAAGCAGAGGATATCAAACACTCTATTCTTCTTGAATAAGTTCGTCTTCGCAATGAGAAGATAAGGTCTGGCACGCTTCCAACTACGCCGGTGATCCCCTCACTTTCGCCGAGAAGATTGCTACCGAGGTGAATACAATTTTAGACAAACTCATTGGCGAACAATATGTAAGTCGGAATCCCAACTCCCATTTTTCCTTATTTCATATCATATACTCTAGCCCCCAAGCATGAAGTTGGAAGATCAAATCCGGTTTTATGCTTCCTTAGGATGTCAAAGAATGAACTAGTGTAGCCCCCAAGGTTCGTGCTGATATTAGTAAAAATATTAGCCCGGGTCTTTACTAGACTTCTGACTCTAGGTATTCTGACTTACAGAAAGTATATTCCTATAACGAGGATTTGTTGAAGAATGTTTGCAACAAGCGGAAAGATATCAAAGCTCTCCGGTTGAAAATGCATAGCTAAAGGTTTCCAAAGATGAGGTCGAAGCTAAACATGCCGAAACTCAAACCTTGTCTTTTATTTCATAGTCAAATTTTAGTTGAATTGTCTGTTCTTTTGACGTACAACACTGGTAAAACAGTCATGTGCTATGATTGAAGAGGCCAAGAATCTTAAGACCTTGATGGTGGAAAACAAAGAAATTCACCAAGAGCTGGATAAGCTCAAGGCAGATCATGAGAAGGGCATTGCTCAAATTCTCAAATCCACCTCCATGGACACCAAGGAGCATGATCGCAAGATTACGCTTCAAGATAAGAAAATCTCGGATCTCAGCAATGAGTTATTCAGAGAAAAGGACATTTCTGATGCACTTCGGGCTGAACTCTAGAGTCTTTGTGAAGAGAAGGCCAAAGTCGACGATGTCATCTTTGGTATGTTTCCCTTTTTCTGACTTATATGCATCTTCAGACTCTTATTAGAGTCCGGGTTTTATTTGACTTACCCCTTTGCATTATATGCACAGGTCCTCTGAACTTGACGGACTCAGCCTCTACCGAACCTAGCATCCACCGGCTTACCCAAGTCGGTGATTTGCTACATGACTTACGCCAATCCCTCGAAGATATTGGCGAAGCTCTCAAGGTTCCGGATATGCATAGCATGTCTGGTTTTGAGGTTCGAGACAAGGCCACGGATATGCCGCAGCTTGTTCACGACTGGAACATGTCCTACACGCGAACCGCAGTGCAAAACGCTCTCACCATGGTTATGAGCCACCATGGAAACATGGAGATCTGGCAAGTAACCAGAGGGTACTACAAAGTGGATGAAGACGGACAGGAGCAAGACATCAAGGCCATCCTGGACTCCTGCGCCAGATATGGGTGCTACGTAGCTGATTTGACCAGCTACGATACTCCCTTCTTCACCCGCGTGGACACGCCGCCTCCGCCTTCCAAAGAAACTGCTGAAGTTTCCGACGATGATCAAACCATATCGGACTTGAACATCTCGGAATGCTATTAAGCCGAGGCCGATGTATCCAGCGAGCCGGCAGCTCCTACCTCTCCTCCTGCATCATAGAGCATCAGAAGCACAATATGTTATTCTGATAAAAATTTCGATCTGTAATAATTAGTACAATACTTTTGCTAGTGCTAAGTTTTAATTTAACTATTCAGCACTTTTGGCTTTGATATTATGTGCTTCAAATGTTTGCATAAGCACTTGTATTTTTTGTCTGCACTTATCATTTATCTGGCTTTGGGCCTCGTCCCTTTCATGAGCCGGCCAACTTTCAGCACGGAAACTTTGTCGAGCAACGGAGCTCAATTGCTAAACCAGTTTAAACTCAAAAAACAAAGACGGCTTCCAGTATTAAGAGTTCACTACTCGGAAAATGCCTGCATCCAGCAATCAGAGAAATAACTAAAGTATAGACTAGAAAATTTAGATTTATACCCAAAGGTATCAATTTTAGAATCGTAAATCTAAACCAGAACAAACATGAGCACAAAGTACTTTCAAGTATTCTGGGATTTTCGAAAGCGACATGATCATTCGGAAATAAGATGGTAAAAACTTCTCAGAAAGATTTTGAGGGAACCAAGACTTTATTTCTCATTGAAGATGTACACATATATGATTACAAAGAAAAGTAAACTAAGAATAAAAGGGACGTAGCTGAGCAATATTCCATGGTCTGTCTAACTCATCCGGATTTGTACTGCCTCCAGCTCTCTTTCTCTTCTTAGTAGCAGGTCTTTCTTTGACTGGCCTCATGTCAGTTAGGTAGTATGAACCATTGTGCAATACTCGAGTAACTAAAAATGGCCCTTCCCATATTGGGGAAAGTTTGTGCTTTCTTTGCTGCACAAGCCGTAGAACCAAATCGCCCTTATTGAAAGATTAGTTTGTGACTCTCTGGCTATGATACTTGCGTAACTTCTATTGATAGGCTGTAGATCTCATCTCAGCAACGACGTGAACTTCTTCGACTAAGTCGAGATCATTTTGTCGGGAAATTTCGGCATCCTCTTCAATATACGTGGCCACTCTAGGAGAGGTGTGAATCAAATCACTAGGAAGAACTACTTCTGTGCCATAGACCAAGAAGAAAGGTGTATATCTGGTTGACCTATTTGGAGTTGGTCATAAACTCCATATTACAGAAGGTAACTGTTCTGCCCAAGCCCCCGCAGCATGTCGTAGTGGTTCTTCGAGTCTTGGTTTTAGGCCCTGTAAGATTAAACCATTTGCTCTTTCGACTTGTCCATTAGCTTGTGGATGTGCGACTGGCGCAATGTCAAGCCGGATATTTTGTTCATTGCAAAATTCGGCAAGTTCTCCCATAGAAAAGTTACTCCCATTGTTCGTGATAATGCTATGCGGATAACCGTATCGGATTATAACATCCTCAAAAAATCTTCTAGTTATTGCTCCATCACAACTAGTGACGGGTTTAGCCTCAATCCATTTGGTGAACTTATCCACCATCACTAAGAGGTGTGTAATTCCACCATGTCAAGCCCCCAGACCGCGAAAGGCCATGTTATAGGTATTATTCGCAGCTGATCAGCCGGAACATGAGCTTGGTTGGCGTACTTTTCACATCCCTTGCACGTCTTGACCAGCCATTCGGCATCTGCCTTGGCTGTAAGCCAGAAAAAACCGTGTCGTAAAGCTTTTGCCACTAAAGATTTGGCTGCGACATGGTGACACTGGTAGAAAGAGGGCCTTTGGTCCAGCGGCCAAATTCCATTGGTCCCGGTTCGTTTACATAATCGGGACCAATGCCAGGCACCGGTCCCGGTTCATGCCGCCTGGGCATTGGTCCCGGTTCATCTGTAAGCATTGGTCCCGTTTGGTGGCACGAACCGGGACCACACTAGTGGAAAACGGGCCTCTAGTCCCGGCCCGTAAGGGGATTTAGTCCCGGTCCTGGTAACCGGGACTGTGGGGCAAGACTAAAGGCCCACCCATTAGGCCCGGCCCTCTTACCAGCCGGGACCAATGGGCATCCACATGGCTGTCTCTGCGGGCGCTGGGTCCCCCCCATTAGTCCCGGTTCGTATTACGAACCGGGACAAATGGTTCTCTGCCACGGCAGAATTTTAGGCACTTTCTCTGCCGCGGCAGAGAATTTAATTTGTATTCTTTTTTTCATTTCAAAATAGTTTTCTACGCTACCACATACCGTACATGTTCGTGCATACATAAGATAACTTCTCTTAAGATCGAGCATACAAATATATACATGATAGTTACACATGGAGATCACAATTATCCGGACTAGAGCCCGTCTATTCAATTACACGGTCGGGGATCATCGGCGCCTATTCACACTAAATTCTCCGGCGTCATCTGTCATCTCGTTCATCAAGAATCCTGCCAGTTATTCAGCAATTGCTACTATGCATTGCTGTGGTAGGAGCTGATCCCGCATTTTCTCGAACTATATAAGAAAAGGAGATCAATATGAATATAAATCATGATAACAAAAAGTGACGGTAATAAGAATAATGTTATGAATGTATTGCTTACATCGACTCTATAATCATTCAGCTCACTGGTAAACGTGCGAATGAACTCGCAAACATAGAATCCACATAGATTCGTCCCCTGTGGCTGCCTCGCGCACTTTACGAGAATAGAATTCAATCAAAATAATAATCCAGCATCATAATTGTATTGAAACTAGAAGTAAAGAGATGCGCCTACTACTTACCGAGACCGGCTTAAACATCCGCTTCTCAGTAAAGTCACCCGTAACCGCACTCTTGAACTGGTTCCAAACCCTACCCGGTAAAGAAAATGAATGAGTTATTTATTACGTGATATCTCAGGAAATCAACGAAAGAGACCGATGTAGCGTGAAAATTACCTCTGGAGCATGTCCTGCATGTCACTTAACTGTTCCAGGGGTCTCTTTAATGGGTCCATGACTTCAACTCTTCCCTTATCAAGTTGAATGTCCATGAGAATCCAGTGGAAACTGTACATGTTTATATATACATCAGTAACTCATCAATTACACTTAACATCGAGTAAGCAAAAGAGAATGTGTACAATAGAGTAAGACACTCATGCGAAATTGTAAGGAAATAGTAAGCAAAAGAGAATGTATACAATAGAGTAAGACACTCCGTTAGAAACCTTAGAAGGTTTTCCTGTGTGTCCTCGGGTTTATCCTTTAGCATCTGACAATGTATTTTATCTGGGTTAATGAACCCAACACTGAAGATTAACCTTCTTTTACATTCCATGATCTTCATTCTGCATAATAATTGAGTACAAAAGGATATAATTAGGATAATTACATGCAATGAACTGAACAACTGAAAAAAATGAACAGCTTATATATAGACAATGAATTCAACAACTTACAGACAATAGCAACTCATGAGACTTTTGTCGAGGGCGTCGAAAGTGTATAACTGGAAGAGTTATGGAAACTCAACATGGACCTCTTCTTCTCGGAAGTAGTAGTCATGTGGGACTTTCGCCACGATCATTATTCTCTCCTCCTTTACGGCTTTCAAGTACCATGTATGTAAACTACGCATTTGTGTTGGCAGTTGTTGGAACTGCTCAAAGCTAAACAGAGGCTTCCCTGGGACATATGTAGGGACTACCTGAGCCTTGGGTAACTTGTCGTCCTGGGAACCTAGCAATTCCTCAACAGTCACATTTATAGCGGCCGCAAGCTTCTTAGCTTCTTCCATATCCTGCTGGGGAGTGTCATAGGATACCACCTTGAGGGGTGGGGTCGATTTTTTGGCCTGTTCCCTTAGCAGGGGGACGTCCTTTCTTTTCCTGGTTGCACTTTGACTTGATGATTTCCTCCCACTTGCACTTCTACTTGATTTGCTCTTCTTCACTTCCTTCTGAAGTGTGCGTCGATAGTCATCTGGCTTATGGTGCAAGTCATATTGCGATTTTGTGCTCAGAAAAGAAAGTTCATGCGCTTTTTGCTTCTCGGTGTATACCGGGGCGGGCTCGGGTTTCTTCTTTTGAAGTTGCGCAACACATTCGGCCTTTACGATCATGTCGGTTTCCTCGTCAGTACGATCGTAAGGTCTGATAGGAAGATTCTTATGAGGTACTCTTGGGAGGGGCGACATTTGTTGTTTTGGGCTCTTGCGTCGTTTAGTACTAATCGGAGGCTGCGGTGGAGATCGAGATGGACTCGGGCTGTGGTGGTCGTAGTCATGGGGTGGGCTTCTTGGAGGTGATGGAGGTGAAGGTGACATGCGACCACTCGCAGGCGGTGTTGGCTTTGGCGTCCAGCCTGGAAGCTTGATGTTGTTCTTGTCCCATAGAATGATACCACCCAGTACTTCTCCGAGTGTCCTCCCACCTTCAGGTCTAGGGATGTCAAGCTCCATTGAGTCCCACCCCATTGCGATTTCATCCACACCAACTTTAGCATAGCCAGCTGGAATCTCATGGCCATGCCAGCGTGCGCCAGGTGGACAAGGTAAAGCACATCCGACCGCCACCTTGATGGATAGGTTCTTCACCTTTTGATGGAGCTCACAAGATGCTTGCTCCTTGATTCCATCCACGGGGTAGCCGGGACCGCCATCTACCATACGTGCATCTTCAGAAGGGACCTCTGATTCAGCCACGCTTCTTCTTCGCTGAGATGGGACGATGGTAATATCGAGTATAGGATCTTGCAGGCGCGCTGCTCCTCGAAGTTCATCAATCCGTTACTGATGCATTCGAAGTGTTCCTAGCAACTCGGTGAACCTGTCTCCCTCCTCCTCCTGTCGTCGCCTCTTTGCTCTCTCTCGGCCCCTATAAGTATCTCTGTCTTTAGGAAACCCCATCTCCCACGTATAACTAGGGCCAAGGCCTCGTACACGTCCTCCGCGTTCGTCATTCCCGAGGACCTTTGTCAGCAAGTATTTCTCTCTCTCGGGACGGAACTTTGTTGTCCCAGCTTTAATCTCCTTGACCACTTTCTGCCATGTATCCTGGGGTATCCTAATCCCGTCACTGCATATAAGGTCCCATGTACTTTCGTCATACTCACTCACATGCCCAAGGAACCAATTCCTTGCCCTCAGATCCCATTCTTCGCGTATTGGTTCTGGAGTGATCCCTTTAGCAAGCAGCTCATTCTCTTTAGCATCCCACTTTGGCATGGCAGCCGCGTAGCCCCCTGGCCCCAGGTGATGGTGATATTTCTTCATCGCGGAATTTTTCTTGTTTTTTTCCGACATTTCCATAGCGGGTTGTGACTCCTTGTACTTCACAAATGCATCCCAGTTAGCCTGCTGCTCCGTTAGATAGCATTCAAATTTAGGAGTCTTCTTTGTCTTCTGATACTTTTGCCATAATGCTTTCTTCCAGTTCTTGAATAGTTCGGCCATCTTCGCAAGAGTCCACTGCTTGACTTTCTTCCTCAATGCAGCTGTGTCGGCATCCTCCTCACATTCTGGCAGGGTGAAATGTGTCAGGAGGTCATTCCAAAGACCCTCTTTACACCTGTCGGAGACATACTCACCCTCTTTCGCCCCTTTGGTCTTATTCCACTCTTGAATGGTGATCGGGATGCAATCCTTAACCATAACTCCGCATTGTTGTTTAAATACAGTTTTAGCCTTTTCGGGTTCCACCGGTTCACCCCGTGGTGATACCCGCGTAATTGTAAACGCGTAGATGCGTCCAACTTTTTGGCCGGGCCTCGTTTGGAATATTTTTTGCTCGATGTGGAGGCCTAAGAGAAGAAACATTCGTTAATTTATATATATACAACTCAGTTAATGCATCTACTGATCACTAGACTTCATATATATACCTCGCCGTCGGCTTCTCCTTGATCATTTCGGTCGACCTCCTCTCCCTCAATCGACGGAGATTCAGGTGGATCAACATGGGGGGTGTCGTTGATCATATCCTCGAGAATTTCTTCCTGTGCTAGGTCTCTCTGGATTGGATCCATAGTTTTCTACAAAATGCACACAATAACATTTTTCATTCAATACTGCTGCATAAAATAATACTAAACAATAATATGAACACGCAATTTGCTACAATAATACTAAACAATAGCAAAATTCTAGTGATGCCCTAACCCTAACCCTAAGTCTGGGGGCCCGCGAGCACTACCACCCTAACCCTAAGTCCGAGGGCCCGTGAGCACTACCACATTAACCCTATGTCCGGGGGCCCGCGAGCACTACCACATTAACCCTAAGTCCGGTGGCCCGCGAGCACCACCACCCTAACCCTAAGTCCGGTTGCCCGCGAGCACTACCACCCTAACCCTAAGTCCGGTGGCCCGCGAGCACCACCACCCTAACCCTAAGTCCGGCTGCCCGCGAGCACTACCACCCTAACCATAAGTCCGGGGGCCCGCGACCACCACCACTCTAACCCTAAGTCCGGAGGCCCACGACTACTACCACCCTAATATATACACTACTATTACACTAGCTACTAAATAATATTACAACTACTAAATAATGTTACAATTATACACTACTATTACACTATACTAAATAACACACAAAATTAAATAATATTACACGACAAAATAAAATTAACTATATACTACAAAAATACTATTACAACTACTAAATACTATAGAAATACTATTACACTAATACAAAATACTACAAAAATAATATTACACTAATACAAAATACTATTACAACTAAATATTACAACTACTAAATACTACAAAAAAAGCCAGCCAGCCAGCCAAAGCCAGCCAGCCGCCGGCCAGCCGCCAGCCAGGCGCCAGCGTGCACGGGGGGAGCGAAGGGGAGGGGGCAGCCCGTCCTGGTCGCCTACAGTGTCGGTCGGCGCTGCCACGCCGTCGCGTAGCCGGAAGGGGGAGCGAAGGGGAGGGGGCGCGGGGTACCTCTGGCGGGGGCGCGCGCACGGCGGCTGGAGTGGCGGTGGCGGCGGCGGTTGGGTTGGTGGCGGCTAGAGAATCGGGCGGCCTGTCGGCGTCAGGTCGTCCTTCGCGCGTGGGGTGGGTTCTCTGTGTGGGGAGAAGAAGGGGCGCGCGAAATGTATAGTGGGTGACCTTTAGTCCTGGTCCGTATAACGAACCGGGACTAAAGGGTTTTAGTCCCGGTGCGTTATACGGACCGGGACTAAAGGTCCCCACCTTTAGTCCCGGTGCGTGCCACCCACCGGGACTAAAGGGTTTTCGGCCCAGCCCAACAGGCGCATGCCAACGCCACACCTTTAGTCCTGGTGTGTAGCACGCACCGGGACTAAAGGTCCCTTTTTTTTAAAAAAATCACCCTGGGGCGCGCCTGTTTAAAAAAAATTCAATTAGCATATTATTTAAACACTTGAATTTTACAGTTTTTGCATACTTATGAATTTGAGAAAAATTTCAACATGAAAAGTTCTTGAATTTGAATAACTAATCCAAATCTATTTTCTATTTTATAAAATAATTATTCTAACTAGTGAAACTAATAACCATTTTGCCATTTTCAATTTAAAAATGAATTAAATATTATAGTTTGCATATTTTTAAATAAGTGATTCATATCAATTTTCTATTTTATAAAATAATAATTCTAACTAGTCAAACTATTAACCATTTTGCCATTTTCATGTAATTCCGACGCTTCGGTGGTCTTCCTCCGGCGAAACCCTAGACCGGGGGCCCCGGATCGTCTACCCCGCCTTATTTTTTCCCGCCCATTCTCTTCCGGATCGTAGCCCCTTTAGGGTTTAGGGTTTAGGCTTTAGGGTTTAGGGTTTTTGGTTTAGGGTTTTTGGTTTAGGGTTTAGGGTTTTTGGTTTATGGTTTAGGGTTTTTGGTTTAGGGTTTAGGGTTTTTAGTTTAGGGTTTAGGGTTTAGGGTTCCCTCCTCTGACTTAGGGTTTAGGGTTCGCTCCTCTGACTTAGGGTTTAGGGTTTAGACTCATATCTGCCGCCTCTCTCCACTCTATCCCATGGCTTCCACCATACCTCTAACCCCAGGGAGGCGGAGATGGAGTCTTTCACGGGCTAGCAGGAAAATGTTTTTCGAGGCGGAACTTCCGAAGATGCCATAGGGCGTGTGCACCAAGGGCATCTTCGAGAAGTTTTGCCACAGGAGATTTCCCAACCCTTTCCTCCATCCATGGGGATGAAACACTCCATCCATGTTGGCTTGGTCGTTGCCATAGCACATCTAGACTCATATCTGCCGCCTCTCTCCACTCTATCCCATGGCTTCCACCATACCTCTAACCC